>BTPG01000005.1:73148552-73771052 GCA_036245525.1 Semisulcospira habei
CCCATCAGCACAACAGTGATGTAAGGGACAAGAAAAAAACATAGATCCTCAGGAGCCCCTGCAAATGCAGGGGCTCATGAGGACCTATGCCATCTTGCACGTGTATGGTGTTCACTAAGGCCTGGTATCACTATTGTGGTCAATGCATATTTCGTTGACATGTGTTAGGGCTGAATGTGATAATGCTTGTTTTGAATTTGTTTTTTCAGCTATGAGGACCGTTATGCCAGCCTGGTAATCAACCGTCTCAGTTCCTCTCTCATTGGTGTTTACACTCTGTATGCTTCCACACCACACAGGAATGCTTCCGCCAACATCACTGTCCTTATATTTGGTGAGTAGTGTGGTTTCATTTGCAACAAACGACTCACAAAAATGAATGATTGTGAAATCTCAGCAGATAATCAGCTTGGATCATAGGCACAGACAACACTCAAAACATCTCCAAGAGGCATAGATCCCCATGTACCCTCAGGCTCAGTAGGATCTATGCCTCTTGGAGATGTTTGGAGTGTTGTCTATGCTTATGGCACATGCTGATTATCCACTGTGATTTTGCTGTCGCTTGTTGTTGGGAGTTGTTTGTTGCAAACAAAACCTCACAATTTTATTTTTGTGCCTAAAGTTGCAACGTCCAAAATCGCGGACCAATAGTACAGATATGTGCTGTTCTGTGATCATTGACCTTACAGCCTAGCAGTGAAAGGTTTCAAATTACAGACCGGCCCACATTCCTTGGAACCTTAAACAGAGATCACAGTAACCACTATCACTGCTGAGAAAAAGTGAACACAGTCTAACTCCATAATATGGGGATCTGTGCCTCTTGCAGATGCCGCTGTGTCTCCATGTTACTTGCACAGCTGGGGCTCTCTGGCGTGAAATTAACTCATTCAGCCCGGCACACGTATTTCCCAAATTTTGGAGGCGTCATCTACGACTATGCACTTGTTGCAGGATGGATCAACCATGATAATTCAAGGGTAGTATCAGATTAGCTTGGCGCTGACAGGCGCCAAGCTGATCTGGCACTACCCTTAAATTATCATGGTCGACCCATCTCCTGCTGTAGTGCGTCAGGGCTGAATGGGTTGAATACATTTTCAGAAAAACTGTCTTCTGGCAGGTAACTCTTAAATTCCCAGAACTAAATAACTTCCATTCGATAGAATGGAAGTAATTTAGTTCTGGGAGTTTAAGAGCTGAGTGATTAATTGCAGTTGTCTCATTTTAATTCTTTGGCTGACGCCAGTGGTTTTTGTCACGATGATTTCTGCAGGAATCATCTTGACAAAACAGCTACAGACAGCCAGAGGATTGACACTTGCACGCGTGATATATGTAACAACTTTGGCAGCTGTGGGGATGGTGATGATTTGTCAACTTGTATTACACATGAAAACCACTATTTTAACCCATTTACCCCCAACACCCTGCAGCAGGAGATGGATCGACCATGATAATTCAAGGGTAGTGCCAGATTAGCTTGGCGCGCTACCCTTGAGTCGATCCATCTCCTGCAACTGGTACGCAGTCATTAGCTGACGCCTCCAAAATTTGGGAACAGTGCCCATGGGGTTAGATGGGTTAATTGTTTGCTCATGCTGGTGGTGTATGGGGGTAGAGGAAATCAGAAAATGGGGGCAGTGGAATACTTATTGTACCTGAACCATAGTGGCAAATTGGTTGGTATCTGGAAGACTTTGTTAGTCATTTCAGTTTTTCGAACTGTCACCCAAGTATTTGGCTGTTTACATGAATAAAACTTTTCCTATTGTTGACATGACATTATGTGCACTGTTAGCACTTGGTCAGTGTACATACACAAAAACTGTTGATGTGCAGAAGACAATTTCTGTAAATCAGTAGTACGTCAGAGTCTGTTTATCTTTTAATGCAAACAGTGGATTAAAGGCATGGAAAAACATGCAAAATCACATGGAAGATTACAAAGTAATGTAGGTAAAAGCACTGTCAGGGGCGAGAATTGTGTAGTATCGACCAATGATCATAGATCAAGTTTGATCGAAGCACAAAAAAAAAAAGATAGGAAAGAAGGGTTCGCTAAGTAAGTGACTGGAAGTAGTGAAGTAGTGAATATGGAAGCATCCATATTCTTTTATGCAATATCACGTTTGTCTGGGCTTTTAATCCACTGTTTGCATCAAAAGATGCATGGATTTTGATATACAGCGTACATCTGATTTATGGAAATTGTCTGTTTCTTTGATGTGTATGTAAAATCTTTTCTGTATTCTCAACATTTGTGTGCTGGTCTGTGATTTTGTACCGTATGGCCAGAGGCTGTATCGGTCCAGCATACATTAATATCATGTTCCTAATTATTAAGTTTCTTTTGTATTTTGCAGGGGCACCTAAGGTCTCTATTAACCGTGTGGGTATCACAAACAATCAGGTGATCGTGCAGGCGGGCTCGCATACAAAACTTTATTGCCTTGTGGAAGGCCTGCCTTTTGCCAATGTCACGTGGCTTTTCCAAGAAGTTCCACCTGGAAATATCACAATGAACTCTACCTCTACTGCCTGGGAGGTTCTATCTTACCACCGGCAGAGCGACATGATAAAAGTGCATGTGTCGAGAGAACAGGGACAGGTGACTTACGAGCTGCGGGCATCGGAAACGCGGACAGGATGGTACAAGTGTCATGCTCGTAATGAGCATGGTGAGCATCATGACAGCATCAAGTACATTGTTGCAGGTGTGGTCATGCTTGTAATTGTCCTTTTGTGAACATCTATGCTGACGAGCAAAAGAAATGCGACATATTTTGAATCTTGGTCGATCCACATCTTGCATCAGTTGAACAGTGTAAAAGAAATGCAACATATTTGAAATCATCAGAAACAGTGATGTGGATCGACTAAGATAATTCAAGGGTGGTATAAGAATAGCTTGGTGTCTGGCAACACTCTGAAACTGTCATGGCCCAAGCCTGTTCGTTGATCTAAAAAAAGGATTGAAGCTAACAATTGTAAATCATCTCCTTGAGATGCGATTGTGTGGATGAGGTCAGTTTCTTGCCAACAGCCCGTTGAGCAAGGACCTCGGGCCCGTGAGCATAGGGCCTCAGGCCCACGATGGCTGTAGTGGACCTGCGCACGGCTGTGCGCGGGTCCACTACAGCCATCATGGGCCTGAGGCCCTATGTTCACTGGCACGAGGCTGTGCGCGGGCCCACTGCGGCTGTCGTGGGCCCGAAGACGTTTTGCAACAGGGGAGGCAGTGTCAGTTCTCATTTCTGCAACCAAGAGGTGCAGGGGCTTATGAAAATCCATGCCTCTTTGCTAGTCACGAATCCTTGCCTGCACTCAAGAGAGAAACAGGGTGTTTTTTGTTTTTGTTTTTCCTTTTTTCCTGACCTTGTTTCACATGCTTTGCGGTCAACAGATGGCGAGAGAGAGCTGACCATTCACGACACAGCTCCCAGACCAGTAGTGAGAGGGAACTCGCTGCAAGTGGTGTGTCGAGCGAACCTCTGGCTTTTCCAGTCTGTGCGGATCTATCGCGCCCAACCGCCATCCTCTGTTCTTCATGTGAGTGACGTGAATCTCACTTCATCTGATAACAGCAGCGTGGAGGCATCTGTGGAACAGGGCGTCACAGAGCCAACCTATGAAGTTGTTTCCACAACAGATTTTTTACTGCCAGCTTCTCTTCCTTTTGAGATATCGTATGGCAGGTGAGTTGTCATAAAACTCATTATGTTCTGAGGATGGAACTATCATTTTTTAGATATCCTTTGAGGAGACAGACTGACCACGATAGTTTAACCCTTTTAGCCCACGGGTGCTTTTCCCAAATTTTGGAAGTGTTACTGAACGACTATGTACCAGTTGCAGGAGGTGGATTGACCATGATAATTCAAGGGTAGTGCCAGATTAGCTTGGCGCCTTCAGGCGCGGGTTGATATCATGGTCAGTCAGTCTCCTGCTGTAGGGTGTTGGGGCTTAATGGGTTAAGCGTGGTGTTAGAATAGTTTGGAGCCACCCTTGAACTATTGTGGTTGATCCACATCCTGTTGTAGCATGTCATGGCTTCATTGGTTAACCCTATTAGGCTATATCATACCGAGGCTAAAAGCTTGAAATTTGTACACTGCCATATGCAAGCTACATTATAGAACTTACAGATAAGGATATAGACCAATGGCTTTTAGTTCAAGGGTGGTGCCAGAATAGCTTGGTGCCTAGAGGCACCAAGCTATTCTGGCACTACCCTTGAACTATTTTAGTCCAACTTATTTCGCATACTGGTGTATTCTGAATGATAAGGGTTAAAGTCCTACTCGGGTGCAAATGATGATGTAGCTGAAACATCTCATTGGGTTCCCTGAGTAAGGTGCCTTAATCTAACTCGCAATAAATTTTGTGTTTTGAGTTTATTTGGTAAGACAGTATAGAGGTCAGTCACCTTGCTGAACCGCCTTTTGCTAAGACAAGGCTGTGATGTGACGCAGTTGCAGGGGCTCTTGAGGATTTATGTCTGGCTAGTCCTGTGTTCTTTATGCCTATATTTGGTCCCATTGACACCTGTTCTTCGTCAGGTTAATGTAGTGCGATGTGCAGTCATTTGAGAAACACAGTCCATGCGGATTGATGTGGGTTCATGTGGATTTATAGTTCTTGCCGCTGGGTAGTAATTCGCCTTCTTCTTCTTCTTCTGCCACTATAGAGTTTGGCTGGTGTTGGAGCGTATGATGACACAGCACGATGGTCATGGCACAGGCTGAAAGAGTAATGGTTTAACATGTTTGCGGCCAGCCGCATCCAGATGCGTGGCTTATTCCGCGCATCCGGATGCAGCTGGCCGCGATTGAGTTAAACTAAGTGCATCAGGGATGGTATTTCATGGGGCGAAGACTTGGCAGTTAAGATTTAACCCTTTGGCTGTTGCGTCCGGCGGTATTGTCTGTAGCAGTCAAAGGGTTAATATTGTTAGCACTGTGTATGCAAACCCTAAGGTCAAAATCCCCCAATTTGTGGATTGTCCTGAGATGACCTCATGACAGCTCAGGAGTTAGATTGTCCATGACAGTTTAACCCAATAAGCCCCAACATGCTATGACAGGATGTGGATTGACCTTGATCGTCCAAGGGTGGTGTCAGAATAACCTCCCACCTGTAGGTCAAGGGTGGTGTCAGAATAGCTAAGCGTCTACTGCCATCGGGCTGTCTCCAGAACAGTGATGTAGACCTCGGAGGATATCTACAAAATTATAATTTCATCCTCAGGATGTAATGAGTTAACTCATTCACCACCACCCCCCCCCCTCCCCCCTGATGCACCACAGCAAGACATGGATTGAGCATGATAGTTCAAGGGTGGTGCGACAATAGCTTGGCGCCCATAGGCGCCAAGCTATTCTGGCACCACCCTTGAACTATCATGCTCGATCTGTCTCTCCTTCAGAGGGCACCGTCAAAATTTGGGTATTTCGGTTATGGGGTAGAATGTGTTAATAATTGTACCAACATAACTTGGCACTTTAGTTTAAGGATTGTGCCGGAATTGCTACCTTTTCTAAATACTTTCCAGGAGATAGCTCATGTTTCCAACATACAAACATTTCAGCCTACCCTGTTATCACGGTCTTTGTCTACTGGTATCTTGCAGGACTCCGTACTCACTGGAAGTTTCTGCAAAATTCGCAAAGCTGAGGGATGAGGACAAAGGCTTGTATGAATGTCAGGCCACAGATTTCAGCAATAAGAACCACACGGTGACATACGACCTTACACTGCGTCGTAAGTAGTCTGCATCCTTTTGCCGGTACTGGTATTACATATTATGCATAAACTATTAATTTTTGAAGACAAGTACTGAATATTTTCTGATTAATGTGTGCGTGCCCACATGCAAACGTGTGTACATGTATGTGAGTGCTCTGTTAGTCCATGAATAACACATTGATCCCTTATTTTGAAATTCCCCTTTGTGTGAGTTGTTCTTGATGATAATAATAATGTTGATGATGGTGCTTTTCACGACTGCATACCAGTTCAGGGGATTGATTGACCATTGTAGTTCAGGGATAGTGCCAGAATATCTTGGCGCTTCTAAGTTGTCTCCAGGTGCAGTGTGTCAGGGGTGAATGGCTCACGATAACGTCAAGTCAGCCTCAGTATTACACAGTCAAGTATATTGTGTTATCAGATGTAATGCGCACAGGTCTCAAGTTCCCGTGGAAATGCCTGGTGAGCACAGCCCAGTGTGCAAAGGCCATTGGGCAAACATCGGCCACTTTTGGCCCGTGCACAGCTGTGCACGGGTCAACGGCAGCCGACATCGCCTCCATGACCTTTTGCACATTGTGAAGGTCCTCATGTTGATGTCAGCCTGGATATCCTGAGGCTGACCTGTACTGGACTGGCTTTGTATGCAACCGTTTTCTTTTGTTTTGCAGAGATTCAACCACCAGAGATACGAGAGTTCAGCACTGGGGTTCGGCGTGTGAGTGAGTACTCTACAGTCAGCCTGAAGTGTTTTGTGGCTGGGTACCCACCCCCCACCGTCACCTGGTACAAAGAGAACCAGCTTATCACCTCGAACAGTAGTCTGAATGTCACCTTTGTCAACGATGGAAGGTAGGTTTCATGTGCCTTGGATAATGTGGAAATTGCGTGCCCTCTTAGCTTGCGGGGGCTCATGAAGATCTATGCGTCCTGCTGGCACCACTATGTACTCATATTCCTTAGATGGCTGGGGCTCTTTGGGTTTAAACTAACAAAGATTTCAAGAACTCAGTCTGCGTCCACTGGCTGTGAAGAGTTAACCCTGTCCCTTCCAGCCGCTGGAATCCTTGCAGACTTAACCTGAGGCTGATTTTGTAAAATTTGTTTGTTGTCCTGTGAAAGCTACAGTACAGATTAGGAGGTAGATCAACTGTTTTAGTTCAAGGGTGGTGCCAGAGTAGCTTGGCACCTGAGGCGCCAAGCTATTCTGGCAGTACCCTTGAACTATCAGTCAACTTGATTTCAAGCAATGGTGTATCAGAATGATAAGGGTTAACAAATCAGAATGTTTAACCCTTCCCTAAAAAGCAGATGCAGATTGTGTTTTTGAAATCTTTGTTAATTTTGCGCCAAAGAGCCTCCATGTGTCCAAGGAATGTGCATACAAAATGGTGTTAGCCCAAGGCAGAGATCCTCATGAGGTTCCGCAGATCCACGGGCTCATGAGGATATACCCAATGTGCAAAAGGCCATTTTTTTGTGCATTGAGAATGTCTCTTGCAGTTGGATCATGTGAACATGTTGTTGAAAGCAAAGGGTCAACTATTTTTTGCTCCTGTGTTGCAGTCTGACGATGGAGAATGTGACAGCGTTGCATGCTGGGAACTATCGATGTGCAGCCAGCAACTTCGGGGGAGAAGTCAAAAGCGACAATATGACACTTCATGTTGGGGGTATGTGCCTGTTGGCTTTCTTATCAGTGGACATCTCAGAATGATGTACAGTCAAACCTGTGTAGAAAGACCACCGAAGGGTCTGTCAAAAAGTGGTGGCCTAAGACAGGTGCGCTCCTTCATCTAAGTAACAGAAAGAAGACTATGAGACCAAAAATGGGTGGTCTGCTTGGAAAGGTGGTCGCATGATAGAAAGTCACCTTTGTTAACAGGTTTGACTGCACATGTGTCTTTGCTGATCTTTGTTTGTGACCAATAGAAAATAGAGGTTGAAAACACTTTAACCCATTTAGCCACAGGACCCTGCAGCAGGAGATGGATTGATCATGATAATTCAAGGGTAGTGCCAGATGAGCTTGGCGCCTGAAGGCGCCAAGCTTATCTGGCACTACCCTTGAATTATCATGATCAATCCATCTCCTACAACTGGTACATAGTCGTTAGACAACGCCTCCAAATTTTGGAAATGCGGCCATGGGTTTAAGAGGGTTAAGATAGAAACATGTTTTATGTTTCCATCTGAAAGGGTTTTCAACCTCTATTTTCTGTTTTCCTTTCACATGAAACCCTTGTGGCAACAGTTTTACTGCAATTGGTTTGATTGGTTTGTGCTTGTTTTTGTGTGAAATCTAAGGAATACCTATCACCTTTCAAATGCTAACTCCACTGTTATGATTACAAAATGTGATATGCAGACCGAAATGGTGTGTGCCAAGCATGGAAAATGCAGAGAGAAACCCAACGGAGAAAGAAACATGCGTAGAAATGACAGCCAATAGTGTGTTGTAACTGTCATTTCTAAGCAAATTTCTTTCTAAGTTGGGGTTTTCTCTGACTATAATGTTTGATTAGCATTTGGGTTGTGGAATGTTTGATTAGCATTTGGGTTGTGGTAGGTGGATGTGGACTTATTGACTTCTTCAGCAGTATATGCTAATTAGTTCATTTACAGCAAACCCAAAGCCTCTGGTATTGGTACTTTTTCAAGACGCAGTGAAAATGTTTTTACTGTTTCAGAGGACACAAGTCAGGCTGGATTTTCTTCAGTGTATATTGGTGTCATTGCTGGCATCCTCATTTTCCTCATCATTGTTGTTGCCGTCATTATTGTGTTCGCTCGCAGGAAATCAGGATTCGTGAGTTACAATTTCTCATACACTTTAATCTGTGATTGATTGATTGATTGATTGATTGATTGATTGATTGATCCCCCAAAATAAATAAATAAATAAAATTTACTAGGGGTGATGGTGTCAAGGGAGGGTTCGTCTTGTTCAGGTAAGCATATAAGTCAGGCTGGATGACTAGTTTAGCTTCATGTCAACCCATTCGAGGTGCCCTGCATCAGTACTTGCGAAAAAGTCAAAAAGTGTTGTGGCAGCACATATACTTTGACTTCATGTATTCTGAATCCAACTTGATCACAAATTTAAACCATTAACTCATTCAAGAAGCTCTACATCAACTGGTAATGTTGCCTGCTACAACACTTTTCGACTCTTGCAATTATTGATGCAGGGCCCCACGAATGGGTTGACATGAAGCTAAACTAGTCTGGTGTGTGATTTTGGACCTTAAGGCTGGTTGTAATGTCCACAATCACAGACCAGTGAACAAAAGTGCTTTGAAGACAATTCTGCTGCAAATGAAAGAGTACAGGACAGCATCCTCCTTATGTCACATACCTGGGAGCCATAATGTCCGAGCATGCACATTATTGGTGTTTGCGTTATTGTGGTGCTGAACTTACAATGGCTTAAAAAGAATAAAAAAAAACGCAGTGAACAAAATGTCCTTTATCCAATGTAATCTTAGCCATTCCACGCATGGCTGTGCATGGGCCAGTTAAGGCTGACATCAGCCAGAGTACATTCTGTTCATTTGGTATCAACTTGGGAGCCTAAGAATATTGTAAAATCAGACATCATTACATGATATGTAATGATGTGTGATTTTACAATATTCTTAGGCTTCTTATACAGAGGCTGCAGACTTGTACCACAGTATCAGAGCTTAACATTTGTTGTTGCAGCACAAGGATCTGGAGAAATACCTGATACAGCCACAGGGGGACTATAACCCAGATCTTCCTATGGATGAACAGACGGGCTGTCTGCCTTACGACCCAAAATGGGAATTCCCTAAAGACAGGCTACGAATGGGTACATATTCTCCTTGATTATCGGTCAAACCAGCCTAAAACTTGCAAATTTTGTAGACCAATGTACATTTTGTTGTGGGTGTAGATGTATACCCAATGTGCAAAAGGCCATCAGGCCAACGTTGGCCCGCATGGGCCAACAGCAGCTGCTGTCGGCCCAATGGCCTTTTGCGCATTGGGTATGAGTGCTAAAAAGATGAGCACATGAGAAACAGATGTACAGGATGAGATCATATACATGAAAAAGGGAGGTAAAGAAAGAGATCACATACTTGTTTCTTCAAAAACATTACCGATGACATGACTGAATGGAAGTGTCTACTACTTACTCATTCTAGCCTAAGAGCCAGTTGTGTTAAGACACAACCCGGGAGGCACTCGGGGAACCCCGAGGGGACCAAGAGTTGTCTCCCTATACCCACCACCCGGAAGCTGGGTACCCATAATCCCTCAGTCTAGTCTACTTAGGCGCACGATTCGGTCGTCTTGCGCTCGGCTCTAGCCTACGGACTTTGGTTTTCGACCGTTCTCGGGTTCGGACTTGCTGTTGGAATGAAGAGCGGGAGATAGGATCGTTTCGTCGGCCCTGCCTGTGCTGCTGCGTGGTTTTCTCGTCCCCACTGCTTGGCGCCTGCGCTTCGGCCTCTGGTGAGCTGTCCGGTGATCTTCGCCGGTCGTGCCAGGCGGGTTTTTGGACGTCTCCCCCCGTTCCCCTTCGGCGGAGAGGTAAGGTAGCGGGATTGACCCTCGGCTGGTTCCCAGGCTGGGCACTGGTTGTGCAGGTACGAAGTTTTTCGTCTTCTTCTCACTGTAATTGCGCCCCCACTCACCTTCGGTGATTCGTAGAGAAGTTTCCTACGCTTTTGTACCTTGGGTGTGGAGAATTCTTTTACTCCATGGCCTGATTAGCTGAGTGGCACAGCCTGAGTCACGCCTTGTCATCGCGTGGTTTGTTCGGGACCAGCGCCTGTTCTGTTTTCGCTCACGGGTGATGGATTTAAGCGCACACTCGCATACGCAGGCATACGCGGTAGACAAGTGCTCACGTACCTTAGAGAGTGGATATACGTTCCGGCGGGCAGCTGGGGGGTTTACGCTCCTTGGCTGGGCGGGCCCCTCGTGGCATGTCCACATAAAGTGGTGATTTTCTGCCCCAGGTGTTTTTCTTGTCTTGATTGTCATTGCGTATTGAGTTGTACAGCATGCGGCCGGTGTTGGTTTTTTTTTTTTTTTTTTCCACACACGGTCACCCTTAGTAATAATGTTGGGGGCCTGACTCCTTTTGTCACAGGGGTTGGTACATATGTTGTTGCTCACCTTAGCACTTGACGGCGGTGAATCTACCTCGTTACTGCACTGCTAGATTGCAGACGTGCAGTTTGGTACCTCGCTTCCGTCATGACGTATTCGTCTTTTGTGTACATATGTTGTTCCCTCGCCTTAGCGCTTGGCGGCAGTGGGCCTGCTTGCTTACTGCACGGCTAGTTGTCGGCATGCAGTTTGCAGACCTGTTTACCCAAGAATACACTTTTTGGAGAAACTGACAACTCACTGGCTTGGGAATAATTACACATTTGAGGTCCAAAGTACACAATTAGTCAGTTGAAAGTACACTGACTACACCCAGGGGGTAAACAGGTCTGAGTTTGGTACCTCGCTTCTGTCATGACATGTTTGACTTTTGCTACATATGTTGGTTGCTCACCTTAGTGCTTGCGGGCAGTGAGTCTACCTTCTTGCGGCACTGCTGGCGTGCAGGCTTGACAGTCTGTTACCCCGCTTGGTGCTTGTGTGTTTTGTTGTTACGAAGGCTACCTTTCGTGGCTTAGTCCCACAGGACTCGCCCGCAGGCCTTCGGGTGTTATCTGTTGCAGGGATGCGCTACCCATTCACACAGATGACAGTGGCTAGTTCAGCCCCCAGGGGTCTTTCGCCTCTGCACCGGATGCCCCGCCGACCATGCTTGCTTTGCAAGCGATCGGCACCGGTTTAGGCGCCTTCCAGACACTGCGGGTTTCCGCACGACAACGGACTGCCCTGGGAGAGAAGCCACACCGGATGTCGCGACTAGTGCGCGAACTTGGATCGTGGATGCCGCTGCCAGGGGGAGCGCACAGGAACAGCCTCTGGCAAGGCCCGCTCGGAAAGACAATTACGCACACGTCCGACGTCTTAGGACGTTGCAGTACACTACCACCTTGAGAGGACAAGCAGCTTCTCGGCTGTAAGCCCCAGCCCGGCTGCTACTGGTAGGTGTGTTCTTCATGTCCAGGCAGCGCCCATTGGGACTAGGCCTGTCTTCCGACACGGGAGGTGCCTCCTACCACATTGGGATGATTGCGTCACCTGGCCTCAGCAGCGCGGATGGCAGCATTGAAGCGTCTGCAGGCGGGAGCGACCTATGCTGTTGGTGCTTGAAGGATCCCGTTCCGCCCCGATGAAGAGGGGCATGCCGATGTCCTTCACGCAAGGCAGATGTTCCGGTGGCCGTCGGACAACCACTGGGTCGGGTCTCCTATGCGCAGGATGTGGATACGCCTTCCAACGTATCCTTGGCACCGGTCGCTTGAAACCAGGACGTCCCTGTGGGAATCCCCACACCGGATTCAGTGGACTAGTGCACGAAGTGGGCCTGGATCGATGAGGCCGCTTCCAGGAGGGAGCGCGCCCGGACTAAGACTTCCAAGAAGCCATGTCCACTATCTGCCCCACTTGTCTCCAAGAAGCCCGCGGGATCCCGCTGGGGGTCCCCCTTACCGGCAAGAAAGCCCGCCTCCCTCGGAGCCCGGCTCAGAGACATTCACGTGCACGTCCAGGGACTCTAGTAAGAATGCTCGTCTCCAAGGAAGCGGAGACTACTATCAACACAGTTCCGGGCCACCTCTCGTCCCGCTCGCTCTGCGCGGCGCCAGAGTAGGGACCACTATCGGACTGCTGAGGACATGCAAGCTATGCGGAGGCTTCCAGTGGCCGTCGGATAACCATACAGTCTGTCTCCTGTGCGCTGGGTGTGCTTCCGACCACTCTTGTAACGTCTGTGCTACCTGGCCGGAGCTGCGATGGTCTAATCTCTGGAACTTTAGAGGAGGGAGACTCCTACCCTCTCGGGTACTTGAAGATTGCCGAGACGCCTTCCGCTGTGCCCCCGGCACCGGACGTGCGAGACCAGCTGGATCCGACACAGAAAACGCCACTGAGTAATCGAGGGATTAGTGCAGTGTGGGAGTTCGACCGTCAAGACCGCCTCCGTTAGAGAGCGCGCCCGGATACAGCTGGTGGAAAGAACCCGCCTCTCCCAAGAGCCTGGTTTGGTGGGACGCTCGTGGCGTCCCTCCTCCACCGTCGTTCCCCACTCGTCTCTGAAGAAGCCGCCGGGATCCCGCTGGGGGTCCCCTGGCCGGCAAGAAACCCGCCTCTCCCAAGAGCCTGGTTCACAGAGACATTCACGCACTCGTCCGGAACCTCCTGGTTGTGAAGAGCGTAGACACAGGGATTCTACTCGACGTTATCGCTCTCCCTCGCAAGATCATAAGAGGACCTTCTTGCTCGGGTGCTTGGAGTTGCCCAAGACGCCTTCCGCTGTGCCCCCGGCACCGGACGCGCGAAACCAACTTGATCCGACACAGAAGACGCCACTTGAGTATTCAACGGATTAGTGCACAGAAACCCGCCTCTCCCAAGAGCCTGGTTCATTCCCCACTCATCTCTGGCCGCAGGGTTCCCTTTGCCGGCAAGCAACCCGCCTCTCCCAAGAGCCTGGTTCACAGAGACTTACACGCACTCGTCCGGATCCTCCTGTTCGCGAGGATCGTAGGCGCTGGGAGTCTACTCACCATTATCGCTCTGCTTCGCAAGATCGTAGGAGGACCTTCTCCACTCATCGTTCGACGGATCAGGACTCCCTCGACTGGTTTCGCCTTCTTCGCGTTCCTCATCTCGTTCGGACTCCCGTTCGTCCCGTTCCTCTTCCCATCGACCGGCCACTTCCCCTTCCCTCGTCCTCTCCGTTCCGTTCCTCCTCATCGCAGCCGTTCTCCTCGTCGGAACCCGCCTTCGGCAAACGGGAGAACCTCGCCGCGTCGCTCCGTCTTCGCTCTCCCCTTCGGAGGGAGTCTTCGACCTACGGTTCGCCGTCAGCGGGATTCCCTCCCTCGGAGCCCTCCTCGGTCGCCGGTTCCAGACAGCGGGACTTTGACACCCTGAGTTTGACGGCTGACGACCCCTCGGACTGGTTGCTCGGACGTCTCAGCCGTTTCTCCTCTTCCTCTTCTTCGGCTTCCAGTGCTGCGGTTCCATCAGACCTGTTCTTCTGCGCGGATGGACACTCGGCCGGCGCTGGTCAGGACATCCAAGCTCATCGCCGCCGCCCTGCTGCGGAAGTTGCCCGGCATCGCCCCTTGACTCACCGGGGGTTCTCATCCATCGTGGACACTGGGGAACCAAGGCGCAGCCCCTTCTCCCTGACGTCTAACCATCTCGACAACTCTCGTTGGGCACCCGGGGGGTGCCGTACTTCGGACAGGTGGTACCGCTTGGCTGTGCTCGGGGTGGAGGCCTAGCCACTACACGGAGTCGAATCTACTCACCTTAGTCGTCTCTAAGCCCGGCTGCTCAAGCTACGCTTCCTACTTCCGTGATTCTTCTCGAGGTCCAACCCTCCGACCTTCGGACTTCGCGGACAAGAGCGTGCTTAGCTTGGATCTGACGCGGACTACTAGGCCTGCTTCTTCTGCTCGTGGGGGGAAGGATAGGTCACAGGAGCTTCTCCTCTTCGGCTACGCGACAGCGGAGGTGTACTTCCAGGATCAGGGCAGCTGGCGATCCTCCAGTGCATACCCCCTACCCTGGTGCTTGGGGAAAGAACTTCATCTCCCTCCGTGCGTGACGCTACCTGGACCGACGGTAGATCTGGGCCAGTCTTCCCCGGTGGGACCAGTGGCTACACACGGAATACACCAGGACACCTTCGGAGGATCGGCGCATGAGACCAGGATGATCCTACGTTTTCAGTGGACTGGGGCACAGGATGGGGCCTTGACCGAGGCCGCTACCCGGACGGAGTGAGCCCGGACACAGCTTTTGAGAAGCAGAGAACTCGCCTCACAGAGCCCAGTTCAGAGAGTCGCGCTTGGCGACGTCCCACGTACAATCTCGGTACCCACTCGTCTCCAAGTAAGCCGCCGGGATCCTGCTGGGGGTCCACTTGCCGGCAGGAACCCGCCTCTCCTCGGAGCCCGGGTCGGAGAGACTTACACGCGCTCGTCCGGAGCCTCCTGTCGACTCCCCTCGGGAGGAGTCATCGAATGCTACGTCTTGCCCTTGCAGCCATACGGCGCCTGAGGGATGTTGCCGTGGTGGATTGGTTAACGAGCTTCAGGAGCTACGCCTCACCCTGTCTGCCTACAGTTCGAGGGAACAATTACGTACAGCTCCTCTCGGACCATACCTTACCTGGACCGCCGCGCCTTGGTCCACAGGTTCACCTTGCGCCCGCTTACGGGGCGCTATTCCACCAGGAGACCACGTAGCAAATCCCTGTACAAGCCTCACGGGTGCCTACGACATAGCCGTTCGCTTCGGACGCGCTCGCCTCTTTGCCGGTTCCGGCAGCACTGACGCTACATGCCGGACGTTCTTCCTGGTTAAGCTCAGTCATACGTTCTGAATTACAGGACCCCTCCCTCAGGGAGGTTAGAGGCTACAGGTACGTTATCAAGGCACTTGCAGGGCCACGAACGTCACATTCGGCAGGGACTGTACTGTCTTGCACTTCGTGGCTACTGGAGGCTGGCGGGCAGGATGACTTCGCCCGCCTCGATTGCAGAGCTCTGCCAGGCCAGAGAGACTCCTCGCTCTGGTGGAGGCCTTTTTGCGGGGGGCACAACTCCCTCATGGCGCCTCAGCGCCGTAGGTATTCACCTACCTAGGGTCGTCGGGAGTTTGCGTTAGGGAGGACGGCCCTTGGGCCCTAAGGTGTGCTGGAGCGCGGCACCCACCTCCTGTTCGCAATTCTTCCATTCAGTCATGTCATCGGTAATGTTTTTGAAGAAACAAATTCATTTTTCTTTAAAAGGTATTTTTTCGAAAAATACTTACCGATGACATGACTCAAACGACCCTCCCACCTGCCCCGCTTGCCGCTCGTGCGCCAAGTATCCTGACTGAGGGATTATGGGTACCCAGCTTCCGGGTGGTGGGTATAGGGAGACAACTCTTGGTCCCCTCGGGGTTCCCCGAGTGCCTCCCGGGTTGTGTCTTAACACAACTGGCTCTTAGGCTAGAATGAGTAAGTAGTAGACACTTCCATTCAGTCATGTCATCGGTAAGTATTTTTCGAAAAAATACCTTTTAAAGAAAAATGAATATGTGATAGCATTCCTTGCCTCCCATTTTTATGTGCCCACCTGATCTGACAATTTAAGAAGTTTAAACTCTTGTGGGTATGACCAAATGCAAACCACAGAATACTTGAGGAAGCTAAAGAAAACATTCTCAATATTTGTTTCTCATATCATAATTTTGTTACAAGTGAAGTAATTTATACAGAAATAGTGTGGTCAAACTTTTAGGAAAAAAACATTGTAATATCAGACCTTTGTAATTTTCTCACTTTGAACTTTTTATCAGCAAAGTTGACTGTATAAGTGTTATGTGCTTTCAGGAATGATTCTGGGTCAGGGAGCATTTGGTCGGGTAATGAAAGCTGAGGCCATTGGTATCAACGACACGCAAGATATCACCATTGTTGCTGTCAAGATGGTGAAAGGTGAGCATTTTTAAACACCCCATGCCCCCTGTTCACCCTTTGGCTGTCGGTAGTGCTTTGAACCCCTTCACTGCTGAGAAAAAAATTGAACACCACTCAGCTGCAGGAGGTCTAGATCCTCATGAGCCCCTGCAGCGGCAGGGGCTCATGAGGATCTCTACCTTTTGCTGAAACTGCTTTGTATTCATATTCTTTTGATGGCTTGGGATCTTTGACATTGAGTTAAAAAACACAGCCAGCCTCCACTGGCAGTGAAGGGGTTACAGGAATCTCCTTGACAAAGAGCACTCTGACAGCCACAGAGTTACTACAGGCAGGAGGAGCACATGATGATGTTTGTCCCATGCAGCATGAAAAGGTTTTCCCTTTGATTAAGACAAGACTGTCCACATTGTCACAGTTCAAGCTCACTTAAAGACTTTTCTTTTCTGTCGGGCATTTAACACTTAGCTCATCTTTAGCTAACTGTTCTTACTTACTTACGCCTGTCACCCCTACCCGGGTATAGGCCGTCGACGAGAGACCTCCAGCAACTCCTGTCCTGTGCTTCTCCTTCGATTCTACTCCAGGTGGTTCCCAGTCTCTTGATGTCTGCTTGGAGGTCTCGACGCCAGGAGTTTCTCGGCCTACCTCTTCTCCTCTTTCCCTGGGGGTTCCATGACAATGCCTGCCTAGTGATACTGGAAGCTGGCTTTCTCAGACTGTGACCGATCCATCCCCATCTTCTTCGCCCAATTTCATTCTCTGCTGTTATCTGCTCTGTTCTCTCCCAGAGTCTGACGTTGCTGATCTTCTCTGGCCAGTGGATTTTCAAAATTCTTCTAAGGCAACTGTTCATGAAGGTCTGTACTCTGTTGACTGTGGTTTTTGTCAATCTCCATGTCTCTGCTCCATATAGGAGAACTGCTTTTACATTGGAGTTGAAAATCCGGACTTTGGTGTGTTGTGACAGCTCTCTGGAACTCCACACTTTTTTCAACTGGAGAAAGGCTGCTCTGGCTTTACCGATTCGTGCTCTGACATCTGCATCAGTGCCGCCTTTATTTCATCAAAAACATTACCGATGACATGACAAATGGGAGTGTCTACTACGTGCTCAAATTCTAGCCTACGAACCCGTTGTGTGCACACACAACCCGGGAGGCACTCGGGGAACCCTCCAGAGGGGCCAAGAGTTGTCTCCCGGACCTGCCTATCCGGTTCCGAGTCACCTGACTCGCCAGTCAGCTACGTAGGCTCACGACCTTCGGACGTGTTCTAGCCTCGCGCTCCCTTCGACCGGTCGGTCTGGGTGCTCGAGTTCACCGTGACTTTGGCTTCGCCTGTTGCTTCGCTTCTGCTTCGCTTCTTGCTTCGCTGCAGCTTCGCTTGCGCTTCTTCGCTTGGCGTCCTCCTTGGTTGGCTTCGCTTGGCGGACCTGCTGCTTCCCGCCATTTCGCCGGTGGCGACATGGACGTCTCTTCTCCCGCTACCGCTTCGGCAGAGAGGTAGGATAGTTAGTTGGGCCCGGAGCCGGTCCCCGGGCGGGGTACCGGCCTGTGCCTTTGGACTCTACCTTGTTCGGGTTGTGTGGGTTTTGTTGAGCGGGGACTCTTAGCTCGGCGGGGCCCTGGTGCCCTCGCCTTTCCCCTTTGGGGTGAAATTACTGGCTTCCCCTGGTAGCCTTCGGGGAGCATTGTTTAAACCAGCTGCGGCGCGTGGCTCATGTTGCATCTCCGGCCTGGCTGGGGTATGCTTGTTTCGAGAACGCACTCTTAGCTTAGAGCGCTACAGCATTATTGCCGGGGGACACGGCCTTTCGTCCCTATTGTCGTTTGGCCCGCCGTGTGATGGCCTTAGTCCCCTGCGCGACGTTGAACCCAAATAACTAAACTAAACTAAACCTATTGTCGTTTGGCGCACATTCCTCTCCAGCCTGGCTGGGGTAGGCTTTGTTCTAAAGACGCAAGCTTAGATTCGGGCGCTATAGCAGTATAGCCTGGGGGCACAGCCCGTTTGTCCATATCGTTCGATACGGTTCCCCTTGGTAGGACGAGCCCTGTTGGTCTCGACCACGTACCGGCACGTTGTTTGTTTGGTGTGTTGCAGTGCCCTCCTGATGACCTGCACGCAGTGTGGAGGTTTCCAGTGGCCCTCGGATACGCACAAGGTCTGCCTGCCGTGTGTCGGCTGTACATCTGAGCGTTCTTGTGACGTTTGCGCCGTCTGGCCGGAGCTCCGCTGGGTCCAACTTTGGAGCTTCTACCGACGTGAACGCCCGACACCTGTGCCTGTTGCAAGACCTGCGGAAGTGCCGGCTGTCATCTCAGACACACCGACCGCTCTTGCCCCCGATGGCCCCAGTCTGGAAAGATCTCCACAGCGGACACAGCAAGGTAGTGTGCGGAGTCGGGAGTTCGAGGCGCGGGTTCCCAGGAGGGATCGCGCTTGGACCAAGCCTTACGACAGGCAGAGAACCCATCTCGACACAGAGGTCAGTTCGGAGAGACGTGCCTCGCGCCGTCCATGGTCAACCGGTCCCCACTCGTCTCCTAGGAAGGCCTTGGATCCCCCTCGGCCGCTGCGAGCCCGCCTCGCCACAGAGTCCAGCTCGCGGAGACATTCGCGCACACTCACCACACCTCTACCTGTGTCCAGTTCCTCCTTGCGATCAAAGTCTGACCACCACTCTCGCGCTCCTTCGTGTGAGCGTCGTAAAGTTCGGGATTCTTCTCGTCATCTGGACCATGGACCTTCGCGCTCTACCTCTTCGCGGCGTTCGTCCCACGTTCCCCGCCGTCTGCCTCGTCCCGCCCGTTCCCCTTCCCCTCGCCCAGCCTCTTTCCTTCCTCCTCGTTCCCGAGGATCACGGTCTCCAGCTCGTAGTCGCTCGTCTGGTCGCCGCCGCCGTTCCCGCTCCTCTAGTGCGTCGCGTCGCCGTCGCGGACGTCGCTCTCCCCTGCGTGCTTCGGCGCCTTATGGCTCCCCTCGTCCTCGTCGAGCTGATCGCTCTCGGAGTCACGGTCGCCGTCCCTCTTCGACGGCTCTCGGCGGCGTGGACGACGATTCGTTGAGTCTTCTCCCTGATGATTCCATCTCAGTTCTCCTCGGAGGTCTCAGCCGCTCTCCTTCACCGCTCTCTCCTTCGGATGCGTCGACAGCCCACGGGTTACCGGCCTCCTCCCGCACAGAGGTTCTTCTGGCCCTCGACGAGGTCGCTCGCCTCATCTCCGCCACGCTTCCGGCAGCGGACTGCCCTCCATCCCCCCCCCTGAAGAGGAAGCCTTCTGCCTTCGTCGACGCGGGTAGACAGGTAAAGAAGTTCAAGACTCTCCCTCAGCCCCCCTCCTTTCGTGAGCTTCGGGATGTGTTCTCGGCCCACCTGTTGTCTGACTCAAGGGACAGTAATTTCTTCTCGGACCACAGATGGCCTCCGGACCTCGATATGTACTTCCGCCAGCAGTGGTACGCCGGCCATTCCCAGGCCTTCCTCTGCCCTCTCCCTCCGGTGGATCCAGCCGCCGTGGTTCAGGCGGGTGGGGCCTCTGCACTCAGACGCGCGCTACCCGCGGGTTTGGACAAGACGGCTTCGCTCGTCAGGAATTCCTTGGCCTGCGCCGGCTTCATGGAGCTCCTTACGCAAGCCTTCCTCCGGCGCGTGGAAGACTCGTGGCACCCGTCCCTGACCCCCCTTCTTGGCGACCTCCTCGTCCTCGCTGAAGCGGCCAGCCGCGCCGCGTATCACTCTTCGGTCAACGCTATGGCTGCAGCCGCCAATTGTGATTTACTCCGCCGCGACGCTGTCCTGCAGGCCTGCCGGGGAATGCCTGCCGACCTGAAGACCCAGCTGCGTCGGGCCCCCCTCGGGGGACCCCTTCTCTTTGGTGACACCTGGCAAGCCGTCAAGGATTCCAATGCGGACAGGTGGCCTCCCAAGTCTGTTCCTCGGCGCTTTCAGTCAGCCCGCAAGGCCGTGGGTCGCCCCCTGCGGATCTCCAGACCCGTCGCCCCGACCTCAACAACCCAGCTGCAGTCCCTGCGTCGCCGTCGCCCCGCCTTCGGTCGCCCCGGCCAAGCTAACGCCCCCGCCCCCGCTTGGCCCCGTCCCGCCCGTCGCCCTGGGCGCGGGCGGGCTCAGTGACTCCTCCCCTCCTCCGCCTCCGCCGGCCGTCTCGGGTCCTCCAGTCGGCGGCAGGCTCGCCCTCTTCAGCGACGAGTGGCGATTACTGATTCCAGAAGACCCGTGGATTTTAGACACTGTTTCCGGCGGCCTACGGATCTCCTTTCGTTCCCCTCCTCCTCTGCGTACGACTCCGCTGTGGACCGAGATCCCCGCAGACCCGCTCAAGGAGTGCGCCCTACGGGGGGAAGTCGACTCTCTCTTGAGGAAGGATGCCACAGAGGTTGTGCGCCGCGCAGACTCGCTGGGATTTTACAGCAGACTTTTCGTCGTCCCCAAGCCCGGCGGCAAGTGGCGCCCAGTGATCGACCTCTCAGCCCTAAATCGCTTCATCGTGGCTCCTTCCTTCCACATGGAGACGGCCCGAGCCCTGCGTACCGCGGTGCGACCCATGGATTACGCCGTCAGCCTGGATCTCTCCGATGCTTACCTACACGTACCCATACATCCGGCCGCCCAGAGGTATCTGCGCTTCGCGTTCGATGGAACCGTTTACCAGTTTCGAGCCCTACCCTTCGGCCTCAACCTCAGCCCCTGGGTTTTCACCCGCTTGATGGATGCAGTTATGGCCAAGGCACGGCAGTCGTCTCTCAGCCCTATGTCCAACTACCTCGACGATCTCTTCCTGAGAAACCACGTCGAGTCCGTCTTGGAAGAGGACAGGGATACTCTGATGCGTCTGCTGTCGCGACTGGGGTTCCTCCTCAACGTCGGGAAGTCAGATCTCACGCCCTCGCGCCGCTTCATTCATCTCGGAATGGATTTTGCCACCGATCTCAACGTTGTTCGCCTCCCGGATCCCCGGATTCGGAAGTTGGCCACCTTCGCCAACCAGCTAGCTCAGCAGGAAGCAGCTCCCGCCCGAGTTTGGCTTCAACTCCTCGGACTGATCAACGCAGCGGCGGACCTTCTCCCCCTGGGTCGCCTCTACGCCCGCCCCCTTCAGCTGCACCTCCTGCTTCTCTGGAGACCCTCTTCTGGCGACCTTGCCCACCTGGTCCCGGTTTCCCCCCTGGTTCGCCCTCACCTTCTACGCTGGACCGACACGGCTTGGTTGGCTTCGGGAGTCCCTTTGTCCTCCCCTCCCCCGCACCTCTCCCTGTGTGTCGACGCGAGCCTCTCGGGGTGGGGAGCCCACCTGCTTCCTCAATTCTCCTCGGCTTCCGGCCTCTGGCCCCCGGAGTTTGCGGACAAGCACAGCAATTGGTTAGAGCTGCAGGCAGTCTGGCAAGCCCTCTTCGTTTGGGAGAACCAGCTCAGGAACCAACGGCTTCTCGTCCTCTCCGACAACTCGACGGTGGTGGCCTACATCCAGAGACAGGGCGGCACCCGATCTCCCGACCTCTGTATGCTCCTCTTCCGTTTGATGCGCTGGGCCGAGGAACGCGACATTACACTCCTCGCACGACACATTCCGGGCCACTTGAATGTGTTGGCGGACTCGCTCTCTCGCCGCGGCCAGTTGCTCCACACAGAATGGACGTTGCGCCCGGACATCTTCCAGATGATCTGCGCCCGTTGGGAGACTCCCTTAATCGACCTCTTTGCTACGAGGTGGAATCGCCAGCTTCCCCTCTTCGTCTCCCCGATTCCAGACCCGCTGGCCTGGGCAGTCGATGCCCTCTCGATTCCTTGGGACGGCCTCATCGCTTACGCGTACCCCCCAACAGTCCTCATTCCCAAGGTCCTCCACAAACTTCGAGGGAGCAACGCAGTCCTGCTTCTGGTCGCCCCGCTGGCTTGGACCCGGTCCTGGACCACCGACTTACTCAACCTCGCCACCTCTCCTCCCCTGCGCCTTCCCACGCCCCGTTCCATGCTCAAGCAGCCCAGGCAGGCTCTCTTCCACCCTTGTCCCGAACGCCTGTCTCTTCACGCCTGGAGGTTGTGCAGCGCGCCCTCACCGCTCGAGGCTTCTCTGGTGCAGCAGTGGAGGCAATCGCTGCAGCCCGCAAGCCTTCCACCCGGCGTGTTTACGAAGGGAAGTGGCGCGTCTTGTGTGCCTGGTGCGACGCCCGTCGCCTCCTACCCACCGGCCTGACTAACCCACAGCTAGCGGACTTTCTCCTATGGCTCTTCGAGGTCCAAGGTTTGGCGCCCATCACCATCAGGGGATACTTATCCATGGTCGCCGACACGTACCGTCATCTCGGCCTTCCAGACCCCGGCGCCTGTAAGGACCTTTCCGACCTCATGTCCAGCTTCAGCCTCCAACGTCCGACTCAGCGTTCTCTCATTCCTCGCTGGGACCTACCTTGGGTCCTGACGTGGCTGAATTCTTCCCAGTTCGAGCCACTCGCTCTAGCCCCTCTGGCAAATGTGACACGCAAGACCTGCTTCCTTCTAGCCTTGGCCACCGCGTCCAGAGTTAGTGAGCTACACGCTCTTTCTACCCGCCCAGACTGCCTCCAGTTCAGGGCAGATCGCTCCGTGCAGCTCTTAACGGACCCCAGCTTTATTGCCAAAACAAGGTCGCCCCTAACTGCTCCACAGATCATCACCTTGCGGCCCCTGGGAGGGCCTGCCTGCTCTCCGGAGACTCGGCGACAGGATCCCGTGCGTGCCCTACGCATCTACCTGCGCCGTACCAAAGTTACCCGTAGAGGGCGCTCCCGCCTCTTCCTGCCCATACGCCAGGGCAAGACTGATATCACAGCCCAGACGATCTCCTCCTGGCTGCGCTGGGTAATACGATCGGCATACATGGATCTCTCCCCACGCGTAGCGCAGAGACTGAAGATCCGCGCACACGAAGTACGCGCCATGGCCACGAGCGTCGCATTCGATCGGAACTGCGCTGTCAAGGACATCGTGGCCGCGGTGGGCTGGCGAGCAGAATCTACCTTCGCTCGTTTCTACCTTCGGGATCTGGCGGGACAGCGAGACAACCTCGCCTTGTTGGGGGACCTCACGGTGGCACAGCACTCCCTCCCGGCGCAGCAGGCGCCGTAGGTACGCACCTAGCTCGTTACCTGGGAATTAGCAATGGGAGGACGGTCTTGGTCTCCGGTAGTACCGGGGCGGCACCCTCCTCCTATTCGTGATTCTCCCATTTGTCATGTCATCGGTAATGTTTTTGATGAAATAAATGCATTTTTCTTTAAAAGGTATTTTTTCGAAAAATACTTACCGATGACATGACACGGAGGACCCTCCCACCTGCCCCGCTTGCCGCTGGTGAGCCTAGTATCTGACTGGCGAGTCAGGTGACTCGGAACCGGATAGGCAGGTCCGGGAGACAACTCTTGGCCCCTCTGGAGGGTTCCCCGAGTGCCTCCCGGGTTGTGTGTGCACACAACGGGTTCGTAGGCTAGAATTTGAGCACGTAGTAGACACTCCCATTTGTCATGTCATCGGTAAGTATTTTTCGAAAAAATACCTTTTAAAGAAAAATGCATTTTTTGTCTATGATGCTCCCGAGATAGGTGAAGGACTCCACCTCCTCCAACGGGGTGCCAGCAAGCAAGACTGGTTCTTCCCTGGTTGCGTTCAGCCTCATTGTCTTTTTTTTCTGTTTGTGAATGGTGAGGCCCACTTGGGACGAGATGTCAGCAAACCTCTTGGTCTTGTCCTGCATTTGTTGATGAGTGTGGGACAGTAATGCCAAGTCGTCTGCAAAATCGAGGTCGTCAAGCTGTGTCCACAGTGTCCACTGTATTCCACTTCGTCTGTGCTCTGTGGTCATCTTCATGACCCAGTCTATGGCCAGTAGGAAGAGGAACGGAGACAGCAGACACCCCTGCCTGACACCAGTTCTGACCTGGAGCTCTCTGGTGAACTGCCCTTCGTGGATCACGCGACATGTCATGCCATCATAGCTGCTCTTGATCAGGCGGACGAGCTTTGTGGGTACACCGTAGTGTCGTAGGAGTTTCCACAGAGTCTCTCGGTCCACGCTGTCAAATGCTTTCTCATAATCCACAAAGTTGACGTACAGCGGGGAGCTCCACTCCAGAGACTGTTCCACGATGATGCGGAGAGTGGCGATCTGGTCTGTACATGATCGGTTCTTCCTGAATCCTGCTTGCTGGTCTCTCAGCTGGGGGTCAACGGAGCTCTTCGTTCTCTCTAGGATGATCCTGTTGAAGACCTTTCCTGGTACTGACAGCAAGGTGATTCCTCTGTAGTTGGAACACTTGCTGAGGTCGCCTTTCTTGGGAAGCTTGATTAGGTACCCCTCCTTCCAGTCAGCTGGCATCACCTCCTCTTCCCAGATCTTTCCAAACAGTGGGTACAGCATCTCAACTGTTGTCTCTAGGTCTGCTTTCAGAGACTCCGCTGGGATGCCATCTGGCCCTGCTGCTTTGCCATTCTTCAAAAATGCCACTGCTTTTCTGATCTCTTCCCGGCTGGGTCTGTCACAGCTGATGGGTAGGTCGGTCTCTGCCGGCTGGATGTCGGGGGGGTCGGGTGGGCTAGGTCTGTTCAGTAACTCTTCAAAATACTCGGCCCATCTGTCGAGTTGGTCTGCTCTGTCTGCAATAGGCTTGCCTTCTTTGTCTTTTACTGGTCTTTCTGTATGGCCATACTTACCCGACAATCTTCTGGTAATGTCGTAGTGCTGTTTCATGTTGCCGCTGCCTGCTGCCTTTTCTGCCTCTGCTGCCAGGCTGTCTGTGTAGGCCCTCTTGTCTGCCCTGATACTCCTCTTCACCTCGCGGTTGGCTTCCGAGTATTCCCCCTGTGCCCTTACTTTGGCTGCTCTTGTGCGACTGTTGTTGACCGCTGCTTTCTTCTGCTTCCTCGCTTCTATCTTCTTCAAGGTCTGTGCCGACAGCCAGTCCTTGTGGTGGTGTTTCCTGAACCCTACAGTGTCTTTGCAGGTTGAGTTCAGCGCCTCTCTAACTGCCTTCCACTGCTGCTCTGTGGTGACCGCCTCCTCTTCATTTACTAGCTCCTGTAGCGCTTGAAACCGGTTGGACAGCACCAGTTTGAACTCTTCTCTAACTCCAGTTTCTCTCAGGAGGCCTACATTATAGCGCTGTCTTCTTGTTGTCTCTGTGCGGCTTTTTAGCTAACTGTTCACTGCCTTTTATTTTGATTCTAGAGGAAGTGAATGTAAGGTGTTGGGAAGAGATGGGGTGGTTTAAAGTAGTGTATAATCGTGCGTGTGTCTGAGAGAGAGGGTGTGCTGTTGTGCATGCACAGTGAGTCCAGTGTTTTCCTGGAGAACAGCGCTATACAAGAACTATGTATTATTATTAAGACTAATTTCTGTTGCGTTTGCGTTTTTGATATTAGACAAAAATATTGGGTTGTGTTTTGACGTTTGATATTAGTCACCTTTACTTTTTAACAGACTGTACAGACAAAGAGCAGATGATGGCCCTGTTGTCAGAGCTGAAAATTCTGATCCACATTGGTCAGCACCTGAATATCGTCAACCTGCTGGGAGCTGTCACAAAAGACATTCGTTTTGGTAAGTGTCATGAGAGCAACAGAAATGTGGGAAATTAACATCATCTGGTTATTTACACTTTGCACAAAATAAGGAAGGCAGAGCTGTATGTCTTTGTCGTTTGTCCTCTGTGAAAATGTTTGGTATGGCTGAACCTGTTTAAAGCGCCCACCTTTGTGCAAGATCACCCATAATGAAAGACCATCATTTAAATGACTGTAGGCACCTAAAAGGTGGACTTTTAACCCTTTTATCCCCAAGGTCCCATTTCTCACATTTTGGAGGTGTCGCCTACTGACTTTGTACCAGTCACAGGAGATGGCTTGACCATGATAATTCAAGGGTAGTGCCAGATTAGCTTGGCGCCTGAAGGCACCAAGCTAATTTGGCACTACCCTTAAATTATCATGGTCAAGCCATCTCCTGCTGTAGGGATCCAGGGCTAAAAGGGTTATGGGCAAATGACACCTTTTGCCCCTCAAGGCTTCTGCTGAGTGAGCACCTTCCTCTTAAGGCCACTTATTTCTTGAACAGGTGGTGCTCAAAACAGGTTTTACTGTGTTCTGGTTTGTTCTTGTTATATGTATTTGAAAGCATGTTTCTTTCTTTCTAGTTTCTAAAGACTTGTAAAGTTATATTAATAAGAGCCATTTATGTAAATGCCACTGACATGCATCTTTTTATGTTAAATGTGCTACACCTTTAATGTGTATATAATGTAATTGATGCAAGCATTCTGTTGTTTCTGTTATTTTTATGCTTTGACGAACGTGTAAAACATTCATTTGAGAGTGTGCATGTGTACAGATGAGGTAATGTTTTACATGTTAATTTTTTTGCATTATTCCTCCATAACCTAATAGGGGTGAAAGGAATCAAATAAAATCTTGAAATCTTGAGAAATATGGGATCACTTGCACTTCAACAACATGTACCCTGGATTTGTTGTAACAAGGTCAGATATTGTCTGTTTGGCTCATTGTGTCTGTGATTTTGAACCTTGCTGTTACATACACATGGATGAAAGTCTTCAGTCCTGGAATCACTGATTCAGCTTTGGCAAAATGCAAGAATGCTGAATTTCGGCTTTTTGGTTCAGACACAACACGGTCCTTCCGCCAGTCTGTTCGTGCAAGAAGCGTTGATTTTCATGGGCTCTGCATCCGCAGGGGCTCATGAGAATTTATGTCTCTTGCTGGCCACAAAGTATGGGGCATAGTTTGTTGACCATTTTCAGTCAGGTCAGTCCTTCAGCCAGCCTGTTCCATCTGCAAGAGGCATAAATTCTCATGAGCCCCTGCATTCGCAGGGGCTCATGAAAATTTATGCCTCTTGCTGGCCACGGCTATATTAAATGTGTTGCATTTCAGGTGAGCTGTATGTGATTGTGGAGTACTGCCACTTTGGCAACCTGCGCAGCTACCTGCTGAAGAACAAAGACTCGTTCAAGGACACCATGGAGGACAGCCAAGCAGCCGCCCCTGAGGAAAAGAAGCAGCTGGATCCAATGGAAGGGGAACCAGGGTACCGGGACCCCTCCAAACCATACTACATCAACAAGGCAGGGGGCCCTGGGGGCAGCGCGGATGCCGTGGGCCCCCCACTCACCACCAAGAACTTGATCTGCTGGTCATTTCAGGTGGCCAGAGGCATGGAGTACCTCACTTCAAAGAAGGTGAGTGTTTCTGCAGTCTTTGTTAATTCAAGATTTTAAAAAAAATCCTAGCTGTCCCTTGATCATGGATTCAAAGTGTTGTCAGCAAGAGGCATAGATCCTCATAAGCCTCCGCAACTGCGGGGGCTCATGAGGATCTATACCTCTTGCAGTTGGGTGATGTTCAGATTTTCATGGCACTGAACAGGTTAACCTTTTGGCTGTCGGTAGCAGCTTTTGTCGTGATGTTCCTGCAAGGAACGAAAGTTGCTACTAACATCTAAAGGGCTAAGCAACTACTTTTTTTTTGCAAGAAGAACGGGATCTTAAAAGACAGGCACAATTTCAAGGTAAGTCTTTAGGGACAAAACGTGTCGCCTGTCATTAAAGGCCATCTTCATCAGTGGCAGGTATTCTCTCATAAGGGTGGTTGCTAAAAATACAGGTTCTTCCATGCATCATATTTTATTATTTTTATGTACCTTAGGCCTACTTGTGCTTATAACATACCACCAGCATGAGGGATGTTGTTTTTTCTACTACAGAAATATGTTATTCAACTGTTTTGTGTGTGTGTGTGTGTGTGCAGTACATCCATCGAGATCTGGCAGCCCGCAACGTGTTGTTGGCGGAAGACAATGTAGTGAAGATCTGTGACTTTGGTCTTGCCAAGGATTGCTACAAGGACGCTGAATATCACAAGAAGGGCGACGTGAGTTGAAAACACACTCACCTGTATCTCCACAATGGGACATGGTCAGCTAGATAGTTCCAAGGGAGGGCTACAGATTTTGTTTCTGAAATTTGTGATAATTCAATGCCAGAGAGCTCCAGCCATCAAAGGAACATAAATGCATAGAGTTGTCAGCAAGAGGCATATATATTTCATGATCCCCTGCAAGTATGGGGGGGCTCATCAGGATAATAATAATAATGATGATGATTTCTATGGCGCCTAACCTCAGGTAGAGCTCTAGGCACCTTACAAATTTCAAAAATACAATTACAAAAACTACAAAATATTACATGTGCGCACACACACACACACACAGACAGACCACACACACACACACACACACACACACACACACACACACACACACACACATTCCAGGCTCCACAGCAAAACTACAACAGAATCCTCAGCAGTCGATGATTAATCTGTGGGGTAATGGATGTGTGTCTTTTGCTGTTGGATCCTGTGCATTTTTTCCTGGGCAGTCAAAGGCTTTTTAAGCTTGCGATTTTCATAGTGATGCTTAATCCTTATCATTCGGAACAGACCAGTGTGTGAAATAAGTTTGACTAAAATAGTTCAAGGGTAGTGCCAGAATAGCTTGGCGCCTCTAGGCGCCAAGCTATTCTGGCACCACCCTTGAACTAAAGCCATTGGTCTATCTCCTTATCTGTAAGTACTATAATGTGGCGTGCATATGGCAGTGTACAAATTTGAAGTTTTTAGCCTCAGTATGATATGGGTTAACTGATGCATGAAATTTGAAATTTGTTTCTTCAAAAACATTACCGATGACATGACTGAATGGGAAGTGTCTACTACTTACTCATTCTAGCCTAAGAGCCAGTTGTGTTAAAACACAACCCGGGAGGCACTCGGGGAACCCCCAGGGGACCAAGAGTTGTCTCCCTATACCCACCACCCGGAAGCCGGGTACCCATAATCCCCCAGTCTAGTCTACTTAGGCGCACGATTTGGTCGTCTTGCGCTCGGCTCTAGCCTACGGCTTTGGTTTTTCGACCGGTTTTCGGGTTCGGACTGGCTGTTGGAATGAAGAGCGGGAGATAGGATCGTTTCGTCGGCCCTGCCTGTGCTGCTGCGTGGCTTTCTCGTCCCCTCTGCTTAGCGCCTACGCTTCGACCTCTGGTGAGCTGTCCGGTGAGCTTCGCCGGTCGTGCCAGGTGAGTTTTGGACGTCTCCCCCCCGTTCCCCTTCGGCGGAGAGGTAAGGTAGCGGGGTTGACCCTCGGCCGGTTCCCGGGCTGGGCACTGGTTTGTGCAGGTACGAAGTTTTTCGTCTTCTTCTCACTGTAATTGCGCGCCCACTCACCTTCGGTGAATCGTAGCGAAGTTTCCTACGCATTTGTACCTTGGGTGTGGAGAATTCTTTTACTCCATGGCCTGATTAGCTGGGTGGCACGGCTTGGGTCACGCCTTGTCATCACATAGTTTGTTCGGTACCAGCGCCTGTTCTGGCCCCTTTTCTGTTTTCGCTAGCGGGTGATGAATTTAAGCGCACACTCGCTTACGCAGGCATACGCTGTGGACAAGTGCTCACGTACCTTAGAGAGTGGATATATACGTTCCGGCGGGCAGGTTGGGGGTTTACGCTCCTTGGATGGGCGGGCCCGCGTGACATGTCCACATAAAGTGGTGATTTACTGCCCCAGATGTTTTCTTGGCTTGGTTGTCATTGCGTATTGAGTTGTACAGCATGCGGCCGGTGTTGTTTTTTCCACACGCGGTCACCCTTAGTAATGTTTGGGGCCTGACTCCTTTTATGACAGGGGTTGGTACATATGTTGTTGCTCACCTTAGCGCTTGACGGCGGTGAATCTACCTCGTTACTGCACTGCTAGATTGCAGACGTGCAGTTTGGTACCTTGCTTCCGTCATGACGTATTCGTCTTTTGTGTACATATTATTATGTTGTTCCCTCGCCTTAGCGCTTGGAAGCAGTGGGCCTACTTGCTTACTGCACGGCTATTTGTAGGCGTGCAGTTTGGTACCTCGCTTCTGTCATGACATGTTTGACTTTAGCTACATATGTTGGTTGCTCACCTTAGTGCTTGATGGCAGTGAGTCGACCTTCTTGCTGCACTGCCGGCGTGCAGGCTTGACAGTCTGTTACCCCGCTTTGGTGCTTGTGTGTTTTGTTGTTACGAAGGCAACCTTTCGTGGCTTAGTCCCACAGGACTCGCCCGCAGGCCTTCGGGTGTGTTATCTGTTGCAGGGATGTGCTACCCATTCACACAGATGACAGTGGCTAGTTCAGCCCCCAGGGGTCTTTCGCCACTGCACCGGATGCCCCGCTGACCATGCTTGCGTTGCAAGCGATCGGCACCGGTTTAGGCGCCTTCCGGACACCGCGGGTTTTCCGCACGACAACGGACTGACCTGGGGGAGAAGCCACACCGGATGTCACGACTAGTGCGCGAGCGTGGATCATGGAGGCCGCTGCCAGGGGGAGCGCACGTGAACAGCCTCTGGCAAGGCCCGCTCGGTAAGACAATTACGCACACGTCCGACTTCTTAGGACGTTGCAGTACACTACCACCTTGAGAGGACAAGCAGCTTCTCGGCTGTAAGCACCAGCCCGGCTGCTACTGGTAGGTGTGTTCTTCATGTCCAGGCAGCGCCCATTTGGGACTAGGCCTGTCTTCCGACACGGGAGGTGCCTCCTACCACATTGGGATGATTGTGTCACCTGGCCTCAGCAGCGCAGATGGCAGCATTGAAGCGTCTGCAGGCGGGAGCGACCTATACTGTTGGGGCTTGAAGGATCCCGTTCCGCCCCGATGAAGAGGGGCATGCTGACGTCCTTCACGCAAGGCAGATGTGCCGGTGGCCGTCGGACAACCACTAGGTCGGGTCTCCTATGCGCAGGATGTGGATACGCCATCCACCGTATCCTTGGCACCGGTCGCTTGAGACCAGGACGTCCCTGTGGGAAGCCCCACACCGGATTCAGTGGACTAGTGCACGAAGTGGGCCTGGATCGATGAGACCGCTTCCAGGAGGGAGCATGCCCGGACTAAGCCTTCCAAGAAGCCATGTCCACTATCGGTCCCACTTGTCTCCAAGAAAGCCCGCGGGATCCCGCTGGGGGTCCCCCTTACCGGCAAGAAAGCCCGCCTCCCTCGGAGCCCGGCTCAGAGACATTCACGTGCACGTCCAGGGACTCTAGTAAGGATGCTCGTTTCCAAGGAAGCGGAGACTACTATCGACACAGTTCCAGGCCACCTCAGGTTTGGTGTGTTGCATTGGCCTACTGGTGACCTGCAAACGATGCGGAGGCTTCCAGTGGCCGTCGGATATCCATACAGTCTGTCTTCTGTGCGCTGGGTGTGCTTCCGACCACACTTGTGACGTCTGTGCTACCTGGCCGGAGCTGCGATGGTCTAATCTCTGGAACTTATAGGAGGGAGCCTCCTACCCTCTCGGGTACTTGAAGATTGCCGAGACGCCTTCCGCTGTGCCCCTGACACCGGACGTGCGAGACCAACTGGATCCGACACAGAAAACGCCACTGAGTAATCGAGGGATTAGTGCACAAAGTGGGAGTTCGACCGTCAAGACCGCCTCCGTTAGAGAGCGCGCCCGGACACAGCTGGTGGAAATAACCCGCCTCTCCCAAGAGCCTGGTTTGGTGGGACGCTCGTGGCGTCCCTCCTCCACCGTCGTTCCCCACTCGTCTCTGAGGAAACCGCCGGGATTCCGCTGGGGGTCCCCTGGCCGGCAAGAAACCCGCCTCTCCCAAGAGCCTGGTTCACAGAGACATACACGCACTCGTCCGGAGCCTCCTGGTTGTGAAGAGCGTAGACACAGGGATTCTACTCGACGTTATCGCTCTCCCTCGCAAGATCATAGGAGGACCTTCCCGCTCGGGTGCTGGGAGATTACCGAGACGCCTTCCGCTGTGCCCCCGGCACGGGATGTGCGAGGCCAACTTGATCCGACACAGAAGACGCACTGAGTTTCAATGGTTTAGTGCTCAGAAACCCGCCTCTCCCAAGAGCCTGGTTCATTCCCCACTCGTCTCTGGCCGCAGGGGTCCCCTTGCCGGCAAGCAACCCGCCTCTCCCAAGAGCCTGGTTCACAGAGACTTACACGCACTCGTACGGAGCCTCCTGTTGGCGAAGATCGTAGGCGCCAGGATTCTACTCACCGTTACCGCTCTGCTTCGCAAGATTGAAGGAGGACCTTCTCCACTCATCGTTCGACGGATCAGGACTCCCTCGACTCAGACGGGTTTCGCCTTCTTCGCGTTCCCCATCTCGTTCGGACTCCCGTTCGTCCCGTTCCTCTTCCCATCGACCGGCCACTTCCCCTTCCCTCGTACTCTCCATTCCGTTCCTCCTCGTCACAGCCGTTCTCCTCGTCGGGACCCGCCTTCGGCTCTCAGGAGACCCTCGCCGCGTCGCTCCGTCTTTCGCTCTCCCCTTCGGAGGGAGTCTTCGACCCCTGCGGTTCGCCGTCAGCGGGTTCCTTCCCTCGGAGCCCTCGTCGCCCTCCTCGGTCGCCGGTTCCAGACAGCGGGACTTCGACACCCTGAGTTTGACGGCTGACAACCCCTCGGACTGGTTGCTCGGACGTCTCAGCCGTTCTCCTCTCCCTCTTCTTCGGCTTCCAGTGCTGCGGTTCCGTCAGACCGTATCTTCTGCGCAGATGGACACTCGGCCAGCGCTGGATGGGACATCCAAGCTCATCCATCGTGGACACTGGGGAACCAAGGCGCAGCCCCTTATCCCTGACGTCTAACCATCTCAACAACTCTCGTTGGGCACCCAGGGGGTGCCGGGCTTCGGACAGGTGGTACCGCTTGGCTGTGCTCGTGGCGGAGGACCTAGCCACTACACGGAGTCGGATCTACGCACATTGGTCGTCTCTAAGCCCGGCTGCTCAAGCTACGCTTCCTACTAACGTGATTCTTCTCGAGGTCCAACCCTCCGACCTTTGGACTTCGCGGACAAGAGCGTGCTTAGCTTGGATCTGACGCGGACTACTAGACCTTCTTCTGCTCGTGGGAAGAAGGATAGGTCACAGGAGCTTCTCCTCTCCGACAACGCGACAGCGGAGGTGTACTTCCAGGATCAGGGCAGCTGGCGATCCTCTGACCAGTGTGTACCCCCTACCCTGGTGCTTGGGGAAAGAACTTCAACTCCCTCCGTGCGTGACGCTACCTGGACCGACGGTAGATCTGGGCCAGTCTTCCCCGGTGGGACCAGTGGCTACACACGGAATGCACCAGGACACCTTCGGAGGATCGGCGCATGAGACCAGGATGATCCTGTGGAGGGTCTCCACAACGATTTTAGTGGACTAGGGCACAGGGTGGGGGTTTTGACCGACGAGGCCGCTACCCGGACGGAGCGAGCCCGGACACAGCTTTGAGAAGCAGAGAACTCGCCTCACAGAGCCCAGTTCAGAGAGTCGCGCTTGGCGACGTCCCACGTCCAATCTCAGTACCCACTCGTCTCCAAGTAAGCCGCCGGGATCCTGCTGGGGGTCCACTTGCCGGCAGATAACCCGCCTCTCCTCAGAGCCCGGTTCGGAGAGACTTACACGCGCTCGTCCGGAGCCTCCTGTCAACTCCCCTCGTGAGGAGTCATCGCATGCTACTTCTTGCCCTTGCAGCCATGCGGCGCCTGGGGATGTTACCATGGTGGATTGGTTAACGAGCTTCAGGAGCTACGACTCGCCCGGTCTGCCTACAGTTCGAGGGAACCATTACATACAGCTCCTCTCGGACCATACCTTGCCTGGACCGCCGCGCCTTGGTCCACGGGTTCACCTTGCGCCCGTTTACGGGGCGCTATTCCACCAGGAGACCACGTAGCAAATCCCTGTACAAGCCTCACGTGTGCCTACCACATAGCCGTTCGCTACGGACGCACTCGCCTCTTTGCCGGTGCCGGCACCACTGATGCTACATGCCGGACGTTCTTCCTGGCTACGCTCAGTCATACGTTCTGAATTACAGGACCCCTCCCTCAGGGAGGTTAGAGGCTACAGTTACGTTATCAAGGCACTTGCATGGCCACGAACGTCACTTTCATCAGGGACTGTACTGTCTTACACTTCGTGGCTACTTGAGGCTGGCGGGCAGGATGACTTCGCCCGCCTCGATCGCAGAGTTCTGCCAGGCCAGCGAGACACCTCGCTCTGGTGAGGGCCTTTTTGCGGGGGGCACAACTCCCTCCTGGCGCCTCAGCGCCGTAGGTATTCACCTACCTAGGGTCGTCGGGAGTTTGCATTAGGGAGGACGGCCCTTGGGCCCTTAGGTGTGCTGGAGCGCGGCACCCACCTCCTATTCGCAATTCTCCCATTCAGTCATGTCATCGGTAATGTTTTTGAAGAAACAAATTCATTTTTCTTTAAAAGGTATTTTTTCGAAAAATACTTACCGATGACATGACTCAAACGACCCTCCCACCTGCCCCGCTTGCCGCTGGTGCGCTAAGTATCCTGACTGAGGGATTATGAGTACCCGGCTTCCGGGTGGTGGGTATAGGGAGACAACTCTTGGTCCCCTCGGGGTTCCCCGAGTGCCTCCCGGGTTGTGTTTTAACACAACTGGCTCTTAGGCTAGAATGAGTAAGTAGTAGACACTTCCCATTCAGTCATGTCATCGGTAAGTATTTTTCGAAAAAATACCTTTTAAAGAAAAATGAATTTTTGCTGGTCTGTTTTTGGACCTTTCAGTCTTGAGCTGTACAATGTACATACGGTCCACATTCACAGATCAACACATTACCATCATTTGCTTCTGTTTCAGGGTCCTGTGCCGGTGAAATGGATGGCCTTGGAGTCTCTGACACATCGGTTGTACACCAGCAAAAGTGATGTGTAAGTATTTTTATAGAGGACAATTTCAGTTCATTATTGATGGCCTGATAATTGTCAGTCTGCGGGTTTTTGCCAGCTACTGTAACATTGCTGGTCTGTGATTTTTCAACCTTATGACCCAGGGCCATAAGGTCCAAAGCACAGACCAGCACACATGACATCCTCAGGATAAAATTATCATTTTTGCCACATGTCCTTTGAGGTCTGTGACACAGCTCTGGAGGTAGATCGACCATGATAGTTCAAGAGTGGTGTCGGTGACACCACCCTTGAACTATCATGGTCGATCCACATTTTATCATAGCAGTTTAGGGCTTTACCAGTAAGAACGGTATCAGGATCCGTTCACACTACCCCCACCCGGGTCTGCCCTGGGGGACTTGGGTGGGGTTAGGTATTTTTTAGTTCCCAGGGTCACCCTGGTCAGCCCCACAGGGTGGGTTTTTCTCTCTATTCTGGGGCATGCGTTTCTGTCTACCCTTTGTCCATTCACCTGTATTTGCCTTTTTAAAACTCTCCCTACTGTCTGCACTGCCTGTAGCTCTTGATATTGGATGTGTGTTGCTAAATGGTCTTAGCTTTATTTAGGCCCCATGTTGTAGGTTTATTTAACGTATTTGACCGGCTGGCGACATACATTCAATTTTCTGTTTAGTTTTTTTTCACAAGCAGTGCAGGCACGTCCTGAGAAAGCCTTGTTGCTGTCAGGACGTTAAGCAATGTACAATCAATCAATCAATCAACCGTTCACACTAATCACAGTTCTGTTTGTTTCTGCATCATATATCTGTATTATAATGTTTTGTGCTTGTACTTGTTTTCAGTTGGTCCTTTGGGATTTTTCTGTGGGAGCTGTTTTCTTTAGGTAAGTTACTGCCATTGTGTAGGTACTGCCTGTATGTAAAAACAGACCTTCAGACTACAAACGTTACTACATAGAGAAAAACTGTATGAGGCAAAGATAAGATACAAAATAAAACAAAATTTGTTTCTTCAAAAACATTACCGATGCCATTACTACAATGGAACAACCTATAGCCTGTGTAATTTTAGCCCAAAAACTTACGATGTGTACCTTTAGAGCCAGGGGAGGCCATCAGGGGTGCCGTGACCTGGTACCTGGGTAGCCTCCCTTCCCACCCCACATGGGTAACTGCCAGCGCAGCCAAGCCAAACCAGTTCTTTCCTTTAGCTTGCAGCGTATAGACGTGTTCGCTTAGCCCTCTGCTGTGCTTTCTATGGCTGTGTATGGTTCAGGCTGTACTCGATATTTTCAGCAGTGGTCTTCGTTCCCGGCCTGTGCTTTCGCCTTGCCTTGGAACTTTCCCTGCCCATGTGTGTTCATATGGCTGTGTATGGTTCAAGAACAGTGGACTTCATTCCCGGCCTGTGCTTTGCCTGGCCTTGGAACTTTTCTGCCCTTGTGTGTACCTTCGGCTGTGTATGGTTCAAGAAGTACTTGGACTTTCGACAGTGGATTCGTTCCCGGCCTGTGCCTTCGCCTTGCCTTGGAACTTTTCTGCCCTTGTTGTAGCGTAGGGTCGTTCTTAGACCTCTACTTTGCTACCTACGGCTGTGTATGGTTCATGGAGCCCTTGGACTTTTCGACAGCGTGACTTCGTTCCCGGCCTGCGCTTCGACTTCTGTGACTTTTAGGAAGGGAGTTTCACTGGTGCTTCTGTGCCTCGTTGCCGGAAGATAGGTCCCCGGGCCGTGGGGCCGGCCTTCATTTCTCGTGGGAGCGCTGTCCTGCACCGGTTCTGGCATTGAGAGACTTTTCGGCTTGTGCGGTGCCACTCGGAGCTTCGACCTGGCGTCCGGTGTGCTCCTGCTTCGCTCTGTCCGGTCAAGTTCGCCGGTTGGACGGCCGGGACCTTCGTCGAGGACCCAGCCTTCCTCAACCTGGTTGCTTCTGGGCCTCTGTCGCGTGGGCGCTTCTTCGTCTTTTTCTTCGAAGAGAAAGCTACAGGTGCTACCTTCCCCTGCCCCTTGCGAGATGTCCAGGTAAGGTCTCGATGTTTTGCTAGCACCGCGCCTCTGACGGCGTGCGCCGGCGTCTCTGTTGCTATATCGTTGCTTGTTATTAAGAAAGCGATATTACTTGGCACAGGATAGTGGGGAAGGGTGAGGAGTGGTGCGCAGTTTTCGTCTAAGAAACGTGGCCTTCGGCTATGACCAGTCGCTTCGTGGTTTCACTCTATGTTGCAGTGGTCAAGTCCACACCTGCACACGATGTGGCGACTTCCAGTGGCCGAGTGACAAGCATGCGGTCTTCCTACCCTGCGCTGGTTGTGCTTCGGGCCACACCTGTGATGTCTGCGCTATCTGGGTGGAGGCCATTGGGTAAGCCCAGCTGCGGAGCCTTTTTGCGTGACAGAATCGCCGCCCGCCCGCAGCCACAAGCATGCTTCGGCCCCGGATCCAGCAGCAAGTCCGCTTGCCCCGCTCTGCGGAAAACAAACCCCAACTCTCCACGTTGGGGGACGCCTTTCTCCCCCCTTGCGCACCAGCTCGTTCGAGCCAGGTCCGCAGCGAGCTAGCTCGGCCCGCCTTGCGGAACCCAAGCCTCACAAGACCACCGACATAACTGGACGCCACTTCTCCCCGACGCCGGTCCCTCGGCTTCTGCATACGACTTTCGACATGCGGCCCCGGGTTCGTGACCGCCTGGACTCAGCTCCTCGCCCGCGTACGCCCCCTCGGACTTCAGCGTCCTACACCGGACACGCAGCCCTGCGTCTTCGGTCCTCGCCTCCCGCCGCAAGCACTCTTCGTTCTCTGCTCGCTCCTCGCGCCCGGCTTCGCTAGCTGCTTCAGCTTCGCGGACGTCTCGCCCTCCTTGCCGGTCTTCCCCTCGGGCTTCGCTGGTTTCCTCTTCCACTCGCTGCCCTTCCCGGTCGGTGTCCGCCTGGGTCGTCCGTGCTGCTCGTCATTCCCGGCTTGTCTTCCCTCCACTCCCTCCCCAGCACCCTTTCCCCGCCTTAGTCGCTCCCCTCCCCTTCGCGCCGTCGTCCACATGCTCACCGCCCTCCTTCGCGCGGACGCTCCACTCATCGGTCTCGCCGCCCGCGCTTTCTCAGCCGCTCGCCCTGGTCTCGCTCCGTCTGGCGGCGGCACCCGTCTCTCCTGGTGCGTCGGCCTCCTGCACCGCCCGTCGATGTGGATAGAAGCTCTCAGCATCGCTCCGGAGGATTCCGCCTCGGCTCCCTCCTTCCGTTCGACCTCCGCGCGCGTTCTTCTCGCCTTGACCCTACGTCCAGGACGACCAGGGCGGAGACCCTTCCCTCGCGCGACGGGCTGCGCTTCTGCTGTCGCGTGTCTTCCCCACACCAGGACGCCTGTCCCCTTTGCCCGCTTGGACGCTGTTCTCCCTCTTAGAGGTTCGTCCCTGCCACGCCCCGAGGTTCACGGGTTTGTGTCATCTTCTCTGCTCCTGCTGCAGGGTTCAGGCTCCGACGCGGTTTGCTTCTTCACCGTCGTTCGCTGGCCAGCGGATTTGGACTTCGCCTTTCAGCACAGCTGGTATGCCGGACACTCGCAGGCCTTGCTGCTGCCCTCCCCGCAGTGGATCCTGCCGCTCAGCAGCAGCTGGTGGACTTCGTGCCTCCCGCCGTTGCATCCCCCCCGGCCTGGAACGGATGGCGATCCTCATCCACAACGCTCTCGCCTGTGCTGGATTCCTCGACTTGGCCAAGCAAGCGCTCATCTACCTTCTGGAGCTGGCACTTCTCCTTCTCGCCGCTGTTAGGGCACCTCCTTGCTCTGGCTGTGGGAAAGCAGTACCGCCTTCCGAGCGGCGTGTCATCGCTTGTCCTCGCTTCGCCGCTGCCGCGCTCTGCGGCCTGCTCGCCAGAATGCTGTGCTCGCCGTCCCCCCCTACCTCCCGCAGGGCCTACGGAGACTGCTACGACGGGCTCCGCTGGCGATCCCTCCTCTTCGGGCCAGGACCTGGCAGTCGGTGACAGACGCCATGAGGAGCTTTGTCCTGTCCACCCTCCCGGCGGCGCTGCCTTCCCCCGCACGTCCCCGCCGCCCGCCGCGCCCGCCCACCCCCCCGACCCCGCCTCCTCCCCCGCCTGGCCTTGGCCGGCCACAGGTGGCGTCCGATCATCGACCTTCAGCGCGGCACAAGTTCTTCGCAGCGCCTTCCTTCCCTTGGGGACCGCCTGAGTCCTTTGCGCAGCGGTTCTTCCCATGGGCTTCACTGTTAGCCTGGATCTAGCGGACGCCTACGTTCATGTCCCCGTGCATCCGGCTTCCAGACGCTTCTGCGCTTCGCTTCGACGGCGTCATTTCCGATTCCGCGCCTTCCCCCTCGCCCACAACCCCAGCCCTGGGTGTTCACCCGTCTCTTGGACGGCGGCTTCGCCATGGCCAGGCGGGCTTCGTCGAGCCCTTCCTCGAGCTACGTCGGCGATCTGCTCCGGCGCCACCGGTCGGCACCCTCCCGTGAGCAGCTACAAGACGCCCTGTTGGCCTCCTCAACAGCCGCGGCTTCATAGTCAGCTTCGGCAAGTCGGATCTCGCCCCGTCCCGCTGCTTCACACACTGTGGTATGGAGTTCCTTACGGACCTCATCTGGTGTGACTCCCGGACCCGAGGTTCCAGAGGTTGACGAACCTGGCTCGTCTTGGTGCACAGGAGGAGACGGTCCCCGCCAGAGTCTGGTTGCAGCTCTTAGGCCTGATGAGCGCGGCTGCAGATCTCCTTCCCTTGGTCGGCTCTACTCGCGCCCGCTTCACCTTCATCTTCTCCTTCCTGGCGCCCTCGACCGGAGACATAGAGGCTCCTATTCCGGTTCCTCCCTTGCTCTTTCCACTCCTCCCCCGCTGGGCAGACCCTGCCTGGCTTGCGTCTGGAGTCCCTCTCCTTCGCCTCCCAATTGTCCCTTGCGTCGACACCAGCCACTCTGGCTGGGGTGCAAGCTGCATGAAGCCCTTCCTAAGTTGTCCGACGGTCTACCTTATCGCTGTGGCAGCCGCCGTGAGGAGACTGTCCTGGCTCGGCTCCACATCGGCCACACGTATGTTACGCACTCTTATTTACTTAAACAGGAGGAGCGTCCATGGTGTTATGCCTGCAACGAGCAGTACTCTGTTCAACACTTTTTGTTGTCTTGTGCTGATCTAATCGACACAAGGTATAAACATTTCACGGCAGACTCCTTGAAGGTTTTGTTCCGGGATGTGCCCCCAGACAAGATCTTCAGTTTTCTGAGAGAGTGCCATATTTTTAATAAGATTTGAGCGTTTATAGATTATGATGTTTCTATTATTTTGACCTTTTTGAGAGTCTTTCGACGTTTTCTTTAAAGACCTGTGCGACATTTTAGCCTGACATATTTTTAAGGTATATTTACATCAAGTCTTAAGACCTTTCTTTTAGTCTGGCTGACCAGATTTTTTCCCTTCCAGCCATGAGATGGCCTTAGTCGCCTGCTCGGCGTTAAACCCAAATAACTAACTAACTCCAGCTGGGGTGCACCCCTGCTGCTGACGTGCCACGGCTTCCGGCAGCTGGCCACTGGTCCTTGCGGTCAAGCTTTTCAACTGGTTGGAGTTACAGGCGATACGGCAAGCTCTCCTCGCTTGGGAACCGACTCTCGGACATCAGGCCCTGATCGTCCTTCCTACGACTCAGCTGTCATGTCCTACATACAGTAGCAGGACGGGACCCGCTCCCCTTCCTCTGCTTTCTTCTTCCAGCGCCTCCGTGGGTGTGAGGATCGCTGCATCTCTCTCCGAGCGAGATACTTCCCCGGCCACCTGTATGTCCTCGCATACTCCCTCTCCCAGCTTCTCCACACCGAGAGGGCGCTTCGTCTGGACTTCTTCCGGATGATCTGCGCCATGTGGGAGGACCCCTTATCGTTCTTCGCGACAGGGTGGTACCGCCAACTCCCCTCATCTCGCCCGTCCCGGCCCCCCTAGCCTGGGCGGTCGATGCGCTCCCCCTTCCCTGGGACCCCACCCGGGTCTGCCCTGGGGGACTTGGGTGGGGTTAGGTATTTTTTAGTTCCCAGGGTCACCCTGGTCAGCCCCACAGGGTGGGTTTTTCTCTCTATTCTGGGGCATGTGTTTCTGTCTACCCTTTGTCCATTCACCTGTATTTGCCTTTTTAAAACTCTCCCTACTGTCTGCACTGCCTGTAGCGCTTGATATTGGATGTGTGTTGCTAAATGGTCTTAGCTTTATTTAGGCCCCATGTGTTAGGTTTATTTAACGTATTTGACCGGCTGGTGACATACATTCAATGTTCTGTTTAGTTTTTTTTTTCACAAGCAGTGCAGGCACGTCCTGAGAAAGCCTTGTTGCTGTCGGGACGTTAAGCAATGTACAATCAACCCTTCCCTGGGACGGCCCCTGCGCTTCCGCTTACCCTCCCTCAGTCCTTTTCCCCAGGGTGCTTCTCTAGCGCAAGGGATACAACGCGATCCTGTGGCTGGTGGCGCCGTTCTGCTGGTCCAGATCCTGCACCACCGACCTCCTGAACCTTGCCACGGACCCTTCACTGCGGCTTTTCTCTTCTCGCACGATGCTCAAGCTACCGCGCCAGGCGCTCTACCATCCGTGCTCTGAGGGACTCCTGCTACACGCTTGGAGGTTGGGCGGCAAGCCCTCGCCGCTAGAGTTTCTTGAGTGAGGCAGTGGCAGCTATCGCTTCAGGCCGCGGACCCTCGACCCTGCGTGTCTACGAGGGAGAGTGGAGAGTACTCCCCTACCGTTCTGACTTTCTTACTACTGGCCGAGTTCTTCCTCTGGCTCTTCGCCGAACAGCACTTGGCACCGATCACCTTCAGGGGCTACCTCGCTATGATCACCGACGCTTACCGGCACCTGGGTCGAGCGGAGCCCGGCAAGTGTAAGGACCTCGCTGACCTTATGGCCCGCTTCGGCATACAGCGACCTGCCCTCCGCTCCCTGTTCCCACGCTGGGACTTACCCTGGGTCGTGCAGGTCGGATGGCTCCGTGCAGCTACTAACGGACCCGGCCTTCTTGGCCAAGAACCAGTCCCCGTTGGCAGCCCCCCGGGTGATCACTGTACGATCGCTGAAGCCGATCGACCCCAACAAGGAAGTCAGACTACAGGACCCTGTGAGAGCCTTACGCGTGTACCTACGCCGAACCACGCCGCTCCGCCAGGGACGCACCTGCCTCTTTCTCTCTCTGTCCCCGGGTAGACAAGACATCTCAGCCCAGACGATCTCTTCCTGGCTAAGATGGGTGATACGCTCTGCCTACCAGGACCTCTGCCCTGACGCTGCCAAGCGACTACACTGCCGGGCCCACGAGGTCAGAGCCACGGCTGCTAGCGCCGCACCCGACTGCAACTGCGCTGTCCGAGACTGTCTGGCTGCCGTAGGCTGGCGGACCAAGTCTACCTTCACCCGGTTCTACCTCCATAACCTGGTTGGCCAGCGAGACAACCTGGCCCTGGTGGGGGACATTTGAGGCGGCGCAACACTCCCTCCTGGCACCACTTCGGCACAGGTGGTGAAGAAACAAAATAATTTTTCTCTAAAAATTAATTTTTCTCTAAAATGTATTTTTTCGAAAAATACTTACCGATGCCATTACTACAATGGAACAACCTATAGCTATCGTAATTTCAGCCCAAAAACTTACGATGTGTACCATTAGAGCCAAGGGAGGCCACCAAGGGTACCGAGGCCTGGTACCCGGGTAGCCTCCCTTCCCCCACCACAAGAACGACGAGGAGGGCGAGACGTCCAGGAAACTGAAGCAACGGGCGAAGACGGACGGACAAGCACGCTTCGGCCAAAGTCCCAACACGCACCTACGTCGCCGTTGGGGGACGACATACAAAGGCTCCCCCCTTGCGCACCCACTCTCTCGAGTCTGGTCCGCAGCGAGTCCGCTCACCCCGCTCTGCGGAAAACAAACAAGCCCCAACTCTCGACGTTGGGGGTTACCTTTCTCCCCCCTTGCGCACCAGCTCGCTCGAGCCAGGTCCGCAGCGAGCTAGCTCGCCCTGCATTGCAGAACCCAAGCCTCGCAAGACCACAGACGCTGTTGGACGCCATGTTTCACCCTCGCCGGACCCTCGGCTTCGTCCTTCGACTTCTGATGTTCGTCCCCGAGCTCTCGACCGTCTGGATTCAGCCTCTCGGGAAGACCGATTACGTCGCAGCCCTCGCCCGCGTTCGCCTTCTAGGACTGCGTCTTCCCGTCCTCGGACCCATAGCCCGTCGTCTTCGTCTCGCTCCTCCTGCCACAAGCCTCCTTCGGTTCCTGTGCGCCTATATGATCCCCAATCATACGGGAACGCGTCTGCAACCCTGTCACACCGTACTCAGCTGCGGACCCCTTCGATCCTCGATCCTACGGGAACGTGGCTGATGTAGTTATTTGCGTATTGGTTATTAGTTATATTAATGGCAGCTTATCGTTATGTTTGGTCGCTTAGAACCTGGATTTTCATCATAAGCAGTTGCGCGCCCCTAGGATTTTGATCCTACGTGAACGTGGCTGATATGCTTGTCTAAACCGTTTGCCTGCAGGTACCGCCTCTAGGATCCCTATGCCTACTGGAGTGCATCTGTCATGCTACCCCTATTGTACTTATTAGTCATGTGCTTGCTTGTGGCCATATTTACGGTAGCGTACCTCTGTGATTCCAAATCATAGTGGCTCGCTTATGTAAAGCTATATTGAGAAGTCGCCACATCTGGTGCAGGTGACTTGACCACTGCAACATAAAGCGATACTACAAGGCGACTGGTCGTAGCAGAAGGCCACGAGACGAAACCACGCACCGACACTTCTTACTTCGTCGTAACACCGTCCCAATCCCCACTAACTTGTGTCGAGTACAACAAGCAATGAAGGCAAGAAAGCCAGCGCACGTCGCCAGAGGCGCAGGCGCTAGCAAAAATCAAGACCTTACCTGGACATGTCGCAGGGGCAGGGGAAGAAAACACCTGAGGTCGAAGAAGAAGTAGCAGCGGCGCCCACACACGGGAAGGCCAGACGAACAGGGACGGGTAGTTCCTCGACGAAGTTTCGGCAGCCAACGGCGAACTTGACCGAGGAGGCCGCTATTTGAAGAGACACCCGAGAAGCAAAGCGAAGGCTCCGAGAGGCCACCACACAAGCCACAACAGTTCAAAAACCGGTGAAGGGCAGAACCCCCACATGGGGCGAAGGCCGGCTCCATGCCCGAAAACCGGTTCTCTCGCTTCCACAAAGTCTATTCCGTCTGAAGAACACAGGCGCAGAGTCTACGTAACGTTCCTCGATAGAAAGGCACACAAGTGCAGAAAGTTTCAAGGCACAGGCTAGGTAGCAACCACAGAAGGCTAACCCAAAGCTGACCATACACAGCCAAGGTAGTACTGCAGAGGGCTAAGCTGACACGTCCGTACGCTGTAAGCTAAAGGGAAGAACTGGTTGGATTGGATGCGCTAGCACTCACCCGTTGGGGTGGGAAGGGAGGCTACCCGGGTACCAGGCCTCGGTACCCTTGGTGGCCTCCCCTGGCTCTAATGGTACACATCGTAAGTTTTTGGGCTAAAATTACGCTAGCTATAGGTTGTTCCATTGTAGTAATGGCATCGGTAATGTTTTTGAGGAAACAATGTATTTTTTCGAAAAATACTTACCGATGCCATTACTCGGACGGCCCTCCCACCTGCCCTGCTCGCCGCTAGCCATCTAAACGAAAGAACTGGTTTGGCTTGGCTGCGCTGGCAGTTACCCACGTGGGGTGGGAAGGGAGGCTACCCGGGTACCAGGTCACGGCACCCCTGGTGGCCTCCCCTGGCTCTAAAGGTACACATCGTAAGTTTTTGGCTAAAATTACACAGGCTATAGGTTGTTCCATTGTAGTAATGGCATCGGTAAGTATTTTTCGATAAAATACATTTTAGAGAAAAATTAATTTTTCATCAGAGACTTAATGTCTTGGAGCTATGCTGTAGTGTATAGTCTATCAGAGACTGAATATGATGGCTGTATTTTTTTTTTTTTTTTTCAGGTGTATCTTGCAGGAGGGTTATGCTTTTTGTGAATGATTCTGTTTTGTTTGACAGGTGGCAACCCGTACCCAGGTGTTGAGATAAACGAGAAATTTATCGGCCTTCTGAAGACAGGGTACCGTATGGATCCACCCAAGTTTGCCTCCGAGGAAATGTATGTTGAAGTCTGTATTCGCATGCCTGGAATGGTTTTATGCGTCCGTGTATGAGCGTGTATGAGCGCACATACTCGCGCACAGTCTTGCTGTAGTGTGCATTAGTTTAACCCCTTCACTGCTGAGAAATCCCCACCCGGTCTGCCCTGGGGGACTTGGGTGGGGTTAACTACTTTTTAGTTCCCAGGGTGACCCTGGTCAGCCCCACAGGGGGGGGCTTTTCCCCTCTATTCTGGGGCATGTGTTTCTGTCTACCCTTGGTCCATTCACCTGTATTTTCCTTTCTTCAACTCTCCCTACTGTCTGTGCTGCCTGTAGCTCTTGATATTGGATGTGTGTTGCTAAAATTAATGGTGTTAGGTTTATTTAGCGTATTAGACCAGCTGGCGACATACATTCAATATTCCGTTTAGTTTTTTTTTTTCACAGGCAGTGCAGGCACGTCCCTGAGAAAGTCTTGTTGCTGTCGGGACGTTAAGCAATGTGCAACCAACCAACCAAAGTAACATGCATACACAGTGGTTTCAGCAAGAGGCGTAGATCCTCATGAGCCCCCGCAGTTGTGGGGGCTCATGAGGATCTCAGCTCTTGCAGTTGGTTGGTGGTCCATTTTTCTTGCAAGGGGGTTAATGATCTGACATGGACGTGCATAGTATCTGCAGGTAATCACGCAGATGCTGTAATTATCAGCAAGCAGTATACCGACGTGTATGTGTTAATAGGTACAAAGTGATGCAGCAATCATGGGATGCAGACCCAGAAAAACGACCAACATTCAGTCAACTCGTGTCTTTCATGGGAGACTTCCTCGAGGCCAATGTCAAGCAGGTAATGGAGACGCTAATTTGTTTTATACGTGGTGGTTTGTTAAGTACTTTTTGCCCATTCATTCTATTTAAGGCCCCGCTACACGAGCCCGGTTTTGAGGCCGATTCCCTATCAGTTTTCGAATCGGTAGGTGATCGGGCCGGATTAAAAAAACATGTGCAGTGCCACACTGACATTTCTCGACTTGTCAAGTTTAGCCGACCGGTTTGAACCGAAGATCAAAGTCGTGCCTGTTCTGCAAAATGACTGCTAGTTTTGACAGTGATGATGATGTGCTTGCATTATCAGCAGTTTTGCATCATATTCGGGAAGAGGCGTGCGAAACATCGGCGGCAACGGCGGTGGTACTGATCACAACAGGCGTGTTTGGCCATTTGCAAACCGTGTTGAAACGACATGCTTTGCGAGACGCACTCTGATTGGTTAAAGCTTACGATAGGGACTGATTCGGATCGGAAATATAGAGCAGGTTCTAGTCATCCGATTCCCAGCCGATTGGGACCGGATCAGATAATTGACGTCATCCGATCGCAAACGGATCGGAATCGGCTTCAAAATCGGGGCACAACCGGCCCGTGTGGCGGGGCCTTTAGGCTCTTGAGGATCTTGAATTATGTGCATTAGAACTTGTTTCGAGCAGTGACCCTTTTTGCAAGAAAAACTGGTTTTGCAGACGGGCGCTCTCTCAAGAGATGTCTTGAGGAGCAAAGTGTGTCACCTGTCATTAAAGACCATCATTCAGGTGGCTACAGCCACAGTCACAGCTACAGCCACAGCCACAGTCACAGCCACAGTCACAGCCACAGTCACAGCTACAGTCACAGCTACAGCCACAGTCACAGCTACAGCCACAGCTACAGCCACAGCTACAGCCACAGCTACAGCCACAGCTACAGCCACAGCTACAGCCATAGTCACAGCTACAGCCGCCTGAATGATGGTCTTTAATGACAGGTGCTCTCTTATAAGGCGGTCACTCAGAAAAGGTTCTGCTGTATTGCTGGTTGTGTTCAGGCAGCGAAAGGGTTTACTGAGTATGTCATTTAACCCATTCAGCCCTGGCGCACTACAGCAGGAGATGGATCGACCATGATAATTCAAGGGCAGTGCCAGATTAGCCTGGCGCCGGTCGGCACCAGCTAATCTGGCACTGCCCTTGAATTTTCATGTTCGATCCATCTCCTGCAACTGGTGCATAGTCATTAGACGCCGCCTCCAAAATTTGGGAAATATGTGCGCCGGGCTGAATGAGTTAAAAGAGGTGTGCAAGTGTTATTTTGGTGTTCACAGTATTACCTGGACCTATCGTCCCCGTACTTGAAGATGGCCAGTGAGGAGGAAGGGGCAAGTGGGGAACCGGCGGTGGGAGAGGACGGTTACCTGCGCATGTCCAGCACCTCTGACTACACCCCCATGTCCCCTACCTCCCCTTTCGCCCCCCTGGCCTCTGTCAACGAGGAGTTTGAGGACCCACCCAACTACATCAACCAGCGACGCATCCCGAGAGAGAAGGGCTCTGACATTGAGATGCAGCCACTCATGGGAGCTAGTTCATCGGAGAGACGCAGTTCCATCCCAGATGAAGTGGCACCAGGGTTTGTGAAGAGTGATTCTCCCAGACAGGTGAGATATGAAAAATCCAGTTTTAGACCAATAACTGTCAGGGTGCGTAAAATGCAGAGTTATTACAAAGGAAAAAAGGAACATGCTGTGTACAAACAGGGGTGAAACAGTAATCTTTTTGATTGCTTCGCTCCAGATTTGGCATACCATGAACATAATCTGTTTTCAGTTTCTTCTGTTTTCAGTTCTTGACATCTCCACCCTTTGCCCAATACACTGTTAGTGTGAGTGGCTGTACAACTGTCAGATGGACAAAACCATCTTTTGACTGTTGGCACGACCACCGATTTCTGGCACAAACCTTGTTATAGCATGTAATCCATAGCATAATCCGAAAAGGTCATTACCAATTGTTAAATGCAAAGAAATACTTAACAAAAAAAGAATCGCACTTAGAAAGGACAAACACAAATGTGTTGTACTTGTCTTTGAAGTCTAAGCGTGTTTCTTTCTATATGTGAGGGATGAATGAGTGTTTGTAGACAAAAGACATGACTCGCAGCATACATTTTTACATGCAAAAGCAGATTTGCATTTTATGTGTAAAATTTAACTCATTCTGCCTACGACACACCACAGCAAGATATGGCTCAACCATGATAGTTCAAGGGTGGTAGCAGAATAGCTTGGCGCCTGTAGGCGCCAAGCTATTCTGCCAACACCTTTGAACTATCATGGTTGATCTGTCTCCTGAATTGTAATGCAGTCCTCAGAGGATAACTCCAAAATGTGGGTATTTCCTACCTCAGGCACAATGAGTTAATGGACAGTTCAGTTCAAATCTGTATTGTGCCTGTACTTAGTGTACATTGTTCACAAATCAGGTACGCACACATGCAGAGGTGCACCAGCCGGATGACAGCGACAGTGGCCACTCCAGCAGCTACGCCCCCGGTACCTCCCCCACCGACAATGGCGGCTACCTGCTCCCAAAAGCATACGAGGCATCATCGGAACCAGCTGCAGACTCTGGTGCAAGCGGCGTTCAGGCCGACACGGACCTGGACAAAGAGCTAGATGACTCGGTCTTCAGTCCCACTGACTCTGTGTTCAGTCCCGACTACCACATGAATAACTACCCTCCCCCTGACTATCGTTTAGTGGTGGAGGAGGGGGACCAGAGAGATTTACCTGTCTGATTTATGTCAGAGGACATTTTACTGTGGATTGAAGCAGTTTGGGACATTCAGTTTCCAGATGGCACAAGATCGAAATCAAACAGTGCTTTTGTGCTGGACTGTGACTTTGGACCTTACAGCTTCCAGTCGTAAGGTCCAAATCACAGACCATCCTATATTTAAACCAGGCTTCTTGTTCTCTTCACAGAGTTTCACAGAGAGAGAGATTTGCCTTCACAAGACAGGATGGCCCAGATTCTCACTGACAATGTAATGCAGTGCAACAGAGATGCTAAGCCATTGGCAGTTCTTTTTGTCGAGGTGATTCCTGCAGGAATCACCTCAACAAAAAGCACTGCCAACGGCACGAATCACCTCGACAAAAAGTGCTACTGACAGGGGAATCACCTTGACCAGAAAAATCGACCATGATAGTTCAAGGGTGGTGTCAGAATAGCTTGGTGCCTGTCGGCACCAAGCTATTCTGACACCACCCTTGAACTGTCATGGTCAATGATGGCCAAAAGGTTGACAGAGAAATCTATGTGACGTGAGGAGGCAAAGTTTCTTGAGGGACCTGCTTGCTTGTTGCAAGGGGGACAGAAAGTTACGCGGTTACTGGTGCAATTCGTTGAGACAGAAGTTGAGCGAGCTTGTGTGAATCAAGATGTTACAGTTAAAGGGAAACATCACCGAGCGTAGGGGCGCATAAGGATAAACCTCGTGCAGATTCCTGGGACTGGCAGGCAGAGACTCAGTGTGCAAAAGGTCGTCAGGCCAACGTTGGCCCACGCATGGCTGTGCACGGGCCAACATTGGCCCGATGGCCTTTTGCGCATGGGGGAGGCTGTGTTATCAAAATTCAACCCCTCGACTGCTAACAATACTATTTGTTTCAAAAGATGTGTACTTATCATTTAAGCTGAACAGTATCATCGGTAGCAGTTAGGGTTTAACTGTGCACTAGTCTGTGATTTTTCTGCAAAGTGGCTCAAAGTCACAAGGTCCAAAATCACAGACTGCATGCAATGAAGCAGCAAGATCCAAAATCACAGACCAGCACAGCCTGTGCCATCAGAGGGACACAATTTCACAGGAAGATTTTTGTGCGTGTTTTATAATGGAAAACCGTTTCTTGGAGATCTGTGCTTTCTGTGCAAATAGACACTTTTTCACAGAGTTCAAGGCTTGAATGACCTTGATGGTCAAGACTTTCACAGGTGCTACCAGTAAAGCCCCGTTCCCTTAAGTGCACCTTTAGGTACAGACACAGCTGGCACTATGCTTTTACACTGAAGGCTAGAATTCAGATAATGCGCGGGACTGCACATGCCTTGTATGTGGCAGCTGAGGCTTTAAGCAATGTTCTCAATCACACTGATATTGTATTCACAACTGATTAACAATTTATGCCTCACATTGTGTCTACGTGCACTTCATCAAATATTGGTATCGTTGGTGCTGTGCACATTCATGCTTCCATCCCATGTGAAACTAGATGTTGTGCAGGTATAATTGTACACATATTATTTCCCTAGTGAGCCAAAGGTCCTCCAGCCAACGTCGGACACAGTCGGCCTGCGCATTTGCGCCGGCCGACTGTGTCCGACATCGGCTGAAGGACCTGTCTGCTGTGCACAGGCCAGCTGCTGCTAATGCCAGCCCAAGGACCTTCTGCATTTCTTGGCCCTCACTCATTTTATATGGTCAGCCTGATGTCTTCCACCCACATTCACTTCCTGCTGTTGCCTGAGGAACATATTCAAGGGGCCAGCAAGTGGCATAGATCCACATGAACCCCAGCTGTGGCATGGGCTCATGAGGATCTATGTCTCTTGCAGAGGAAAGTTTGACTTCGCTATAGCATTGTGGAGAAGTGTACATGTGTCCCTGCACCATTTTCTTTGGTGCAGTCTTTTTTTCTTTCTTTTTGGTTCTGGTGTTGATCAAATCTTCCTTAACCTTGTGGCTTTCAGTAGCACTTTTTGTTGAGGTGATTCCTGCAGGAATCACCTCAACAAAAAGCGCTACCAACAGCCAAAGTTTTAGTGTCGTGGCAAAAGATTTTTTTTTTGTTGTTGCAAATACACCATTACTACAAGAAGTCCAGAAATACAATTGGCATGGACTTGGACACTTACGGAACTATGCCATTTTTCCCCTTTCATGGTCACAATGTGTGAACGTGAAAAACAGGTGTGTGTTTTGGTCATTATTTGCTAGTGATGACAGAAAACTGGAAATTATGCTAAACAAACAGCACTCACTGAATATTAAAGTTATATGGGTGGTGTTGTTTTTTCGGATTTACCATGTTCAGGAAAAGCTTAGGTATGAGGGTCTGTTAGCTATGCAGTGAATGGATAATAATGTGATGCCAACACTTATCACAATAATCATCTAAAAAACATAGATGTAATAACTTGCGTGTTACAAACACTCACATGTACCTAATGTCTAATTGGACAGTTTAGTTAACAAAAAACTAATTGTAACGATATGCTTTCTTATACTAGAAACAGGCTCCTTTGAAACGAACTTCAACAAAACGTTGTTTAACCCTTATCATTCGGAATACACCAGTGTGTGAAATAAGTTGGACTAAAATAGTTCAAGGGTAGTGCCAGAATAGCTTGGCGCCTTTAGGCGCCAAGCTATTCTAGCACCACCCTTGAACTAAAAGCCATTGGTCTATATCCTTATCTGTAAGTACTATAATGTAGCTTGCATATGGCAGTGTACAAATTTGAAGCGTCTAGCCTCAGTATGATAAGGGCTAAAAATGCTGGTTGTTTACAAGCACCTTTTGTACATCGTATTTGTAAAATTCCAAATTCATGCCCATTGTTCCTATATATATTTTCTTCCCTTTTCTGTCATATAATAATATAAATTCACACAAAACACTTGTGAAGTTCTGCCTGCTCTCTGAACCATCAGCACTAGCAAATAATAACCCATTTGTATGTGTATCATAAAAGCCTGAGCAATTGCAGTATTATTTGCACAGTTCAAATTGCTAGCTTATACTTTGTGGTATGTTTGTAAAGTGAATGAACATGATGAGTTGATGATATACCTATGTGACTGGCTCTGACAAAACCCAGACAAAGTGTATTTTGGGGCATATTGAGCATTATTATATATATATATAATTGAAATCTTCACAAAAAAGTATCCACTGTCAGTGAAAGGGGGAAGATGACACGATGAGGCGTTCTTCAATCCTTCTTTGTGTGCAAATTAATATTTACACTCTTTGTCATTTGAGGATGTACATTGTGTTTAACTCATTCAGCCCGATGCATGTAATTCCCAAATTTGGAGGCGTCATCTAACGACTATGCACCTGTTGCAGGAGATGGATCGACCATGATAATTCAAGGGTAGTGCCAGTTTAGCTTGGCGCCAACAGGCGCCAAGCTAATCTGGCACTACCCTTGAATTATCATGGTCGACCCATCTCCTGCTGTAGTGCGTCAGGTCAGGTCTGGGTTAAAAACATGGTTTTGGCTGTACAATTAAACTGATATAAATTATAATATTTATGGACATTGTTAAATAGTTGAAGATGAACGACATCCGGATACGTGGCTTAAGCCACGTATCTGGATGCTGTTCGTCTTTATTGAGTTAAAAATGTCCTTGACTTCACTGCCAAAACATTGCCACTGTTAGATACTTTACAAAGAACTGTTTTCAAATATGTCTTACTGGTATCATGACAGCTGAAATATTCAATAATGAACAAATCCAAATGTTGGCATTACCTTGCTGTAGATGACAAAAACTCGGCACTTTGAATCGGAGATCCTTAATTGTCATTTGACCACGAATCTATGATACAAAGCGTTGTTTTGTTTTGGGTATCTCCTGTGTTTGGATTTTTTCACTGTTCTTCAATTACGCCAGCTTATTATAAATTTGTTTTGACAACGTCATAATTATTTTCATAGTACGTTTTGCACAAATTGCAGTGTGAGAAATAGATTGACCATAATAACATAGGGGTTAGTTAATCCCTGATTAGCTCTGGCACCATACTAATCAGGCACTAGCTGTCATAGGTAATCCCTTTTTAGTGTACTAATTTGACAGTGAGTAATTTACAGTGATACAGTAATACAGATACAGATCTATCCCAATATTGTTTTGTTGTGATGATTCCTGCAGGAATCATCACAACAAAATGTGCTACAGACAGCAGAAGGGTTAATATGTGATACGGATTTTTATTTTGTTTCCATAAAATAGCACAGATACAGATACTTCTTTCCAAAGAAAAATATTACGAGTATCACTTGCTGGTATTTCGGTAGGACGTTTAACAAGGTAACTTTTTCATCTCTTTAACAAGGTAATTTTTTTCCTTGCATTGAAGAAGTAATTTTTTTTTCTGCATTGATGAGGTGAACTTGTGATACAGATTTTGAAGTTGGCAGACAAGCATGTATATTGTATGTTGTTAAATGTTGTGACACTCAGGGCTATATGTGTAACAATGTCTGCCTTTTTGTTAAGTGTTTTACATTGTGTAAGTACCCTGTATGCAATGTATGTGTACTGGTCTGTGAGTTTGGACTGCATGGCTTCGAACCGCACGGTCCAAAATCACAGACTGGCTCACATCTTTGCTTTTGCTTGGAAAGTGCAAGATTGAGTGAACACCATGTGGTCCATTTTAAAACCATGGATTATGCCGTATATCCCTTTGAATCCATTTTTTGTGACTTGTTTCTCTTTGGACTTTCATACAGTCTGGGGATGTAACTGCTGCCCATCTCTGTAAGCAAGAGGTATAGATTCTCATGAGCCCCTGCAGCAGCAGGGGCTCATGAGAATCTATGCCTCTTGCAGACATCAGCACATGACTAAGGGGTCGTTTTCAGGGGAACACGGTAGCAACTTCAGTTTATTTGCTTCATTATGCATTGAAATTTAGTCGCTGTTCACATGGGCTTGTTTGCTTTTTGTTTAGCTAAAGGACCAGTGACTCTTGTGGTCATTAATTATATCCCAACAGTGAGGGAGTTTTTAGAGGCTGCCAATCTTTTGAGGTGTAAATGCAAAACTGATGCAGCAAGAAGCATTGGTCTTTCTACAGCTGTCACAGCTTGCATCAGCTCGTGAGAATCTTTGTGGATTATGCTCAGAGGGTATTCATTGTCCACCCCAGTATGTGTGCAGACCAGTGATTTTGGATGTCATGTGTCCTGACGCTGAAGTGTAAAATCACAGACCAGCGTACACGTGGGATTATTTGTCGCTCAGGTAATCGGCAAACAGCACAACTAGTTTTTTATTTTAAGATCTGTCCGAAGGATGGTGTTGTATTTTAGATCTAATGTGTGCTGGTCTGTGATTTTGGACCTTATGCCCTGGCAGGCGTAAAGGTACAAAATCATAGACCAGCTGAAACATCAAATTTTGTGCTGGTCTGTGGGTCTGGACCTTACGGGTCCAATCCCGGAGGCCCAAAGTCACCGACCAGAGTGTGCAAATGTGCATCTAGTCAGCCTTTGTAGGCATAATATGTGTAACTCGTATTACCAATGCACAGAACAGTATTGTAGTTATCTTTGTAGACACTTGCCATTACGTTCCCTGCTGAACATCACATAAATGTCCCAGTGCGCAGAAGGTTGTTGGGTCAATGTGCTGCGGTTGGCCAGGGCACGGACCAGCAATGGCCGATGTCATCCTCACAACCTTTTGCATGTCAGGGATCGAGGAGCTCAGTGTGTAAATAATGTCTTTTGTACATTTGTCAGGATATACCAGTATACGATATATAGGCCGCAATCACACTGCCGTGATACAGTTCTTATATCCATGTTACGCAATTGTGCCTTCCTGTGCTTTTCTTTACATGTGTGTTGGTCTGCGGTTTTGGACCTTACGGGTTGACAAAGCCACAAACCAGCAAGTATGTTTTTATCAGATTTTTAGTGTGAAAATTTTGTGTTTAAAAAATGACGTTAGTGATAAGAGTGATAGACCCACTGGATTAATTGATCTTGAAATTATTACTTTAGTCTTTTAAATCATGCCACATTTCTCATTTTTCTTTAGAGGGAATATTCCATTGGCAACTGGCTTGCAAATAGTTTTACTTTGCATCCTTATCAGCGCTTTTATGTTTCACCCTTTTCAGCACTTTCAAAGTAGAACTTAGTATTAAAAAGTATGTGTGCCAAGGGGAATCACTCGGTGTTTGACAAGCAAACAGTTAGATCCCCTGGTCAGGGTATCTGTCTGTGTGTGTGTCCAGGACTGAGCGACTTCTTTTGGTATGTGTTCAGGGGATCTACCAGTATTTGTCCCAACGCTGAGTGATTTCCCTTGGTATGTGTACTGTATAGATCTACCAATGCTTGCATCGCCTTTGGTTTGCGAGTGCAACTGTATTGCATCATTTCATACTTCCGGTCCCGATGCCATTATTAATCCCATTGTGCATGCAGCAGCTTGTACTGTTAACGTGTAAAGCCCTGACACACTATGACAGGCTGTGGATCAACCATGATATTTCAAGGGTGGTGTTGGGAATAGCTTGGCGCCTGACATGTTACGACAGGATGTGGTTCGACCATGATATTTCAAGGGTGGTGTCAGAATAGCTTGGTGCCTGATATGCTGTGACAGGGTGTGGATCGACCATATTTTAAGGGTGGTGTCAGAATAGCTTGGTGCCCAGGTGCCAAGCTATTCTGACACCACCCTTGAAAATATGGTCGATCTGTCTCCAGAAGTGTAACAGACCCCATATGATATCTTCAAAATTTGATAATTGGGGCTTAATGGGGTAACAGTATTTAATGAGGTAACAGTATTTGTGTCTGTCTGGCTAGGGGGTTAAGGGGTGGGGTGGGGTTGGGAGATTGATAAAAAAAAATACCACTCATATGTTGTTTTTGCAGCAGTGTAATTTAGTCATTTACAGGTAATTTCAGTCAACATTGTCAGTACTCATGCTTCATAGTGCAGGTAGTATTATTGTTTATAACGTTTGAGGAATGCTGCTCGCAGATGTGACTTTATGCTGTATTATTAGATGTTAAAACTACTTGCTACATTAACCCATTCAGTGCCAGTTGATGCAGACTGCGTTTCTGCAATCTTAGATAGTTGAACACATAAAAACCCTAGCTGTCAAACGTGGATTCAAGGTGTCAGCAAGCGGCATAACTGCGTGGGCTTATGAGGATTTATAACTCGTGCAGTTGGGTGGTGTTCACATTTTCTCGGCACTGAATGAGGTAAGCCCAGAGGCAGCAGTTAACAACTTTAAGAGTTGTTTTCTGTTGACTGCACTACAGTTTAACTCTTTGTACCCCAAGACTGAAATCCCCAAATGTTTGCACTTGTCCTCTGAAGACTGCTGTGCAGTGCAGGACACAGATCGACCCTGATAGTTCAAGGGTGATGCCAGAATAGCTTGGCGCCCATAGGCGCCAAGCTATTCTGGCATCACCCTTGAACTATCAGGGTCGATCCATATCTTGCTGTGGTGTGGCTGGGGTAGAATGAGTTTAAAGAGACATGTCAGCCTTGATAAGTCAGGTGTGGTCCCAGAGCAGCTTTCACGGTTGTTCCATATCTCATGTGTCGGCGCTATGTGTGCTTATGTTTTTTATTACAGTAGAACCTGTTTTCAGCAGCCACCTTTTTTGCAAGAAAATAAAAAAAAAGGTCTTTAAAAAGACGGATGCTCTCTCAGTAGAAGTTTTGAAGGGCGAAAAGTGTCACCTGTCATTAAAGACCACCGTTCAAGTGGCTGCTGCATTAACTCATTCTACCCCAACACCGAAATCCTTAAATTTTGCTGTTGTCCTCTGAAGACTGCTTTGCGGTGCAGGACACAGATCGACCATGATAGTTCAAGGGCGATGCCAGAATAGCTTGGCGCCCATAGGCGCCAAGCTATTCTGGCAACACCTTTGAACTATCATGGTCGATCCTTATCTCTCAGTGGTGCGCCTCAGGTAGAATGAGTTAAGCACTGAGCAAGCCTTGTTTCTTGTTTATGAGGTGTCAGCAAGAGGCATAGATCATCATGAGCCCTCGCAACTGCGGGGGCTCATGAGGATCTATACTTCTTGCATATGGGTGGTGTTCACATTTTCTCGGCACTGAACGGGAATAGATGGTTTAACCATTATTGTTCAGACACCTGATCTAGGAATGTTTTTGCATGCTGATTGTTGTTTATGCTTGCTTAAAACCAGGGGTCATCTACCAAGCATAATTATTCTTTTATGTACTCTGCTAGGGATACACAACTTGCCATTGACACTAAATGTTGTTTATTATCCTATTATACTCCTGATAATCTGTTTGTATGCCAGGGACAAAACCCTATTGATGTACATTTGTGACACATTGGTTGTCTTCCTCAATTCATTATTGCTGAAGCGGTAGCAAAGTGACGGAGACCAGCAGTGCGCATTTACAATTGCAGAGGGACTAGGTTTTTCAGAACGCAGAAAAACTCTGTCCAGAAAATGAAATAAAATGAAAATCAGAAGTGTTTTCTGCTGCTGGAAGTATTTCTTTGCTTGGGGTGTGAGTGTGCATATTGACTTTCATGATTGTTTGACAGGCAGTGTTTCATTTAAGAAAGATCTTCACTTAGGTTGTCCAGGGAAAACGATGGTCTTGTTCAGATAGCATGCCTATTAAAAGTCCTGGTAAATCAAAGTGGCACAGTTGCAGTGCGGCCGAACTGATCAGTGTTCTGGTCATACTCCATAGGCACAAGCTGTCCCTGTCCCCCATACCTAGTCCGTTAGGGCCGTCCATTATCACTCCGGTGCCGGGGACGTTAAACCCAAAACTGACCAATCAGCCTAACTTGACCCATATCATACTGGGGCTAAATGCTTCAAATTTGTACACTGCCATATGCAAGCTACATTATAGTACTTGCAGATAAGGATACAGACCAATGGCTTTAGTTCAAGGGTGGTGCCAGAATAACATGGCGCCTAGAGGCACAAAGCTATTCTGGCACTACCCTTGAACTATTTTAGTCACACTTATTTCACACACTGGTGTATTCCGAATGATAAAGTTAAAGTACTTGTCAACCAACATATGCAGAGCAACTAACGAGGGGACATACACTAAACAGTTGCAACAGCCAACTTGACAAGTGACACACCACACAGCCAACTTGACAAGAAGCACACACCACACCTCTGTTTATATCTTTACTACACACACACAGAGCAACAAGTGACACACACCTATTTTTTAGGTAACAGTTTTATTTATCATTGTCTTACTTTCCAAATGGCAACAAGTGATAGCAGACATGAGTAATAACATAGTAACACGTTGATGAACAAAATGACATGCCCTATGTGAGCAAACCAACATGAAAACGATCATGTGCGCACAAGTGTGAGTACAACTTAGGAATGAGTCACCCCATCTGTGAAAATTGCCAGACTGCAAGAGGCATAGATCCTCATGCGTCCCCATGTTCACAGGGGCTCATAAGGATCTATCCTCTTGCTGGCACCAATTACGTCAGTATTTCTCAGGTGGAAGAAGTCGCTAGCATTGAATGATAGAAGTGAAAAGTTGGTGAAATTAAGTTTGCTGGTCTGTGATTTTGAACATTATGCCTACCAGCCATAAAGTCCATAACCACAGACCAGCAATTATATAAATGATCCTTACATCTTTGGTCTGCAGAGCAGATTATTTACATGGTACAAAGGTTAGGCCGCTGATATGCCAGTAAACAGGCCAACATACCAGTGATCAGGCCGACATACCAGGCCAAGCTGATAATATATCATTAACTGGCAGATACACTCAGCTGATCCACTTGAAAAAGGTTGATCCACCAGTAAACAGATCAATACATGCTAGTAGATGGGCCAGGTGCACAGTAGCAGGCTTATATACCAAAAAACGGGCTATTTTACCAGCGGAGAGCTCTACATACCAGTGAACAAGCCAATATACCAGTAAACATGTTGATATACCAATAAACAGGCCAATGTACCAGTAAACATTGACATAGCAAGACCAATGTACCAGTAAACAGAGTGACATAGCAAGACTTAAATCCATACTACACAGGATTTTTGTATCAGCTGGTCATGAGAATAAATATGTAATGTATCATAGTGTAGACATTTTGTACATGGATATAACAGAATCAAAGGTCTTAGCTCTGTGCTAAACGGTTTGTAGTAGGACAGATATGTACAGCAAAAGAAAAAGCCAAAAGGGTAGACATTTCAAGATCTACACATAGTGTGTGCACATTCTGTAATGCAAGTACCTACGTACACAGTGGAAAACCCTTGTGCTGAGTACACAGGCAAAATATCTCGCATCTGCAAGAGGCATAGATCCTCACGTGTCCCCGCACACTGTGGAGGTTCATGTGGATCTATGTCTTTTGCTGGATTGATTTACCTCAGAGTTATGTTTATATAGAATGCATCGTATGCTCGGTTACCCACCGTGAAGAACTGGCAACCAAACAGAAATATTGTAAAAACACTTTCTTACCTGAAAGAAAGTATTCCTGTATTTCTGATCTCAATAGAAAATGCACAAATATTTTTCTCAACAAAAAAGAAAGAACCCGAGTTGAATATATGAAAAGAACTTCTATGTATGCTTTATTGACAAAATCACTTCTGCACTAAAAACAGACTGTGCCAGTCTGTGATACTGGGTCTTACAGCTTTGAGGCGTAAGGTCCTTAATCACAGAGCAGAACACAAATTATGAATGCAACATACCCGTAACATGTAAATTTATTGAAATAACCCATAAATCGAACATCACCTAACTGTTCCAGATATCCAACGCCTGATCGTGCGACCCCATGTGAAGTCACATCGCAAGTAAGATTTAACCCTTTCACCGACAGACTGTTTCTAAAATCATTGTTCACCCTTTCAGCCCCACGGGTGCATTTCCCACATTTTGGGAGTGTTACTTAACGACTATGTACCAGTTGCAGGAGGTAGGTTGACCATGATATTCAAGGGTAGTGCCAGATTAGCTTGGTGCCTCTCGAGGCGCCAAGCTAATCTGACATTACCTTGAATTATCATCATCAATCAATCTCCTGCTGTAGGAACTCGGGGCTAAATCAATGGCAAAGAGCCTAAGCGATGCAAGGAACATGAATACAGAGAATGGAAGAACAGGCATTGATTCTCATGAGCTCCCATAACAGGAGGGGGGGGGGGTGCCTCATGAGGATCAATACATTTTGCAGTTGGGTAGTGCTCATTTTGTTTTCTCAGCAGTGAAAACTACTTTACAAACAGACTTTCACTTCTTTTTCTATAAACAGATGCCAACCTCTTTCACTACCTGACCATACCATTTTCAAAATTTGACAGGAAGAAATAAAATTTGACAGGAAGATTTCGCGTGAACATAAAACTCGGTCATTCAAGGTTAAAGTTCTGTCTTTTAATGCAGTATCTCAGAAAGACAAAAAAGTTTTTGCTTTTTTCACCTCAGCATTGCCGCTGCAATCAGCACTTTTACGTTTTAATGATTCACTTTAGTCACCCATGCTTACAGTGTAAAACAGCGAAATCCCAAGAACTACTGAACTGAACTCACACTATTTCCGATCATGTATATTTCAGATTCCGATTGGTTGCGCTAAGCAGAGGACACTTCTGATTGGCTCATTATTTAATAATAATAATAATAAGCGCATTAAATAGGCGCTTTATCCCAATTGAAAATCGGCTCAAAGCGCCGCCGCGAACTGAACCCAACAAGCACGCTCACGTGAATCACGCGCATTCACTCACACACTGTACATAAACACAGAACATTCACGTGGTGCTAAGGGCAAGCTCAAGCGAGCTTCTGTAGTTTTTGGAAATTCAAAATCGTTTGTATTTGAAATTTGATCAAGTGGGCTGAAACTGATACCAAAGTGGTTTATCTTGAGGGAAATGTGATGGCTCGGCGGTATATGAGCAGCAAAGTCAGCGAGAAATTGGTAACTTTTAGCAGACAATTTCAGCGCTCTTTTTGCCGGAAGATAATTTATTTGGCCGTAAAATCTTAATTTTGGCGTAAGAAAATACGTCGAAATCAGAAGAGTTGGTGTCTCTGTATAAATCAATTGCAAACCTTTGTGGATTCAGTTAATTTTATACTTAAGCTGTTGCCACACAAAAAAGAAACATCAGTCAATGGCCAAAAGTAAAACATGCTTCCTTATTTCATGGGTCAGTGTGTGGTGTGCACTGGTCTGTGATTGTCGACTTTATGGATGTAATCACAGACCACACCAGTGTGACAAGTGTTTGCTGACATGTTATGATCAATGCACCTTCATTTCTGTGAGAAATCCCGATATACACCTGCACTATATGTTGGACAGTGAACATAACGCCAATAATATCAGAATAGGCAATGGTAACTACGAACATGTTCAGAAACATACTGTATATACAATACATGAAGCACAAGTTCTGAACACCATCATCTGTATAACTGTCATTTCAATATGTGTACACATGCCTTTACACAGGCAAATTCAAAATGTCAATACATGCAATACATACACTACACTGAAATAATCATGACCCTAAACGCACCTTTAGTGTAATGTTAAGTGCAAGTTTACATTGACTGACAATTTTTTTTTTCTTAATATTATGGCACACCTGTCAACTCTTTCACTTCCAAGGCCAAATGTAGTGCAGCGATGATTCAACCACAAAAGCTCAAGGCTAGTTATGATCAAATTAAACACTTCATGTGTCTTTGATTTGAGCTACTGATATACCAGCTCACGAGTTCATCCATCTTGCACATCAATTCAGCAAAGGTCCTTCGGCCAGTCAGCCTGAGTTAGCTAGCGCACAGCAGGCTAACTCAGGCTGACGCTGGCCAAAGGACCTTTGCTGACCTGGACAGAGCTTCCAAGACATTTCCAAATCAAATGTGTGACATCTAGCACTGAAAGTGAAAGGCCGTAAGAACATTGGTCTGACACCGGTTGTCTGTCGATTCACCACCATTGATAAACAGTACCGAATAGAGAGTGAACCAGTGTGCATTGGTCTGACTGTTTAGTCCTCAGGCCCGTCTCCCGACCACACACATATGCACGCACACACACACGCAGAATGACACACTTGATGTGGGACCTTCAAATCTTGTATGAATGTTCGATACATGAACACACTAAAGCTCAATATGGTTTCACTTTACATTGTATTTTAGCTCTGCAGGTCAGCAGTGCAAAGCGCACTCAAGTCGGACCCCTTTAGCCCCAACACCCTACAGCAGGAGATGGATCGACCATGATAGTTCAAGGATAGTGCCAGATGAGCTTGGCACCTAGGTGCCAAGCTCATCTGGCACTACCCTTGAACTATCATGGTTGATCCATCTCCTGCAACTAGTACATAGGTGTCAGGTGACACATCCAAAATTTGGGGAAAAACAGCCATGGGGCTAAACGAAGACAACAGTAATGAATATTTGTAACGCTGCTGAGTAACCAATGACGAACGTACAAGATAAGTAATATTTCAAAGTGTTTACGTGTAATTGTGTGTACATAAATGCAGTGCCAAAATGTAGAACTCTTTTTCTCATACAGCTTCTCGGATAAACTACATGGCGCTGTTGCACATTGACACAGTTATCAGACCATTTCGGGAAAACAAACAAACAGCATGACACATCATACACCATCCTTGTACTTTCAATCTTCTGTGCAGAAAAGCATACGTGGTACATGTAATCTGATGCAGTGATAGGATTTTACAATGGATCAAGTGTGTGTCCATCATACATTGATGGTTCAGGCTTACAGGTACTGGTACGCAGGTGCTTCTCCCATCTTCCAAAAGGCAAAATCTGAAATGATTACAAACCCTTTCAGGGCCAGTGGCCGTAGAATACGTTTCTGAGCTTTTTGTTAATTCAAAGCCAGAGTCCCAGTCGTCCAAGGAACACAGATACAAAGTGATGTCAGCAAGAGACAGATCCCAATGGTCGTTTTTCTTAACCCATTCAGCCCTGACACCCTACAGCTGAAGACAGGTCTACCATGATAATTCAAGGGTAGTGACAGATTAGCTTGGCGCCAGTCGGCGCCAAGCTAATCTGGCACTGCCCTTGAATTATCATTGCTGATTCATCTCCTGCAACTGGTGCATAGTCATTAGATGACGCCTCCAAAATTTGGGAAATACGGCCGTCGGGCCGAACGAGTTAAGTCTTTCAGATATTAGTGCACTTGCCATTGCAAACGCACACTAAACTTCATGCAGTCTCCATTTTGCGAAAATGTGTGTGTGCTTGCAATACAACCAGGTACAAATTTCACGGAAAGAAGACAATAAAAGCTGCTAAAGTAACAAGTGAAAATCGCTTCCAAATGTACCAGTAGCTGATGCAGGACTACGTAGGCAATGGCTGATGAGGTACTTTAGTTTGGCATGTACATAATGCACCATGTTAAATGTGAGTATAATAAATGCATCAGCGGTTATTATGGCGCATACACCTGACCACAGTGAAAGAAGATTAACCCCGTTGTGCACGCAGCCACTGGTACCATTCACAGTACTAGTGGCTGTGTGCACATGGGGCTTAACTCATTCAGGTAGCCCTGCATCAATAGCTGCAGAAGTGTTGCAAAGCGCTACTACTTCCGCAGATATTAACGCGGTCGCCTTTGAATGAGTTTAAGTGACTCGGACCAGTAAATAGTGAGGTATTAGGGATATGGTAGATGAAATAATCAACAATTGAACAAGAATTACAAACGCCATCACATACTCATGCTGAATACCCAGAAGAATAAGGGAGAAAAATCAAACACCACACCAATGTATAATTTCCCTGAATATTTGCCATCCACTGTGCACACACGGTGAAAATATTTACCGTGTAGTGCACTGTCTCGGTCACTGACTAGCCTATATTGCTGAAACTACTGCAATGAAACAAGCTGCGAAATGCTACAGCAAGCTAAGATCTTTGTACACATATTGTATAAGCCTACCATATATTTAAACGATAAAAGAAGTGCACAATAGCACTATTTCAATGCTTCATTTCAGTTCAGTCTTCTGATGTCAGTGTTCGTTTCTTATGGCAAACGAGCGTGCATGAATTTCTCAACCATCAAAATTTACTCTTTTCAACATTGTCCCTCACTGAGCAATGACATTACAATTTTCAAAGTTGGGGTTGTCCAATGAAACTACAAAACACTTTGACAGACACATCGACCACAATAGTTTCAGGGTGTGCCAAAACAGCTTAGACCTTTGAGGCGCCAAGCCATTCTGGCACAACCCTTGAAATATCTGGTCGATATATGCTGCTGTAGTGTTTTTGGTTGGTTAGAGGTTTATCGTCAACGACACAACAGTGACGACTTGTGGCAGGTATCGTGTAAGGGTTGAGTGAGCAAGCTCATGTAATTCATAGAGAGAATGAGAAATGAAAATATATGCCCTGCCGATCCGCACTCCTGTGGCCTTTTATGACCCTGGGAAAGCATTTTACACAGTACAGTCACTTAGCCAAATCCTTACATCTTGAAGAGGCACAGATTCTCATGAGCACCTGCAGTCACAGATAGCTCATGAGAATCCAAGCCTCCTGCTGGCAGAGATTACTCCAATTACATCCTCAGAGGATTTATTTACACTACTAGTGTTTTACACAATTATGTGTGCAGTGTACCACATTTTCACTGAAATATACAGACAAAATTAAATCCTGCCACAAATTTCTTGCGCGACTACATGGAAACAGTCCTCAGAAAAAGGAATGAAGAGAACAAAAAAAAAAAAACTATACACAGGAATGACACAAAATATCAACAAAAGCTGCTTGTATGAAGTGTCCAACATTTACATAGCTTGCATGAAGTTTTGAAGTCACATTATGAACAAACATCTATTTAAGAGCAATACTACAAACAAATGCCTAGAGCCATAACATAGGCATGTCATTATGCCGTCGTTAGAAGTTCAGTTTAGCCATGCAAGCAAACGAACGCATTCAACCTGAAAAAGGTAGGAAAGCTGCCACCAACATGAATTGCAAACAAAATGCACGTATTGCAAGACACCTGCAAATGCAATCAGCACAAAATAGTCTATTGCACGATTCAATTTTATTTTCAATGACGAATTTGAACTCACATTTGTGTGCTGGTCTGTGATTTTGAACCTTACGGCTTCCAGCCGTAAAATCCAAAATCACAGACTAGCACACACAAGACTTCTTAGCCCAAGCACTTGAAATGGACCTCCATTTTGAAAGCTCATGAAGCGACACAGGAAAAGAAATACCCTTGAAGGTTAGCCCTTTGCAGGTCAGTAGCAGTTTTTGTCGCAATTCCTACCGGAAGCATCATGACAAAAACCGCTATGGGCACGCAAAAGGTTAATGGGCAATAAACTCCCCTGAAACTGGACTGGATGATCACCCTAGAGCGATAACTAAATGAAGCAAATTTTCTGTTCCCCTTGACGCGTGAATGTGACTCAGATTACCACTTCCCCACCAGTGGTCGCAAATTTTGGTTTTGGAACTCTTTGTTGCTTTAATCCTCATCATTCTCGTACACCCATTGCTTGACATAAATTTGACTGATTGTTCAAGGGTGGTGGCAGAGTAGCTCGACACCTGAGACGCCAAACTATTCTGGCACCACCCTTGAACTAAGACAGTTGATCCGTCTTCTAATCTGTAATGTAGCCTTCAAAAGGCAATAAGCAATTTGACAAAATCAGCATCAGGATGTAATGGGTTAATGCCAAAGAGCCCCAGCAAGAGATGCTCATGATCCTCCACGCCTGCGGAGGCTGAAGAGGACCTACATCTCTTGCAGTTGGATCGTCTTCACTTTTTCTCAAAAGTGAAACGGTTAATGATCGGCACTGATGAAGCAATACATCTCCTGGTCGATATCATTAATATCAATATTTTTCAGCACGGAAATAGTAATGGCCACCAATGATAACCTCTGTCACCACATCAGTTTGCACTATGTGCGAGCTACAACAGTAAATGCACTGAACAAGGCGCATGCGTATGCCCTGCTCATGAAGACAGCAAAGCCAAACAAGAAACCAACATCTGGCAAATTCAAATAATTGATGCACCATTTCAGAAACCTGGCAAGATACCAAAGAACATAACAGTGTTTATGGTTATAAACACCAGCTTGTTATTAACTCATTCGTGACGTGCCGCCTCAGCATACGCGGCATAAGCCGCGTATCCGAAGGTAGCACATCTCAAATGAGTTAAAAAGTGTGATGACTGGGCATCCACATTTCGAAATTTTCCCATGGATCAAGTTGGTTAGTAAAACCACCGTTGCTGTCTCCATCTGCGTCAAAGTCACAGTCTACTGTTTTATCTACGTCCACTTTTAGCATGAAATGACAAAGACCATCTCAACAATTCTCATGAGCCACCACAGATGCAGGGGCTCATGAGGATCTATGCCTCTTGCTGGCTCTGTGTACACTCTATGGCGTCATGAGGCCCTTCTTGCTGGCACGTGTCATCAGTTCTTCAGGCCAAGTTTGAAACATTTTGTAGGTGAAACTTTCTATGATCCACAAGTCTGTAGCTCCTAACACATTGCTGAAATGTTTACACACCCATGTACCCAGCAAGCAAAGGTCCTCAGGCCAATGATGGTAGCAGTGGGCCTGGCCACTGCAGCCATCATCCGCCCAAAGACCTTTTGCTACTGGAGTTGCAAGTCAGGGCTCACCAAGGCAATCTCGCATACACAAGCTTTCACATCAAAATCACAGTCCACAATTTCACATCACAACAGTTTTCATGACCGACTTGATCACGCATGTAATGGTTTTAGCTCCAAGATCCCATTTCTCTAATTTTGGAGGTGTTGCCTAATGACTATGTACCTGTTGTAGGTGATAGATTGATCATGATAATTCAAGGGTAGTGCCAGATGAACTTGGCGCCTTCAGGTGCCAAGCTCATCTGGCCCTACCCTTGAATTATCATGATCAATCCATCTCCTGCTGCAGGGTCCCAGGGCTACAAGGGTTAACCTCCATGTGCATGCAGCAACTGGCGCCATGTGAAGTACCAATGGTTGTGCGCACAAGGGAGTCAAGACTGAATGTCCATGTGCTGCTCTGAATTTTTGCTATCAAACTTTTGTCTCAGGGCCCTCAGCTTCCTGGCGAAAAGAATCCCTCAAGCGGTCAACAAAGTTTGCACAGAAGTGGCCAAATACCCGGTTGTACCAGTCAGGACACCGACCCCTGAAACAGCCATACAATAATGCAGTTAGGAATTACAAATGCTGAGGTGCTGTGCTTAATCATTTCAGTTATGGTACAGAAGGCCCCATCCAGCCGAAATACACTACAGCAAGAAAGGAATTAATATGACAGTAAAAGGGTAGTGCAGCCAAACCTGTCATGACAACCACCTGTACAAGGCAACCATTTTTGATCCCATGGACTTCATTCTGTTACTTAGATTGACCCTGTGTGTAAGCAATTCACATAAGTGACCGCTTGAGCGGCCTTGTTTCCTGTCAAATAGTGCAAAATACTCTTCCCACCTGAGGTCTGTGCGTGAAATGTAGGTGAGTCGCGATCGCCCTGATCCGCAGGGCTCCATGAGAAAGTAGCTGCCAAGTTCTACAGCATGAACTCCATCCTCCACCACCCCCACCGCCGTCTGAATGTTGGGGTGCATCACGGACCGCGACACAAGTGCACACGCTCCCTTCACCAAGTCTGGTCGCCAATACCTGTGGAATCAAAAAGAAGATACTTTCTACTTTGTTTTAATGTTTGTTCATGACATGCCACATATGATACATGGCAAAGGAAGTTAGCAGTTGAAACAAGCGGCATTTATGTGGCATGTCTCAACTGCTAACTTCCTAACATATCCATGCATGAAATGCTAACGTCATTTGCCACTTACCTGTTTGAGTCATGTTGAGAATGCTCTAGCTTCATTATGACGTCCATATGCAGCATGTCTTTAACCCCTTCCCTGCCACCTTAATGTACATTTTTGTTTCTGAAATCTTTAAGTTCAATCAATGTCCAAACACCAAAACCGTCCAAGAAAAATAGATACAAATTGGTCTCAGCAAGAGGCATATATCCTCATGAGCCCCCGCAGTTGCGGGGTTGATCTATTTCTTTTGCAGTTGGGATCATGTTCACTTTTTCTTGGCAGTGAAGGGGTTAAATGCTACTTTCATCAGCTGCACTTCTCGAATGAGTTAAGTCGTTCAGATCTGGTACACTTAAGCAAGATATGGGTTGACCATGATTCATGTAGTTCAAAGGTGGTTTCTCCATCACCCTTGTACCCAATGCGCAAAAGCCCATCAGGCCGACGTCGGCCCGATGGCCTTTTGCGCATTGGGTAATGACCAAGCTTGATCTGTCTAAACTTCACAGAGATTTCACTTATGGCTGCTGACAGTTTTAGAAATGCCATTCACACCTACTGCCAGTCAAGGAGTAGGATGGACACTGGCAATGAACCTGACTGTACCTGATGATGGTGAAGTGTCGAGGAGGGTGAGGCGCCATGGAGTTGAGGACATAGTGAAAAACATCAGCCTGTTTGTCCAGCCTCTCCACCACACACCAGCTCAGAAGGTCATCGTCCCAAGTATGCCTTAAATCAGAGAGGAATCACCATTTCATCTGCATCTACCTGGAAATTGCATTAGGTTGCAAATAAAAATTACAAGGCGCCAAGTTAATCCAGCAATACCCATGAACTAGTTATCATAGTTGACCCATCTCATACGGCAGTAAGATGAGAGATAACATAAGATTATTAGCCCATTCAGACCCAATGCCCTACAACAGGAGACACATTGACCATGATAATTCAAGCGTAGTGCCAGATAAGCTTCAGGCGCCAAGCTCATCTGGCACTACGCTTGAATTTTCATGGTCGATCTATCTCCTTAAACAGGTACATTGTCCATAAGTAGCACTTCCAAAGCCAAATTACAAGGCGCCAAGCTAATCCAGAAATACCCATGAACTAGTTATCATAGTTGACCCATCTTATACGGCATAAGATCATTAGCCCATTTAGACCCAACGCCCTACAACAGGAGACAAATTGACCATGATAATTCAAGCGTAGTGCCAGATGAGCTTGACACCTTCAGGCACCCAACTCATCTGGCACTAAGCTTCAATTTTCATGGTTGATCTATCTCCTTAAACAGGTACATTGTCCATAAGTAGCACTTCCAAAGCCAAATTACAAGGCGCCAAGCTAATCCAGAAATACCCATGAACTAGTTATCATAGTTGACCCATCTTATACGGCATAAGATCATTAGCCCATTTAGACCCAACGCCCTACAACAGGAGACAAATTGACCATGATAATTCAAGCGTAGTGCCAGATGAGTTTGACACCTTCAGGCACCCAACTCATCTGGCACTAAGCTTCAATTTTCATGGTTGATCTATCTCCTTAAACAAGTACATTGTCCATAAGTAGGACTTCCAATGTTTGGGAAATCTGGTCTTGGGGTTAAATGGGTTAACCTTTTGGATGTTGGTAGCACTGTTTGTTGAGATGATTCCATCAGGAACAACAAAATATGGGACATTTAGACACCAGGTGTTCTTACAATCACACAATCATATAAAAGAAAGCTGTGGTGTACCTTTCATGCAGGATTCGGTTTAGAACCTCGATGGGTGGAGCCTCAATCTCCACGCTGCACTTCCACTGGCGCAGCGGGTGTCCATCTTGCGGTTTGCGCTGCGTCACTTCAATATTTGGCACGCTCGTGGTTATTGGTGTCCACCCCCGGTTCTTGTCATGAGCCTCCTGATCAGAAAGTAAAAAGTTTTTTAAATGTGTACCCCTCTCCCCCCAAAAAAACAACAACAAACAAACCATACACCGACACATAAAAAAACAACCTAAAGTAAAAGCAATAGTTATCTGCAGCAGAAATCACAAAGCCACTATAGTAATTTGTCAAATAGAACAAAGGAAATAGAAAGAAAGAAACATGCTTATAGCATGTTCCTTTCTTTCTTTGGAAGTTCTTTGCATTTGACACACTTGGGAGTCACCTTTTGACCTGGATTTCTCAGGCATAGGGTCGGTAACAAAACTAACCTTAAGCAGAATCTGTATATGCTCCTCGCCGAAAGAGCGGTAGTCGGGCCCTGGTTTGTGTCGTGAGTATGCATAAAACTCATCCAGGTGAACAGGCTCCATGTTACTGAGGGTCGACAGGTGGAGACGACTGTACATGGAGGGAGGCACCTGCACATCCACAAGCAATATTTTTATGTATGTAAAGTCTACTTGCTTGTTGCACAATGACAAAATGAACTGACCAAAAATTTGTCACACATTCTAGAATCATCACCCCAATAAGCAAAGGCCCTCAAGCCCAGGACAGCTGCAGTGGGCCCACACACGTCTGTGCACAGGCCCACTGCAATCGTCATGGGCCCAAAGATGTTTTGCTACTGGGGACAGCCTCAGGCTTTCAGCTGAAAGTCTGCTGAGGCTGTAATGATTCTAGAATATGTGACAAATTTTGGTCGATTGCTTTTGATTATCTGCAAGTATACTGGTAATACTAATAGGATCTAATAGGGCCACAGATTTTTAAAACAAACATACACAGTTTTCTTGTTTTTGAATGTACTGCAAATAAAAACAGCATGTGACTGTGCGCATAGCAACTAGCAGACACGTGACACAAATAATCACAGTCACATTGCTGATTCTATTCCATGAAAAACATATGGCGCTTAATCAACACAAGGTGTGGGCTGTAACACTGATGTACTTGTAACGGTATTCTGGTACCAATCAACGCCAAAAACTGTTCTGGACATATGAAAGTAATAAATGACTCACAGAATGACGTGATACACGTCAGATGATCACATTACTTTAGCCCTCCTCTTATAAAATCACCCTAAAAGCCTTTAGGTACAAATTTGCACTCGCATTTTGTTCGTTATTTTGTGCGTTTTGTTTAAACAGTAGATTTATCAGTATACACCTGAGCATTTTAACCCATTCAACAGTGACACACTACAACATACTAGACAAACCATTACAGTACAAAGGTGGTGCCATAATAGCTTGGCCCATGGAGGCGCTAAGCTATTCTGACACAACCCATGAGCTATAACAGTTGCTCTATCTCTTGAACTTTTAAAGTGCTCTTCAGAAGACAACCCCCACAACAAGAAATTTCTGTCCTCGGAGCTCAATGTCCTTCAACCCCTTCCCTGGTGAAAAAAATGAACCTGACCCACCTACAAGACATAGATTCTCATGAGCCCACACAGTTGCGGGGCTCAGGTGGATCTATGCCTCTTGTAGACACCACTTGACACATGTCCCCTGGATGGCGGGGGCTCTATGGCGTTGAATGAACAAAGATTTCAGAAACACAATCAGAAACACAACCTGCGACTACTGGCAGGGAAGGGGTTAACTCATTCAGCCTGGCGCACGTATTTCCCAAATTTTGGAGGCGTCATCTAACGACTATGCACAGTTGCAGGAGATTGATCGACCATGATAATTCAAGGGTAGTGCCAGATTAGCTTGGCGCCGACAGGCGCCAAGCTAATCTGGCACTACCCTTGAATTATCATGGTTGACCCATCTCCTGCTGTAGTGCATCAGAGTTGAATGGGTTAACACCCTTGAAAATAAAGCCACAAGTCTTATAACAGCACAGGTGGCTGCATGCATAAGGGAATTCTGTTGAAAATAAGACAATGAAAGACATACCATAAATAGTTTCTTGCAGTTGGTGATCATGAAGGTGAAACACTCGTGCACTGCTTTTTGCTCCAGTAGTTCGCGTTGGTCAGGCACACCTGGACTCTTGCGTTGTCTCCGGGGGCTGCTGCTCCCAAGACTGCTGTTCAGGTTGAAGAGAGATGGGGCGAAGCACACTGCCAGATTACTGGCATTCATCTGCAAGAGTGGATGGGAGATATATTACTAGTAGATGTACAACAGATGGACACAAGCAGCCATACAGACGTTTTTGAGTTCTAGTATTGTATACCGATGAGCAAAAGAAATGCAAAATTTCTGGAATCATCAGAAACATTCCAAAAATGTCGCATTTCTTTTGTCAGTATATAAGCTATATATATAGACCTGCCACACTATAATGTGACATCTGGGAGCCAAAATTAGTTTGATTGCATTATTCACATTCTTTATGCTGTTGCAGTGCTGAATTTACCAAGTTTTATGATGGGAACATCTACTTTGATTTAAAACCTCTCCATGCTGTCGCAAAATCCCCTATAAAGCGGAGTTCACCATATGATGGAGCTCTAATGGTATAGGAACTTTAAATCACTTGCTATGTGCTCTGGTAGGTAAAACAATCTGAAATTGTAAAACCTTTATGGTGACTGTCTTTGTTGTTTCAGACAGGGATAAGTTTAAAAAAGGTTTAAAAAAAAAGATGGAAGAAATGGTGCGTCACAGAGGTAGTCTGAAGGTTGTAAAGATCAGTGATATAAAGAATAACTGTGAGAACCTGCTAACTTGGGGTAACAGTGGTGTTCAAAAGAGAAAAAAAAAGAATAAGGGGGGAAAAAAGGAGCGATAATATTTGTTCATCTTTTTCTTCATATGTTATTGTCGAAACATATCGTGCTATGGAATATTACCTGATGTTGGTCAGCCTGCTGTGCAATGTCCCCCAGAAACAGCAGCAGACAGTGCAGGACCTCCAGGTTTTCTTCGGGCAGCAGAATTACAGCTGTCTGCAGTGCTTCCAGTCGCTGAGATAATGGCACATCTGCACAAACACACAGTACATGTTTAACCCTTTTAACCCCACCGCAGCATTTCCAGATTTGGAGGTGTCACCTAAAGATTATTTACCAGTCGCAGGCGATGGATCGACCATGACAATTCAAGGGTAGCGCCAGATGAGCTTGGTGCCTGATGGCACCAAACTCATCTGGCACTACCCTTGAATTATCATGGTCAATCCATCTCATGCTGTAGGGCGTTGGGGATAAATGCACGAACACACTTGTTAACACTTTGCTTGAACTTAAACGTGTTAACCCTCTAGCTGTCAGCAGCATCTTTTGTCACGATGATTCCTCCAGAAATCATCCTGACAAAAAGAACTACTTACAGGCAAAGTGTTAAGCAAGGTTAAAATGCAGATCCAACTTGTATCAGCTAGCTTTTATTAAACAGCAAACCTTCCGCAGTGGTGTAGTGATGAAGAAGTGAATTAAAAAGCCAAGAAACTCACGGGTAAAGATGCTGCGAAACGTGTCAGACAGCTTGGTGGTGAGGAGGCATTCTGGCAGCTCGCGGAAGTATTGCTTCAGCAAATCTGCCACATCGTACGGCTGTAGTTCATCAAAACTGATAGAATCTGACAAGGGAAAATATACATAAAGTGTTACAACTTGCCATACTTCACTGTAACTAGGAGGAAATCTGCCACATCGTACGGCTGTAGTTCATCAAAACTGATAGAATCTGACAAGGGAAAATATACATAAAGTGTTACAACTTGCCATACTTCACTGTAACTAGGAGGGGCCTATTCAGCTGACAGTGCTTTTTGTCATGCGGATTTCTGCAAGTATCACTGTGACTAAAAGCAATACTGACAGCCAAAGGGGATAAAAGTATCACAGGACAGGGGAAAAAAAAAAGAAGCACTAGGACTCACCAGGGTTTGCCTCCACCATGTCCCTCAGTTTCTGTATCCTGGACCGCACACCCGACTTGCGGAAGATGCCCAGAGCGTCATGAGATGTGCGACGCAGGTACCTCATGGCGTACAGCACACACTGTGGTAATGGCTGCCCTGTGCGCTGAAGCATGATTGTCAGAGGGACGCCAAACACGTTTTTCTCACTGAACTGTGGCATTTTGTGTCGTTTCATGAAACGCGGCACACTCCATGACCACTGGGAGCGGGTGGTTGGTGAGCACTTCTCCATGATGGCTGTTAACTTCAGGAGGGAGAGCTGGCGGATGGGCAGCAGCTGGCACACGGACAGGCCCCCGATCTGAAGCTCTCGACTGCCCACGCTGGGGCGATGACTCTTCTGGAAACTGTGCCAACGAATCTTCTTCTGCTTGCGCTCGCTGAAAATGACAACGCCCACAATGAAAACAAAGCTTTTAAATTAACCCCTTTAAGCATGCAGCCACTGGTACTGTTTACAGTACTGGCAGCTGCATGCTGAACACTAGTTCAGACAAACTATAGTATGACTTGACACATGCACTGAGAATGAGGACACACAGTGACAACTGTTAATTCCTTCAAGTTCCGACAAACTGTAACCCTTTGGCAATTGGTAGTGGATTTTGTTGCAATGAGTTCTGCCTGATTCATCACAACAAAATCTGCTATAGACAGTCAAAGGGTTAATGTGACATGACAAATGCCAGATCCGTGTGCTGGTCTACGATTTCACCTTACGGGCCCTTAGACAATCTAGCTGTCTCTTTAGACCCAATATAACCCCATGACCGCACTTCCAAATTTTGGAGGCATCATCTAACGATGAAGGAGATGTATTGACCATGGTAATTCAAGGGTAGTGCCAGATTAGCTTGGTGCCTTCAGACGCCAAGCTGATCTGGCACTACCCTTGAATTATTATGTTCAATCCATCTCCTGCTGTAAGGTGTTGGGGCTAAATTATCACGGCCAAGTCATTTCCCAACCGCGGTGTTTGAAAGGCGAATGTTTTGAGGGACTGAGTCATCAGACGTTCTCTCATGACTACACACAGCTGCAGAGACAAACTGACTACGAGAGTTCAGAAACAGCAGTTACTGATGCCAGGCTAATCTAACATTACCCTTTAACCCGTATCATTTGAAATACACCAGTGAGTGAAATAAGTTTGACTAAAATAGTTCAAGGGTAGTGCCAAAATTGCTTGGCACCTAGAGGCATCAAGCTATTCTGGCACTACCCTTGAACTAAAGCCATTGGTCTATATCCTTATCTGTAAGTACTATAATGTAGCCTGCATAATTATGGCAGTGTACAAATTTGAAGCTTTTACCCTCAGTATGATATGGGTTAACTATAAATGTCAATTTATCTCCTGATGCAGTGCCTCAAGAATAAATGAACAAACTAAAGCAAGTCATCTCTAGGGCACTAACCTTGACGTCCTAGTCAGGGACGACCCCACCCCAGAGTCTCTCCGCTCGCGGAGACCACCCTTCTCCAGCCGGTCAAGTGTGTCATCTGGAGAGAACTCCCCATCCTCCTGGTCGATGGAACTGTGGGAGGACCCTGTTTGACTCCCTGGTTCTTCTTCATCATCGAGTTCCCCCTCTGCAGAATCATCAATAGTGTCTTCAGACATCTCCAGTCCTGCATCGTCAGTGAGGGGAGATGTGGGTGATGTGGGCGGTGTGGGTGATGTGAGAGATGTGCGTGATGTCAGAGATGTGTCCACAACTGTGATTTTATTCTTGACCTTCTGCACTATGGCATAGCCTGTAAAAGACAAAACAGTGCAGTGTATGAATACATACAGCATGTACAGCATGTAAAAAAGCTTTATAGAGACATGTGTGTCTTTAACATTCTGTAAAATCAGTCCAAGTGTTCACTGTAACACACCAAGCGAAAAAGTTGACAACTACATAAGAGTTCTGGAGACAGATCATCCATAATAAATCAAGCTACTGTGACATGACCCTTGAGCGATTATGGTCGATCATATAATTGTCTTGTCTTGGGCTAACATTACAAATTGTAAACCTGAAGTATTCACCTTATTGGCTGTCAGTAGCACTTTTTGTAGAGGTGATTCCTGCTGAAATCACCTCAACAAAAATTACTATTGATAGTTAATCGTTTGGCTGTTGGTAGCAGTTTTTATTGTAATGATTCCTGCAGGAATCGTGACAAAAACTGCTGCCCACAGCCAAAGGGTTAAAACCTCAAGCAAAAATGAGACAAGACTTACTGAATTCCGCCCTGTAACAACATTTAACAGTAAGAGTGTACGAATTCAGCATTCTTAAAGATGAAATCCAGGCCCTAGCAAGCGAGTGAGAAATCCAAATATTTTCCAGGCAACAATGTTCCCAAGTGCTGCCACCAGTCACGCTGTGGCACACAAACTCTTTCTTTCCACACACACTGGAATTCATGTGTTCAGGAAATGTGTGCTAGTCTGTGATTTTGGACCTTATGGGTTTGGGCCCTAGAGTCCAAAAGCACAAACCAGCACAAAAATAGGTTGGATGCTGCATGGGAAAGTCCTATTTATAGCTGTATTTTACATGACACAAGTACACTTTGTTCTGTGATGTAACAGTTGGGTGGGTAAAGGAAAACAGAGGGGCGTAGAGACCAGTTTTAAAACAGAAGGGCGTTGAGACCAGCTTTAGTGTACGTCCATGTTGCCAAGCCTGTCTTGAGCAACCACCCTTACCAGAGGTCACCAGTCATTAGCCCATTACGGTCATCCTGAGGCTGATTTTGTAAAATTTTGCTTATTGTTCTGTGAAGGTTACATTACAGAATAGGACTAGGAGATAGATCAACTGTTTTAGTTCAAGGGTGGTGCCAGAATAGCTTGGCACCAAGCTATTCTGGCACAACCCTTGAACTATCAGCCGGTTCACTTTTTCTTGCAAGAAGGTGATTGCCCAAACAAACGGGAGGTTCCACTGTACATGTATTTTCAAGGATACCCTGAAAGATTTGCACAGTAAAATAATGACACAGATCAAAACATCTGATTTAGTGTGCAATGCTTGTAAACAAAACTGACCTTACCATACATCTTACAACCCTGTAGGTTTATGGCAAATGATTGTAGATTGTACATTGCTTAACGTCCCGACAGCAACAAGGCTTTCTCAGGACGTGCCTGCACTGCTTGTGAAAAAAAACTAAACAGAAAATTGAATGTATGTCGCCAGCCGGTCAAACACGTTAAATAAACCTACAACATGGGGCCTAAATAAAGCCAAGACCATTCAGCAACACACATCCAATATCAAGAGCTACAGGCAGTGCAGACAGTAGGGAGAGTTTTAAAAAGGCAAATACAGGTGAATGGACAAAGGGTAGACAAAGGGTAGACAGAAACGCATGCCCCAGAATAGAGAGAAAAACCCACCCTGTGGGGCTGACCAGGGTGACCCTGGGAACTAAAAAATACCTAACCCCACCCAAGTCCCCCAGGGCAGACCCGGGTGGGGGTTTATGGCAAATGAGCATGTGATTAATTGCATCTGCATATACTGATTACCATAATCACAACCATGTCATAAAATTAAACAGGCTGTAATAAACATGACAACGTCAGCCTCTTGTGAATCAACTTAAAGAGTCCTTAACCCATTTAGCCCCGGGACCCTGCAGCAGGAGATGAATTGATCATGATAATTCAAGGGTAGTGCCAAATGAGCTTGGCACTAGAAGGCGCCAAGCTCATCTGGCACTACCCTTGAATTATCATGATCAACCCAGCTGTCAGGTGACAACTCCAAAATTTGGGAAACGGGGCCTTGGGTTTAAGAGGGTTAACCTAACTGACCTCAGCATACATTTTGCAGCCTTTAACTCATTCTACCCCATCACCGAAATCCCAAAATTTTGCCGTGGTTCTCTGAAGACTGCATTGCAGTGCAGGATACAGATCGACCATGATAGTTCAAGGGTGATGCCAGAATAGCTTGGCGCCCATAGGCGCCAAGCTATTCTGGCATCACCCTTGAACTATCATGGTCCATCCTTATCTTGCTGTGGTGGGTCTGCGGGAGAATGAGTTAAGTGATGTAATTTTGCACAAACAAAAAGCTATCAATCACATGCTCATTTGCAAGTATGCATCATGCAGACTGACTGTCACACGCTTATTTCTCACAGAATGACAGAGGCTCTGAAAACGTATGGCCGGGTCAGCCTCTCACAGATCTACTTAGTGTCCGGATACGGCCCTTATAAGTTATATGAAAGGAAACACTCAATGGATGTTTTCCTGCTGCTAGAATATTTCATCTGCATGTTAACGCCTATTGCACAATTTTCAATGTGTCACAGAGTCACCCTGATGAGAACAGTTCATGTTCCTCTGATATATGACGGAAGTTTGCTGCAAAATCAAAATTAACCCCATTCACTGCCGAGACAAAACAGACACGAGCCAGCCGCTTGTTGGCACCAAACTAATCTGGCACTACCCTATAATTATCATGGTTGATCCATCTCCTGCTGTAATGCAACAGGGCTAAATCCAGCTAATTATCTGAACATTATTCTAATCTTTGAAGAAAAATCTGCATCTGTAAACTCTTAACTGCTACAATACAGGTCGGTGGAAAAGATGCACAATGAGCATTTCCTTTTCCATTGAACTGTATCGTCAGTAAGCAGCCAAGGGGTTTATCCCTTCATCACCATTTGATGCAGACAGTATTATCTGTCTTAATTCCATGCCCAAGAGCCCCAGACATCTGAAGAAAATGGATTCAAAGTGGTTCCAGCAAGCATGGATCCTCAAGAGCCGTGGGCTCATGAGGATCTATGTCACTTGCAGCTGCAACATATTTACTTTTTCTTGGCAGGAAAGGGGTTACAAGGGAAAACAAACTTACCATCTTCAGTGTGTTGAACTATGTATGGCTTGACATCTGGCTGTATTCTGTCACCAGCAGTGATGTCTGTGTGTTGTACTGTTGTGTTGCTGACGTCACTGCTGACACTTTCACTGACACTGCTGACACCGACACCCCGACCACTGACATTTCCCACAGTAACACTTCCAACATGGACACTTCCGACGTTGTCAGCAGCACTGTCCTCATGGTTGATGGCACGACTAAGGTCATTGATCTCCCGGTACAAGCCTTGCAGGATGAAGTCAAACTCGTCCAAAGACACCTGTGCGTTTCCTGCGTTTTCACGTTCAGTGCGCATGGTGGAGCTGTTCCACGTGTGGTACCCGTCACTGGGGTCACGTCTATGGGTGTGGGTGTGTTTGGCACTCACTCCCTGCTCTATGCTGGTGGTGGCACTAGAATAATGGCCACGCGCAACTGACGCTGTGTCCTCTGGCTGCGACTGAATGGCAGCATAGTCCCCAGAACTGATACTGTGACTGCGCACAAGCTGTTTTCCGGATGGTGACCTGTCCAAACTGGGCCTGACCTCACCTGTGTGAGGACTGACAGCGTTGGGCAGCAGATTGTCATACACACTGACACGGCTGGTCAGGTTCTTTTTGCCTTGCTGAACTGTGCCACTTCGAGACTGGGCAGCAAGAGTGAAGCTAGGTGAGACCGGCACAGTGACTTGTGTCAGTGGTGGAGGAGAGGTGCTGGTGTCGATGTAGCCATTGTGCAGCCTGCGGGGAAAACTACCCGGCTTGTGGTCCTGTGGCAAGAGGAAGATCTCCTTGAGGTTGGTGTCGCTGTTGTTTCTGTGGACGGGCGTGGTGGCGCCGCCATATGACTGAAAGCTGGCCAGAAGCTGCGAGTGTGCCGTGTAGTACTCGCTCAGGGAGGAAGAGTCTGCTGGAGCCACGCCACTATGATTGCTCACGTTTCTCCTCACACCTGCCACAGAACTGTCATTGCCCATGTCTCCCTTCACACCTGCTACAGAGCTTCGCTCTGTGGTAGATGTGATGGGAGACATTGGCATAACAGACGACACCGACAACTCCTTATCATTGTGAACAAGTGGAACTTTCCGCCCAGTTTCTTTAGGTGTCAACTGTCTGTCCGGTGAGATTTTAGGAGCCGGCGCAGAGCTAGTAGGACTGAGGTCCACACAGCGCAGGTGCTCCAGCTTGGCCTGCATGCCCGCCTGGTCAGCCACCACAGGCCCGCTGATTTCCCTGATGTTACGGGACACAGGGTACTTCTTGGACTTCTTTTTAAAACTCTCCATCTTCTTGAGTGCGCTCTTCAGTCGTTCGCTGGCCGCACGCCGCAGTTTGGGGCTGATGGGGGAGGAGGTGTTGTTGTTGGGGCTCTGGTCCACGAAACTGACGACGGGCGGTGATGGTGATGTCTGCTGGATGTTAGTGTGGGTGTACTCCTGCTGGGTGTGGGTGTACTCCGGGTTCCTGTTCGCTGGCGCGTGGGGCATCTTGCAGTCCAGCACTGGGCTGTCATCCGTGTGGGACCCGCTGTCCTGGTCCGCCAACAGGCTGTCGTGCGAGCTGCTAGCTTGCAGCGTGGGGCTGTTGTTGGACTTGAGGCCGAGTTCTGGGCCTTTCCGAGACCAACGTCGCACGTTCTTTTGGTATTCCCAGCGATCGCTCAATGCACACAGATCTTCCTCATCTGACTCTTCAATGGCCTGAAACACACAAACAGACATTCAACAGTTATGCAAGAGCTAAATAAAAAAAAGCACTCAGACAAACCGTCAAGACATTCTATCAAAGTGCCAAAATAAGTCAACTTTGCTAATGCAGTACAAACTGTTTAACACTTTGCCTGTCAGCAGTGGTTTTTGTCATGATGATTTCTACAGGAATCATCGCGACAGAAAACAGAACCAACACACAAAGTTTAAGCAGTCACCATTTTTGCAAACAGTGGCCATAAAAAACCTGTGCTCTCTCAAAAGAAGTCTCAAAGTGGGGGGGGGGGGGGGGGATGTCACCTGTCACTGAAGATCATTCAGGTGTCCATACAAATTCTGGATACAATAAGAAAAGTGGGTCCTCTATCGTGGCCAATCTATCAAGACACTATGCTCGCTAACCCGATCAGCTATCTTCCCTGAGCTATTATAAATGATGCTTTCTCTTCCACTGTGTCGATCCATCGGTCTCGCGTGTACTGCTTCATGTGATGAAATTGTAATTAACATTATTCAGTGTCACAACCCCGAATTTGCATTCGAATTAATAAACAAGGAAGGATGTCAGTGTACGGTACTCCTAAAATTACTTCATATCAGCCTCGCCTAAGCCATCAAATGCACTCAGACAGGCACACGCAGCAGGACTCGCTCGATCGTCAGTACGTAAAACTTTGATCAAGGAAGCAATATGTTATGATAATGTGATTTTGGACCTTATGGCACAGCCGTAAGATTCAGAATCACATACCATGACACCCGCATTGTGAATGGCAAACGCACCACAAATTAACACATTAAATCCAAACAACTGTTAGGACGGTGTCGTCTGAAGACTGTAAGGTGTCATCTGAAGACTACAATACAGTTATACGGGGAGAGACCATGACAGTTCAAGGGTGGTGCCAGAACAACTTGGCGCCTGCAGGCGCCAAGCTGTTCTGACACCACCCTTGAACTGTCATGGTCAATCAATATCTTGTTGTAGTGTGTCAGGTCTGAATGGGTTAAAGTATAGGTTTCAATGCATGTCTGCAGATGTGGGTTGGGCGTGGCGTTAAACTTTCTGACAATGAGTTATGACCACACCTTAAACGACATCCACCCCTAACCCCACCCAAATAGACTTTTCTAAGACAAAGACAAAGATTCGGGTTTTTTAAAGACAAGGACAAAGATTAGTTTTTAAACTATTCTGACAGACAACATTCTTGACTTGAGTAATAATGCATCAGAAATGCATTATTTCAGAAATGTTAACTTATCAAGAACCAAATCCCTGAACCAAATATCTGTAGATTTCTATGGACCATAAGCTGTTTTGAATCCTGAATGACCTATATAAAACCTAATCATCCCCCCCCCCCCTCCTCCCCAAGGAGAGCATAAACAAACGAATATTAGCTAAACATATATTACAGCCAGTTACGTAACAGTACACTGAGAACATTAATCATAAACGAAACCCAAGTGTCACAGCACTTATACACAGGCATTCCGGCACTGGCACAAGTACGTCCTACTTGAAAATAACAAGCGGTCACAACAATCTACAGCCACAGGTTTCTGACGAGCTGCCACAAAGCTTGTAAGCAAATTTAATGAAAGTATGGCTCTTATCACAAAGAGGCATGGATTCTCATGAGCCCCTGCGGCTGCAGGGGCTCATGAGAATCTATGTCTCTTGCACGTTTGATGTCCCCTGACACGGTCAACAAAGTACCTCCTCTTGAGCGCTAACTGTCGCAACCGCGTTCAAGAACGCTCTGCGACTCCCTATGCCCGATGGAGCAACAAAGATGTAAACAGGATGCAAACGACACACAAGCCCTATTGTGACCTTGCAGTTTACTGAGAGCGATGAAGATCTATGCCACTTGCGTATAACACGATTTTCGCTGCAGGGTTGTAGACACACTCTATGACCCAACAAAAACACAACGGGAAGCAGAATGATCGGGCATGGTAAAAGTCAAGGGCGGTGGTGCCAGATTAGCCTGAAGCCCTCCCAGCCTACTGGAACTACCCTGAAATATCATGGCGATGGCCGATCCATGTCCCGAAACTGGAAAACTGTCTTCACAGTGGGTTCCCAAAGTCGCACAAAGCAAGTGCTAAATCTACATGAACTACAGTGAAACCTTTTTTCCAAATATTTTTGCAAGAAAAAGTGGTTTTAAAAGATAGGCCACGGTGCTCTCTCTAGAGAAGTCTTGAAGAGTGGCCTGTCATTAAAGATCATCAATTAGGCGATCTTTAATGACAGATAACCTTTCGTAAGGTTGGTCGCTCAAACAGGTTCTTCTGTACTATCCATGAAGTGCGTATGAAGAGTCCACGAGGCGCCATGGATCCGGCGTCAGCAACAATCCGAGGAGACGTCAGCATCATTATTCACTGCGTAGTCAGCCTGCCAATGAACGCTTGTTAACGACCAACATGTAATCATCATGCACGCTTACTGCTGACCAGCACGCAATCGTCACGCAAGTCATCGAGACTCGATATTACATCACAAGATCAGCACAACAAGTGACTAGCGCTGGTGTGACCGTTCGCGAGATCATATCATGGGAGAATCACTGCCCTCTCTGCCGAACGGTCCATCATCCAGACGATACACAGATTCACGTGCCCATGCACATGAGGCTTAAGTCAACATATGCGGTCCGTGGCACAGCAGTAAAAGCGCCTGCCACCAATGCAAGAGGTGCGAGGTTCGATACCCGGTTCCGGTGCCGGACTTTTCTTCTCCTCTTGTCTCACCATTAATTCGGGCGGACCGTCGGGGGTTCTTTCTCCGGGTACTCCGGCTCTTCCCTCCCCCACGAATTTTGTATTAATTTCAGTCTACTTAATCAAAAAATTAAAAAATATAAAAAAAAACGATTAAATTTTTTTTTGTTAAATTCCAGTAGCTCGCTTGAGCTTGCCCTTAGCACCACGTGAATGTTCTGTGTTTATGTGTTCTGTGTTTATGTACAGTGTGTAAGGGAATGCGCTTGATTCACGTGAGCGTGCTTGTTGGGTTCAGTTCGCGGCTATGTCTTGCGCGTTGAGTTATATTATAAAATATGAGAAATGCGCCATATAAATACTATGTATTTTCATTTATTATTAAACCAACACCAGTATTCAAATGACCAGTTCTATTCTGACCGTTCGCGACACCGGCACGATGGTCATGCGGCGACCCAAAATCATGCCCCCCCCCCCCCCCCCTTCAGCTGCAGGGGTTCATGTGAATCTATGGCCCTTGCTAACAAGGATGCTGCTCTAGCTGTACCGCAATCTAGGGAGTGTTGTAAAGGCCCAATACCGCCGTTCAAAGAATAAGATACACTTCTGTAACAGACGGTTTCGAAACGCCGCTACACACAAGTCTAGTTATGGTTCATTTAGACACAGGCCAATCCAGTTCTGCACACGCCGTCTTTATATCAAGTAACCTGACAATGACTCCCCTCCATTCTATAAATACAACACTATCAGTATAAGGAACAGCCAAAAATAGATTGATACACGCTAAAGGCTACACAGAATTAATATATGCTATTAAAGTTCATTATGTGTGTCGACAATGCATAACACAAATAGTGCTAAAATTTGTCTTGAGTTTCATACGCCTAATGGTACTTTAACCTAATTGTACGGCTGCAGAGATGCTAAGGTCTGCTGCTACTGTCAGCCAAAGACACAACAGATTTCCTTGCTGACTATAATGTATGACTAATTGCTGGTCTGTGATTTTGGACCTTGAGGAGCCGTAAGGTCCAAAATCACAGACCAGCACGTGAAAGCCGACCTTAATGTCTGTGTAGCGACACCGGTCTGGTGACTCGAGTCTGTTGCCAAATCACACACGGACAACACCTCGACACGTACCGATCAATGGACAATCATCTAGGATTTAGACAATATCTGAATTCGTCCACCAGGCCCTGTTGTGTCGAAGCTACCAATTTACCATTGTGTCCGCGCCACCGGACTGAGAAAATTGTGTGGTGGTCTGTGATTCTGGGCCTTAGAGCACTGGACCCTTTTCATCCTGATACACCCATTGCTTGAAATAAATTTGACTGATAGTTCAAGGGTGATGCCAGAATAGCTTGGCGCCTGAGGTGCCAAGCTATTCTGCCCCCACCCCCCCAAGAACTAGAACAGTTGATCCATCTCCTAATCTGTAAAAATGATGCAGACTTCATAGGACAATACTGATTTTACAATGATTTTTGGCAATTTTACAAAATCAACCTCAGGATGTAATGGGTTAACTCTTAAACGCCCACAGGGCCTTTCATTCTATAGAACGGTAGTAATTTATTTCTGGGAGTTTAAGAGTCCAGGTCCAACAATACCAAATAGTACACGAGATTACACGAGATTACTGTCTAATTTCAACCTTCAACCACAGCTTGTTTTGTGGATTACTGATTTCCTTATCGGTAGACCACAACGTGTTTTGGTTAATGGTCGCTTCTCTAGTACTGCTGTCACGTGCACCGGGTCCCCCCAGGGGTGCTGCTTGTCTCCACTCCTTTACATCCTCTACGACGATTGTAGGAGTTGTCATGCTGATAGTTACATTGTCACGTTTTCAGATGACAGCGCCTTACTTTCCCTTCAGCAAGGGTCTTCTGACGAACATGGACCCTCATTGACTGACTTTGTTCAGTGGTGCGATGACTCTTTTTTAGAGCTTAACGTGGGTAAGACATGTGACCTTATTGTTGATTTTAGGATGAACAAGCAGGATCACAGTAAGACTATTATACATGATAAGGAAGTTGCCTATGTTCAGAAGTATAAATACTTAGGCACCATCTTCGATGATAAACTGAATTGGGATGACAATACTGAAACTGTTGTGAAGAAAGGCCAACAGAGATTGTGTTTTCTGAGAAAGCTGAACTCTTTCTCTGTTGACAGGACCATTTTAACTTTGTTTTACAAATCTTTCTTAGAAAGCGTCCTAACCTTTTCGTTCATTTGCTAGTTCCCAAATCTTAGTGTTAAAAACAAAAACAGTCTTCAGAGAATTATTCATCTCAGCTCAAAGATCATTGGGGAAGAACAGAGAAGTTTAGCCGTGTTCTGCGATCGTCAGATTGCGATCGTCAGATTGTAAGAAAAGCCACTTCCATCCTGGCTAGTGATGCTCACGTGATGAAAGACCTCTTTGAATTGCTCCCGTCTGGCCGCCGATACAGACAACCATCATGTACAACCAACCGCTGGAAACTGTCTTTCATCCCTGTTGCCGTACGACTCTGTATTTTGTAAATCTACACAGCTGTTAAAAGTGTGTGCGTGTGTGCGTGCGTGTGTGTGTGTGTGTGTGTGTGTGTGTGTGTCAGTGTTTTATACAGCTGTTTCATCGAGTGGGTATCGCTGGCCTGGATGGACAGTTGTAGAGGGTGTAAGTGGAAAGTAAGACATTAATGTGTTCTCTGATAATGTCGTTAATAATGCTCTTTAAGTTTTAAATAATGTTTTAGTAATTGTATTAGTTTAGAGTTTCAATATGTCTTAATATTATTATTATAAGTCTTACAGACTTAGCATATTAATATTTGATTGTCCCCTCCCCCCCTGTCCACACAAATGAAATTGGCCTTTAAGGGATAAATAAAGTTATTTGAATTGAATTGAATTGAATGTTCTAAACTGTAAACTGTTTAGGCAAAAAGGCAGGAAGTCCACTTTTGTGAAAAGCAACATTTTCACCGGTGAAATGCAACGAAAATCTGACTTTTCACAAAACTGGACTAATGTCTTTTGCCTTCACTGGGCAGATGTTCTGACACCCCCCCCCCCTCCCCCCACACACACACACACAAAACTGTCATGGTCTATCCTAGTTTAGAACTGACGACCAAAGCATCAGCATCTAACACACACATACAACAAACTGATGAGCAAGCAAGCAAGCAATGAAGCTACTATCAAACTCACCCAGCCCAGTAGTTCCCACATCCTGATTGCTTCCATGATGGACCGAGTCCACACACACTACTAACACGGCGACAACAGCCAAGCTAGTTGCTGGCAGTGGCACTTATTACGTGCAATTATTTTTCCAGCACTGGGCGCTGGCAGCGGGATGACCCCCTTCACAGCGGTATCATTGGTTCCCCGCGATCATACGCCTTGAAAAAAGACTGCAATGTAAGAGGCGCCGGAACTGGCGCAAGTCTTCCACAAAAGTTCACGGTGGCGTCATGTTACCAATGTCATAAACCTTGAAAAAAATGCCATTAAGTGGCAGGAGTCCTCCACAGCAAGCGTGATGGCAACAGTTTAAGTTGCGCCAGGCTGCTTAAGAGACGAAAAGGCAAAGTCCTACATAGCAGAGTTCAAACATTTAGTGCAATGTTGCGAAATGTTGTCATGGAAAAGGATGATCAGCTGGAGCTCCGTTTGCACTCTCTTCCATGGCACAAAAGCATCTGAGGTAAATTCGAAAATCAGCCAGCTGTTATTCTTAGTATTGTTCTGAATCCATTGCTGAAAGTCTGTATATTTTGTTGTTGCTTTTGGTGTGTTCTAACTGTAAGGAATATACTCTGCGGCTGGTACACTGGCAGTCCACTAGACTACTTCAAAACACTTAACAAAAGGTTCAAATCACCCAGCAGCCGGCACACATTTTATAAGTGAAAATTTCATCCGAATTCCAAATAGATTCTCACTGACAAAAGCTCAGAACTGCAATGACACCTGAATACAACCACTTTTTACCATCAATGTAAATTACATTTTATTTAACTATACATGCAATGTCAAAGCACAGTGGTCGGTCATTACTGCTCCACATTAACTGCACTCCAACAGTGGCTGCCTCCTTCGAAGTGCACTCATGCGGAGCTGGTTCCCGGAAAGTCAGTTCTACGCTGAGGTTCCCAGTGTGACACCTTTCTGGTAAACTAATTTGCATGCAGGCTTCAGCCAGTGTCTATAAACTGATATCCAACAGCGAGATCTGGACATAATTATTATACCACGCTACGCTACTTTGCACCCTGCCGCGTGAGAGTATGCATGGACCCTGTATTTCGGTGTACAGGGTCCCCGGTGTGTGCGTTCACAACCTCAGTGGTTGCACCGCGAACTCGCCGGGAGATTCTGTTATCAACTGAAGCAAAACAGCGCCAAGGGACCCACGCAGCACGCGCGTCCTGGTCTGCGATTTTGGACCTTACGGCCTTGGCCGTAAGGTCCAAAATCGCAGACCAGCACATGCATATCATATACAAGAGGGGCACAGCTCTTCATGGAGCACTATCCGTCTTGATAGGAAGAGAGTTCCTTTATATCTGTTCTTCATAAATGGATGTCAGGAGGATTATAAAAAACGGCCACCGCCCTCTCCCTACTACAAAATAATGTACATGCAGATAAAAATATCATTAGGGAGACAACCAGTGTGGGGACTGTGACAACCAAGCAAAACAAGTCAGTAAAGGCTCCATCCCACCATAAGCAAACGACAGCATGTGCACATTTTCCCGAGCCTCTGCAACCGCACGTAAGTTCATGAGAATATGCGTGCAGTCCGAATACGATTTTCGTAGAAAATCACAAATAATTATATCTCTTACCGGCAGCTAAAATCAGACCCATTTATGTCTGGTTCTGAAAGAGGGCATATCAGTGAGGTTCTACCTACCTCATGACACCAAAAAGAATATGTGTCTTGACTCAACAACTTGTCCAGAACGCAAAGTACATCTTTGGAAACAAACAAATACGCACAAGAACGTACGCACGTACGCATACGCCCATTACAACAACCGTCAACGTGGGGCACACACTTACTGGCATACACTTTGACCTAAATCATTCGCCTGTGAACTACTGCCTTGTGAAGGCAACAGACAGTAAGTCCATTTTCGTAAAAAGCGAGATTTCCATTGAAATACAATGAAAATCTCGCTTTCCATAAACATGGCCTTGCTGTCTTATGCAACGCTGGGCAGACTACACACAACAAGGGGATTACAAGCTAATCCTCAATCGAGATGCTGACAATGCTAAGTTGGGTAAAAGTGGGTAAGAAGGCCTTTACCATATCATGTACAAGGCTGTCTGCATACATAGCTAATACGTGTATTATGACAGCCCTTACCACATTTTATCCAAGCATTACAGAGGTCGTCTGCTCCCAGTACGGAATCGTGAGACACTGTATTATGAAATACAGTCGACTCTGCTTTTAACAAGGTCGGATATAACAAAAATCGGACTTAACTCATTCTACCCCAGACACACCACAGCAAGATGAAGATCGACCATGATAGTTCAAGGGTGATGCCAGAATAGCTTGGCGCCTAAGGGCGCCAAGCTATTCTGGCATCACCCTTGAACTATCATGGTCGATCTGTGTCCTGCACTGCAATGCAGTCTTCAGAGAACAACGGCAACATTTGGGGATTTCGGTGATGGGGTAGAAAGAGTTAAGAATGTTTTCCGTGGACACGCCAGCACTATTTCTATACAAATTACTTCGCTTATAACAAACTTCGGGTATAAGAAGAACATCTGAGTCGTCCCCAGGCGATCTGCTATATATCCGAAGTTCACTGTACACAGAAAACTAACATGCAAGCTTCTTTTTTTAAAAACTCATTCAGCCCGACGCACGTATTTTCCAAGTTTTGGAGGCATCACCTAACGAATATGCTCCTCCTGTCACAGTAGTGCATCAGGGCTGAATGGGTTAAACCAAATGAACAATGTTTGTTTTTGAGCGTTTCATGCCACATGAGGTGGTTATTATTGTTACTAATGTTTGTTTCAGTGACGTCGGCGTGGCAGATGGATCGACCTTAGCAGCTGCAGGTTGTGCCTGGAGTGGACTTTCCATGACCCTATCATGGTCGGTGCTTTTTCACTCTACATGATCTATCTCCCGCGGGTTATGCAAACTGCTTGGCATACGACCACAATTAACACAACCTGAAAAGCAGCATTTCCCTAGTTTTATGTGGCCGAGATGGGAGTTGTCTTTTGGAAACTGTATTACAGTCCAGGATACATTAATTTTATATTGCCCATGATAGTGCAAGGATGGTGCCAGAATAGCTTGGCATCACCCTTGAACCATCATGGTCGATCAACATCTTGTCTGTGTTTCAGGAGGGCGAAATGGGCTGAACTTGAAGCCATGTAGGCTGTAATATCCAACTTCAAACCGAGAGGCGGAGTAAGGGATACGCCTCGTGTCACAATGTCAAACCTGTCTCGTGCCCCCTAGAGATGTATCATATAATTACTCACGTTAATTAGTAGCCTGATATTCCGACTACGCTTTGCAAGTCCTCTGGGAACGCCACGTCGATCGAGATAGCGCAGATCTTAATGAGCCCCCCAAAGACCGGCGGGCCTCATGAAACTTTCGCCTCAGTCTTGCGGGTCGTATGTAGGTGCAAGTTTCTCTGTTGCCGCAAGTTGCCGGATTTTATTTTCCTGTAGTTTGTACTGCTGGTCAAAACATCAAGTTCAAAGCCTTTGCCTCAGCCCAGTTTACCTGCGTGAGACATAGATTTTCATGAACCCCTGTGCAGCTGCACACAGGGGCTCATGAGAATTCATACCTCTTGCTGGTAAAAGGCTCGCCTCATTTTCTTTATCCCCTCCAGAAACGGAGGCCACTACATGATCACCGTTTAACCCTTTTACTGCCAGTATAGTCTCTGAAACCAGCTGCTAGTCTCTGAAACCATCGCAGATCACTCCAGTCCGACCGAAGCACTCGAATATGAATAAAGGATCAAAGAGGCAGAGATCCTCATAGGCTCCCGCATCCGCGGGGCCCATGAGGATCTACGCCTCTTGCGTGTGGGTGTTGGTTGCTGCCTTCCGGCAGTGAAGGGGTTAAAGACTGTAACTGGGTAGGCAACGGATGCGATTCGGCACCGGTCGTGGTAAACCCGCTTCATCTTGTTGTGCTGATATCGTGGAATCAGTAATCTTTCCAGGGCGACCAGTGCTGAGAGCTTTACGAGGGTCACTGATAATGCCAGCATCCGCATAATTCATGTATGTATGGATGCACACTGCCACCGCCTTAGGTTTTTTAGGTACTGCGTGACACATGTCCACTGTGATTTTTTTTAGGGGGGGAGGGGAGGGGGGAGGGGGTGTTGTATGAGGTAGGGATGGAGCTATGTACAAAAAGGGAGCCATCGATACAACAGATAACCGGAATTAAGCAACTTAATTTTTTCTCCACAGGCAGACGCAAACTTGTAACCTTGAACACATACACGTGCTGATCCGATTCACCCAACTGATAGGGGGTTAGCCTTTTACCAACAAGAGGCATAGATTCAAATCTGTCTGTATTTGCACCAGCGAACACTATTACGACGCGAAAAATGGAATTTCATCCCAAAGAAAACAAACAAAATGTCAAGGAAGAAACACGTTTAGAAAGGACAGTGACATCACAATTGTGTTGTAACAGTCCTCTCTATGCGTCTTTTTTTTTTTCTTTGTTGGGATTTTCTCTGTGCATTCTGCACTCTTGGGGTTACATCCCCCCCCCCCCCCCCTCCCCAAAAAAAAAAGACTTTGGTCATCCCGGCCCTCCGCCACATTTGGAGACTAACACTACAACCACCTGAGGCAATGCACGTATCTGTACCTCGACGGCGGCGTAAGGCTGATCCGTCCATTTCCAAGAGACATAGATTCTAATGAGCCCCTGCATCCGCATCTGCATCTGCATCTTGCTTGCAAACCTCGGTACATCTGTACACCTCAGAGACACACGAATCCACTACGAACGACTACGCTGCCTGCTTCCGCTTGTAATGTCCAGGTGATCGCTATAATCTCTCACAGAATAATTATCTCGTACTCCTCAGTTCAAGCTGTTTAATCCACCTGCAAGACCGTCTGAAGAGACACATAACCTTATGGTCACCCGACGCACTTCTTCCTATTTCTAAAAATTACACCGGAGTTTCCTTTGCTGAGGGGCTATTATGGCATCCGAGCACAGGTACTTTGGAGTAGGCATAGTAGGCAACCTGATATGCGCCGATCATATCACGGAAAAACTAGAAACGGAAGCAGATAGGCCACCCAGCAGAGGTTTTTGATTAACCTAACTCGCCTTATATTTAGACTTGAGTCTGGACATAAACGCAAGATAGTTCACCGTTCTGATACTGCAAGTGCAAAGGCCTTCCAGAACCTGAGGAGCACAGAGCCTCATGCAGACTTGCAGGCTGCTTCTACGACACTATAGCTGACATGTCTTAATTAACCCCTTCAACGCCTGTGGACGCAGATTCTGCTTCGGACATCATTGTAAATTCATCACTAAAGACATGATCCACAGCTGTCTAAAAGGACATGGATACAATAGTGGTTTAAGCAAGAGGCATAGATCCTCATGAACCACCACAACTGAGGGGGCTCATGAGGATCTATGCCTCTTGCAGTTGGGCTGGGTTCTATTTTTCTATCGGCACTGGAAGAGGTTTATCCAAAGCAGCAGCACAGGGGATCTCCCTGCACGCCGTCCTGTTAGTGTACCGCCAATCATAGTAACAAACAACTTGTGACTCGAGTCACGGGATATGGGTAAAAGCCACTCCCCTCATTCACTCCTTTCAATCGTTAAGAGGCATAGATACTCATGCGCCCCTGCTATCGCAGAGGATGAGAATTTAATGCCTCTTGCTGATCAAAATCGGCTTCACTTTTTCCTGAAATTGAGAATGTTACTTCGGGTTCAGCGAACGAATGGTTAGGGCAATAACCTAACCGACGGTAATACTACAGACATTATAAATGATTTTCATAGTAGCTGCTACCGTAATACGCGAAAAACGCTGTATTTTTCTCCATCTACAAACGTTCGCACAGAAGAACCTATTTTGAGCTACCACCCTTGTGAGAGATCACCTGTCAACAAAGACCATCATTTAGGTGGCTCTGAACATCGACGACCAGCAGAAATGGGAGCCTCACATACACAACTTGTGCTAAACAATTTTTTGAAATGTTTATTATATATATATATATATATATATATATATATATATATATATATATATATATATATATATATGTTATGTGTTGAGTAGTAGTCGTAGTAGTATATCGCACCAGACACACGCACATAAGGTTCTTTTAAAGAAACTTCACTCTGCTGCAACCCGTCACACGTGGCTTAAGGATGTAGACTACACTGGAGTAACAGTTCCAACAAAATTTTATTTCAGCGATGCGATCTCCACACAATGCATTCCCAAATGCACCAACACTGATACAATGTCTCCTCTGCAAAATGTCAACACTGGCGACACAATGCGTTTCTCATACAACGTACACCACCGTTACGCTGCGTCTCTCACAATGTGCACCCTATACGGGCCACGTACCTACGATAAACTGTGTGTCCCTACAACTGACAATATATGACAATGTACGAACGTGCTTCCCAGCACAAACTTTTATAGTACAACAACTTTCCAGAATAATCCACCGAATTCACACAACGCAACCAATCAGAACGGAACACATAACCGAAACTCATAAATATTAAATAAAAAGAACTTTCTAGAATAACTACAATAGTCTACAAAAATTCGACTGCTAATTTCAGCCCCAAATCCCAGTGTGCAATGGCGTCACACAAGAGTATGGCAGACCGTTCAAGACCTTTCATAATACACACGGACCGGCTGCTAAATTCACGCGTACAGAAAACAACTATCACTATGAATATTAGAGTGGCTTTACTACTGTGTTGCAAAATGTTGCCTACACTTTGATGTCACACATACGAGGTCACTAGATAGAGCGCGATTTTGCTCGAACGTTCTCGTCTATTCTCAGCGAATCAACGCATTACACAAACTCACCGCTCTTCTCCTTGCGACTTTGCTAGAAACTTCCGGACTGATCTTAGCATATCATAACAAAGCCAATTTCGCTCTATGCGCAAACGATAAAGAATCTTACTGAAAAGGTATGTGATACGTAACCATGACAGCTCAAATAAATATCGGATCGTTTCCTACGATTAATACATGCATGCTCTCACAAAACAATACAACCACAATCGTAACATTACCCCCCTCTTTAGAATGAAATTTGACCAAAAAAATTCTTCTCAAATCTCAAAATACGGTTGTGGCTGTGTTAACCTACACAGAACCCTAAACAAATACAATTTCACATCCAAATTAAATCAAATCAACTATTTTAAAATAATCATCTCACAATTCCTTTAAACTGTCCTTAGCGAAGACATGTCCCTTTTAAACTGTGCTGAGTGCAAACATGTCCCTTTAAACTGTCATTGACACCGACATGTTTCTTTAAACTGCTCTGCTCAGGTAATCCGCTCCAAAGTTCTGCGAACCCTTGATAGACTGTAATTTAACGTCAAAATTCTGCAAGAACATCGCCCATTTCATAATACGAGAATTTGTAAACTTTGCAGAGTTTAGATAGTTCAAGGGCTGATGGTCCGTTTGGAGAACAAATGGCACACCTAGAAGGTACAGTTCGAACCGCCTTACTCTCCAGATGATGGCTAGGCACTCCTTCTCGATGGTGGAGTAGTTTCGCTCAGCTCTGGTCTTTCGTCATCAGCAAGACGCACCGATGCCGCCAATTGTGGTTTGTCTTGACGACCTCATTCAATATACTTCAGCAGATTAGCATGGTAAGTCTTCACCTTGTTGTTGATCTTGACTTTGTAGTCGTTGATGCCAACCACCGTGTCGACAACGTAGGGTCCCTTCCACTGCTTCAGGAGTTTGTTGTTGTCGGTAGGAAGAAGAACCAATACCTGGTCACCTGGCTGGAATCGTCGAGGTTTCGCCTTACGATCATAGTAATGCTTCTCCTTCCCCAGTTCTTCTCGAGCCATCCTGAGGGTATCTTCCAGCTCTCTCTCTCAGGTCGAAGACGAACTGGTAGCTGATCTGCACCTCAGGTGCGTCGATATCCTTGGTCCACAACTCCTTCAGGATGTGCATGGGCCCCCTTACAGTCCTACCGTACAGCAATTCAAAAGGGGAAAACCCTGTCGAATCCTGAGGAACTTCACGGTATGCGAAGAGCAAGGCATTGATATATCTATGCCACAACCTTGGCTGCTTAGCACACAGTTTCTTCAGCATAGCCTTCAATGTTCTATTAAACTTTTCAACCAGCCCATTACACATGGGGTGATAAGGGGTGGTAGTAAGGTGTCGGATGCTCAATAGCCGGTTGACTTCTCCGTGCAGTCGGAGACGAACTGAGTTCCCAGGTCACTCAGGATCTCCTCAGGAATCCCCAAACGGCTGAACATGTCAACGAGCGCCTCTGCCACTGTTGGAGTGTCGATCTTCTTCAATGGTATGGCCTCAGGATAACGTGTAGCGTAGTCCACCAGGGTCAAAATGTAGCGATGACCATCTTCACTTGGAGGAGATACTGGCCCCACCAGGTCTACAGCCACCCGCTTGAAAGGCATATCGATCAATGGCATTTTCTCTAGAGGAACCTTGGGCACCTTTCCTTTGGGGATTGTTTTCTGGCATATGTCACACGACCTGCAGAATCGGGTGACGTCGCCTCCCATATCAGGCCAGTAGAAGACGGCTCAGATCCTATCGAGGGTCTTGTTGATTCCCAAATGTCCTCCCAATATGGAATCATGGGCCAATTTCATCACCTGCATCCTCAATGGTTCAGGAACTACTACCTGACGCACAGGTTTATCTCCACTGCTGTTGAATGTTCGGTACAGGATATTTTTCCTGGTCTCAAAGGATATCTCATTTCCCTTTCGCGTCACGGGCTCGGCCTGACCTCGGAACTTCTCAAGCGTGGGGTCGCCTCTCTGTAGCTCCACCAGCCTAGCCTGTCCCTATTCACCACGGCTGCTTCCGTGTTGTCCGCCACTTTTAGAAGGATGGTCTGGTGACTCTTCTTTGCTTGACTTCTTGTGGTAACAGCACATGTTTCAGGTCTCCACTCTGGATCTGGCTCGTCTGCGTTTCTGGCACCATCAATGTTTCCGATGATAAGATCGTAGACTGGTGTCTTCACGCATAACGCCTTCACCTCTCCTGTCAGGTACGGGGTGTTGACATTGACCTTGGCAAGGGGGATGATCCTCACAGTTCCGTCGACCAAGATGACGCTAGTCCACTCCTGTAGCTTCTGGTCTTCAGTTACTAGGACCTCTCTCACGATGATGCAACTGCAACCGGTGTCTCTCAGCACTCTCACTGGTGTGTTTCCGACGAATCCTGACACCACCGGCATGTTCGGCACTTCATTCTCAGGCAGCGCAATGTTTGAGACAGGTAAAAATATAGCCCCATCTCCTACTGGGATGCGTCCATTTTAAAAAAAAATATTCAATCAGCTCCGGTGTCACTCGCCTTTCTCCAGATTCAAAGTCACTGCATGACGTCACATCATTGGCTAGTACAGCGGCGGCTCTGTGTTGAGACGTGGTACTGCTTCTGCCTGCTATCCCGTGATCTTGGTTGGATCTTCTGGTGTTGTCGCCTCGGGGAACATCTTTAGAAGGACATCGTATCGCCTTGTGTCCCTTCTTTCCACAAAGGAAACATGTCAGGTTCTCCACCGGCATGTATTTCGGGGCGTCTCTGATATTGTGGATTTCCTCTGCTGGTGCAGACACACGCTGCGGCTTACTGGGCCCGAACTTCATGTTGTGGGCGTCAAGGTATCTTGAGCGAAGTCGGGCAGGGCCTTTAAGGACTGGCCTTTTTGCTCCCTGAGGTAGGTGGGCGGCCAGGTCCTTAGAACATGCGTTGAGGACTTGTTCTTTGATGATGAGGTCACACAGGTCCTGGTAATCTTTGTTTAAACCAGCCAGCTCTATCCATTTCTCCAGATAGCTCCTGATTCTTTCAATGAATAGGCCGGGTGTTTCTCCTTCTTCAGGCTTGCAGTTCCGAAATCGTCGCCTGTAACCCTCTTCAGTGAAGTCGTACTGTCTCAGCAGGGCGGCTCTCAACTGCGTATAATCTTCGGCTTCTTCTCTTGGCAAGCGGGTGTAAAATTCAAGCGCTTTGCCAGTTAGAAGTGCGCTCAGTTTGATAGCCCAAGTCTCTTGTCTCCAGTTATTGCTGCTTGCGAAGCGCTCAAATCGCTCCAGATAAGTGTCCATCTTATCTGAATTTTCAACGAAAGGTGGAAGCTTTGGCGCACGGGGCTGTTTGCTCTCTGCTGGCTAAGGTTGTTGCTTCAGTAGCTCTCTGGCTCTGTGCCTCTATCTCCATCTGCTTTAGATGAATTTCATGTTGTCACTGCCTCTCCGCCTCTTCTCGCTGTTTCTCTGCTTCTTCTCGCTGTTTCTCTGCCTCTTCTCGCTGTTTCTCTGCCTCTTCTCGCTGTTTCTCTGCCTCTTCTGCTTGAATTTTGAGTTTCCTGATTTCACGGTCTTTAGCTCTTTCTTCCCTCTCCAATCTCTCTTTTTCCCCCCTCCTTTGTCTCTTTTCTTCTCTTTCCTCTTTCTCCAGTCTCTCCTTTTCTTCTCTCGTTTCTTTTCTTCTTTCTCCTCTCTCTCCTTTACAAACTCAAGGAGTTGAGCTCCTTCGAGTCCACATTCCATTCCAATTTTCAGGAATGTCTCCATTTGCGATGTCGCCATCTCTGAGTTTCACTGCTGGCTGTTGTCTCTGGCTACCCTTTCCACTGAGCCAACTGAAGAAGTCCCGTCGGAGGTGCCAAAATGTTACGTGTTGAGTCGTAGTCGTAGTATGATATCACACCAGACGAACGCACGTAAGGTTCTTTTAACGAAACTTCATTCAGCTGCAACCCGTCACACGTGGCTTAAGGATGTAGACTACACTGGAGTAACAGTTCCAACAAAATTTTATTTCAGCGATGCGATCTCCACACAATGCATTCCCAAATGCACCAACACTGATCAATACAATGTCCCCTCTGCAAAATGTCAACAATGACGACACAATGCGTTTCTCATACAACGTACACCACCGTTACGCTGCGTCTCTCATAATGTACATCCTATACGGGCCACGTACCTACGATAAACTGTGTGTCCCTACAACTGACAATGTATGACAATGTACGAACGTGCTTCCCAGCACAAACTTTTATAGTACAACAACTTTCCAAAATAATCCACCGAATTCACACAACGCAACCAATCAGAACGGAACACATAACCGAAACTCATAAATATTAAATAAAAAGAACTTTCTAGAATAAACTACAATAGTCTACAAAAATTCGACTGCTAATTTCAGCCCCAAATCCCAGTGTGTAATGACGTCACACAAGAGTATGGCAGACCGTTCACGGCCTTTCATAATACACACGGACCGGCTGCTAAATTCACGCGTATAGAAAACAACTATGACTATGCATATTAGAGTGGCTTTACTACTGTGTTGCAAAATGTTGCCTACACTTTGATGTCACACATACTAGGTTACTAGATAGAGCGCGATTTTGCTCGAACGTTCTTGTCTATTCTCAGCGAATCTACGCATTACACAAACTCACCGCTCTTCTCCTTGCGACTTTGCTAGAAACTTCCGGACTGATCTTAGCGCATAACAAAAGCCAATTCAGCTCTACGCGCGAACGATAAAGAATCTTACTGAAAAGGTACGTGATACGTAACCATGATGGCTCAAATAAATATCGGATCGTTTCCTACGATTAATACATGCATGCTCTCACAAAACAACACAACCACAATCGTAACATTAATATATATATATATATATATATATATATATATATATATATATATATATATATATATATATATATATATATATATATATATATATATATATATGTGTGTGTGTTATATGTGTTTTATATATATATTTAAACTCTCTACACATTCTATGTTATTCATATAGTGCAGTAAACACATTCTGAAACAAGGGTCAAACACATAAAGGAATTAACAAGTTGAACGATGAAAGACATTTTGGAGTGAGTAAATGTTGTTATGTCTATGTTCGTTTTGGATTCCTCATTGGGATTTCATCGTTTGTATGAGGAAATGCTTTTGGCCATTATTTTACGCCGACAGGCGTTAGTTTGTTTTTTGGGGGATTGTTTTCTCTATCGGAAATATCTAATGACGTAATGACAATGACACTTTTGCGCAAATATCTCTTCTCGTAAGCCGCTATCTAAACGTATAGGATTTACATTATTTTTAAATTATTATTAAACAAGAAAAAGTGATGTATAGAAGATACATAAAGAAATCACAAACACATAAAGTGGTGGAAAAATCGGGGGGGGGGGGGGGGGGGGGGGGGAACAAAATATAAAATTCAAAAATAAATAATTTTTTATATCATTTCATTAACACAAACAAAAAACAAAAAGAAAGGAACTTGCAAAAACAGACTAGGTTAATACACAACTTATTGTTACTATTTAACTAATTATGTAATTAATTTCAGCCCAAACAGACAACGCCTTGCAGAACTTGCACAAATAATTCATATCTTTAACAAAACTCCCCATAAAACGGGGGAGAAGGGCGCCTCAGTTTCCAATAATAAATTAATCTACTTTTTTTTTTTTTACTGTATGGGGATTTAAATGCACACACCTGCCCGCCCCGAAACTTCCTAGCCCATTCAATTTGGACAGGATTTCGGCAAAGCTACCGATCACGTCCCCGAGGCACCAGCACAAAACAGAACTTTATAAGCGGGGTCTTTCTTAAAACGTTGCAGAAGGCCACGTGCAACACGAAAGATCCGTTTAGCATGTAGAGGTTCTGCATTAGTTGGCGTCAGTTTCCAGTACTTTACACGCTGCACTACAGCATTAGAGCATCTGATTTGCACTCATTAGAGTAAGGAGGCAGATTCAAACTGTTGCAATTTATATGTGAAGTCGGAATTGAAAGAATTTCAATCCTCTGACTGTGAGTGTGGCGCTTTATTGTAGCTATGATTCCTACATGAATCACTGCGGCAAAAAGCGCTGACAGACAAAGGGTTACAGCAGGAAAAAAACAACTGATATACTGGCTAAAAACACACACGTCATCTCAACCTGGTCTCGAACCGTCCAGCACAAATGTCCTCTCTCGAACGCAAACCACATCTCCACGCACCCCCCTTCATTTTTCACGCCGGCATCCTACAATACATCGAGTCGCGTGCAAAGAACAAAAACCTCCTGGCAAAGAATTAACTCACACACACACACCACACTCTCGACACAGCAGACCACATCTAGATGACAAACCAAAGTTTTAGAAATACCTCATAGAGCCAAAATAGTACTCTGCACTCGCATAGAACTACTAGAACGCGCAAATTCCTCGCGACTTGCAGCTGATAACACGGTCCACCATGTTGGTCACACACACAAAACTACATTTCACACTGACGAAAAACGGGGACACTGTAGTTGCATAAGGTAAGAAAATCAGTACCGGCATTTTAACGTCATTTTTACGTCGTACAGGTATTTTCTTTCGGTATACCGGCAACCACAACAATCACTGTTCCACACCACTTAACCACACACTGCACTCACACAGAATCTCTCTCTTTGTCTCTCCACTACACGTTTCTAAGTAAATATAATGAATCACTGGTTAACAGTCCACTGCAACAAAGCTCTGATGACAGTTTTACTTTCTGTATTTAAAAAAAATCATGCCACCCTTTTAAAACTAAATAGGCCTGTGTGCTGTTAACTACTTATCAGAAAAACCGTGCGACTCTCGTCGACACAGTATTTAATGTATCCCTCTTTATCTGCATGACACGGATACACATGAGCCCATGCTGATCAGGGCCGGATCAATCAGTTTTCAAGGGAAGGGGAGGGGGGGGGTGCTCAACTTTTTTTTTCTCTATTGCCAAGGTCTAGTAAAATTATATCAAAACACCACAACCGAAACTGTTCTAGGGGGTGCTGCAATAACGTTAAAGCACCCCCCCCCCCCCACCTTCTCGGACCATGTTGTGGACTGGCAGTGATTTTTTTTTTTAAAGCCGAAGAGGGGTGCTGTAGTACCAAAGCACCCCCCCCCAACCCCAACCCCCCCCCCCTCTCTCTGGATCCGGCCCTGCTGATGCATGGCGCTAAACGACAACTCTACGCCTCTTTCTGGCTATGACTTGTTTGAACTGTTCCGCAAGCCGATGGCATAATTTCTACGTTTAAACCCCTTCACTGCCGAAACACAACACGCAACATCCAAACGCAAGAGGCATAGATCCTCATGAGCCCCCGCAAATGCGGGGGCTCGTGATGATCTATGCCTCTTGCTGACACCACCTTGTGTCTTTATCTCTAAGGCGTCTGTCGCTATTAGCCGCCGAATGAACACAGATTTCAGATACACAATCTGCCACCGCTGGCAGTGAAAGGGCTATCTAAGCGCCATACATGTTACTCAACTAGAAAACAAGTGTTAAAGATTAGCTATCTTCCTGTGTGGAGTGATCTTATGTCGTCTGTTAAAATACACCCATGCGGCGCCTTCCACGCATACAACAGAAGTGTGACGTGCTAGTGTGCGCGTTTAGTGTCACTAATCTGAAGAACGTCCATCAATGACCAGAAGAAACGCACGCCATCCATCATAATCTACCATCCATCATAATCTATCTGCAAGAGGCATAGATCCACACGTGAGAAAGGTTAATACTCATGTTTAAACCGCTGAACACAAAGCGTGATATCTAAAATACAGTACTGTGCCTCTATGTCGCACACACGTAACACACGTGGGCATTTCGAAGCAAAAACAACGTGCGTGTGACTATAAAAACCTCTCCACGGCCACGCAGATTTGGTTAGTTCAACACCAAGGAGCTCAATAAGCACAGATATATACAAAGTGGCGTCAGCACGAGGCATAGATCCTCATGAGCCCCCGCGACTGCGGGGGCTCATGAGGATTTATGCCTCTTGCTGGTGGACCCTCTTCAGTTTCCCTCGGCAGTGAAGGGGTTGAGAGTGAGGTTTATCTGACCGAAGTTATATTTGTTGTGTGCGTGTTACGTGCACCGTATCGTCATCACCAATGCAATGGGAATACGTGTGAACCGTCATTGATGAGCCATGAGAACACACGAAACCCAGCCCTATCACCCGAAGGCGATGCATTTTATAGACTAGTTTGAGCTATTTTGGTACTTGTTATCAAGAAATATCTACAAACTAACATGACAACTGGCGGGAAATGTCATTGGTGCTGGCCTGTGATTTTAAACCTTATGGCTCTAACCCATCAGGTTTAAAATAACAGAGTACGTCAACGGTTGGAGTGAAAAATTGCACCCATATTAGTAATGTCTAGCTGAATTACCGTGGACGGCGTATACTACATAGTCATATTGAGGTATCTGCTGTACCGTACATGCAGTCTCGCAATGTGTGGTGGTCTTTGATTTTGAACCTTACGGCCTGTGCCCGTAAGGTCCAAATTCACAGACCACCATACAAATGGTCGCCACGAAGAATGGCCCTCAATCTCCAAGAGGCCCTGATGTTCATGAACCTCCGCACGCTGATGAAAATCTATGCTTAAAAATATATGCTTCTTGTTCATTTTTGCAAAATCAAGACGCTTAGTGGCCACAGCAAGGGCACAGCCATTTATCTTCCAGATGACAGAGGCTGAGACGGTAAACCTAACCGACAATAATAGTTCAAATGGGGCAAAAACTGTAATCAAACACAGAAAGGAACCCATCTCAGTCTCAGAGACACGGATGCTCATTCGACCAATACTGGCTGCAGTCACTTGTGAAGACACGTTCCACCGCGCTGGCAAGCAAGACAAGATCTGAGATGCGTTCGTGTGGTCCTCAAACTAAGGCCAACAAGGGGTTTCGGCATATGACCAAAATGAAGTAACACAAAAGTTTAAAAGGTGCACAGAAGCTTTGACCATTATCTTGACCGTGAGGAACTTGGCGCGGATGGCTCGACCCCTCACTCTCAGTGATGATGTAAAATGGGGCCTTCAGGTCTAAACAAGAGGCATAGATTCTCACAAGCCCCTGCAGGGGCTTGTGAAAATCTATGCCTCTTGCAGATGGAATGGTATAGTGTGCTGCGATGTTGGGCACACCTGTCTTGACAAGATTGGATAACCAGGCAGGGAGATATCAAGAGATAACTGTCCAACAGTGACCACCGGTTAGCTTCAGCAAGTAAACTTTCAATGTCCATCGCCAATTGCGGGAGATGGAATGTCCATCGCCAATTGCGGGAGATGGACAGCCCATGACAGCTGGGCTGGTCGCCAAGCCAATTAGAACTCTACCATTTGGTACAGCGACACATCCGCACGTCCAAGCGAGGTTAGGTTAGTTCGAGTTTAACGTCCACAGCACCGAGGTGATCATGGACGGCCCTGACGGGCGGGTTATGGGGGGTCAGGGAAATCTATTGCCTATGGAGTACGACCTGAACACTGATCAACTCAGGCGCACTCCAACTGTGCCACTTTGATTTACCAGGACCTTTCAACGGACATGCTATTGAACAAATCCGTTTTCCCCCCTGGACTGTGAGTCCAGCTACCGAGGCCGGGACGGGATTCGAACCCACGACCCGGCGATTCCCTTCGCTCTCCTGCTCCGACGTTTAACCGCCTGAGCTATTTCGAACTCTGCGTCCAAGCGAACTGCTCTAGGGCGCACTTTAACTGCTAAGATTTGCCGATACAACGGATTTTCCATGTTGTCCAGCCTCAACTAAGGCTTTCCTACCCTTGTTTTCACGATCTGTGTCAGTAAGCACACGTAACAAAGGTTTTCTACTGCCCCTGGTGCGAGTCGGTGGGACTCTTCTACATACAAAGGAGAGGAAGGGCAGATCATTCTTTCACTGAACGACAGTCAAACATCAATAATTAGCCCTTTTGCCTAGCATATGTATGCCATAATAAGAACATTAGTAAAGGATGTAGTTCGAACTATTCACTGTTTCCTTTCTGAAGCTTTAACTTTCAATTTCAGCATAAAATAACATAAAATGTTGTTTGCCCCAAACGGAGGATGTCAGAGGACATCGGATGTAAGACAGTAGTGTACGATGGTATCTTTATTATCTTTCGCAGTGGTTCTTGACACGACAATTTTAGATTCTTCCTCCGTCACGTCCATAACCAAATAACCCACAATTTCTTAAAGTTTTTCTCTGTTGGGTACTTCTTAGCATAAAATAAGACTGATGGACGGACCATGCTAGCGGTGACAGTGACCACGCAAACTTGAGACCTACCCATCAGCAACCGTTGCCGATACATCTCCTGCGACCAGCAGTGCGTGGCATAAACCGAAACTACATTTAAAGTCTTCACTGGCTAATTTTCTTTAATTATCACCGTAGAGCAAAGAGCGCCCCCAAGCAACGTCTCTACTAAAATCAATTGTATTTTGAATCTTGGCTTCATTCTAATATCGAACTTTAAGAAATTGTGGTTTATTTGGTTATGGACGTGACGGACGAAGAATCTAAAATTGTCGTGTCAAGAACCACTGCGAAAGATAATAAAGATACCATCGTACACTACTGTCTTACATCCAATGTCCTCTGACATCCTCCGTTTGGGGCAAACAAATAAAAAACCTGAGCCAGCAAGAGGCATAGATCCTCTCGCGGGGGCTCATGAGGATCTATGCCTCTTGCAGATCGACGGCATTTCGAGGACATCACGTTGACACGGGAATCGCCGGACAGTTACGCGATCAGATTAATGTAAGATTCACCATTTCAAGCCGGTTCAAGGAGTGCAGTGGCCAGGGGAGGCGAGAGGTCAAGCCAGCCACTGAGGAATGTTTACAACAGCCTGATGTTGACATGGGGTATCAGTCAACACATTATAAGCACGTACACATACATGTACCGGTAGATACCTGCATCCATGGAGTCTGTGTTAATATTACATTTTTTCTGACATCAGTCTCGCCGCGTGATGGCCTCTATTGCCTTTCAGATGGTGGACCTCAATCCCTATTTGCGAGATATTAGTCAGTGCATATCAACCCGGGGGGAAAAAATGTCTCCCCGCCCCCCCCCCCCCCCCCAAACACAAGCGGTATAGATCTTTATATGTCCCCGCATTTGCGAGGGCCCATCAGGAATTATGCCTTTTGCTGAAACCACTTTGTGTCAATGTTCTTTTGCCATTAAAGATATACAGTTTTATTCGATGGAAATAAGGGTACATCCACATCCTATTCCTGAACACCAGGGAATTCAAACCCGACGACAGTCAGCGCAGCGTCCCACCCACTAGACTACATCCCTTTGTAATTCTCCTACAGCACCAAAAAAAAACAAAAAAACCTCTGTACCCATCTCCGGGACATTTCGAAAAGAAATAAAAACATAAGTGGGCCAGCTCATTCAATTCAGAAATAAAAATGCAAATCGCAAAATGCAAATCGAGAATGGCCTGACAACCTCTTTTCACCCTGCCGAAAAGGGGCACGCTGCGTAGACTTCCACAAGTACGTGCTCTACTGGGACCGGTGGGTGGGTTGGGTGAGAGGGGGGGGGGGAGTGGAGCGACGGGGGGGGGGGGGGGGGGGGGGGGGGGGGCGAGGGAGGTGCGGAGCTGCGCATACTACAGGTGTGACTAAGAATTAAACTAGAAATTATGCACCCGCTGTGACATTATGTGTATCTCATTAAAGCGTGTGCGCCCTTGCATTAATGTCGCATTTTCGAAAAAGAAGAGATCACCTCTAGTAGAGAGCAAAGTCGACCAAGCACAGTCGACTCTGTCACACAAGATATGGACAGACCCTGATAGCTCTAGGGTGGCGCCAGAATAGCTTGGCGCCTCCAGGTTGGACTATCAGGGACGACACGTCTCCTGATCTGTAATGTAGTCTTCAAAAAGCAAAACCAAATCTGTCACTTTTCAGCTCTTACTTACTTACTTACGCCTGTCACCCCTACCCGGGTATAGGCCGTCGACGAGAGACCTCCAGCAACTCCTGTCCTGTGCTTCTCCTTCGATTCTACTCCAGGTGGTTCCCAGTCTCTTGATGTCTGCTTGGAGGTCTCGACGCCAGGAGTTTCTCGGCCTACCTCTTTTCCTCTTTCCCTGGGGGTTCCATGACAATGCCTGCCTAGTGATACTGGAAGCTGGCTTTCTCAGACTGTGACCGATCCATCCCCATCTTCTTCGCCCAATTTCATTCTCTGCTGTTATCTGCTCTGTTCTCTCCCAGAGTCTGATGTTGCTGATCTTCTCTGGCCAGTGGATTTTCAAAATTCTTCTAAGGCAACTGTTCATGAAGGTCTGTACTCTGTTGACTGTGGTTTTTGTCAATCTCCATGTCTCTGCTCCATATAGGAGAACTGCTTTTACATTGGAGTTGAAAATCCGGACTTTGGTGTGTTGTGACAGCTCTCTGGAACTCCACACTTTTTTCAACTGGAGAAAGGCTGCTCTGGCTTTACCGATTCGTGCTCTGACATCTGCATCAGTGCCGCCTTTTTTGTCTATGATACTTTTCAGCTCCCTTATACTTAAATTTTAGTTTTTCAAAGTCTAATACTTCAAAGTTCATTTGGGGGGGGGGGGGGGGGGGGGGGGCGACCGCAAAGAAGACCAAATTTGAAAACACACATTTAAAATTTCAAATAAGTTTCATGCAGCTGAAGGGCTCTTGAGAATCCGTGCCTCTTGCAGACTGGTCTATCGCAGCTTGACTGACGTGTTAAACTCCACGCTGGATACCTCCCTCCATTCGGTAACGAATCGAGTGAGCCAACCAGTGTCACTACGATTGTCACATATAAGGAATGTAAGCGAAAACACTTACTCCCGTCTCGTACATTGTTTTCTGGTGCATGTCACCACAGGTTGGTGTAAAAAAAAAAAAAAAAAAAAAAAAAAAAAAAAAAAAAAAAAAGAGGGCGTTTTCACGAGATGTAGTGTCGGTGAATAGTGTTTATTTCTGCTAGCGACAGTAAAACGACTGCCAAGTCTCCAGCGGCTAGAAATAAATATACTATGAACCGATGCAAAATTGCATTCTGTGAAAACGCATTTCTGGACACGATGTGAAGTCAATGTACAGTACTTGTTTCTTGTAGTCACTGTAAAAGAAACATTAGTGAGGTTTTGTTTGCAACGAACGAATACCAACAACGAACGAGAGCGAAATCACGGCGGATAACCAGTTTGTACCATAAGCATAGACAACATTGGAAACATCTCCAAGAGAGGTAAATCCTCATGAGCCCTCTCTTAGCGATGTTTGGAGTGATGTCCGTCTACCGTGATTTCGCTCTATTTCGTTGTTGCGAGTCGTTCGCTGCAAACGAAACCTCAAGATTGTCTTTTTTTCTTTTCTTTGAACAGGAGATATAAATACTTTAAATGATACACAGAGTGAAAACGCATTTCTGATTTTTTTTTCAACCTCAGCCTGTACATGTCGGAGGAGGGGCACGCAACAATGTCATTCAGGAAGCTTGGGTTCCGCATCCTGTCGCCATGAGGACCCCATTACACATTCCAGTTCTGGGACCTATTACCCTACACGTACACCCACAGGCCAACCACTCAGGAGCGGCAAAAGCGTAGATGTGTCGGCCTGTGATTTTGGACCTTACGGCTCTGACGCCGTGAGGTATAATATCATCACAGACCTGCATGTATGAGTTAACCCCTTCCCTGCCAGTAGACGCAGAAACTGTTTCGTTAATTTAGCGCCAAAGAGCCCCTTACTGTCCAAGGCGGAACACAAGGAGACGAAGTGGTGTCAGCATGAGGTATAGATCCTCATGAGCCCCCGCAATTGCGGGGGCTCATGAGGATCTATGTCTCTTGCGGTTGGATCTTGTTCACTTTTACTCGGCAGCGAAGGGGTTAACCAAAATTAGCGCCGGTAGAGCCGAAATGTCCAGAATCGCAGACCCGCCTGGCATGCAAGTCCAGCATAGCACATGGTATCCATTCCACGCGCAATTTTAGATTCGCAGGCATTGCTCACTCAAAGAGGCGTGATGTCAACGCTGTGTCACCAAGAAGACTGCACCCCAGGCCGCAAGCAAACCATTTCCCAGAGTTTCAAAATAGCTGGAAAGCATACTGTAAAACTTCGGATTAACAAAAAAGCCAGTGATGTTCTTGTTGTCTGTAATATCCGAAGTTTGTTACAATCGAAGTAATTTGTATAGAAATAGTGCTGTCGGGACCTCCGGGGAAAAAAAAGTGTTATGATATCCGACTTTTGTTAAAATCCGACCTTATTATAAGTGGAGTAGACAGTGCATATAATAAGACTCTCTAGCTCATCCAAGGACCTTCCAGGCCAGGTTAGCTCATGTGTGAAAAATAAGAGGAAACTGAAGCATCTCTTCATCTCATACACTACAATCTCACACACTTTGGAAATATCCGTTCGGCGTTACGTTCAAGCGATAAAGAGATCGATGGAAATTTCTGTACGATAGTCCTGCTCAATACCTGGGGCATCTCAGCCCAAATGCTCCTGCAGTTGGCGCTGGACGTGAAAGCGTTGCCACTGTTTCCTTTCTCTCTGCGACTTGTTTCCGAGCACTGTGACTGATTTTCGGCCCTGGCACCAGCGTTCAGGTCACAGTATTCTCATTCTTGGCGACCCAGTCAGTTTCTTACGTTTAGTCAACGGTCATCCAACCTACAGCTGCAAGAGGCATAGATTCTGCATGAGAATCTATGCCTCTTACTGGCTGAGAGATAGGTCCTGATTTCGTGACATCTCTGCTTCTCTGGCTATAGGGGCTTATGATATTCCGTGCTTCTAGGTGGTAAAACGATCGGAGGCTGTCTGATCTGTGTTCCGCGGAAGGAGTAACTGTGGGGCTCAGCCTGCGACTTGACCACAAACACGCCCACCCACGTGCTCTTGTAGCGCGTGCTGAGGTTTCCGCTTCAGTCGCAGCTGAAACCTCGAAACCTCCTTCACCTGAAATAGCACACCGATCCCAAAAAATTAAAACAGATCTGTCAGCAAGAGGCATCGATCTTCATACATCCCTGAAAACAGTCGCAGATGTCGCCCTTAGAACCTACTCAACCTCAAGCACATCGATGCCAATTGACAGATCCATTTCAAGACAAGGCATAAGATCTCCATGAGACACTGCAACCTGCATGGGCTCATGAGGATCTATGCCTCTTGCTGCTGGAAGCACACTCTGGTGCCTATGTCAGTCGCAGAAACTCTTAGAAACCTCCGGCCTCTGACACCGATGTCACTGCCAATATGCGGATCCATGCCTGCAAGTGGCATCGATCCTCATGAGCCCCTGCAACCAGCAGGCGCCCATGATGATCTATGCCTCTTGCAGATGAAGCAAGATTGATTGCTGCCGTGTCGATTTCTCTTGCCTCCGGCGTTACATTTTCCATTGCCAGCTCACGCCGTCACCTACATAATATCACAGGTGTGTGACAGACGACAGAAAGAACTCACAAACCAGATAGGTGAGGCTAGCGCTGGCAGAATTGTCAGTACTCAAACCAAGGGGAATCACAGCGCTGGACAGACAACAGTTAGATCCCCTGCCCCCGCCTATCAGGCACCCAATCGCCAGCCCACAGAGAAATACGCAGGTATAGAATAAGACAATCATTTCCATTCCTAATAAGAATGGATCAGGTCTCTTATATAACCCATGTCTTTCTCCGGAACTTAGGAAGTAGGCAGGAGAAACATACATACACAAACATGAAGGTGCGCTACTATATGTGGTCGGGTAAATACCCTGATTTCCCACAGTAGATGCACAGAACATTACACAACAATGTAACGATACAAATTTTGCCTCGAGTTATACATGATACTCACAAACCAGATAGGTGAGGCTAGCGCTGGCAGAATTGTCAGTACTCAAACCAAGGGGAATCACAGCGCTGGACAGACAACAGTTAGATCCCCTGCCCCCGCCTATCAGGCACCCAATCGCCAGCCCACAGAGAAATACGCAGGTATAGAATAAGACAATCATTTCCATTCCTAATAAGAATGGATCAGGTCTCTTATATAACCCATGTCTTTCTCCGGAACTTAGGAAGTAGGCAGGAGAAACATACATACACAAACATGAAGGTGCGCTACTATATGTGGTCGGGTAAATACCCTGATTTCCCACAGTAGATGCACAGAACATTACACAACAATGTAACGATACAAATTTTGCCTCGAGTTATACATGATACTCACAAACCAGATAGGTGAGGCTAGCGCTGGCAGAATTGTCAGTACTCAAACCAAGGGGAATCTGTGCATCTACTGTGGGAAATCAGGGTATTTACCCGACCACATATAGTAGCGCACCTTCATGTTTGTGTATGTATGTTTCTCCTGCCTACTTCCTAAGTTCCGGAGAAAGACATGGGTTATATAAGAGACCTGATCCATTCTTATTAGGAATGGAAATGATTGTCTTATTCTATACCTGCGTATTTCTCTGTGGGCTGGCGATTGGGTGCCTGATAGGCGGGGGCAGGGGATCTAACTGTTGTCTGTCCAGCGCTGTGATTCCCCTTGGTTTGAGTACTGACAGAAAGAACGAATAGTATGTCTCTAGAAGTTAATAGTAGAAGTGCAAAAAAAAAAAAAAAAAAAAAGTCTACGTCTCTCTTTAACCCCTTCACTGTTGAGAAAACGAACACCACCCAAACGCAAGCGGTCTAAATCTTCATGAGCCCCCGCAACTGCGGGGGCTCATGAGGATTTATACCTCTTGTTGACACCACTCTGTATCCCCATATCAATCCTTCTGTCAATCATTCTGTATCTCTGTAAGTCGATACCAGGTCAATTGGTGTCATGAATTGGAGACGCTCTCCTAAACATGACAATCTGCAACTTTTGGCACGACAGCAAAACAGTCAGCCAGTAGCCAGCCGCTACAATGTGACAATCTGAGCCTTTGTACTACAACTACGCTATCAAGCAACCAACATCAAAGCATGTCACTTGATGTGATGGACAACAGAGCCAGCTTCAACCACAAGAGACTGCACAACAGCTGATTAATAATGTAACGGTCCGTTGAGAAATTTTGTAATGGGTCCGTTTCATTCAATCCCAAAATAAACTAATTAGATAAAATAACACTCACATATATATAGTTCTGGTATAGCGCTGTGTCCGCACCAAAATTGACTCATTGATACAAGTGTACTCCTACAGGAAAAACAACATATTGCATCGCCCTGGAACACTAAGTAGTACAGAAATCGGCCTCCAACAATTATGGTGCAGCATACAAAGAATAAATAGGGCCATCATTTGATCGGACTGCTCTCTTCATAACCGCGGGAGATGGACCGACCGTGATAGGTGAAAGGTGGTGCATGATTCGCTTGGCGCCACGTGAATCAGGCACCACCATTCACCAATCACGGTCGTTCCATCTTCCACGTTCAGTTCTAGATTCACTCACATTTCGACTGCAGGAGTTTCATACAATGCCCATCCCGGCGGGGGAAAACAAACGAAGCGACAATGAACAAGGCACCGATCTGCAGTTATCACCGTTCATACATCTCCAACTGTTTGCAACTGAAGTGGTCGAGTCACGAACTTTTCATCAGCAGAACTGCTGTGATGTCCATCCCGGTGAAAACACTAAGGGCCGAAGCAACAGCCTTCACCTAACACGGTAATTCCATCTCCCGTTTGTAACACGGTAATTCCATCTCCCGTTTGTAATTCGAAATGCTCGACTCCTTTTTGAGTGGAAAGCTGCATCCCGGCGAAGACAGCCGGCAACATAACGTACTCCGAGTAGATACAGTATCTGCGGACATGTGCTACATTCCTGTCCCTAACACACTAATTCTGACGTGGAACGCTAGTCTCAGAACAGACCCACATTTGTCATGTGACACCGCCATCTCTCCCTCCCTCTCTCCCCATCTTTCTCTCTCTCTCTCTCTGACGAAAGGCATTCTACTAGGGCATGTTGGCGTACTTCTGGGACCGGTGTGTGTGTGTGTCTGTCTCAGTGGGGCTAACTAGCTGCCACATGCGACCGTCGCGACGGGCTAGCACACGATATACTGCTGATACGCTGAATCCCTAGGCATACAGTCTTGAGGAGAATGAAACAGCCTGATGGAAACGACCATTCAGAAGTCTGTATAATGTACTACACACTTAACCAAGAGCAGAAGATCATACCCAAGCATTTTAACGACTTTGCTCCCCCTAAGCATACGCTCTTTTTCACAAACCTTCATAAGCGCCAAGGTATTTAGATCGTCCACGAAAGCTAAATTGTGCACATGGAGAGGCGGCAAGCTCAGCAAGCACTAGTCTTACGCCATCGAGGTCGAGCCATCTCCTGTCCCACAATTGGCACTGAATGCGAATAAAGTCAATTACACCGCTGATAGGTCTGATTACTGACAGATCTCCATCAGTTGAGACATGTACATGTATGTCAGCGAGTCTCCCTGATTAACCCTTCCACTGCCTAGATAAAGTGAACACCACCTATCCGATCGCTGCAAGAGGCATAGAACCTCATGAGCCCCTGCAGGTGAGGGGGCTCATGAGGTTCTATGCCTCTTGCTGTCTCTATCTCGCACCAATGCAGCCTTGGGCGGACGGAGTTCTTTGCCGTTTGACTGATTTTTCAATAAATTCACGAACACAGCTAGTGATCACTGGCAGTAATGGGATTAACACTACGGACTGTACGATGTTACATGCCTCGGCATGCGTCCTAAAAGTACTCTACGAATTGTATATGGCGTTACCTATGACCGTATCTCTATCAGTTCGTGTCCTGACTGCGTGTGTTCGTTGGTGTTCCAACAGTCCCCTCTACCAGCACGCCATGCCGCGGTCACAGCTGGCTGTATAACCCACAGATGGTACGGTGTTTGTGCGACTGCAGTGTGCTGTGGTGACAGTTTCTCATTGGCTGTGAACCTCCCTCAGGTCTTACGAGACAATAGACATATAGTTACAAAACACAAAGACTCAATCACAGCTATTGTATTTCAAGTCCCTCCAGCTTTAATCCCTTAACTGCCGGGGAAAGGCGAACGATGCCCAGCTGCAATAGACAAACCCTCACGACCCCCGCAGTCGCTGGGGCTCATGAGAATGTATGTCTATTGTCAGATCTGTACTGTTTAGTCCTATGTTCTTTGTGCCGCATTTCTGTCCCATTCACATCTGCGTTCTTCACGCGAATGTCCTTCAGTGTAGAGTCTTTTCAGACGGGAAAGTCGTGACAACTGGCAGCGAAGGGGTTAAAATACGGTTTCTCAGTGGCTGCTACTCTTTAACCCATATCATACTGAGGCTAAAAGCTTCAAATTTGTCCACTGCCATATGCAAGCTACATTATAGTACTTACAGATAAGGATATAGACCAATGGCTTTAGTTCAAGGGTGGTGCCCGAATAGCTTGGCGCCTAGGGGCGCCAAGCTATTCGGGCACCACCCTTGAACTATTTTAGTCAAACTTATTTCACACACTGGTGTATTCCGAATGGTAAGGGTTAAATCATCACAATGTGCAGGGACACTAATCTGCAAGAGGCGCAGAGTCTCACAAGTCCCTGAATCATGTTTCTTGCTGGTGTCCTAAAACTCTAGGTCTTTGCGCATCTTTCACCACTGCTCCGCCGACGGAGGATGTCACTAAGGTTCACAGTAATACACTTTCTCAACAAAACCGTCACGTAACAGTAGACATAAATCTTCATGACACAGGAGCTGAAGCCGACATACACTTCTGATACCAAGGGGCCATTCCACACTAATGTGTGCGTTTCTCGGCATGAGAAGGTGATGCGGGTGTCAGGTGACGCCTACACATCGACGTGTGCGCGTCTCGCTCCCTCACCGGGTCAACTGTTTATCCCGCGCGAGGACACGATCCAAGGAAATTAATCGCATTCGAAAGCAGACAATTTTCGCATTCAATATGGTGAACGGAGCAAAATCTTATCGTTTCATTACCCTTTTCCCGTACCTTTGGCCTTTATCGACACTCACACCTACCTCCCTGTGGCTGGTTGCACGAGTGAGTTTAGTCCTGCGCCAGCCACTAAGCAGGGTGCTCCGCTATAGCGAAGCACCTTGCTTAGTGTGGTGGCGCAGGATTAAGCTCAATCATGCAATTGACACCAGATGTTTTCGTACTGAGAAAAAGAACACAGGAGCCAACATCACCAGTATTGTTTATCAGAGCTAACATGCACGGTACGCGTGGACGTCAAAGTATAACCCCTTCACTGTTCAGGAAAAATGTGAACACGATCCAACTGCAAGGGGGCTCACGAGGATCTATGTCTCATGCTGAAACCACTTTGTGTCCATGTTCCTTGCACGGCTTGGGCTGTTAACCGTTGAATTAACTAATATTTCAATCAGCGTCCATTGGAAGTGAAAAGCCAACCAAATAATAACTTCTGCAATTTTTCTTTGTCGGGTTGGGAAGGGGGGAGGGGGGAAGGGGGTGGGGGGGGGGGCGAGGGAGAGGTTACTACAAAGACAACAAACAAACAAAACAAACAAACAAAAAATAACACAAAAAAACTCTCACAGACACCAATTCAAACTTCCTTTTCTCTGTTGCTCTCCTGTCCACATTGGTTATATCCCTCGATTCGCTACCGTTGAAGCGGTAGCGAACAGATGGCGACAACCAGTGTATCACACCGGTAAGGAAATCGGTAAAATGCAAACTAGTCACTACTAGCCTGTCATTACTGGACTAAATGACACACGAGGCGTCATGCGGATCGTTATTACGTTGTATTGCTGCATTGCCTGGAGCTTGGCAACACCTGGTCCTCGATATAAACACAATGTAGACTTATTTTTTCCTGTGCTGCAAGCAGCTAGCTTTTTTTTTTTTTTTTTTTTTAATTGTACACTTTCGATTCTGTCGATCGTGATATATTGATTAAGACTTCTTTTTTTATTCCCCGACGCCTTACGCCACATCTGAACTTTTTCTCCCGCAATAATTATTTACAAAAATTCCAATAAAGAAACACGCCTAGAAAGGCTAAGCACCACACAATTTATCAAATACTTTGTCCTTCTAAGCATTTTTTGTTTTGTTTTGTTGTTTATTTGTATTGTTGTTGTTTTTCTGTTGTTTTGTTTTGGGTTTTTGTTTTTTTTTTTTTTTTTTTTTTGGGGGGGGGGGGGGGGGGGGGAGGGGAGAGAGTGAGAGAGTTTTCTTTGCATTTTACAAGCTTGGCAGTCACCTTCTTGGTCTAGATTTCATTATTTTGTTAGTCCTTTCATCCTTCACCCACGAAACGATCTTAAACTACCGTGATAGTTCCAAGTTAGCATAGCTTATGAATCGATTTGGAAGTTTTACCGGGTCACAGCCACTACCATCACCTAAGAGTAACACCTATAGCTGCCGGTCTGAAGTTCCAGCTATCATAATTACCATAGGGACCTGTCGACTGGTGCTTAGACTAAATGCGTCACCTGCTCGTCAGAATACAAGGGAGGAAACGAAAGGAACGCGCGAAGTAAGATGCACTCTTGTTTTAATTTCACTGGATATGCTAATTTACATAAACCAATGAAAAATGTCAGTATTGGAGGCAGAACAATCACGAACTTGCGCTTTGCGGACGACATTAATGGCCTTGCAGGAACAGAAAAGGAGCTAGCTCAGCTGGTGGAAAAGCTGGACAGTACAGCCATGGCGTATGCGATGGAAATCAGTGCAGAGAAGACCAAACTGATGACCAATAACACCGTGGCATTAGCACTGACGTCATGATTGGAAGCCAAAAACTGGAAACAGTTAATAAATTCAAATACTTAGATGGCAGAGATGAATGGAGGGAGCTGGTTGCCAAGTCATCAGTGGTGCCCCAACGGTCGGCAAGACTACGGGATATAGATAGAATGAAAAATGAGCATGAGGCGTATTTCCAGCCACATCTAAAACCAAACAAATGGACATTTGCTAAAATGATGCTAGACTGTGCAAAAAGTCTTGATACTAAACTATCAGTTTTGAGCGGCGGACAAGGTTGGTACAGATTTGTGGCAAAATATCTACTGTTTGTTCAGTTCGAGGTTTTAGGCGGATGGTTGCTTTGAAGGTTGAAAACTGCTCTGGAATCACAGTGCATCGCCGCTTCGCGTGCCTTTCGTTTCCTCCCCAGTATTCTGATTTGAGCTACACCCGGTGGCGCGCACGCCGCGGTGGCGCAGCGGATTTGCATTTAGTAAAAGCACCAATCGTCAGGCCCCTATAATAATTTTGTTCCACATTCCCGCTGTCCTACTCGAAATCATTGACAATCGCGTGACGTACAAAAAGGTGCTGTTTTTAGACCTCACGGCTGCAAGCCGTAAGTTCCAAAATCACAGACCAGCACACATTATGCGTGTGAAATCCCCTCTGTCAATCTGCAAAGTACATAGATTTTCATAAGCACGTGCGACCAACTCGGCCTCATCAAGATCTGTGAATGCACACTGTATGAGCCCATGCTGACGCAAGGAGCTTAATAATATATCCCTGTGTCTTGCTGGCATGGATAATCTTCATCAACGTCTACGTTTTCCGACAGACGATGCCACGAGTGTTTCAAGCGCTCAGCTGACCATATGGCGAAGTTATTCCTCTCCGTTGTCCTCGCACCTGGGTACCGAGGGTCGTGTTGAGACGGTCAAATTAATCCTCATGAGGTCACCTCAACCTATCGGCGAACGCTATCTACAAAACGCATAGAGCCTCATGAGTCCCCGAAGGTAGCAGGGCTCATGAGGCTTCATCCTTCTTGATGGCGCGATCTAAAGCTGTGTTATTCAGGGGAAAATTGAGTATCCGTTGTCAAGTTTACTATGACGACAGACTGGAACCATTTTGTTTGTACAGTCGAACCTGTTTTGAGCAACCACTATTTTTGCAAGACAAAAGTGGTCTTAAAATGCATGCTCTCTCAAGAAAAGTATTGAAGACACTGTCACCTGTCATAAAAGGTCATCATTTAGGTAGCTACAGACACCTAAAAGATGGCCTTTAATGATAGATGATGTCTCGTAAGGGTGGTTGCTCAAAAGGACAGGTTCTGCTGTATCACTACCTCTAAATTTTCACAGTCAACCTTCAGACTGACAATAGTTATATTACTTGGTAAAATAAACCCCGAAGAACAGCCAGAGGAATTAAATCCTTTAGTTAGGCCTAACCGGCGACAGCTGAGAAACTCGGTCAAATAAATCTGTCTGATGTAGCCGTCTACGAAAATTCTGACATCACCCCAAATCCACCGACACAATATAAAACTTCTCATATAAACACGCCGCGATCTTGTTCTTCGAGCAATTTCAATTCTACAGCCTAGTAAAGAGTTTGTCATCGGGCAGACATCGGCCTCAGTGTGTGACTCTGTTGCGGCCGATGTTGGCCTGACAACCTTGTCCTCGCTAGGAAACTCAGATCTGGACCTGTCACAATAAACACTACTGTACTAAAATTTTAGGTATAGCATAAATCTCGAAGTAACTGGTTTAGTACACTCACATAAATGCTTCCTCTACTGGACACATGTAGTGTACAGTTGACTCTCATGCTAAAGCAGGGGCTCTTGAGAATCTATGCCTCTTGTTGGCAAGGACGAGTCCAATTTACCCCCACATATACGTGCATCTCAGCTCGGACAGTCATTTATCGGAGTATAATTTTTCAACCTGAGATTGTATACTTTATGTACCGGATATCTGGAAACAACAGCTTGCTAGACAAGACACCATCAAGATATGTAGTTGGAGGAAACTTGATCAGGTCTTATGCCGACTTGGAGCTTGGGTTTCGGGTGGGGTGTATCGGACATACGTCCCATTAATATGACACCGAGAAGGTGATCTTGAAAGGAGTCATGGGCCCGTAAGGTCATGGAATCCAGACTTCTGCGTGAATATTGCAAACTGCAGGGAAATAAAAGATTTTTGTACAGTTGACTTCGCTTATAACACGGTCGGATACAACACACACACACACACACACACACACACACACACACACACACACACACACACACACACACACAAACACACACACACATTAGACATTAGAGCGTTTTACTGAGGTGCCTAATTTCTCTCAATTATTTCGTTACAATACAATGTTCGAAATAACTAATAAGTTTTGGTCCCAAGGCACTTTGTAAAATCTGATGTTTACTGTATAAAATTATATTACCTATCGTAGTTTTTGTGGAAAACGGGCGTGTAATACGAACCCGTCATATGTAGGAATGAGGCTGTGCAAGTGATATAGGTTATTTGATTATTCGACCATGACCGTTGAAGGGTGGTGTCAGACTAGCTGCGCACCAAGCTACTCTGGCTCGACCCTTGAACTCACGTGGATGACCTGTCTCTGAACTGTAATGCAGTCTGCAAAAGATATCTCCCACATTTGGGAATTTTCACCACAGGGCTCAAGGTGTCAAAGGAAGTGGCACTGCAAGATTCTGGATTCAGCCAAATGCGGAGGCAGCGTATTGTATAAGACATCTGCTACATCCCCACTGAGGGGGCGTATAATCTTTGGCTTAGGACGTTATCTTTCCGACTAAACGCAGGTCTCAAATAAACATACAAATTTACTCGCGCACTTTAAGCCCCGATGAAACAATTTGAGCATGTAAATGGAACCGATCTCTGCAAGCAAGAGACATAGATTTTCATCAGCCCCTACGGTTGCTGGGGCTCATGATAATCTATGCCTCTTTGCACATGAAATGAGTTTTCATTCATACTGGGTTAACGCAGATCTCCAATAACCGTACAAATTCGCCCTGACGACTCAATCTGAGGATGTACATGAAACCGATCTCTGCACGAGCCAGACTCTCATGAGCCCCTGCGGCTGCACAGACTCCTGAAAATCTAAGCATCTTGCATATGGAACGAGTTTTCACTCACACTGGATTATCCCAAGCTAAATAAGACAACTGTCGCAAATATTTCAATGACTTCAGGCCAGATGGAGCTATTTCGACAATGACATCAACGCGTACAAAGATGTTCCTAAAATAAAATCTTACCGCTATATTGAAGCAGTCAACAAATAGGAAAAGCGTCCAAGCAATAGCAGAAAACTGACATTAAATTTTCTTATAGTTATTTCCTTGACTTTGCACAATACTTATTCCTGTTTACAAAGAAATAAGTTCCTGCTTATATTTTCATTTCTCTGCATGAAAAAAAAAATACATGTATAGAAATATCTTATTTAGGAATATCAAAAAATTTTCCTGCTAATTCAGATATTAATATGCTGACTGGAAACGTATACTCGTATATCCTTGAAAACCGCTGAAAGGATTATTTGCCCGTGTGCGAGAGACACCCTTGCCCCCACGACGAAATTCTGCTATCAGGGGAAAAAAATGCGTGAAAAGGTGTTTCTGAAGGTTTTTTTTTTTTTTTTTTTCATAGAAAATTGTCTTGTTGCTGGCAAACGGGAGATAACTTTTTTTCTTCTTATCAGAGTGGTGACCCCCTACGCTCAGGAAAAAAATGCACCATGAGCAGCAGTTATTTCATAGTTTTATTTTGGTCTTTCTCTATATGCGAAATTATATAATAAGGATATCGTATTTGGATCCAATATATTTTCCTGCTAATAAATAAGTCATTTCCTGCTTGATTTTATTTTTTCTTCTTTTTTTAAAATCTTTTTTTTTTTTTTTTTTTTTTTTCCTTTCTCTGAATGCGTTGCCCGATTATCATTTTTCTGCTCTGAACTGCTTTCCAGTACAAGTATCTGCAGGTGCTGGTGTACCCTTAATCCCTGCAGTGCCGAGAAAAAATAAACTCTTTCCTACCGCAAGAGGTACAGATCATCATGAGCCCCCGCAATTGCGGGGGCTCATGATGATCTGTACCTCTTGCTAAAACCACTTTGTACTAATGTTCCTCTGACGACCGGGGATCTAAGACGTTGAATTTACAATGATTTCCAGAACGAAATCTACGTCCACTGGGAGAGAAGGATTTAAAACTGAGTCTGAAAGACTACCACGATTTCACAGCAGAAAAGGTTACGTGGACATTAGGCGACTGACGCATTCTGCCACTACGGAGGTAGCATTAAAATACCAAACAACGAAACGTCGGCTGCGATTCTGACCCTATTGGGACTCAAGCAAGGGATGACCAACGGAGACCTCAAATTGAGTTTACCTTAGGTTTTATCTGACTTCCACACAGAAACCAAATCTAACTTAGTGTAGTGTCTGTGCTGTTGGACAGAGTCTGTGCTAGTATCTGCAGGTGCTTCTTGCACTAATCCAAAGATCCCTTGTGATCAACTGTGATCGGCTCATATTTCGATTTCTAAACGCTAGACAAACTTAGTGACCTTCAAAATTCTCGCTTAATCACGCCAAGATACAAATAAGGAAAACGAAAAAAAAAAAAAAAAAAAAACTGACTAATTAAGAACATACAGACACCGCCGTGATATGGCCTTATTTGCCTGCTCGGCGTTAAAGCCAAATAACTAACATACAGAGAGACGCAATGGCAAGACAACCCTAGCAGCAAAAGGTCTTCAAGCCAACGACAGCCGCAATGGGCCCGCGCACAGCTGTGCGCGGACCCACTGCGGCCGTCGTCGGGCACGAGGACCTTTACGTACTGGGGAAGACAGACAGACAGACTGCCTGTCTTTCTCGATTCGCTATCACTGGATCAGAGGTAGCGAATCGAGGAGACAACCAGTGTGACAGAAAGACATACAAACAGACAGACAAAGTGAATCCAATAATTTAAACAGAACAATGTGAAGACTACTCACCTTTCTGCGCGGTTGAGCGTCTATCTTCATCACGGCACATTGGTTCAAGATGTTGAGGCGCCTGCGGCATAATGAAAAAAAGGTTTCTCTTAAAATCTCTTCACCCTTGATAAAAAGCAAGTTTGTTTTCACCCACTCAGTGCACACGACCGAAGCCACAGATAAACCAAGCATGCTTGTTGAATAGTATATTGACTGCCGATAAGGCGTTACGATAATAAGGCACGACCTTTCAACAAGCAAGGTTAATTCATCTCTGACTATGGTTGTCAGGTGCAAAACTGATCACTGCCAATAAACGCAGATTGTGTTTCTGAAATCTCTATTTGTTTCACGTCAAAGCCCCCCCCCCCCCACCCCCCAACCGTCCAAGGAGCATGGATACAAAAGGTGTCGGCAAGAGACATAGGTCTTCATGAGCCACCGCAACTGCGGAGGCTCATGAGGATCTATGTCTCTTGCAGCTGGATCCTGTTCCCGCTTTCTCGGCAGTGAAAAGGTTTGATTTTACGATTTCTGAAGACTTCCACTGAAAATTCAATCGGGTATTCTAAAGCACGTTCTTCGGACGATTTCTTTCACTTGCAATTTAAGCCAGGCGCAGATTTCTGTCCAGATCAAAAGCAAAATACAATCGACAGCAGGTTTCCTTCACAGATTTTCTACAAAGTTCTACCCACAACAGCAGGTTTCTCAGTCTCAAGAAAATGCTCCACTACGATCAAAAGCAGGTTACACGTATTTCACCGACTCCTATTATGTCTTCCCGCTCTACAAACACGACCCAGTGACGAGGACTGACGACTGTGGCATAGAGCATTCAAGTATTTGTGTGAATGACGCACGTATACAGATAGCGCTTACAGGTCTGCTTAGCTCCAAATTCCTTGCACCCGTTTAATTTGCTATCACTGATCAATTTTTGGAGCAACTTTTAGAGGAGCAAAGGTACCTACCTCGCAACACTGTTGTCCCATGATAAAGAAGGGAAAACAACAAAACACAAACAACGAACAAACACACATCTTAATATACACACCAAAACGCCTTTGAATGGAAAAAAAGAAAAGAATTTCATTTGTCCTATTCTGGTGCGTCTGTTGTGATCGACACTAAACGCCATGAAAGCAAAATCACGGAATTCTCGTGATTTTTTTCTCCCTTTCGTTTTGAGTGACGTAAACACTTTGTGTGCTTTATTTAAATTATCGTGATATGAAAAAAGAATCACACAGAACTATTACCTGCACCTCACTGAAGCTTCACAGCTGTTGAAACCCCACACAGACACAGAGGTAAGTTCAAACAAGCAGCAGCCGATTCGCTACATTCTGATAATCTGCCCATTGCTTCAGTTTGATGAATATTCTGAGTTTCTGAGCCAGCACCCTTCTTCACTGACATTCCACATTGTCATGCATTGTCCGCTGTGTACATATTTGTAGAATAAAGATTCAAGTCCACACCGGTTGTCACAATCGATTTGCTGCGCGACCAGCGCGGCAGCGAATCGAGGGAGACAACCAGTGTGGATTCAGGTGGGGTTCAGCTCTCAAATGAAGACAGCTGATCTGTTATTGTGGACCTTATGGTTCTAAGGAATAAAGTCCAAATCAGTGAGCAGGACACATGTCAGTCTTTCAGACAGAAATATCCATCTGCAAGAGACACAGATTCTCATGAGACCCTGCAGATGCTGGGCCTCATGAGAATCTATGACTCTTGCTAGGGCAAACACCGGCCCTGTATACTCAGATCTACCCATCTCCGCTCCTAAGACATCGGGATATAATCCTCTGACTGCCCTTGACCTTGCTTCAAACTCGAGACAAGTAAATGAACTGTGAAGTACAAACACAGTGGACGGGATTGTAAATTGTGAGTCTATTTTTTGTGTCACAAGACCTAAGTCCACTTTCACCGAGCACTATGTAACTTACTCCAGCAGATTTATGGCATAAACTACAGCGCGGATTACACATCACGGCAAGACAAACGACACATTCCCTTATGGCACCGTGAAGCTTATAAAACAACCGTAGGAACTGTCTCTCAAAAGGAAGTACCGACGAAATGGTGTTTGTGGTCTTGTCAACACTCTAGTGACAAGTACATAGAACACTGTCCTCCTTTCGATCGATTCTTTCTTTCTTTGTTGAAGGTTTTAAGCCGCTGTCCGATGAAATGGTAGCAAAGAATATCTATCTCATTGCCATCTCTTTCTCTGAAAACATCACAAACAAAACCCCAAAACCGCTTTTAAAGACATAAATCCCCGTGCACAGTTATGTCTGCAGGATAGTCACACCGACATGACAACGTGTTAAACTTAGAACCTTATCTTTCTTTCGAAACCACAAAAGATACCAAACGCAAACTGCTTTGAAGAAAAAGAAAAAATCTATGCAAGTTCTTGTTTGCATGATAGTAGTTGCACAGACATGTCAACATGTGAACCATCTCAACCTTCTCATCTTCCTTTAAAACAAAGCCAGTCAGCAGTACCCTATACCACATGAAGACTAAGTTCAAAAGAAAGACCTTAGCCTCTCTGGCTGTCGGTAGCGCTTTTCGTCGAGGTGATTCCTGCGGGAATCACCTCGACGAAAAAAGCTACCGACAACCAAAGGGCTTACAGTACATGTAGAGCGCCTGAAAACTATTTCAAAGCGAAGGAAATTCACCGTCCACGTACACCACTGTGAATGAACTAGGGACTATTTCAAAGAGAAGGTAGTTCGCTGTCCTTGTAAAACCCTGTAAAACACCTGAACAGTTTCAAAGGGAAGAAGAAACATCAAGTAAAGGCTACGTGTCACCTAGCGACACTGATGATGGGTCGAGAATATGTGGCCTTTTAATTTTTGCCCTTCTTTCTTCAGCTGATGTCACCCAACCACAAGAGGCACATATTGTCATGAGCCTCTGCATAATGCAGGGGTTCATGAGAAACTGCGCCTCTTTTAATCCTGTGTTCCTTACTGGAAACACGGGTCAGCACTAAAATCTGCCGAGCAAGCCCTCACGTTCCTTTATATGTCAACGCACCAAGGCGAAAACCGGCTGAACAGTTGCCTAGTCATTCTCTTGCGTTTGCAAAAGGCATAGATTCTCATGAGCCCTGCAGCTGCAGGGCTCATGAGAATCAATGCTTCTTGGTGTCCCGAGGTCAGCTCCAGCTGTCCTCAAATCAAGACTATCATATGAAGCGTTAAAAAAGACAAATACAAAAAAGGTGTTTGTGGCAATGAACCCAACCTTTTGATGGATCCCGTTTTGTAGTATTAAACCAGACCTTTAAAAAAAAAACTATTCTGTCTGGGTTGTAATGCCATTTCTTGTCACATGAATTTTTTTGCTGTAAGATTAGGGAGTAATTTTCGTCAATGTGAATCCTTGAAAATGCGATCAGGCAGTCAGTGAACGAATGCAATGGCGTGAAACTCAATAGGTTCTCTTTGACAAGATTGGATGTGATTACTACTAAAATCCCAAAATGTGGCAGCTGTTTTCTGAAGACCACATTCAGTACAGGTCAGAAGATAGCTCGACCACGACAGTGCAAGAGTGGTGCCAGAATAGCATCAGAGAAACATCTGCAGCATCAGCGCGAACTCTACCACAACTTCATTGATTTCAGGAAAGCATTTGATCGCGTCTGGCACGACGGACTCTGGCAAGTCATGAGATCGTTCAACATAGAGGAGGGACTGATCCAAATGATAGAAGCGCTTTACAAGAACGCCTGCAGCGCGGTTCTACTTAACAATCAGTCAGGCGAGTTCTTCAGGACGACGATCGGTGTCCGTCAAGGATGCCTGCTCTCTCCTGTCCTTTTCAACATATTCCTGGAGAAGATCATGCAGGAAACCCTCCACGACCACCATACTTCAATCTCTATTGGTGGCAGATCCCTGTGCAATCTTCGATTCGCAGATGACATTGACCTCATGGCAGGCAGCAATAGTGAGCTCCAAAACCTGACAGACAAACTTTCAAGTAGCGCAGGGTCTTATGGCATGGAGATCAGTACGGATGAAAGCAAAGTGATGATCAACACCACAAGCGACAGCAGCAGCAACATTCACATGAACGGCCAGAAGCTAGAAGAGGTCAATAGCTTCAAGTACTTGGGAGCCACCCTGTCCAAAGACGGTAGTTGCATAGCAGAGATCCGTATCAGGATAGGTACAGCAACATCCGCAATGGCCAGGCTGGACAGGATATGGCGAAGTAACTCCATCAGCTTCACCATCAAGTACAGGCTTTACAAGTCCCTCGTAGTGTCTATTCTACTCTACGGCTGTGAGACTTGGACACTGCTTGCAGACTCAGAAAAGAAAATCCAGGCCTTTGAGAACAATTGCGGGGGCTCATGAGGATCTATGCCTCTTGCAGTTTGGAGAAGTTCTCTTAAGAGTGTAACCGACCTCTCAAATGAAACCACAACGCAACTGTACACTTTTCGTATACGTTTACAGGCTGAAATTCTCGTTTCAACTGGATACAGAAGCAAATTTGACACGTTCAGGCCATAAAAAAGTATATAACCTTATCAGCTCACATGGGCTGATGCAGATCTGCGCCTCTTGCGGATGGAAGTTGATATGATTTGACTGGCGTAAATGAGAACAGCGCATCCACCCAGCTATTACAATAGTGACGATCAAACGAAACTTCATGAGGCAATTACTGAAAAGCCGATTATGTTTCTTCTCTCTAATATGAATACCTACATGCTTCTAGAACGTGATGGGGTGATAATAATTTGCAGCTTTAACTTTTCCCCGGCCATTACGCGAAAAGCTAACTAGTCAGCCTGATATACACTACACTTTATGTCCAACAAGGGATGCATCGATGGCAGTTTAAGGGTGGTGCCAGAATAGCTTGGCGCCTAAAGGCGCTAAGCTATAATGGCATCATCCTTGAACTATCTGTTGTTGACCTATAACTTGAACGGTTACTTAGCCTTCAAAAACTATTCCCAATTGTGGGCTCAATGTGGAAAATAGATTCTGTGTCAGACGCTAAATTTGGTCCAGTGCCTTTGACGTTCCGTCTGTCGCATTTAGAGTGAAAGGAATTAGAATGGCTTAGGTCCATTGAATCGAAGTCTGGGTGCCACGTCTGGTCTCCGATTTTGGACCTTACGGCTTCCTGTCGTAAAGTCCAAAATCACAAACCAGCACGCACGTGTGCGTAAGCCACTATGCCAGGTTAACTTTAAAGAAAGTGCCTGCATGTTACCAGAATCGGATTTTCCCCTCTTTTTTTTCGGGGAGGGGGGGGGGGGGGGGGGCTTTTCAACGAGGTCTTCTAAAGCCAGAAGTTGGACATTCTCATCAACTGATGAAGGACTCCACACAAATAAAACGGCGATGATACTTCAATTGTAGCGAGAGGGAGCCAAGTAAATTTCAAAAATTTCAAGTCAGATCAGGAGAGAGAGAGAGAGAAGAAAAAAAAAAGGGGGGGACGAGGTCTCCTAAAGCCAGAAGTTGGACATTTTTATCAACTGATGAAAGACTCCACACAAATAAAACGGCGATGATACTTTAATTGTAGCGAGAGGAAGCCAAGTAAATTTCAAAAATTTCAAATAGATCAGGAGAGAGAGAGAGAGAAAGAAAAAAAAAAAGGGGGGGGGTCCCAGTAAGGGAGAGAGACTGAGAGAGAGACAATGACAATGATCCTTTATTTGACAACGGTAAAAGTTTTGGTAGTAACAACCATTTTTCGAACTTGCCGTTGCTAATCTACTGATTACAGAGTTACTATCGTACTAATTGTTTTCTACTACTAAGAAGGAAAAAAAAAAAATTACATGACACAGCACAAGCCAAGAATGAAAAAAATAAAAAAAATAAAAATAATGTTGGGGGGGAAGTGACATAGGAATTACCAACTTTACTGGTCGGGCATAATGACATGTTGTGAGGTTTAATTAAAATAATATAATGAGAATACACACAACCTAATACGCATACATAACGCATGCACATTTGAGCACGCCACTCTCTATCTCTAATATACACGTGCGCACACGCACAACGCACACACGTGCACACACACGCTTACGCGGCTTAAGCTAGTCAGTCATATGAGTAGCTGGCTACATACAAGCTGTACCGAATAAATATGAGTCATCAGTCGAAACCTGTGATACACGCAATTAATGATCTAATGAGAAATAGTATTTTTCAATATGTGCACAGTCACGGGGATGCTGCTGACAAAAATAAGTACTTGATGAGACTGACTTTAGAGAGAGAGAGAAGAGAGAGAGAGAGAGAGAGAGAGAGAGAGAGAGAGGAGAGAGAGAGAGGAGAGAGAGAGAGAGAGAGAGAGAGAGAGAGATGTATCCACTCCACAAAGGAGGTGCGAGGTATATGGGGACACCGACATTAAGTGTCCCTATTTTCCCTGCATCTTCAATAGATGACGCCACTTTGCGAATAAGTGCAGACTCAACAGGGTTGCACTGCGACCGAAAAAAGACTGTATACTGTAACAACAAAGAACGCCTCTTACTTTGCACGTAACCATTATACCCCATCCAGCGCCGCATCTGCAAGAGGCATAGATCTTCATGTGCGGGGGCCCATGAAGATATATGCCTCTTGCTTTCTTCATTCACATCTTTCTTCCTTGGTGGGGAATCTTAGTCTGTGGTTTATTAGACGACAAAATCTGCTCTACCACATTCCCCATGCCTTTCAGATCGGAATGTGATCGCTTTATATTGCAGATTAAAACCACAGGTGTACAAATCCTCCCTACGAAGCATAGGTTAAAACAACATACAAACGGCACAGATCCTCGAAAGCCCCCGCAAGCTTTGTGGCGGCTCATAAAGATCTACGCCTGTATTACAGAAAGTCGCTCTCATCGTAGCATCCGAGTGTGAGTGACACAAAATCTCTCAAGCGGATTTGAAATTAACATACATAAGAGGCTCATGAGAATCTGCACCTCTTTGCAGACAGGTGGCTTCCACGGGACTGCCGAACTCGAAGGGGTTCATGAGACTCTTAGCTTATCTCAGACAGGTGTCTTTCATCGGTAGCACTCGTGTGAGAATGACACACATATCTCAAGCAGATTTCTTACGAGGTTCAGCATTGTTTGCTAACCTCGCCGAGGTCCGAGTCCCATAATACCTCAGTAGTCCCCCTTTTCTCTTGCTCCGCCGCGCACATGTGTCATCAAAACAATAGGACGGAGCTAGGCCGCTCATTTCAAACCCAGCAAGCGTCATCCCTGAGCAGTTTTCTTGAAAAACGGCCAGAGAAACGACTGTGGGGTCAAGCCATCGGGGTCTTGGGGCTTACCCCGGCCACAATTTTCACAGACTGCGCAATGAGGGGGCCTACGGTGGGCGTGGTGTGTGCAGCATGTGTATAGTGCAATGGTAAACTCACACTGGTTGTCTTCCTCGATTCGTTACCGCTAATCAGCGGTAGCGATTCGAAGAAGACAACCAGTGTGTGTAATACTGCGAGATGTTCTGGCCGAAGAAAAATAGTTTGCGACTGTAATGTAGGCTGTAATATAACCTTGCTATTTTGTAAGTTAGAGTGCACAAAAAAGTTTCTCGTTTGCTAGCGTGGTGGATGGCGTAGTGGTTGGCTAATAAATCAGTAGCGATTCATATGTCGTGTGTGTACTTTGTGTGTGGCCGTCTGTCTACCGCAAAACAAACACAAACCTAACCCAAAAAATAAAAGCGCTTAAGCCAAAGTGACCACCTCACTTTGAGACGCAAAAGTGCACGTAAATGGAACTGACACTTAACACAGAGGACGCATATTCTCATGCACTACTGCAGCCGCAGGACCCCATTAGATTGTATGCTTCTTGCAATACAAAGAAGTGAAACAAAATGAGGATTTCATCCCACAGTCTACCGTATTGTTTGGAGCTTAGATGCGTTTATCTTTTAGGAACATTTAGAGTTGTTCATATTTTTAGGCTTTTTATGCTGATCCATTTCCCTCTTCTCTAAGCCAACCTCTCATCAACACACACGTCGGCGCACACAAATAAAGACGGACACACTGCGCTTCCCGCCATTAGTAGGCTCAGTGGGCTCGTGTAGCGACAGGAATCCATCTCCTATTCTAACCCAACTTCTGATTCACACACACTGGCACACAGAAATAAAGACGGACACACGGCGATCCCGCCATTCGTAAGCTCTGTGGTCTGGCGTAAACGTAGCATAGCTATTCTGAAGAAGCCGAATGACAGCACGAGCAGCGAAATGACGTCACTTCAAGCTTCACGTAATGGCATGTGACGACTCGATGTTATACGTCATTCATCGCAGTACTAACATTTGACGTATCAGAGAATCAACTTTGCAATTTTTTTGCCGATTTTCACGGTTAGGGTTTACATGTCACAATTTGACCTAATCCTACCCCACGGCCGGGACAAACAGCAGGCTTATGCAAACACTGTTTATGAAAAATCATGCGGGTATTAATGAGAAAATAGTTTTTTTCGTAAAAGAAAAATTAAAGTTTTTTTTTTTTACAAATGACTCCGAAAAAGTGGTGCAGAAAACTGATTTTCACACCTAGGGCATACAGGTCACAATTGACCTAATCGTACCCGACAGCCGAGACAAACTGTAGGCTTATGTAAATACCGTATACGATAAATCATGCGATTATTAATGAGATTTTTTTTTTCTTAAAAATTTTTTTTTTTTAACATTAACCCATATAATTCGTGAAATTAATCCCAAAAACGTGAAAATATATTTTTTTCCCAAAAATATCTAATTATCACTCAAAACGTTCTAGAGTTACAATGCTGGTTAACGAACCCATTTAATGTCCCTTTTATCTAGCTATACGCAAAATATGGTAAAAATAAGAAAAATTACGGACTCCAGTGTGTATCACCCGGCTTTTGTGAAACGGCCATTTTCTCGCCATGAGCATCTTAATCAAAACATCGGAAAAAAAAAGGTCCCGAGATTATTCTTTTAGGGACAATATCCTAAAATTTAAAGCTTGTCCATCCTCAAACGCGGGCTCTAGTCGCTGTCACATCCTCTCTCTCTCTCTCTCTCTCTCTCTCTCTCTCTCTCTCTCTCACACACACACACACACACACACACACACACACACACACACACATACACACACACACGCGCACGCGCGCGCGGCCCTTTGGCGCCAAAAAGACGTTCTCTAGCAAGGTTTGCGTAGCTAGACGTGACGTCATTTTTATCTTGTTATTTCTTTACTCACAAACCAGATAGGTGAGGCTAGCGCTGACAGAATTGTATGCAAACCAAGGGGAATCACAGCGCTGGACAGACAACAGTTAGATCCCCTGCCCCCGCCTATCAGGCACCCAATCGCCAGCCCACAGAGAAATACGCAGGTATAGAATAAGACGATCATTTCCATCCTCAAACGAATGGATCAGGTCTCTTATATAACCCATGTCTTTCTCCGGAACTTAGGAAGTGGGCAGGAGAAACATACATACACAAACATGAAGGTGCGCTACTATATGTGGTCGGGTAAATACCCTGATTTCCCACAGTAGATGCACAGAACATTACACAACAATGTAACGATACAAATTTGCCTCGAGTTATAGATACTCACAAACCAGATAGGTGAGGCTAGCGCTGACAGAATTGTATGCAAACCAAGGGGAATCACAGCGCTGGACAGACAACAGTTAGATCCCCTGCCCCCGCCTATCAGGCACCCAATCGCCAGCCCACAGAGAAATACGCAGGTATAGAATAAGACGATCATTTCCATCCTCAAACGAATGGATCAGGTCTCTTATATAACCCATGTCTTTCTCCGGAACTTAGGAAGTGGGCAGGAGAAACATACATACACAAACATGAAGGTGCGCTACTATATGTGGTCGGGTAAATACCCTGATTTCCCACAGTAGATGCACAGAACATTACACAACAATGTAACGATACAAATTTGCCTCGAGTTATAGATACTCACAAACCAGATAGGTGAGGCTAGCGCTGACAGAATTGTATGCAAACCAAGGGGAATCACAGCGCTGGACAGACAACAGTTAGATCCCCTGCCCCCGCCTATCAGGCACCCAATCGCCAGCCCACAGAGAAATACGCAGGTATAGAATAAGACGATCATTTCCATCCTCAAACGAATGGATCAGGTCTCTTATATAACCCATGTCTTTCTCCGGAACTTAGGAAGTGGGCAGGAGAAACATACATACACAAACATGAAGGTGCGCTACTATATGTGGTCGGGTAAATACCCTGATTTCCCACAGTAGATGCACAGAACATTACACAACAATGTAACGATACAAATTTGCCTCGAGTTATAGATACTCACAAACCAGATAGGTGAGGCTAGCGCTGACAGAATTGTATGCAAACCAAGGGGAATCACAGCGCTGGACAGACAACAGTTAGATCCCCTGCCCCCGCCTATCAGGCACCCAATCGCCAGCCCACAGAGAAATACGCAGGTATAGAATAAGACGATCATTTCCATCCTCAAACGAATGGATCAGGTCTCTTATATAACCCATGTCTTTCTCCGGAACTTAGGAAGTGGGCAGGAGAAACATACATACACAAACATGAAGGTGCGCTACTATATGTGGTCGGGTAAATACCCTGATTTCCCACAGTAGATGCACAGAACATTACACAACAATGTAACGATACAAATTTGCCTCGAGTTATAGATACTCACAAACCAGATAGGTGAGGCTAGCGCTGACAGAATTGTATGCAAACCAAGGGGAATCACAGCGCTGGACAGACAACAGTTAGATCCCCTGCCCCCGCCTATCAGGCACCCAATCGCCAGCCCACAGAGAAATACGCAGGTATAGAATAAGACGATCATTTCCATCCTCAAACGAATGGATCAGGTCTCTTATATAACCCATGTCTTTCTCCGGAACTTAGGAAGTGGGCAGGAGAAACATACATACACAAACATGAAGGTGCGCTACTATATGTGGTCGGGTAAATACCCTGATTTCCCACAGTAGATGCACAGAACATTACACAACAATGTAACGATACAAATTTGCCTCGAGTTATAGATACTCACAAACCAGATAGGTGAGGCTAGCGCTGACAGAATTGTATGCAAACCAAGGGGAATCACAGCGCTGGACAGACAACAGTTAGATCCCCTGCCCCCGCCTATTATTTCTTTGCCAGAATTTCTGCCCCGCACGGTAAAAACGGCATGTGCATGTTCCGGAATGCGCTCCGATACGGTAGACAAAAAAAGCATTGCCCATTCACGCGATAAGCGTAGATGATGCATTTATTTGTACGAGTCGCTGGCAATTTGAATAATTAGCTATACAATAACACTGATATTTTGATAAAGTTCCAGATCTGTGCCAGCTGAATGCCTGCGACACAGGGGTCTGATAGCTTGTCCTGACATGCGTATGTCGTTTAGAACAAAATATTGCCTAAAATACTACGAGCAGAAAATATGTATTTACCCTGTGAATGCAAAAGATAGTAAGTCCATTTTTTGTGAAAAGCGAGATTTTCATTGTAAAACAATGAAAATCTCGCTTTTCACAAAAGTGGATTTACTGTCTTTTTACTTCACCAAAATAAATGATATCGAACTTTTGGGGACGAAAGCAACAGGAACAATCAAGTGCGGGCGAAGCTTTTTAGAATGACGTCACGGTCGAGTAACGTGCTGTGTGTTCCCCCCCCCCTCCCCTCAACCCCCCCCCCCCCCCCGCCCCCCCTTTGACAGTGGGTATCGATACACAACGTATTCAGTTCAACCTTATGTGGAAAGGAACAGATCGATAATGGAACTCGATACGCATTGTGAACATTCATTTGGGTCATGTACTGGCTTGTACCTGAAAAAACGTTTCCCGGCAGAACCTGTTTTGTGCGACCAACATCATGAGAGATTATCTGTCATTAACCTCTTCACTGCCGAGAAAAAATAAACATCGCTCAAATGCAAGAGATATATATCCTCATGAGCCCCCGAAGTTGCGGGGGCTCATGAGGATCTATGCCTCTTGCTGAGACGCATTTGTATTCATGTCCCTGTGTCAGTTTTGACTTTTGGTCGTTGAACGAACACCGATTTTAGTATAAAAAAATACGTACAGTGGCAGAGAATGGGTTAAAGACCAACATTCAGATAGCTATGGTGGTCTTTATTAATGAGTTGCCACTTTCTGCTCTTCAGTGAAATTGTCTTTAAAGACCGCTTTATTCTTGCAAAGGCGGCTGCAGGTTCTACTGCACCTAGGTACCGTATGTGTTCTGGTCTGTGATTGTGGACCTTACAGTCTGAAGAAGTAAGGTCCAAAGTGGCAGACCAGCACATACAGGTGCAAGCCTACTTCAGATACTCACAAACCAGATAGGTGAGGCTAGCGCTGGCAGAATTGTCAGTACTCAAACCAAGGGGAATCACAGCGCTGGACAGACAACAGTTAGATCCCCTGCCCCCGCCTATCAGGCACCCAATCGCCAGCCCACAGAGAAATACGCAGGTATAGAATAAGACAATCATTTCCATTCCTTAATAAGAATGGATCAGGTCTCTTATATAACCCATGTCTTTCTCCGGAACTTAGGAAGTAGGCAGGAGAAACATACATACACAAACATGAAGGTGCGCTACTATATGTGGTCGGGTAAATACCCTGATTTCCCACAGTAGATGCACAGAACATTACACAACAATGTAACGATACAAATTTTGCCTCGAGTTATACATGATACTCACAAACCAGATAGGTGAGGCTAGCGCTGGCAGAATTGTCAGTACTCAAACCAAGGGGAATCACAGCGCTGGACAGACAACAGTTAGATCCCCTGCCCCCGCCTATCAGGCACCCAATCGCCAGCCCACAGAGAAATACGCAGGTATAGAATAAGACAATCATTTCCATTCCTTAATAAGATGGATCAGGTCTCCTTATATAACCCATGTCTTTCTCCGGAACTTAGGAAGTAGGCAGGAGAAACATACATACACAAACATGAAGGTGCGCTACTATATGTGGTCGGGTAAATACCCTGATTTCCCACAGTAGATGCACAGAACATTACACAACAATGTAACGATACAAATTTTGCCTCGAGTTATACATGATACTCACAAACCAGATAGGTGAGGCTAGCGCTGGCAGAATTGTCAGTACTCAAACCAAGGGGAATCACAGCGCTGGACAGACAACAGTTAGATCCCCTGCCCCCGCCTATCAGATGGCTTGAATTCCCTGCAACGCTGCAATAGTATTATCAACAATGTTACAAGCAAAGCATGCCTACTTCAAATGACTAGAATGCCCACTGAACAAAGCTGCGAGTGTAGTGATCTAAAGCAATCCAAAGGCCATCTTCAAATCACCAGATTACCCCCACAACGCTCCTAGCGGATAAGAAATACACATGCCTACTTCAAATGACTAGAATATCCTTCAACCGTACCTACAACGTTGTAATGTGTAACTCTACCCCTGTCAATTATCTTGTAACACTTCGGAAAGTCGAGCAGGCCAGCCCAGCCCAGCCAGTAACACCGACCGATTATCAATTACAGGTCAGCCTCCTTATTACGCGCTCCAAGAAATCTTTTAACATGAGTGGTGTTTTTTGTGTCTGAGTATTAATAGCTATAGAAGTCTTTCTTATTTAAACTGCGAACGGTAGTGGTAATTCATGTGATATGAATAACAGTATTGTTAATTGCAGGATATATATTTTTATGTTTTAATGTATTTTCGTGCCGAGACAAGACTGTAATTTTTCGTTTATCGGATTAATAAATTTCTTGAATCTTCAATCCGGTATACCACGTCTCTGGCTCCCCCACGGGGGGGAGGGGGGGGGGGTTGCCAGTGAGCAAAAGGTCCTCGGGCCGACGTCAGCCTTAGCTGGTCCGCTCACGGCCGAGCACGGGCAAGCAAAGGCTGACATCGGCCCGATGACCTTTTGCGTACCAATTCTCGTCTACGCGGTCAGACTTCATGGCTCCCGGGCACAGCAGTATGCCGCGGCTGACCTGTCGCTCATTACAGAAATTTCAGCCAGCCTGTTTCGTAGCACAGGCCCTATGAACATTCGACATTGAGAAGGATGTGTGTTTTTCAGAGCGCCCTATACCACTACATTCTTTACAAATGTCCTGCGTCCGCTGGAGACGAAAAAATGCAATGAGTCTTTCGCTTCCACGGCCGCCTGCTCACATCAAAATCTTTAACTCCTGGCTGTCGGCAGCACTTTTTCTCGAGGAGATTGCTGCTCGACAAAGAGCAACACTGACAGCCAAAGAGTTAACACGTTCAGTGCCCGCTGACAGACTGTGTTTCAGCAATCTTCGTTAATTCAATGCCACAGCCCCCTGGACATGGATTGAAAGTGGTGTCAGCAAGAGGCATAGCTCCTCATGAGTTTTTATTTGTTTGAGGCTCATGAGGATCTATATCTCTTACAGTTGGGTGGAGTTCATATTACCTCGCCACTGAACGGGTTACATAAGCACTACTGAAGTGCACCGGACGCTTAGACAGCGATCGGTACAGTAAGCAGTAGCAATATCTAAAGACGAAATAATAAATCTGCTTTTCTCACCTCGGAGAAAGACTCTGTGAAGAATAGTGTTCGTTGTCAAAACAAAGCATCATCGTGCCTTAAACAAGCAAACTGGTGTTGCTAACTCAAACAACGTAATCCACGTCGAGATACAGTTATACACTGATTAATACAGTAAGTAATACTGCCAGGTTCTTTGTAATTACTCCCCTTCCCTCTCTGTCACCCCCCCCCCCCCCCCTCTTTCTCCTCCTTGCCACATAAACCAATGTAAAAACATAAACGCAGATCACGTGCGAGTGTATCTTCAGGCTTAATAACCCCTTCCTTGCCAGTGGCTGCAGATTGTATTTCACTTTGTTTATTCAACGCCAAAGAACTCCAGCCGTCCAAGGAACAGGGAGACAAAGTGGTGTCAGCAAGAGGCATCGCTCATCATGAGCCCCCGCAACTGCGGAGCTCATGAAGATACATGTCTCTTGCACTGGATCTTGTTCACTATTACTCGGCAGTCAAAGAGTTAACCCCGAGGGTAATTTACAATGTTTATGTATGAAAAACGCTACATGTGTGTGTATCAAAAACATCTCATCAGCTAAAGAGTTAACGCCGATTTAAGTACCTCAATTTCCCGGGATGTAAATTGGGTCTGAACTCTGCCAACATTCACGCGAGACCCTGCGACTGCAGGGGCTTACTTGAATGTGTGTCTCTTGCTGATGAAACGGGATGGCTGAACGACTGTCATGAAAAGTTGCTTTGAAAAACAGCCAGAAGGTAAATAACCAAATTTAAATCGTCTGACTGATCGATTGGCATGCATGAAATGAGTTTTATTACCTTTCCTGACCGTTATCCTTTAAGCTTGCGGGGGAAAAGATGGTTTTACGTCATTTTTATTTTTTTTAAGATTATGTCCTCCTTATTAAAAAGACGACACAAAATGAAAGGCAAAAGACGCAATGATGGGTTCTGAAGACTGAAGTATCACTTTGAAATGCTTCCTTCACAAACGGTAACTGAACGAAAATAAAATAGCAGAACTGATGAAGAATCGAATAAATATGGAAATTTGGCGACATACAATGTACACCTGTGGCCTGAAGTAATTCATGCATCAAATACGAAAGCATAACACACCTCTTACAAACCGGTATGTCATGCAAAGATACATGATTCGACCGCAAGCCCTCTGAAATGACTACCAACGTCAACACTCCGTAAATCAATAAAAATCGATCACACAGAAAGGACACAGGGCGTACAAAGCCCATCATCGAATTCATAACACCAAAAACTGAGCACATAGCCCCCACTTCTCTGCTGCCCGCCCCCCCCCCCCCCCCCCCCTCTTCTGTAGACATCTGAATGATGGTCTTTAATGGCAGGTGACATTTGCTGCCATGCAAGACTTGTCTTGAGAGAGCACCTTTAAAGACCACTTCTTTTCTTACAAAAAGTTGCTTTCTCAAGGCGTGGTTCTACCGTACTAGTACATGTACCAATTTATAAAGCCGCGTACGACTAAGAAACATAGATTTTCATGTTCCTCTGCCAAATGCGCAGGCTCATGAAGAGATGCCTCTTGCTAAAACTACAGATGCACTTCTCGATAATACTGCCTACGAGATATAGATCCTCACAAGCTCCTGTCAGGTAGACGCAACCTTTCCAGCAAGAGAAATAGATACTCATGAGTCCTGCATGTTGCAAGGGCTTACGAGGATATGTCTCTTGGACAGGATTAGCATACAGTGCACATGTGTTTCCGCTGTTTATCGTGTTTTCTGCTTACGACGATCTTGAACAAGAGCGCTAAGGCAGAATCCACGCCAAACAGCAGAAGCACATGTCACAACTCACATGCGCCTCCCTCTTGGAGGGGCCTCTTGGTACAGTACATCTGCGTTTCTATTCAGAGGGGTTTGTCCTGGTATGTGTCAATAAGAACGATCTCACAATGAACACATCGAGCGAATCGACGGAGGCAACCAGAGTGTAACGATCTAGACCGCCTTACTCCTTGAGGCTCCGATGTGTTGGTGACGTCAGTCTCGTCTAATACAGATCGACTGACCGATACTACCGAGATCAACAACCTTGCCTAATTAATATTCAGAGCTAATGGTACAGTACTACATAGTACTAGTACGCGTACTGATATCAACATGTCATTATGTGTTGTCCCTTGTTATGTCAGCAGTCACAGTCCGATTGCTACTGGCCTAGATCCTCATGAGCCCCGCAAACTGCGTAACCGTGCAATAATCTACAGATACATCATGCTAAAACGTTTACAGCAGCATAAGGACCTGTAATCAAGATCATGGGTCGTTATGTGCTTTAAACTGTAATGTTAAAGCAATCCACACAGGTTTATAAGATTAATACAAACCTAAGAATCCACACAATGGCTGATTAACCGGCTACCGTTGCGTCACAATTAATGGGCTTAATGGCATCTCTTATATAATATTTCTATCAGAAGTGTACCGAGGGGCTTACGAGTGACACCTGCCAAACCCTATCACAGTTCTCCTACAGTATCTGTTCATTCAGCAGTCACGGTGTTCAAAGCCTTAAAAAAAAAAAAGGTCGACACATTGCTGGTCGAAGATATATTGCACCATATATTGTAATGGCGTTTCTTTACGTAAAAAAGGTGTTGGCTTTTTTACCACATTAAATTTAATGCGGTGACTATACCCAGTACGCAAGAGACTATCGGGCCGAAGTCGGCCGCAATGGGCCCGCGCACAGTCGTCACTGTTTATTAACTTGTCGATTCAGCGTTCAAACTCCATGCTCATATCTACATGTATTTTGAAAAGCTGTATGTACGATACATGACCCGTACAGCAGGCACACGTGTCAACCATGATTTTTTTAAAATCGTTGACGGACCAGATTATTTTTTCTGTCTATCTGTCTATGCACAATTATTGATATTGTATCACATCGCGAAGACACAGTGGTCATGGCGTTCAATAACCCTGAGGCATGTGACGCCCACTTCTATGAGACGAGACTGATTTTCTGTCACACAATATTACGTTCTGTCAACTCATAATTCTCAGCAGGGATACTAGTCCCTGTTCTCAGAGGAGATGCAACACAATATTACTGATTTACTATTCACACATTTTTTCACAACCAACGTTGGAACGACTGTACTAACAGTTCAAGACGCCTTGTTATACATGTATTTTTTGCTATGGTCCATCAAACCTGTATGTGGCGACAAGCAGTCGATTATCAACTGTGAGCTATAATGATCTAGGCCTACGAGGGAAAGCATCATGTCATTAAAAGGGGCCGAACACAAGCCAAGGCCGACACAACAGTAAACTGAAATGGAGTTTATCTCAGGCCTCGTCTGTCTTCAGTCTGGAAGTCAGACGCCGAGGGGCAACAACTGCAAGAGACATGGCCGGTCATGAGCCCCCGCAGTCCCCGAGGATCTATGCCTCTTGCTGACATTATTTTGCATCCACGTTCCTTGGACGGCCGGGACATTTTGGAGCTGAATGAACCCTTTTTAGCCTCGGGACCCTGGAGATGGATTGATCATGATCTGAAGGCGCCAAGCTCATCTGGCACTACCCTTGAATTATCATGGTCAAGCCATCTCCTGCAACTGGTACATAGTCGTTAGGCAACACCTCCACAATAATTGGGCTAAAAGGGTTAACAGAGATTTCAGACACACAATTTGCGTCCATGGGCAGTTTCAAACAGCTGGACATTCACATCACAGGTAGAGGTGAACCTTTGCCAGTGAAGCCGCTGACTGGATCGATCTTCTGTAATAAACCGACAACTATATATAGGTCCTCGAAAATACGAACACGTAGTCATGTTTACAAAAGGAGTGTCTACCCACCTGGCGGCAAAACCAGCGCCACGTTAGAACAAAAGTAGATCTTCTTCACTTCAAAGCGTCGGTGCTCGGTCTAAGTTGATGGTACCTATACACATAGTTCAAGACCTAGCAGCCACTGCGGTCGACTGAACCTGCCTGTCTCAGATTGGCCTCCGCAGCCACGAACAAGCCTGCAGACGTCGTGGGCAACTCCTATAAAATCTTCGTTCGCGAAGTCAAGCCAAGCCAAAGACCTAGAAATACTAGAAGCCGTACACGCTGATGGCCGTAAAGATGAACTAGATCTAAAAGACAGAGGAGTCCTTTATGAACACCAACGATGTTTCTTACCTTCCTGTGAAAGTCTGAAACTAAGAAGTTTCCATCTTATAAACCGAGTTTTCGTCCTGCCTTTATATACACACACCGAACTGAAAATTATAGTGTCTGCCAAACTTTGCCACCGCAGTTCTTGTGGCAACTGTAGTTCTTGCAGCCACTGTGGTTTTTTTGTAAGCACATAGTCCTTGTAGTCAGTTAAAAGCTGACGAAGTGGTTCTCACGTGCATACACACAGCTGTGCGTACACCAAGCTACGTTTCCAACACCATGTCCACTCTCAGCCAGTTGACATTGATATAGTCTAGGCCATTACAAGCCCAGACTTTCAACACAAACGTGGTGTTCTAACTCTAAATACTAATACAGCCGGCGATAAATCGGCCAGGCTGGGTTAGTGCTGAAATAATCCACTGAACTCTTTCCGTCTGCAAGAGACACAGATCCTCATGAGCCCCTGCATTTGCAGCGGCTCATAAGGACCTATGCCTCTCGTGATAAAATATCAGTCTAACTAACGCTTGCAAAGGTCGTGGATGTGTTCCTTTGCTTACGACCAGTACTGTCTAATGTTTGTAAAACTCATGTCGTAGTTGTCAGGGCAAAGATTTGCACACCGACATCTCTGTTCAAGCGAAGTTGTTGGTCATGGCTGTTTCAGTGTTGACTGCTGATCACATGCTGGGCTTGGATTAAGTGGGGCCTCGTAAACAGTTCAAATTGCCCAATCCTAGTCAGGCGTGTCCAGTTTAGGCATTCGTCTCTGGAGGCTTATCCAGATGGCTGCCTAATGAACCGCGAAAATGTCAATGAGGGATTTGTCTTTCAGCCTGCGGTTTACGAGTTAGGGTACACTCTACTAGATTCCACAAGCAAACGATAGTTCCCTCAGTTTGAGGTTCAAAATTGGTGTGACTAGGGACATCACGAGGCACACAATTTGCGGGGGCCCGTGAAGATCTATGCCTCTTGCACATGGCATGGGATCTTTCTCGCACGAGTTAGGGCAGGAATAAACAGGGTAGGTATTATTATACCCAGCAGTGACAAAAACGCTCGTGTGCCGGCTTGTAAATTCCTTACTTATGCAGCATGACGACAGGCTTGTGGGTACCGTCATTATACGTTGTAAGCTACTGAGCTAGGCTGGGTTGCATGACAATTCTGGGATAGTTCACTTAAAGCGACCTGCTCAATAGAGAGGCTTAATAATGCAGAACATCTCCAATAGAAATGTTCTTAGTATGTCTTACAACAATGCTGGGCAAAAGGGCTAACATAAAACTTGTAAAGTTTGAATGTCGTAAAATGGGAGACTTTCTGATCTTTTTCGCCTTTGTACTAGGATATTTCCAGATCGCTTTAATGCCACAAATATTAACTCCTTCACAATTAGTGGCCGCAAATAATTATTGTGTTTCTATCTTTATTAATTAGAAACCATAGAGGACCAGCCGTCCAAGAAACATGGAAACAAACTGGTGACAAGAAGAAGCATAGATAAACATTAGCCCTTGCAACTGGGGGGGACTCGTGAGGAATTATGTCTCTTGCACTTGGATCGTGTTCAGTTTTTCTCGACAGTGAAGTGTCAATGCAGTGAACCACACATACAGAAGTGTAACACTAGACTTAACTTCGTTTGCCATCAGGAAGGTCACACAACACAAAGAACTAAATGTTTCGTTTTCTGCTGTATCTGCGCTGGCAGACACAGGTCCCTAACAAACAAAAACAGCAACAACAACAAAAACTGATGATGAAGCATGCTCACAAATACATGGGATAAGGACGCAGCACTACGACAAGTGTCACTGTGTAATGCACACTGGTTGTCTCCCTCGATTCGCTACCGCTATAGCGAATCGAGGGCGACAACCAGTGAGCGTTTACCCATGACATAACTATTTAAGTCCATTCTAATATTATGCCACAACTATTTAAGTCCATTTTCTTCTATTTCACAAATGACTATTATTTGACATGCTACAACTGAAATATTGTGACTGACTCATTAATCAATCGATTCCCTTGTGCCAAGGGCTAGTTCTGGTCAGCTGATACCAAGTAGATGGTCATCAATGGTGTGCACTTCAGAGCCCATGGATATTGAACGCTGAAGGCAGCACAAGCCGGGATAGATAAAGTATGACGTTTTCAATGTATGGATCAATATAACATATTTCCTCTAGTCACAAGACACAGTCTTGTTTTACAGTTACTAGAAGAAATACGTGAATGGGCATATCTCTATCCAAGCCGATGGGTGCCATGGCAGTGCATATTGTGTGCTGGGGCGGTTGCATGAGTGAGCTTAGCACTGCGCCAGCCACTAAGGTGCTCCGCTATAGCGGAGCACCTTGCTTAGTGGCTGACGCAAGACTAAGCTCACTCGCGCAACTGAACCCGGGTCTGCAAGGTCCAAATCACAGACCCCCCCCCCCCCCCCCAACACCGACCCCCCCCCCCCCCCCCCCACACACACACACACAGACACTGCTCATGGAAACGACAGATACCTATAAATTATGCATGTATCATGTACTGTGGTAGATGCCAGAAGGATACATGTGACCCCATTATTCTAAACACTGACGGTCATGTTCACAGAGAGAGCTATTATAAGCCCACTGTTAATGATAATCAGAACATAGAGCCCTATTTTGGGTCTTAAACTACGCCGGCACGTGGGTATTTATGGAGACCATGATGTGTGTGCTGGTCTGTGATTTTGGACCTTACGGCCTGGGGCCGTAAGGTCCAAATCACAGGCCAGAACAACCAAACTATCCATGTCGAGCTTAGTAACTAATTATCCTAAACTAACGATTGCAAAGCAGGAGAGGTCCACTATTTTCTGTCTGTAACTGTACTCTACATTAGCTGTGGAAAACAGCGCCAGAACTCTCCAGCTGGCAAAACCACACTAAATCCAAATCAGGAAGCTGACCGCCAAGCGTGCACAAGGAAAACAAAAAATCACAAGAAAGAAAGAAACACACAACACAAATGTACTTGTTCTTTCTATTCGCGTTTCTTTCTGGGGGTTCTTCTAACAACCAACCACAGAGGCACAAAAGTATTGGGACACGTGTTTTCATTTTGATGATTACTATACATATACACCACTTCACTGATATCAACTTTGCGGCAACAAGAAACATACCAGTGTCAGTGAGACATAATTAGTAAGGGAAAGATTCTCGGGACGACTGCGGCCGACGTTGGCCCGAGGAACATTTACAACAGTACCCGAGACAACTTTTGAAGCTGACATTTTCAATACATAACTTGTGTCACGGTCCTTTAGTCCAATGCAAACAAATGTCCCCACCTTTAGTTCCTAATAAGTGCAATCCTGGCTCTTTGTACCCAGATGTGTGTGTGGACGTACCAGGCCTAGTTGCCTGCCACCCTTTTTTCATCAATGTTATTTTTAAAAGCCAACTTCGCACAGTACCAATATACTATTCCCTGGGTGGTATAGTGCAGTACTGTGGATACCAATCACCAGCTTTTCCCTCATCTGCAAGAAGCATAGATCCTCATGAGCCCCTGCCGATGGCAGGGGCTCATGATGATCTACGCCTCTTGCTGACAAAAATCGCCCATTCGTGCATCTGTTCATACAAATCTTGAATCCTACAAAGCCCAAAGTGGAAGAGGCATAATATACTCGTATATCCTCGTGTAGCTATGCCTCTTGCTAAAATCCTTTTCCATTTTTTTTTTTTTTAATCAGACACTAGGCCATTGCGGTTGATGACTACGACTTCCGGGTGCGTGAACATGTACCCAACGAGGAAAAATCTCTCCACCCGAAGGCCACACCCGTCAAGACAAAGCCATCACAAGTGTTTACCTTGCCCCCGGTCCTATGACAGTGTTTGCCCGACGTTCAAGTGGCATGTTAGCCCCACACAGGGCTCCGAACATGGCACTTTTAGCCCAAAATATCTCCCTCTTTTAACTTTATCCGACGTCATTTGAATGCTAAATGACCCCCACTAACCCTAACCTCCTCTTGTGGGAGAACTCGATGACAAATTAGCCAGCAGGATGCACAACCCTACTGACGGTGTCGGAACATCAACTATCATAACTCTTAATTTTCATGTTTCCGACCAGTCGCCGTAAATCCATTTTTGTTGTAGTTTCTGACCGAGCTCAAGCAGACATCAAGAGACTGGGAACCACCTGGAGTAGAATCGAAGGAGAAGCACAGGACAGGAGTTGCTGGAGGTCTCTCGTCGACGGCCTATACCCGGGTAGGGGTGACAGGCGTAAGTAAGTTCTGACCGAGCTCGGAACATGACACAGATCCTCATGAGCCACCGTAGTTTGCATTCGCTTATGAGGAGCTATACATCTTTCACACGTGGTTTTCGTTGCCGGGAATATCATAAGAGTCCTAATAGTTCCCTCTGTAGTCTCTGTCTCCCCACGAAGCGCATTCAAACCCTTTAACTTCGAGAACAAGGCTAGTTAGCAACGACAAATCGGATGATAAAACCCACCCGACTTTGTTATTCGAGTAACAGATATGGTCGTAAATGACGCCAGTGCCGAAAAGCAAGAGGCATAGATTCTCATGAGTCCCTGCCATGCAGGGGCTCATGAGAATATATGCCTCTTGCGGACGGAAGAAAAGATAATGGTCGAGACCTTTTGACGTATTGTAAGAGACTGTGACGAGGCTGGCAAATGGCTTCGAAATGGTTCTCAAAGTGAAGTTTGCAGTCAATCGTTAAAGGCCCACTACCGCCGTAACTGTTCAAATATACACTTCTGTAACAAACGGTTACGAAACGCTACAAACAGGTTTAGTTATGGTTCATTTGGACACAGGAGAATCCTGTTCAGCACACGTCGTCTTAATATCAAGTAACCTGACAATGACTCCACTCCGTTCTATAAATATAGTGCCATCAGTACGAAAAACAGCTAAAAATAGTTTGAAAGGCTAATGTCTGCACAGAATAATGCTGTTGCTGCCTGTCCAAACTGCTGTTGAAGTTCATTAGGTGTGTCGACAATACATAACAAACACAAATGATGTAGAAGCGTGTCTTCAGATTTATGCACAATGGTACTTTAAAAGAAATAAAAGGCGAGATAATGACGTGGGATGCCACATGCGGCGATCAAGAATGTTAATGATTTGTCATATGATGCAGGTTTCGTGAGGTTCTGGTTGTTGATGATATGGGCAACAAGGGTCACACCTTCAGGGGGCCTCCACGTCTCACCAGAGCCAAGGCTTAATTTAGGGACTGTCTTCACCTACCACGGGAAGATTGACAACACCATGCAGTACTGGCTCCACACGGTTGAGCTAAAATTGCCACCAATTGAATATCCGGACATTCCTAAATTTCCATGTAAAAATGACACGGCGTTCTACTGTTGGTTTAAAGATACGGTCATCGATCATTTGAATTATTTAGCTCGGAACATGTCTACAGAAGTTAGGGATACGTTTGATAAGGCTAGGAGTATGCTTGGGGGTGAACAGTTTAACGGGAAACGTTCTGACTCGCGAACAAAACGGGCACTCTTTTCATTCGTAGGGGATCTTAGTTCATCGCTATTTGGGACGGCTACGGAAGGTCAGGTACAGGACTTAGCTCGGCATATCGATAAGCTGTGGAATATTCAAATGAAACAGTCACTGTCGGATGTAGAAATCGTGTCAAAATTAGAATCCTTCATGAAAACTTCCAACAAACGCATGAACAACTTAATGGAAATGATTCAATCAGATAATCATGCTATTCATCGTTTGGCATCAGGGATAAACGCTGAGCACAGTGGAATGCTAGCAGTGCAAAAAGCAATCTTTTATTTGATACCAGCATTTGTTACAAAAGCTACAAATGCGATGCGCCTAGAGCGCCAGTTGGAAGATTTTATGGTAGGAGTAACATCACTTGCACAGCGTAGGCTGTCTCCGTTGTTGATAGATGCGCATTCGCTTAAACAAACACTTCTATGGGTAAATGAACGGCTAAAATCTCAACATCCGGACCTTAGAATTGCATACATGCACCCGTTGTACTATTATCAGTCAAAGTCGGTGTTTTATACAGCGCAGGCAGAAACAATATTGATAACAGTCCAAATCACCATCACCACTGGGAACGCCATGTTTAATATTTATGCGGTCAAAACCTTTCCAGTTCCGTTTAATGAGTCTGCGCGACACGCTACTTTAGTTAAAAATGTGCCGGATTTTATTGCGTTTCCGGTGGATCAATCGTCGTTCATTGAACTATCCTCACAGGATTGTCTTCAATGTCACGGCACACATGTTAAACAATGCGATGTCCCGTTTGCACAAAGGTCCATAAATGTTCCAACCTGTGCGGCAGCGATGTTTTTACAGCAAAACGTTCGTTTCTCTTTCTGGAAACGCCGGTTGAGTCGTCTATTACTGACCTGGGTGACGGCGTGGTGCTGCTTACACAAATAAGTGAATTGATTTTGACTTGTAACCACCAAGTGGCGAAGCAGAAAGGATGTACATTTTGTACATTCAAGGTTCCATGCGGATGCACTGTTTTAGTGGATAATTATTTGATTCCACCGAGAATTTCTCAATGCCAACAACAGATCGAAATTACGCAGCAGCACGGTGTCAACCTAGCGGTGTTACAAGCTTTCTTTAACGACAGCTTTCTTAATCAACTTACCTCGGAAAAGCTTTTCTCGACGCCTTTTCAATATAAAATCCCACCCCTGCTCATAGCATCCGACGAGTTTGACGATAAGGTATCCCTGGACACAAAACTGAAGACTGACTTGACGGTGATTGTTGACAAAATGAAGACCGGCCAAACGGTTTATCGACAGGCCATTGGCGAAGCAATTTCGAAATGGTCATGGACACAACCTGACGAAACATGGTCTATACCTCACATTCTTAGTTATGTTACATCTGGATTAGTAGTCCTTCTCTCCATCGCGTTATTTGTTACGGCACAAAAGTTACGTACAATTTTGCTAATGCTGGGAGCCATCAATGCTGCTCATGCCCAGATTCCCCCTGCACTCGATTGGGCAAAAATACACGACAGTCCGATTGCTTCGGCACGAACGACTGACGTGACTACCAACGATCACACGGACTACTGTACCGGACGATATGACATTGCCTTGATGTTTATGCACATTCCTGTGTTAGTATACATAGTGATTATTACCATGAACACTGTGTGGAATTCGATGATGTCACAGAATTCCACTCGGGTATTCCTGGAGATGTCCTCCTTGAGCGGTACTTGCTTAAATTTTTATGTAGCCTCAGTGGCTCTGTGTCCTGCACGTTACGTTACGAGCCTCCGATCCTGGGTTGGACATGTTAATTTGGTTCAAAAAGACTGGTTGCGTGGAGAACTCCACCTTCAATGGCCAAACTTTGAACTAGTCAGTATGAACACTGGAGTGTCTGTGCCATTACCGAGAGTAATTCCTCTCTCTGTTATTCAGACATGGCAATTTAAACAAATGATCAAGAAGGGAACCTATACCACGCATTTAAAGCTAGTACATGGTCAAGAGGCTACGTATCTGAACAAGCAGGGCGCAAACACACAGGCTGTAATCAGCCCGATTGCTCCATCGGCCCCCGTTGTGACCGATGATAACGTGTACTTAGAACCGTTAACCACATATGCGCCCATCTACCCATCGCTTTGTGGCGAAGGTGAAAGAATGAATGATGTGATTTAGAGCATTGGATACGTTATTCGTGTGTACAGTTGAGAATATGATGTAACGTGCACTATGTGTTGTATGATGGGTATAGTGCATTCATTTTAATTTGGATATGTTGATTTTTGTTGGTTGGTATTGCTATAAATAATGTAAACTGTACGGCACAAGTTGTGTTCAGATAATGTTGTGGAATATTTTTGAGTTGAGTTGATATGTTGTTGTTTTATTATATGAGTTGAATATGTATCGAGATGAGGAGATAAGATGTGGTGTTAATGGTACGGTCGTTTTAAGTTCATTTTTTTATTTTTTTTTAATGTCTGCCAACCGTTAAGGTCTGGGAGGTTGTAGCTCCGAGAGCGGGCCTACGGTATATTGAATACTGATAAGAAAGTTGATTGAAAATGGTTGTATTGGTTTTATATTGGGAAATGGTGAAGGGTGTATGTTATATTGATGGATTGTTTTGGTGGTGGTTGGATTTTTATAGTATTGATGTTTTTATATGTATTTTTGTTATATTGGATTTGATGATAGGACACTGGGATCGGAGTGGTCAATTCAAGTGTCACGCAGCATATAAATGACATACACTGGGTGTGCGAAGGTGTGAGGCAATTCCGCGGAGGGTCCTGATGTCCTCTATTCCAACCAACCCATTCCCAATGATAAAACACAGAGCAGCCAGCTGACTTACGGTAACGTACAAATGGGCAGATACGATAAGAATCAGTTCTACGACGGATCGAACCAGGATCACGTCCACTGATTCCTTGTGTGTCCAATGACCACACATGAAGATCGACGCCAGATTTATAAAGACTACTCTGGGGGGCGAGAGTTCGTCGACATAAAGTTTGTTGAAAATGAATTTGAAATTGAAATAAATAGTATTCGATTCCGTTCCCAAAAGGGAGCCGTTGGTCTCGTGAAACTGCAGATCACTTGACATCGGCGGGAAAACAATAGCACATCGCCTACTCTAAACCAGAGTCTGGTCGTCACGTCTGCCAGGTTAGCTTGGGGTTGCTACGTGTTCCGTGTTAACCCCCCCTGCCCCCTCTTTCCCCACATATCTCGGCGGAGAGGTCTCGCACAGTGCAGCCCGCTACTGTTGTTGCGTATGAATTTTTTTTAATTATTATATATTATTATACTAGACCGGACTTTGATATGAATGATGTCTGTTATTTTAATTGAGTTTTGGACAATGTATTGGATGGTCTGCTCACCTATTCTTTTGTAATGATGGTGTACATTTGTGTAAGTGTATAATGAGTCGGGAGACTCATTTTAGAGGGAGGGGAGTGATGTCACAGAGTGCCTGGTCAGGGTTAAATTACTGATTAGAGTTAACATGTGGGGGCAAAACCCAGGCGCGTGATAAATGGGCACTCTGAAAAGGGAATCCCGGCGTACGTCGGTAGAATAATGTGTGAGCCAGGTTAAATGGACATCGGTATATGTCAAGGTGTCCAAAAGGCCGGAAGAAGTCAGGAGTGTCTTGTGAGAGAATATGTCAAATAGACATTAATAAATGTTCAAGTGTCTAGGCATGGGTATGGAGGGTCCACGTGGTAAAAATAATGTGGGACTGTGGATAAGTAGAAGTAAAAGTTGAATTAGGCAGATGTATATAAGGAATGGTCGGTGGGCGTTTCGCGGGCCCCGTTGCTGAAGTGACACGTTGTGGTACCCTCTAGACAGCGCACCGACCATTACCATGTTTTCAAGACAACGCCTCGCATTGTTGGGTGAGTGGACTTAAGCTTTTATTGTATCAAATGCCAGAAGTAAATATGGTGATGTAAACTCCTTCACTCTCCCCTTATGTCTGAGAATGCTTGAAGTGTGAATGATCCTGTTTGTGATTCGTAATGTGCTTGATTGTCAGCGTTAAACGTTGTTTTGGTTAGTTGTTGTGATGGTTAGTTGTTGTGTGATTAGTTGTTGTATGTGATATTTAGAGAGGTGCATGAGTTTGCATGACGGAAGCCTGATTAGTGTCCTCAGCCACCGTACCTCTCAGATAAGCGAGTCTGCCCTATTTCTGATCGTACAACTAATTGACACGTATAGGTCAGCCTGATTGGCGATGCTTCTTGTATTCATGCAGTAGCGATTTGATAAGGAGATACGTACTCCAGAATCCCCAGGAGCGTGTTAGACCATTTAAACACGTTGATTAAAAGATCCTTAAACGGCTGAGTGATAAAAGGCTGTTCAACGGACTTTAATGTCCTTTGTGCTGGTGACCTCAGTTAGAATCTTTGTTAGGATCAACGTTTGGCTGTTGTTGTTTGTTTGTTGTTGTTGTTTTTTGTGGCTGTTTGTGTGCGTGTGTGTGTGTGTGTGTGTATGTGTGTGTGCAGGCCCGGATCCAGGGGGGGGGGGATGCCCCCCCAGCCCCCAAATTTGTTAAAATGCTAGCGTGGTGGAGGCCTTTTGCATGAGGTTCAAGGTCCCAAACAAGAAGTTGCCCACCCCCACCCCCCCTCTGGAGCTAAGTGATCCGGCCCTGGTGTGTGTGTGTGTGTGTGTGTGTGTGTGTGTGTGTGTGTGTGTGTGTGTGTGTGTGTGTGTGTGTGTGTGTGTGTGTGTGTGTTTTACAAAGCAACTAAGGAAGAGTAGCCACTGATTCTGTTTCAGTGTGTAGCAAGGTACAGATATGATGCTCTTGTATGATTCACAACGGGCTTGACAACACTTAACGGCCAATACAGAACCTGACTGGGTCCCCAAGGTATTGATTTACCTGTCATTTATGCAAAACGATAAATCATAAGACCTAATACTTCATCCTGATCGCAAGCTAGCACATCGACCAAATGATGCAGACTAAACGGCCGTAATACCCGTGTTGCCCATTTTTACACACAAAATGACGTGTGCAGTCTGTATTAGACGGTCAAAAATCGAAAGAATATGCCTATTGTAAATTGCATACATGTTTATGACCGCTCGTTGTTCATGGCTGTCAACACACTGGTTGATTCCTTCGATTCGCTACCGCTATCAGCGGTAGCGAATAGAGGGAGACAACCAGTGTGTTCTGTCGACGGCGAATTGCCAGAAACATTCAAATTAATTATGATAGTGGGAGTCGGACACATATTACAACATTTTAATTGCAGGCAAGACAACCTGGGCACTTGTATAACTGTGGTGGGCTAAGATTTTGGACCTTTCGGCTACAGACAGCGAGGTCCAAAGCGACAGACCAGCACGCATTTAACGTCGTCTGCTACTAAATGTAATGAGTAAGGAAGTTCGTTTAATGACGGCCAGATGGATCATGTATAGGTCTAGCTAATGGTCTTAACTGTACCCACGGCGCCTACTTGGGACACACTAACACTGTAGGGCAATGCATGTTCTTGTTTGTAACCACCCTCGATTTGCTACTGTTGATCGGCGGTAGCGAATCTTGGGAGACAAGCAGTGTGGTTCGTAACTCTAGGAACTGGTGTAACAAGCTGAAACGCAATCCTCTTAAAACCCGTGTAACAGGCTGTAAAGCAAACTTTACCATTTCTCCTTGTACCTACCATCAAAAGTATGCTCATGTTCACTCGTGGCAAACTGACAAACTGAGCATCAAATAACAAGGCGGTCGCTCTAACAGATCGTGAAGAAAAACAAATCATTAACCCATCAATTTTAATTATTTTTCTGATCAACACCGTAACAAGAAATCAATCGACCGTGACAGTTCCTGGGTGGTGCCAAAATAGCTCGACGCTTACAAGCGCCTATTTATTCTGGCACCACCCTGGAACTACCACGGTATATCAGCCTCTTGAACTTAAAGTGCGTAAGGACATCTCCCAAATTTTAAATATTTGTCCTAAGAGCCCCAGGAGTCAAAGTATACACATGAACGCACAAGAGTGGCAAACTACGACAGGTAGCTACTTCAGACTTTGTGAGGCGGTCACTAAAACTTAAGGCCCCGCCACAAGGGCCGGTTGTGCCCCGATTTTGAAGCCGATTCCGATCCGTTTGCGATCGGATGACGTCAATTATCCGATCCGGTCCCAATCGGCTGGGAATCGGCTGACTAGAACCTGCTCTATATTTCCGATCCAGCTTCAACCAATCAGAGCACGTCTCGCAAAGCATGTCGTTTCAACACGGTTTGCAAATGGCCGAACACGTCTGTTGTGATCAGTACCACCGCCGTTGCCGCTGATGTTTCGCACGCCTCTTCCCGAATATGATCCAAAACTGCTGATAATGCAAGCACATCATCATCACTGTCAAAACTAGCAGTCATTTTGTAGAACAGGTACGACTTTGATCTTCGGTTCAAACCGGTCGGCTAAACTTGACAAGTCGAGAAATGTCAGTGTGGCACTGCACACGTTTTTTTTAATCCGGCCCGATCACCTACCGATTCGAAAACTGATCGGGAATCGGCCTCAAAACCGGGCTCGTGTAGCGGGGTCTTAACACTAAGTAGATCTGATTCTACCATCTGCTTGCTACACAACCACCCACACCATTTGCCAGTGTGTCAATAATCGAAGAGTTTGCCTCTATTGTAAAAAAAAAAAAAAAAAAAAAAAAAAAGGGGGGGGGGGGGGGGGGTCTTTTCGTAAAACGAAACAAAGAACAAATGAAAGAAACTACGAAATAACAAGGACAAAATGGTAAACAGTTTTTCCTTTTCAATTCCCTAAATTGCATGTAACCTCGTGAACCTCAAAGCATCACCCACATTGGGTTTTCCCTCGAATCTTTACAGCAGTAGCAAAATATAAGGAGGCAACCAATGTGAGAATCGGCTTTCCAAAGCTTGCCCCAAGAAACGTACTCGATACAGTGAATTGTCTAATAGGATCTCCTACAATCAAACGCCCATCAGATCCTTCCTCTAGGAGTCACAGATTGTAGATCTACCCAACCGTGCCTGTTGCATGAAGTCCACACGCATCCCTCCAGAGATTAAAACGGTTCTCTAAATAACAAAATTTCAAAATGCATTACAAAAAGACAGTGACGGTAAATTCAGCCAGTACCTGTCTGCGTCCTTGGCGCGGAGCACGAACAGGCGGGCCGAAGAGAAGGAAGCAACGTAGTGAGGGCCGCCATGTGTGTTGTGTGTCGTCAGTCGTCGCGTGTCGTCTGCTACGCTTCACTCTGCCTCCATGTTTCTAGGCGTAGATCGGCTGTTGGTGTAAAACGGCATGTGTCGCCGGTGTCACTGACTACACGCCATAAAAAAAGGTCGCGCAAAAGAGTGTCCCGAGTTTTCAGAGGAAGAGAACCGCTGTGTCGCATGATTCACTCACTCTCTTCTTCATCAGTCTTTTTTCCGTTCGACATTTGCATCCACATCACTGACTCAGCTCCAGGCAAAACAACACACACTTTCCGCTTGAAAGAGGCATAGATTCTCATGAACCCCTGCGTTTCGTAGGCCCCTTGCTAACAATGATAGACACTTCATTCACAATTCCTCCAACGTAGGAAGCTTTCAAGGAAACGCGTCATTGAAAACACACTGTGCGATCATCCCGATCAGCAGGGCTGAGCTCTTGAGGGAGACAATGCAGGGAGAGACAGTCGATGGCAGCTTTTCACTGTGTGATGACGACAGACGACCGATTAGCGAGGCAGGGACGCCCCGTAAATCCGCACAGGGCGCTCGATTGCTTGACAGCACACAAACGGGCGAATTAGACTGGGTGCTCGCACTTTTGAAAAACGCCAAAGCCAAATTGTCTACGTCTGAAGACGAAAGCTAGTGCGGCCGATGTCTGCCAGCAAGAGGCACGGATCCTAATGAGCGGCTCTGCGACTGCAGAGATTCATGACAATCTATGCCTTATCATAGTAGATGAAAATGTTTCTACACTTTGTCAAATTATGTTCTATAAACATATTTCCTCGGTGCTTTTCGAGCAACAATATACTTTTTAAGAGATGCAACCAACCTTTTTCCAAAATCAACATTTAAAACAGAACTGAGATAGAGAAGGAGAAAGTCATAAATTATGAGTCAGAATGCCAACCACTTGACAACCGAAGGCACACACGAGTGCACGCCGCCGGCACTTTTGTGCGCAATTACTACTGGTTCCAGACCCAATCGAGCTGCCGGCAGCATGCAACATGGGACTCGGGACAGAGTGAGTGAGTCACTCGCAGAACAAGTGACTGTTGCACAAGGAATCTCTCTGTCTCGCTCTCTTGCTTTGTCAGTTCCAATGAACAGTTTAGTCCTCACTCGTACGATCTCCCTCTGAAGATGCAAAATTCGAACCAAACAGGTGACCACCAGCCGTGCAAAATGCAAAGAAAATCTCAAAGAAAGAAATAAGATAAGATAAGATAAGATGGTTTATTGCCATATGTTTCCATGTACAAAACAATAAAAACATTGGAATTTGTCTTGATGTCAGTTACTAAGACTAAACACACACACACACACACACACACACACACACACAGAGAGAGAGAGAGAGAGAGAGAGAGAGAGAGAGAGAGAGAGAGAGAGAGAGAGAGAGAGAGAGAGAGAGATCTGATACAGTTAAAAACTGACTGTACACAATCATTCTCACTCGCCACTCGCGCTCTCTCCAATTAGTCCGGTTGATCAGAGAGAGCGTGAACAGCAAGAGGGAAAAAAACTGTTGCGGAATCTGCTGGTCCTGGTACTGATGGACCTGTACCTGCGCCCTGATGGTAAAATTTGAAAAAGCTCATTGCCGGGGTGGGTGGAATCACTGGAGATAAGACGTGCTCTACGTAAGAGACGCTGCTGGTACAGTGAGTCCAGGCTAGGAAGATCTCTGCCTATGATTTCTGAAGCGGTCTTGACCACCCTACTCAGTCTGATTTTCTCTTTGGCCGTGATGGAACCATACCAAACCGTGATCGAAAAGGTGAGCACGCTCTCAATCACAGCTCGGTAGAATTGCATCAACATGTGGGCACCGAGACCGAAACTTTTCAGACGTCGCAGGAAGAACAAGCGCTGCTGTGCTTTTTGGACGATAAGGCGAGTGTTTTCCTCCCACTTCAGGTCACATGACAGGGTAGTGCCAAGAAACTTAAAGTTCTGGACTGTTTCAATGATTTCACTATTGATCACAAGAGGGGGAGGGGGAGGGGGACTGTTTCTTTCTAAAGTCCACAATCATTTCTTTTGTTTTGCCAGAGTTCAGTTCAAGGTTGTTGTTATTACACCAACTAATTAGAGTCTCAACCTGACTACGGTAAGCGGATTCGTCTGAGTTTGTAATGCACCCTTCCACTGTGGTGTCATCTGCAAATTTCAGAACTTTAGTACTGGCATGGCATGAAGCACAGTCATAAGTAAACAGGGAGTAGAGCATAGGGGAGAGCACGCACCCCTGAGGCGTGCCCGTGGATAAAGTGAGGGTGGATGACACATTTCCACCAATTTTAACGACCTGTGGTCTCATCAACAGGAAATCGAGGGTCCAGAGGCACAATGTCTCTGGAACTCCGATTTGCTGGATCTTCTGGTACAATTTAGATGGAATAATGGTGTTAAAAGCAGAACTGTAATCAACAAATAAAATTCTGGCATAGGTGTTTGGGATTTCAAGGTGTTGTAAAACATAAAACAAACCAAGTGACACCGCATCCTCCACGGAACGTTTTTCGCGATACGCGAATTGAAAACAATCCAGCAGAGGGTCGGTAAATGTTCTCAGAAACCGGAGGACGAGGCGCTCAAGCGTCTTCATGACAACTGAGGTCAGAGCGACCGGTCTGTAGTCATTTAGGGAGGACACTTTGGATTTTTTCGGAACAGGAATGATGGTGGACCTTTTGAAACACTGAGGAACAGTGCACTGAGAGAGAGACATGTTGAAAATGTCAGTAAAGACGCCCGAGAGCTGGTCCGCACAGTTTCTGAGTAAGCGTGGAGAAATGTTATCTGGACCGGCAGCTTTCCTTCTGTCTAGACGCTGAAACATGCACCTGACATCGGTGTCTAGAATAATGAAAGGTGGGTTCTCAGTATGACTCCTCTCCACAGAAGGAGGTGGGGTCATATTCTTTTTGTCAAAACGACTATAAAAGTCATAAAATATATAAATAATATAAAATATATAATATAAAATGCGCTTAGAAATGTCAAGTACAACGCAACTGCGTTGTATTTGTCCTTTCCAAGCGTGTTTCTTTCTTTGCTGGTATTTTCTGTGAAGATGTAGACGGCACCCATTTATGCCTGCAAGAGGCAGAGAACCTGCACTAGGCCCTAAGCTAATTTGGCATTACCCTAATTTGGCAAACTGTGGTGTCGTAAGGGTGGATGTACTCGAGTACAAGAGAACCTGTTTTCAGCAACCACCCGTTGTTGTTTGTTTGGTTCGGTTATTTTTATTTTTTATTTTATTATTATTATTATTTTTTTTTTTTTTTTTTTGGGGGGGGGGGGGGCAAGAAAAATCTAAAAAGACAAGTGGTCTCTCAACAGACGTAATAAAGGGCAAAAGGTGTTACCTGTCATTAAAGACCATCATTTTGGTGGCTACAGCCACCTAAATGATGGTCATTAATGAAAGGTGTTCTATCAAAAGGACGGTCGCTCAAAACAAGCTTTACTGTATATGGGTCGCAAAAGCAAGTGACCCAAATAGTCTGTGTACAGTCTTTGAAATGCGTGGTCACGTCTTCAGTCGGCTAGCCTTTGTAACGCGTGTGCCCTTGCAAAGCTAAAAAGAAACTCTTTCCTTTCATGTACTGATGAAAATCGTCCGAAATTAGTCTTCGTCAGGTAATGAAACTTTTTGGATGTCTTGAGGCCACTCTCCCCCCCCCCCCCCCCCCCCCCCCCCCCCGCCCCTCCCCCTCCTCCCTCACATCCTCACACCCCCCCCCCCAAAAAAAAAAAAAAAAAAAAATAATAATAATAAAAATAAAAATAAATAAATAAATAATAATAAATTATAAAATAACATTTTTAATTTTTTTTTTTTTTAAATCTTTATCAGGTACTAAACTGTTTTAGAAATCTGGTTGCAGCAAAAACGCAACGCAAAGCTAAATACCCGCCTACGCCATTATTACGGGGAGAAAAAAAATATTTTCTTTCTTTTTTTGCATTAATGAAACGGTGTTGCACAGCACCGGCAGTGACAAATACAGGAGTGGGGTTGGGTGGGGAGAAGGGGCAGGTGGCGGGGGTGTATATGTATGTGTTGCTTTGTGTGTGTGTGTGTGTGTGTGTGTGTGTGTGTGTGTGTGTGTGTGTGTGTGTGTGTGTGTGTGTGTGTGTGCGCGCGTACACGAAACCACTGAAATGGGTGACTTTCTTTACCATCCTTATGCAAAATGGGTGTGTGTAAAATTCTGGGTGACCAAGTCAGGCACCCATTTTTTCTGAGGGTTGTTTCTGCATTATCTTTCATTCAAAAGTCAGAAAAAAAAAATCAAAATAGCATGTCCCCATTTCCCCAGATTTACTTCATGTTGTGTTTTTGCGATGCCCTGGGCCTGTGTGTTGACATGGAAGCGAGTGTTTTCAGATCGCTGATTGGTTAGCCCAACACCGATGAACGGAGTTGTTTCCCTTGCCCTTCCTAAAACATCTTTCGTCCCCTGGCTAACCGTTCTTCACGTTTGCAGAGGTACTTTATGCAATATTTCTTAGTTAAGAGCACGCCAAAATGTACTTGTTCAGTGCAGTTATTTAACTGAGAGATGCCTCCAATCCCCGATACCCGTTTGGCCCAGAAAAATAAGGCGTCTGCTTCAGCCATGGCTCGGTCCGTGTCTTCCTCTCTGACCGTTGAGTCTTGTAGTAAATGATAATAGAACCCCACGATTTTAACAAAAGCTTTCTTCTTCAATGAAAGGAATTCGTTCAATAACACATTACAAGGTCAATCTGCCACGCGATTTTGTTTCTTTTTTTCTGACGTGTGATTGTCAGTGATCAAAAAGTAACTTGACACATGCATGCACAGTATGAGTTAACTTTAATATAAAAAAAAATGGCGCCAGATTTCAATCCTCGTTCGCAAAACTGCCTAGCGATTCGAAGAACAAACATCCACAAACAGGTCTTTCGGATTGTGCAACTGAAGTGTCGCTTTTTACTGTGTTACCAGTTTTTAGTTCCCAGGGTCACCCTGGTTAGCCCCACAGGGTGGGTTTTTCTCTCTATTCTGGGGCATGTGTTTCTGTCTACCCTTTGTCCATTCACCTGTATTTGCCTTTTTAAAACTCTCCCTACTGTCTGCACTGCCTGTAGCTCTTGATATTGGATGTGTGTTGCTAAATGGTCTTAGTTTACTTAGGCCCCATGTGTTAGGTTTATTTAACGTATTTGACCAGCTGGCGACATACATTCAATGTTCTGTTTAGGTGTTTTTTTCACAAGCAGTGCAGGCACGTCCTGAGAAAGCCTTGTTGCTGTCGGGACGTTAAGCAATGTACAATCAATCTGATTCAAAATGTCAATTGGTTTACATGGTTGTATTGGACATGTTTGCAGCAACACCGTTTTGGTCACACCAGCTCAGGACTTTCTGCACACACCCAGCGCCGGATGGCAGCATGATGTCCAAACCCATCGGGATCTATGGAAGTTGATTGATTGATTGTACATTGCTTAACGTCCCGACAGCAACATGGCTTTCTCAGGACGTGCCTGCACTGCTTGTGAAAAAAAACCAAAACAGAACACTGAATGTATGTCGCCAGCCGGTCAAATACGTTAAATAAACCTAACACATGGGCCTAAATAAAGCTAAGACCATTTAGCAACACACATCCAATATCAAGAGTTACAGGCAGTGCAGACAGTAGGGAGAGTTTTAAAAAGGCAAATACAGGTGAATGGACAAAGGGTAGACAGAAACACATGCCCCAGAATAGAGAGAAAAACCCACCCTGTGGGGCTGACCAGGGTGACCCTGGGAACTAAAAAATACCTAACCCCACCCAAGTCCCCCAGGGCAGACCCGGGTGGGGTATCTATGGAAGTGGACAAGCACGCCCCTTCCTGGCACATGACCAAGGCCCATGGCAAAATTAGTCAGCTGCAGCATCATAGCCCCCCAGCCTCTGCCACAGAGGGTGCGTCTGGTTGGAGGGTGCATGGACGGCAGTGGAATGCTCCCAATTACAAACTGGTAAGTAAAGTGATTCTATGATCATCTTCATTTTATTGGCTGGCGTGCGAAGCAAAAGTGAGTTTATCTTCTGGGCCATTGATCGTCCGTCCGTCGTCCATGGTAAACTTTAGCTCATTCTACCCCAACACCAAAATCCTTAAATTTTGCCCCTGTCCTCTCAAGACCGCATTGCAGCACAGGACACAGATCGACCATGATAGTTCAAGGGTGATGCCTTTGAACTATCATGGTCGATCCTTATCCTGCTGTGGTGTGTCTGGGGTAGAATGAGTTAACGGTAGCATTTTCTCGGAGACTATTCACGCCACATTCTTCAAGCTTGGCCCAAGGATACTTTGTGGCAAGACCTTTTTAAACATGCCAATTTGAGTGACCTCTCTCAAAGGGTCACGCAGGGTTGACAAGTGTGTAAAAACTGCTTGCATTTTCAGAAAACGTGGATTTTGCTGCTGCTGCAGAAGCCAGCCCTCGTCACCGAGGTCACACATATGTAAATCGGTCATACACGGGATTACTCTTTTTATTCTTGTGCAAGGCCCCTTAAACCAAAATTGGGCCGTTTCTGTCCTAATGCAGCTTTGGTTTCAATCTTTCTTTCTTTCTTTCTCCAGGAATCAATGAGCATGACGGAGAAAAGACATCCAGAGTCTGATGACAATCTAGATAGTTTTGATGATGACAGTACTGCGTCAGCTCCTGTCCGAAAGAAAGCTAGATTTACAAGGAAACCATGGGGGGAAGCTGAAGAGAAAGCTGTTCAAACTCGTTTCAAGACACACCTCGTCATGAACAAACTTCCTGGAAAGGCCGAGATACAGCACGCAATGGCAGAAGATCCTGCACTTAGACATAGGCGCTGGACAAACATTAAGGATTACGTCCGCAACAGACTGAAAAAGTTACAAAAGAAATGAATCGAGGTTCCCCGCCACTCGCGGCCTTTTCGGTTTCATACAGATCTATTACAAGAGTGTTATTATTGGGGTGGTTTCAGCATGTATAGCCTGCTTTTTTTTATCTGATGGATGCCTGGATCATTTTGTGTACTGTATAACCTTTGGATTTGCAAAACTAAACAGCCGGCTGGGGACAAAAGACAATAATAAGATAAGAAAACCATTGACAACGTAAAGATTTATTACAAGAGTGTTATTATGGGTGGGGGGTGGGGTGGGGGGTTGCTCTGCCTGGATCATTTTTGTATACTGCATTCCATCTATTTAAAAATCTGCAAACGGAAGAAGAATGGTTGGTTGGGGGACAAAAGACAATAAAGGCTGAAGTTTCAAGTGATTTCTTATGTTGTCATTTAATTAATTAATGTCAGTGTTCTGTTCTGTCATTTTAACTCATTCTACCCCAAGACCGGAATCCCCAAATGTTGAAGTTGTCTTCAGAAGACTGCGTTGCAGTGCAGGACACAGATCCACCATGATAGTTCAAGGGTGATGCCAGAATAGCTTGGCGCCCATAGGCGCCAAGCTATGGGCGCCAAGCTATTCTGGCATAACCCTTAAACTATCATGGTGGATCTTTATTTTGCTCTGGTGTGTCTGGGGTTGAATAAGTGTTAGTTTCTTCATCTGGGTCTTTTTCTGTCTTTCATATTTTTCCACACTTTTTGACCCGCATCATACTGAGGCTAAAAACTTCAAATTTGTTCACTGCCATAATTCTATGCAAGCTACATTACAGTACTTACAGATGAGGACATAGACCAATGGCTTTAGTTCAAGGGTGGTGCCACAATAGCTTGGAGCCTAGAGGCACCAAGCTATTCTGGCACTAACCCTTGGACTATTTCAGTCACACTTGTTGCACACACTGGTGTATTCCGAATGATAAGGGTTAATATTCAAAATGCTCTGTTGCTGTTTGTCTGGAACTCCAGAGTACCCAAAACCAAAAAAAAAGTCTTTTAATTTCCAAAATACATTATGTTGATTCTCACATAAATGCCATGATACACTGTTTTGCTTCAGAAGGACAAAACGCAGCAATGTTTAAAAGATTTCCTCTGTAAAAATCATAATCGAAAGGTTACGGGCCAGTGTTTATTGAATTTTGCACCATACAATGTTAAAAATGTTAAAGCACACATACACATTAAGTTGTAAAAAAAAAATTAATGTGAAAAAGAAGTATTCCATGAACTTGACCTTATTACAGATGCCTACTGTTGTGAAGACACCCATTTTGACTGTAATGCCAGTTTTTGTGTGAGAGGCACCCACTTTATTGGTAGAAACCCATTTTTTTTCCATCTAGTGGCTCTGTTTCTAGAAAATATCTATTTTAAGTTATAGAGCTTAGTTATAAGGCGAGTCCTAAACATTCGCATCAATTCCAGAGCCCTAGAATAAATAGAAATATGGGAACCCATTTTGACATAAAATGGTAGGTAACCCACTCTGACGCTTTCGTCCCCATGTGTGTGTGTGTGTGCAGGAATCATCGCGACAAAGAGCAGGCGGGTGGCGGGTGTGTATGTGTGTCTGTTGCTTGTGTGTGTGTGTGTGTGTGTGTGTGTGTGTGTGCGCTTGCGCGACCGCGCGCGTGTGATTGTCTGCATGTGTGTTCACGTGTATGCGCGTGCATGCGCGTGTGTGTGTGTGTGTGTGTGTGCAGGAATCATCGCGACAAAGAGCAGGCTACCGACAGCCAAAGGATTAACCTCTACGTACCGAGGACTATTATTTACCAACGGCGAAATGTAGTTGCCACTTACGTATAATCTAGTACGATTAAGAATGATCAAGCGCCCATATTTTATGTTGGTAATTTCACACATTTACATACATGATCGTGAATACCGCCACTAACAGCAGCTGGAGTAAGTTCCGTGTACATCGGTCATTTATTTTGTCCCCGTGCACTACTATCGGCCATCGCCTGATAAAGTCACAGCATCTATCTTCTATCCATCGATCGGTCTATTATCCCATAGCATACTGAGGCTAAAAGCTTCAAATTTGTACACTGTCATATGCAAGCTACATTATAGTACTTACAGATAAGGATATAGACCATTGGCTTTAGTTCAAGGGTGGTGCCAGAATAGCTTGGCACCTAGCGGCGCCAAACTATTCTGGCACTACCCTTGAACTATTTAAGTCAAACTTATTTCACACATTCCGAACGGCTATTCCGAATGATAAAGAGTTATCGAAGCATCTCACCTACCTGCCACCCCCCCCCCCCCCCCCCACACACACACACACACACCTCTCTCTTGCACACACGTTGTACTTCTACTGTTCTCCTCCTCCCCCCCCCCCCCCCCCCCCCCCGCACACACCTCTCTCTCTTGCACACACGTTGTACTTCTACTGTTCTCCTCCTTCCCCCCCCCCCCACCCCTTTCTTTTTTCTTCCGCAAAATACATCGATCCACGCCCCCCCCCCCCCCCCTTTTCAAATCGACCTCCTCCTCAACACGCCCCCCCCCCCCAACCCCTTTCAAATCGACCTCCTCCTCAACACACCCCACCCCTCTCCTCCTCCCCCTCAAATTATCAATGACCACAACTCATCACCCCATTGCGCTCAATTTGTCCAACATCAATCATTCTGGTAAACCGTAGGCCTTCATACCAAAACCCATAAATCTGCAAGCGGCGTAGATCCTCATGAGCCCCTGCAGATCTGCGTCCCTTGCAAGATCGGATCATCCATCTTTTTCTCAAGCTTTCTCGAAAGGAGAGACTCTTCTATGTAGAAGAGACACAGATATATGCAAACTCTTTTCATCTGTAAGAGGCGTAGGTCCTCATGAGCCCATGCAGTCGCAGGGCTTCACGAGGATCTATGCCTCTCACTCAATCGGATCATTCTCCTTCAATATTCCGGGCACGGTGTAGTGGAAGGTTGTCTGGTCCTGTTGTTTCGTAAATCTGATGTTCACGGGAGCCGGATGATCGACCGCGACACGCCACTGTTGTATCTCCATCGAATCTCCGCCACTCCTAATGTGATATGAAAACCACTCAATTATATCCCCCATTCTCCTGATGAGTCTATTGCGTTCCCGCTAACCCCGCTCGAACGTATCACCCGCGTCTTAACCCCCAATCAGCCACAGCCTAACATCCAATATCGGATAAAGCATCAAGTCGACCTTAGTCTTGTCATGGGCTGTCGAACTCAGATGAAAGAGAAGATGTTCGTCTTTAAAAGTTGACAGGTTGCGGCAGAGATTTTCATGACCAGATAAAATGAATATGCTGTACACTGATACACATCATGAAAACGCATTTCTGTACTCCAACCTGTGGTAAGACCTACTTTTGACAAGAACTGGTGCACATTCTACGCCGAATGATGCTGGACTGAAAGAATAACAACTCAACAATACAATTCAATTACCAGATGCTCGCTCGATGACACCCCCTCCCCCAACCCCCCCCCCCCCCCCCTATCCATTTTTGCGACGATAATAGTAGCCTGCTAAGTGTTGAACCCTAATAACTAACCCTCACTCTTCCCATTCAGCCCCGCTTCGGGGACAAAAAACTAAACAAAACAAAAAGAACACAGATCCAAAACAGGCGTGCACAAAGACAAAGTGTGGAGGGCCGTGAGGGTGCGTGCCCCTTTCAAAATGGCAGCGTTCCTGCTGCAGTAAAAGCATCTTAAAGACAGCAAGTCCATTTTTTCTGTAAAGCGAGATTGCTATTGTCTTACACTAAAAATCTCGCCTTTTACAAAATGGATTGTCTCTTTCACTCACATGGCAGTTCTTGGGATTAACGCCAGGCAAGACACCGAGGCCATTTCACGGTGGCCAATGGCAAGAAATGCACCAGCTGGTAACACTGAGAGGGTTAGAGTTACTCCATTTCCGAAATCAATATGAGTGGGGCATTTCTGTCAAAAATGTTCCATATCCAACTTGCAGCGCTGTTTCTGTCATCATTACGATATGAAGGCTGTTTCCGGCATCCAAATTCCCCATATCAAATTAAGACATGCTTTGACCGAACAAATGGAACCCTGTTGGGAGTTATCCTCGGAAAACTACATGACAGTTCTAGATATTAATCTATCATGACAGTTCAAGGCTGCTGCCAGAATAGCTATTTTGGCACCACCCTTGAACTATCATGGTCGATCAGTCTCCACTGTACGTTATCCCTGCTCGCAAACATCGGTAAATATGTTTATTGGCCCGATTTCCGACCCCAATAGTCATATAAATTCTTATGGCGTGTAACAATGTGTGCCTCTTGCACATTGAAGGGGTTAGCTGAGAAACTGAACATGAAAGCATTAGTTCATTAAAAATACTGACTGCAATCTGTTATTCAATGTCGTCATAACAATAATGTCATTAATTTTATTACAGAAGGGAAAACAATGTAATCATATTTTGCCATCTGTGCATGCGTGGCCGTATCCGCCCATGCGTGCGTATGGCGAGATCTGTTGAAAGTTTGGAGTCAGCACCCCCCCCCCCTCCCCCATCCCCCCATCTACACAAGACATGGATTCTCATCATCAACAACAGGCCGCAAAAGTCTATGAAGATACCTGACTATTACCAGGTACATTTATATCTGCGATTTTCAAGCGCAATCGCTCAAAGTACTTATATCCAAAGCAAAAGGCGGTACTGAGACGGGTCCGTAGAGGAGCCAAGCTAATCAGGCACTAGTCTAACTTTATCCACCGACTTGCACGCTATGTGAACCGTGAGAAATTTTACTCGCAGATTAGGATAGGACACGTACTGTACTGCCCTGTAAAGGCAAAAGACAGCAAGTCCGTTTTTTAAAAAGCGCGATTTTCACTGCACTGCAATGAAAATCTGGCTTATCACAATAATGGACTTGGTGTCTTTTTCATTCACAGGGCGGTACACTTCTTGGCCACATAATAATTATCATAAAACAGATAACCTAAGAAGCATCGCCTGGTCTGGCGGCTATAAATTACGATTTACCCAATGATAAGCCCGCCTACTAAACCTGCTAAATTTAGAGTACCACGTGTCTAAATTTGGGAATCTGAGAGAGTGCGATTACTGAAGAAAATTAATATAAAATTTTTTCAAACCTTCTGGTTTGTGTGTTCTGCCTCGAACCGTAAAACTAATACACTACTGCGAACATTGTAAGTATGAACCTCGAGTGTGTTTTACGTCTTTGAATAATGACAAAAATACCCGGCCCTTGACTACCCAAATGCAAGAGGTATAGATCCTTAAATCTTAACACTAACGTCGAAATTTCCAAATTCGGGAGTTGTCCTCTGAAGACTACATACTGCCGAAGACCTATATCGACCATGATAGTTCACGGGTGGTGCCAGAATAGCTTGGCGCCTATATGCGCCAAGCTATTCTGCCACCACCCTTGGAACTGTCGTAGTCGATTCATATCTTGCTGTAGGCTAAATAGGCATCGCGCTTGAACAATCACGGTCGACCCCTATCTTCTTGCAAAATGTGTCAAGAGCTGCACGGCCTAAACAGCAGCAACAACAAGAAAATTTCCGCTTGCTCAGTTCCTGCTAATAGTATTAGTGATACAATGATATGCGGTCAAGCAACGCTACCGGGACAAGTCCACTACTTTTGTTGTACCCAGTATCAGATATCGCTCCTGAACTCATTCAGCCCGGCGCACGTATTTCCCAAATTGTGGAGGCGTCACCTAACGTCTATGCACCTGTTGCAGGAGATGGATCGACCATAATTCAAGGGCAGTGATAGCTAATCTGGCACTACCCTTGAATTATCATGGTCGCCCCATCTCCTGCTGTAGTTCGTCAGGGCTGAATGGGTTAATCATTTCTTTGTGTGTACAGGTGTGGTGAACGGCTCTCGTTCCCTCGGGTGTGTCTCTATCTGTGACGTGGGCCCCGAAAGACACGACGACACCGATCAGCAAACTATCGAGCGACTGATAATGACTGATCACGGAATTTATTGGCATTTAACACCTTCGCTGCCAGTGATCACGGATTTCGCATCAGGAACCACTGCACTCTGATCGACATTTCCGTAAACAACACACACTGAATGGGACCAGACACAAAGAGAACATCGGATCAACAAGAGACATAAATCCTCGTGAGCCCCCGCGACTGCGGGGGCTCATGAGGATTATATGTCTCTTGCAGCTGGTTAGCGTTCGCCTTGCTCCGACAGTTAAGAGGTTAACTACTGTCCCGGTGGCTAAAGAAAAGATAAGATCTGAAAGGACGGGGCCCTGCATCAATTCTTAAAATGCTATGGCCGGATAATGCTGGTGAACTCTACCTATTACTGAAAGAATAAACAAACAAAGAACGGACGAACGAGTGAACAAACGAAGCAAAGCGAACGAATTAACAAAAACAAACAAACTCACCGAAAGAGTGACTGTATGGAGTCCGGGTCCAGAAAATCATGATCGCGCTTAACATCCGAAATATCCATTGGAAATGAACCATCTGCAACACAAAACGGATAAACGATACAAAGAAATTAAAAATAATAAGGCTGCATACCTACAGCTCCACCATAAGTAAAAACTATGTGTGCTGGTCTGTGATTTTGGACCGTCCGCGTTCAGTACGTAAAAATTCACATACCAGCAAACCTATCACGATGCTGGATAAGAAACTGATCACAAAAGACCGAACGGACGTGACGGAAATTCATCTCAATATCAAATTCATGAATGAATCTACAGTTACCGTATGCTAAAAATCTGCCCTAGTTTTTTGTGAAAAAAACATCTCGCATTTGGAAATTTCCAAATTAGGGCTGACTTAGGAACACTCATCTAAATCAGTTCACTTCCAACACTAATTCTTCACTGTCCGTCTTGAAAATAAACCTTAACATATTGTGTTAACCACTTCACTGTCGAGAAAATGTGAATACATGTACCACCCATTGCAAGACGTAACAGATCCTCGTGAACCCCGGGGGTCATGAGGATCTATGCCTCTTACTAAAACCACTCTTCGTATATGTTCCTTTGTCGGCTGGAGAACTCAGGCGTTGAATTTACAATAATCTCAAAAAACGCGTTCTGTTCACTGGCAGTGAAGGGATTAACTCATTCAACTCCGACACGCCACGGCAAGACATGGATCGAACGTGATAGTTCAGGGGTTGTGCCAGAATAGCTTTGCGCCCATAGGCGCCAAGCTATTCTGGCACAACCCTTGACCTATCACGCTCGGTCTGTTTCCAAAAGTGTAATAAATTTTCTTTTAAAGCGCAACTTCAAAATTTGCGGATTTTGGTCATGGAGCTGAATATGTTAAGAGGCGGAAGAGGCGACTGTAAAAATAATTTGCGTGTATCACAAACGTGACAGAAACATTTGACCAACAAATCACAGAACTCAAAGCTACAGTTTCGTCTTCAAGTGTCCATGCATATGGTCCGATTTAGAAATCATGGTGTCTCTGGAACTACCGCAGATTTACTGCCGAAAAACACAACTGCCTGAGGTACACAGATAGTTCTAACCATCAAGAGGCACAGATCCTCACGAGTCCCCGCAACTGCGGGGACTCGTGAAGATCTATACTTCTTGCATTTGGGTGTTCGCTGTTCTGGCAGTGAGTGAACAGATTAGTTTTTCTGGGCTTACCTTCGAACATCTGTGCATACTGAGGGAACCCGGCCGCTCTCAGCCACTGGCAAGCCTCCACCGCCTCGATTTCTGAAACAAACAAAACAAATACCAATTAGGATTCAGTATGCCTTAAAAGACAGACGGTTTGGTTGGTTGGTTGGGTGGCCGACAATCTGCGTTCGACACCTAAACTTATTGACACGAGATGTAGCCGGCACCACCATTCGCATTTTACGCTGCACCTTCTTCTAGTCGGAGGAAGATGCAACGCGAAACGTGACTTGTATTGCTGGCCACATCGACTGCACGTCTCTATTGACTGATTGATTTTATTGATTGATTGAGATGATTCACTGACCGATCGATCGAGACTGAAAGCCGAGAAAGTCAAGGCTACCTTTTGACGATTCAGAGGACTAACTAAACTAGATACACGACGTCAATTGCGCAACTTCCTATTCCGAAGTTCGTCCTTTGCTGGCGCACAAGAAACTGGATGTTTTGCTTTGTTGTACGCACACATATATTGTTAACACCTCCAATATCTCTCAACACCACCGCCCCCCACCCACCCCCACCCCCCCCCCCCCTCCCTAATCACCGCAACCCCCCATGCCAACCCTCTCTCGAACCCATTTGCAATGTCTTGTTAGGTTCAACACCGACACCCTCAGTCACCCCACAAGGTGAAATGACCACCCGTGTGACTGTATCTATTAACCTGACAAGTTCCCGTAACTCTCTGACAGCTCAACAACGTTCCCGCAACTCTTTCACTTCCGGAGACATCACTGAGGGAAATTATTTGGGAGACGGATCGATCGTGACAATTCATGGGTAGTGATTGCTTAGCTAATCATGTACTGCTTTTGAGCTATCACAGAATTGTCATCTCTCGCGTCCAGTACGTGTTCACCAGACGATCGTAAAATGTGATACGTAAACATGACGGGGTCAACGCACCCTTTGAGCACGCGTGTGGCCATATCAGGCTCATTTACACCAAAATAATGATTTTCGCGCAGCTTTGGGAAGTTGTATTTAAATAGTGTGTACCAGCTGTGGGAGACATTTCGACCATAGTGTTCAATGTGTCAAGAACCCCTAGCATTTTCCGCCCGAACTGCGTTATTCAGATCAATCAAAACAGTCTCCAGCAGACGACAGTATAATAAGTGTGACGTACAGTTTAGCTTTAACCCTTTGGCTCTCGACAGCGCATTCTGTCGAGGACGGTGATACCTGTAGGAATCAGCTCGACAGAAAGCGCGACCGACAGCGACAGGGTAAACGTGTGTCACCTTACAGGGTCAAAACTCAAATGACCAACGCGTGTGACCGTACCTAATAACTTGACAAGTACCCATAATCTGCCATATGCTGACTTGAAAGGATTCTATCTCGCCTGGCTGATAGTGAAAGTTGTGTTCTGGGCGTACCACATTTACTGATAATACAATGAAAATTGCTGATCATCGACAAGAAAATCTGGCACTACCCTTGTACTGTCGTGGTCGACACACGTGATCGTAACCTACATGTAGTCGAAAAATGACTCGTCAACATGAATTGAGATTTTGGGATCCAGGATTGACTGAAAGCTCAACAATACATAGTAAGATCTAGCATCTCTTGCTGACCAGACAATTCTAATCAAATAATATTATTGGTCTGATCATGAGGTAGACTGGTCCACATATGAGAAGTGGAGACGCTAGAAATATTTACTGTATTGAAAAGGAAGGCCAGTCGGGTGGAGACCTATCGCGAAATGACACACGCGACAAAATTAATTCGGGCGACCATCAGGGAGTAGTTAAACCGCAAAATGTTGTACAAGTTACTGCAATATTTCTCGGTTCAAGCATAACATATTCATCATTTTGCGGTTCCACAAGGGGTTTTTCTGCGGGTACACCGGATCATTCCCACTCGCCCTTTGTTACTAGTTTCATGCCACATTATAAATTTCAAACACAAGTTCCTCGACTCGGACCTGTGGGTACGAAGCTCCGTTTGGCCCTAGCTCTGTTATTACTAACACCGTACCCAGCCGACACAAAATCACCTTCGTAATGACCAACGGTCGGCATCAAGCATTACAGGGGGATTTTCTGGCAAGAGTTTCGTGTCCCTGAAAGGCTCCGAACGTCACTAGTCAGGGGCGCAAAACTCTTTGGAGAAAAATCTGCGATACCCTCCCCATGTCCTGTCATCTAAAGGACCCGTACATTCACACTCGCAGCTTCAAAAGCCCGTCGATTCCTCTGTCTGCAGTACGGTTATGTAAATGCACACATAGACAAAGGCGCCGAAAACGTAAACTAAATGTGCGGTAAATCGGTGAAGGCAAGAGGCATAGATTCTCATGAACCCCTGAGTCTGCATGGGCTCATGATAATCTATGCCCCTTGCAGACGGAAAAGCTTGTAAGGAACTGCTTCGTAAAAGGTGGGTCAGGGCGCAAGATAACCCGTTCACATCCACAGATAGCAGGGAGAGATGGCTCAACCCTGCTAGGTCTATCTATAGGTCAAAGGTAGTGTCATAACAGTTTGGCACCAGTCCTGGTGGGGTCACACCAATCCTGGCTAATCAATACCTCTGGGCTATCAAGGTCGAGAACACGTGAGAAGCCAGCAATAACGATCCATCTCTCGCGTCACAACTACGTTAACTCTTTCGAGACGTGCCGCCTCCGGATACGCGGCTTACGCCGCGTATCCGTAGGCGGCACGTCTCGAGTGAGTTAACAAAGGCCGTGCATTCTGTACTTGTCTGTATGTCCATTTGGAAAAAGATGGGCGAAAGGACAGGTGCCAAGTACAACCCAGTTTATTAAATTTCGGGTTAAAACCCAAAATTTATTAAACTGTGTTGTGCTTGTCCATTCTAAACGTATTTCTTTCTTTCCTGGGATTTTCTAACCCACGTAAAGTACCTAGCAGAACAAATCTGATGTGAGCTCACTTGGAACCGAAAGTGAAAGGGCTAAGGGCAGAAGAGCATGTACAAGATACTGATAGTCGACCTGCTCCGGTCCTCTGACAAGAAACACTGGTCGTTCAGAGACCCTTTCACTTCCAAAACCAACATGTTCCATCTGCAAGGGGCACAGATTCTCGCGAGCCCATGCGGAAGCAAGGTCTCTTGAGAAGGGATTAGGCCATTTATTTCCGAACAACTCTTACGACGGAAGAGTTCAGGGTTCACATGAGACGCTGGTGACGATTGTCCTTCATCGTGTTTCTGTGTAGAAACGTCTGGGTCAGTGGGTGACAGAAACTTTCATTCATTTCACGGTGCCCCGCATCAATGGCTGCGGAAGAGTCGTACAGTGTTGCAGCCGGCGCAACGCTATACAACGCTTTTGCAGCTATTGATGCGGGGTGTCAGCTTTCGAAGAAAGTTTGAAGACAGTGCCTCGTTAGCTTGGCGCCTTTCTTAATTGAATTCACGCTTTTATTCTGCTAGAACAGAAGGCACAAGTTTCCGTTCACAGGGTTGCATGGAGTGATTTGGGTGGCACTGGGTACGCACGGACTTGGTGCTACTTTGACTTTCAAAGGCCGATTCTGTGACACAATTAAATTCCTGGAAATTGCTGCGGTTTGCTGCTGATCCTAACTAAATTTCCTGTGACGGCTGTCAGGTGTAAAAATATATATATTTTTTAAAACTCCATCTCTTTGGTGAAGTGGCTATAGCGACGGTAGTACACACATCAGTTCTGATTCATAGGCACCTGACGGGTGCGTGTCGATAAGCGAAACTGCTAGTCCGCACCCTCGCGCACGCAGTGTACATAATAGAACTTTGTATTACCGAGTATGTGCTTTGCGCTGTTTGGTAGTGCGCGTATGAAGGGGCTGACTTCCAGCTTGATATATCAATATGCACGCGCCAGGCGCCTGTGTACTGTAGTTTAAAGCGCTAGATAAAAGAACCGCTTCAATGTTGTCTTTTTGCGACGGACTACAGGATGAGAAACCCGTCACTGTTATTGTTGACGGCTGGAGAAACCAACTCCTAAACTCCTATCACCTTCATATGATGGTATAGATGGGTTCCAAAAGCCTGCTCAGAGGAGTTTAACTTCTCGTGTGACCCCTGCAGTCGGAAGGGCTCACGCTCATCTGCGCCTCATGCGGATGGTTTCTTTTGTCTCTTACCAGCATTTAAACACCTATAAACTCCATTATTTTAGTGTTCTGATGATGAAAAATAGAACCAAGATCTGCCAGCAAGAAACACAGATTCTCATGAGCCCCTGCAGTCGCAGGGGTTCATGAGAATCTGTGCTTATTGCAGATGTATGGCGCTGACACTGACAACACTATTAACGACTTACAGTACAAGAATACTTGGGGAACTTGACCGAAAAGCGCAACTATTCTGGGAGTCCATTTTGGACAATTACGCCACTGTGTTTGCGTGTTTCCTAACTTAGCTACTTTGTCTGTTAACAAGTCTGGCTCGTTTTAACCCCCTTGTGCATGCCGACACCGATACAGTTAAAAGTATTTGTGGTTGCATGCACAAGTGGGGTTAACGAACGGAGCAGAAATGTCCAGGGTGCTTGGAACTGCTGGGGTCTCAAGTGACAAAAGGACTTTTCACACTAACGGTCTGTGTCATCATTCAACAAAACAAGCCATTAGTGACAGTAGTACACTGTCGTCAGTGTTCAAACATCCTGCGTATATTACTGGCGGCCAATTTCTGCGACTGCTCCCCCGCCTCCTCACCCACCCACCCACCCCACCTCTGCCCCAATTCACACACACACACACACACACAAACACACCTCCATTTTTGCACTTTCTTGTCTGAGCTCTTCAACTATTCTCAAACGGCTAATAATAATGCATTATTAACCCAAATGCAAGAGGCATAGATCCTCATGAGCACCCGCAGGTGCGGGGGCTCATGAAGATCTACGCCTCTTGCTGACTCCAGTGTGTAACCATGTTCCTTGGATGGATTGGGTTCTCTCGTGTATGCAAGAACACATCTCGTGTCCAACGGCAGTGAAGAGGTTACAATTAGAACCTTACGACTTCCCTTGGGCCTGTGGAGTACTGACCACCTCAGATAGGTGACAGTCTTATTCCGGTGGCCGTCTAAGCAGGTGTGACTGTGCCATGTGTGGACTGCGATGTTGTTGTTACTGCCAGATCATTAAAACAGGAGGCGGAAAGGAAAGAGGGACGGGGGGAGGAGAGGGGGGGGGGGGTCTAATCAACAAGTCGCGGCCCGGATACGGTACAATGTACTTTTCACAGACACGCCCTGTCGCGCATGTTATCGTTCTGCCTACACCGTAAAGCAGGCGAGTAATTAACTTGTGTTCTGGTGTGTGTGTGTGTGTGTGTGTGTGTGTGTGTGTGTGTGTGTGTGTGAGTGAGAGAGAGAGAGAGAGAGAGAGAGAGAGAGAGAGAGAGAGAGAGATTAATGAACCAAAGGGGTAGTGAGTGTGTGTGTGTGTGTGTGTGCAGAGGGGGCAGATGCTGATGGAACAGCTGTCAGTCTTGAAATTGCTACAAAGTTGAAACACGTAAACACATGAAAACGCACTAACATTCACACAAATAATTAATCTTCCTGCAATTATTCTGAGTACTATTCCTATATCGTTCGTGTGTTATAATTTAATCTTTCTGTTGTTGAAACATATTGATAGTTAAGCAGACACTGGTTTTCGCCCTCAATTCGTTAATGCTGATCAGTGGTAGCGAATCAAGGGAGTCAACCAGTGTGACTTCTGCTTGCTCTCTCTCCACATGACATCCCCCCCACCCCACCTCACCCCCCACACACACTTCTTCATCCTTTCTGTGTGTTCTTAGTGACCGACAAAACATATGGCTCCCCGCAGAACGATTACTTTGAAATCTGTAGGTTCACTGTACTCAATGGCAAGCATTTAAACCCCCCCCCCCCCGCCACTCCCCCCCCCCCCCACCCCCTCCAATCTGAACAACATCTACTGCTGATTTCGGTCACCAAAAGTGCAAAGCTGAATGGGGCACATGAACAAAAGGCAAAGACCATCATGAGCCCCTGTGGTTGCAGGGACTCATGAGAATCTATTCCTCTTTCAGAAGGAAGACCGTGGAATAGTAAACGCACTATAAAAAAAGAGACCGTTAACTCATTCGAGACGTGTCGCATCCGGATACGCGGCTGAAAGCCTCGTATCCGGATGCGGCGCGTCTCAAACGTGTTAATTCTAAGCAGCAATTACTCACCAGCCGTCACGGGAGACAGATCCTTACTTTCGCCAACATCAGCATCTGAGGGCGAGTGACCAGGTGAGTGGGGCGAGATGCTCCCAGCCAAACTACAAGGACTAATGTCACCACCGCAAGTACGTTCAGCGTGTGACGCTAGTGCTGAAAGCCTGCTACACTTACAGAACTCTTTACCACCATCGTCGGGTAGCGGTCCTGTCTCACTGGCCATACCGTTCATTGGCGGCCTAGGATTTTCGACGGGAGAGGAACATTCCGTCGACACTTTTTTTAATTTGACAAGATCTGCAACGGACTGTTCCTTGCGGTCCTTCTCACCATCAGTGCGTTGCGGTCCTTTTCCGGCCATACCGTTCACTGGCGGTTTAGGACTTGCATCGGACTGTTCCATAAAAGAGCATTCTGCCCACACTTTTTCTCCGTTTACATGATTTGCCTGCTGCTTTGAGGTCATCACAGATTTGTCAGTCTCAGTAACATCTGCTAACACCGTGTTTTCCATGATTCCATTCACTGGTGGCTTCGATGCCATGGATTTGCCCCTGCTACTCACATCTACAGACACGTTCTGTGCTGCATCAATATTGAAGTCATCTCCGGTTGATTCCTAAACGTCACATCCGCTTGCAATATTTCCGGCCACGATCTTCACTGTTTCGAGTTTGTGATTTTTTTCCCCCCTGAAAATCACGTCCATTGTTTCGTTACGTCCGTGCACCGAGTTCCGCGATCTCTGTCCTTGTGTAAACTAGCTCAGCCCAACTCCATCTGAACAAATCCTGATGGGTAACGCAACGCGAGGGATTCTGATGGCTTAACCCATTCAACCCCAAGGCCGCATTTCCTAAATGTTGGAATTGTCACCTAACAACTAGGTTGCGGGAGTCAGAATGACCAAGATAATTCAAGGGTAGAGCCAGATTAGCTTGGCGCCTTATGGCGCCAAGCTAATCTGGCTCTACCCTTGAATTATCATGGTCGAGCCATCTCCGGATGTAGGGCGTCAGGGATAAATGAGTTAAACTTCTGACAATCGGTTACACTTTTTCTTTCCGTCGAGGTGATACCTGAATAAACGCGCTACCTACAACTAAAGTTTAATTAGCATCAAATCTGAAAGAACTGGCAAGGCCGGCGCAGAATGTCCGTTTCAGTGAAAACCTTGATTTTTCCAGAAAATCTCGACTTTCTGCGTAGTATATCAATAATCATTTTTTTTTTTTTTTAATGAACATGCAGGATTTTGCTAAATCAGGGCGGAAATAAACCACAAAGCAAAGCAAACTCAGAACTCAGATTCACTGACCACTGGACGAGGCAGAAACAGCAACAACACTACTGACGCGAGTACCATCTCTTACTAGCTCAAGGCGAGCACTGTTAATGACTGCACAAGCCCAAAAAGGTGACTGCCAACCTTGTAAAACGCAAAGGAAAATCTCAACAAAGAAAGGCTGTCTTGTACTTGTCCTTTCTAAGCCTGTTTCTTTCTTTGTTGGGAATGTTTTTATCACATGGCAAGCACTGTAAAAGACTACCGAGGCACAAGTCAGTCGCAACACGTGCCCAACTTCATTTCACCCAAATGGATGACAAGTAAAATCGCAGATAAGCAATCAGCCTGCCTCTTTCATCGTAGCGTTGGACTCTCGACGCTTTCAACACCGCTAAGGTGGACCCTTGGTTTCTAACACAGGTGGACGATGTCACAGCAATGGCTTGACTCTGAGCTTTAGCATCAGATCAATGTTGGTTATCCCGTGCCTGTGGTTTCTAATCTGGAACCGACCAATGTGCTCAAACAACCACGTATGCGGCGCTTCACTTCAAATAAAACTTTACTCGGCCACCGTAGCCCTCCAACAGCTAAACGCCATCAACATACAAGAGGTAATTCCGCATAGAACGCTATCCAGCTGTAAGAAGCATAGATCCTCAAGAGCCCCCATAGTTGCGGGGGCTCATGCGGATCTATGCTTCTTGTGGGTGAATCCAGTGTCCATATGTTTCCAAACCGAAAGGGGTCATCCGAAGTCAATTCTACGATGGTACTGATGTCGAATTTGGAACTGACGCAGTCATCAATGCACAAGCACCTCAGCGTCTTGAAGGGCGTTCAGATTCAACGACTGCAAAGCAGCAACACCAACAGGTAGAGGTTCACGCCAAACAGCGAAGACCCATGGGGCCAGGCATAGGTATCTTGAAGAACTTTAAAAAAAAAACAAAAAAAAACCCCTACTCAATGGTACAAGAACACAACACGTCGGTCCCTATTTCAAGGCAGACAGCAAAAGCCGAAAGGTCCATGCAACAACAGCAGAAAAATCCTCATACGTCATTTATAAGGAAAACTAGATCTGACCAGGGATGATAGAACAGTCCCTGCATTGACATAGCTGTGACTTGAAACTGAAATCTGTCAGTCACTCACTCATCAGGAACCGCAAATATTATACAAAACGCAGTAATCTCAAGGTATTCCAGTTCGCGTAGCATACAGGAAAACACCATGATCATAAACAAATCTATCCCTGCGGCCACGAACACGATACCCCATCATATTATTCGCCGTACTTAATTCATACAGTCAAGAGTCACTAGAGTTCCCGCTACCATGCAGTACACCTTGACCTCGACCTACCTCCCATCCCATGCCCTTTCTCTAATCGAAAACACAAAGGTAAAACAGGTAACAATTACCAGCAAGAGACATAGCTGATCCTCATAGAGACTAATGAGAATCTATGTTTATTACACATGCAAGTATTTGCATTGTGCTCTTTTCAGTTCGAAGCATAAAAACGTAAAAGCCTGACTCTTGCCAGCAAGAGGCATAGATCCTCATAAGCCCCTGCGATAGCAGGGGGCCCATGAGGATCTATGCCTCTTGCACGAGTGTGGCAGGACCTAGTCGTAGCTGTGAGCACTCAGACTGACCAAGTGCGTGCTGACTGACGGCTGACCGCGTCTCCTGACAGTGTGACAGAGGGAATACAGATCACTCTGTGCAGTGACCACGAGGTGGACCCTACGTCACAGCTTGAAGTCCGTGTCACTGAGTGTACTGTAATTTCTACAGAATATACACTGAATGTATGCGTTCTGGTCAGTGCCGTAAAATCCAAAATCACAGACCAGCAAATCCGTAAGAGCAGACAAGCACACAATGTGGACTGAACATTATACTTAAGACGATCTGCTCCTTTAACCCCTTGACTGCCGAGAAAATGTGAACACGATCCCGCTGCACGAGACATAGATCTTTATGCGCCCCCGCGACAGCGGGAGCTCATGAGGATATATGCCTATTGCTCAGGCCAATCTGAAAACATGTTTCTTAACTCATTCTACCCCATCACCGAAATCCCCAAATTTTGCCGTTGTCCTCTGAAGACTGCATTGCAGTGCAGGACACAGATCGACCATGATAGTTCAAGGGTGATGTCAGAATAGCTTGGCGCCCATAGGCGCCAAGCTATTCTGGCATCACGCTTGAACTATCATGGTCGATCCTCATCTTGCTGTGGTGTGTCTGGGGTAGAATAAGTTAAACGGTTGAGGCGTTTGGTCGTTGAATGAACAACGATTTTAAAAACAAAAATGTACGTACAGTGGAAAAAAAAAAAAAAGGGATTAATTGCTAAACTTTGAGGATACAAGTTACAACAGGTTCTCAACTGTGTCATGCCTCAACTAATCTTTCTCTACCCTTCTGTTCACAATCCAGATATTCTCTACTGCCCGTGGTACGAGTGGGTGAAACTCCCTACGCATAAGGAGAAAAAGATCAGAAAGTCTACTGCCCGTGGTACGAGTGGGTGAAACTCCCTACGTATAAGGAGAAAAAGATCAGAAAGTCTACTGCCCGTGGTACGAGTGGGTGAAACTCCGGCCCTACGTATAAGGAGAAAAAGATCAGAAAGTCTACTGCCCGTGGTACGAGTGGGTGAAACTCCGGCCCTACGTATAAGGAGAAAAAGATCAGAAAGTCTACTGCCCGTGGTACGAGTGGGTGAAACTCCGGCCCTACGTATAAGGAGAAAAAGATCAGAAAGTCTACTGCCCGTGGTACGAGTGGGTGAAACTCCGGCCCTACGTATAAGGAGAAAAAGATCAGAAAGTCTACTGCCCGTGGTACGAGTAGGTGAAACTCCGGCCCTACGTATAAGGAGAATAAGATCAGAAAGTCTACTGCCCGTGGTACGAGTGGGTGAAACTCCGGCCCTACGTATAAGGAGAATAAGATCAGAAAGTCTTTCTTTTTACGACATTCAAACTTCATAAGCCAAGTCAGTCCTTTTGCCCAACATTATTGTGAGACATACATAATAACAACATCAACTCTTAAACTCCCACAACTAAAAGACTTCCATCGAAAGGAAGTTATTTAGTTCTGGGAGTTTAAGTAACAGTTAACCCATTACAGCCTGAAGCTAATTTTTTGTATTTGCTTACTGTCCTAAAAGGCTACATTATAGATGAGGAGATAGATCCACTGTTTTAGTTCACGGGTGGTGCCAGAATAGCTTGGCGCCTGAGGCGCCAAGCTATTCTGGCACCACCCTTGAACTATCGCAGTCGAATTCATTTCCAGCAGTAGTGTATCAGAATGAAAAGGGTTAATACAGGAGATATATCCAACTATTAAACTTTTATTGCCCCGTTAGAGCATGTCGCTTTTAGTAAGCGCGCAGCGGTCCACAGAGCAGCGTACAAATTCACACGAAGTCTACGCGGAAAATGAAAGTGAAATGCTAGGTTATTTCAGTATCTCAATGTTCGCACTCTCCTCTCACGAACAATGGCATTCTTGTCACGCTTCCTTCCGCAAAATAGATCGTCGCAAAAAACAATGCATAGCTGCTCCCTTATCCTTCATTTCATACAATGAATAATTTGAAACCTACACACTGTTGGTGTAGGCGCAGCTTGCATCCATCCGGTTGACTTGTTTCACGAAACGTAAACATGGCGGACATCGCCAGTCATTTTGAACACTTCCTGTTATATTACGCTACACGAGCAATGATCGATACGTGTTCTGGACTGCGATTTGGACCTTACGGCTTGTATCTGTAAGGTCCAAAATAACAGACCAGTAAAATTCTCACGTATGAACGTCATCGATAAATTTCATTATTCATTAACCAATCAAATCCTGAGGCTTACATTTTTAAAAACTGTGCATTGTCTTATGAAGGCTACATTACACATTGGGAGCTAGATCAACCCTTTTAGTCTATGGGTGGTGCCCGAATAGCCTGGCGCCCAATGCGCCAAGCTATCATAGTCGAATTAATTTCACGCAAGATGGAAAGGGCACAAAGAACCAAGCTTCGTAAGGTTTGCAGCTTTCAGAACAAAAAACAAGATGGGATGAACCATAACCCACAAAGTCCCTTATATATGAGAGCTGTTTTCGCTGTCAAGGGTCTCTATCTTTTGTCTTTGACTTGATTCTGATGTGGTAATATCTCTTTCTGAACAAAACTCGCAGATGTGCCAATGCGTCATAGTGAACTCTAGAAGGGGCGCGCGCAGTGCATACGCGTCATTGGTTTGTCAAACGTCATTTGTTATGATGTATTTGTTGCTTTTGCGTAATTTTATATTTAACGTGACATGAGATTCGCTTTCGCTTCAAGACTTGGGAAAATAGTGACGAAACTAGAATTTCACGGTACAATTTCAGTATTGCTATAATTTGTGTGAAATCAGGTTGACTTTACCTAGCTACATGCTATACTAAGTATACCTGCTTGCTCTTCTGAAAGCGCGTCGAAGAGGGGAATGCGTGCGCATGCATGCATGCGCGCGCTGCAAACATCCTCAAGAGGCATAGATGTTCATGCGCCCTCCGGGCACTTGGGGATCTATGCCTCCTGGAGATGCGCGCATATGTGTCATTGGTTTGTCAAACATTTGTCATGATGTATTTTTTTGTTTTTGTTTTGTTGTTTTTACGTAATTTTATATTTAATGTGATACGAGTTTCGCTTTCGCTTCAAGACTTGCGAAAATGGTGACAAAACTAGAATTTCACGGTACAATTTAAGTCTTGCTATAATTTGTGTGAAATCAGGTTGACTTTACCTAGCTACATGCTATACTAAGTACACCTGCAAGCTCTTCTAAAAGCGCGTCGATGTGCGTGTGTGCGTGTGCGTGAGTGCATGCGCGCGCTCCAAACATAAACAAAAGGCATATATGTTCATGCGCCCTCCGGGCACATGAGGATCAATGCCTCTTGTAGATGCGCGCGTATGTGTGAGAAAGAGCGAGAGAGAGAGAGAGAGAGAGAGAGAGAGAGAGAGAGAGAGAGAGAGAGAGAGAGAGAGAGAGAGAGAGAGAATTACGTCATACTTAGAATATCAGTGTCTGCGTGGTGACGGAGTTGCCTCTTTTACCTCACCACCACTGTCTTTCTCTAGAAGTGAAGTTTTTTTTTTTTTTTTTTTTTAAATACTGTTTTCATTATTTTCTGAATTTACTAAAGAAGTTGAAAGGATACAAAGTTGGCTAACGAACTCATCCAGTGTCTTTCTCCAAACTAGCTACATGCAAAGTTCAAGTAAATATGACAAAAATTACGGACACTAATCTGGGTCAATAGACTTCCTATAAACGGTTGTTTATGTCTTCAATGAGACATTCCGTTACAATATGCTCGGAGGCTCTCTTAGCCACCCACTTAAGTAAGTATTTCGCCAAGTTTCAAGCTTGTTCTGCAGCGAGGTTAGCGTTACTAGACTTGTAATTTTTATCTTGTTACTTCAATTGTTAGAGGTTTAGCCTGCCCACCTTTGACGTCCTAGACATGCTATTAAATTCGCCCTATCGCGACCCGTCCTAAAGGGACTTAAAAAAACGGCTTACAATGTAATGGGACCGTAACCTGCACATCAACACCTACATTCGGTAATGTTTGCAGCAGGAGCCTTTTCGTTACAGACCTGTGAGCTGGTCTGTGATTTTGGACCTTACGGCTCAACACACACACACACACACACACACACACACACACACACACACACACACACACACACACACACACACACACACACACACACACACACACACACACTGATAGTATTTCCTCCGAAAAAGTTTTGCCGTAATCCAGTCGGGTAACTGGAACATATAATTTCTTGATTTGCGATCTGCGAAATGAACATTGTGAAGAAAACATGACAACAAAAACTCTGTGTCCACGCACACGTGTCTAAATTGGTACGACCAACTGCAAGAAAAGAAAAAAAAAAAAACAGGAAAAAGGTCTGTGGCCTACTGTATCCATTCCCCGTTCAGAAAAGCTGGTGACATCATAGGTCGCGGTAGAGACAGACATGTATCAGTGTACAGTACTCATCTCTTCTGTTCGCTGTCAAAATAATATTTTCTTTCATAATGAACTCTCTGTTTAAAAATACACAGTACAATGAAAAACGTGTTTCTCGAACTTGTGGGTGTCACGGTCCGAACGCCCGACGCTCAAATTACTTCAGTGACTGATGGCAGAAGCCCAGAACGACAAGTGTCCATTTCACAACTACGTTGTACATGTCCTCACAGTGGAGCACCCCTGCACCGAAAATACTCAAAGAACGCCCAACATGTGTAAGAGGCACAGACTCTCGTGAGCTCCCGCAGAATGCGGGGGCTCATGAAAACCTACGCCTCTTGTTAGCTCGAGTTACCTCTATGCTGTTATGTTATGCAGAACGCTCTTCAATCTGCAAATCGCATAATTTATATTCTCATAAGCCCCGGCAGCCGCTGGGAGCTTTTCAGAATTTATGTCTCTTGCTGCTAGGTCTCATTTACGTCTCTCGGAAAGACAAGTGTCCATTTCACGACCATACGGTGTACATGTCTGGAAATATACTTTTTCTTGTTGGCTCTTCCGTCTGGAAGAGACACAGATTCTCATATGCACCTGCAGAGGCAGGGCCTCTTATGAATGTCGCCTGCGGTTTAAATCTGTCTTCTTCAAAGAGATCACAAAAAGCGTTTAAAAGGCGACACACGACTGTCGTGTCATACTTCGTGCGGAACAAAACGCCATTTGCAAGAGACATAGATTCTCATGATCCTCTGCAGCCGCAGGTAGATCAACTAAATCCCGCCCCACCCCCACCCCCCACCAAAAAAAAAAAATCATGAGTATTAATCTACAGCTGTCATGCCAAACGTCTTTGCGGCCACAAAGAAATCACGGTGACATGGTATATGTTCTCGTACACTCTTTCACCGAGAGAGCGCATTCAACATTGTAAACATAAATGAGCGACGTGCATCCACCAGACCCCCCGCAGATTCCGGACAGGCCATCAGGTGTCGCATTCCGCATGCAGACGAGACGGGTTTCGAATTTCGTATCTTTCACAAGGGAAGGGTACGGTCCGGCATGCATGACAGCACTGGTCTACCGTTTGAATCATCGGTAAAAGCTTTCGGAAATAATGCAGTACTTCTCAGTCATTCTCTGGAAACAGTGGCAAAATCATCTTAAAGGTCTTAAGATGCACTTCTGTAATAGACTGTTACAAAACGCTACACATCTATGTCTTATGGTTTATTTAGACACAGGACAATCCAGCTCAGCACAAGTCGTTTTTATATCAAGTAACCTGACAATGGCTCCAATCCGTTCCATAAATAAAACATTTTCAGTACGAGAAATGGATAAAATAAATTGTCACGCTATCGGCTGCGCAGAATAAATAAGTGCGATTACACGAGTGCTTTTGTTGCGTGTCCAAACTGCTGTTAAATTTCATTAGGTGTGTCGACAAGGCATAGCAAACACACACTGTGCTGAAATGTGTCTTCAGATTTATGCGTAATGGTACTTAAGTCGGACCCTGTCATGGCGGGGTAATAAAAAAATAAAATAAAAAATATAAAAAAAACAGCATCACACGCAATCTCAAGCTACCGTGACTAGGTGATCCAGGGAGCGCTTTGCACAGGAATGCAAACAACAGCCACACCTTAATATCCTGCAGCCGAAACATCACACCGTATTCTCGGTGTTTTTGTTCAATGACTGCGTAGGATACAAAATAAAAACACGTAGAATCTTGAAGAAGAACGTTCAAGGCTACACTGCACATTTATGACGAGTGCAGACTAGGCAGAAAACACAACCCAGCGCAGACGAACAGCGGGGGACAAAAAGAAAACTGTTCTCTTCTGCTTGTCTAACCGCACCTAACTCAGTGTCAACGATATACGTCACATTTCTCACACCACTGGCGTCCAAAACGTATTGCCGCTGTCCGGAGATATTTTCAGTTGTTTCCGCCTTATGAGGAAAGCTTCGCAATACACCGTCATAACCAAGAAAGAAATGACACACAGCTCAGAATAACGAAACACTTGGACCAACGAGATAATCCGCCTCGATGAAGAAAACACTGCAGAATACACCATCATGTGTGTGTAAAAGGACATTTTAACCCATTAATCCTCACGGCTGCATTTCCCAAATTTTGGATGCGTTGCCTAACGACTATGAACCAGTTGCAGAGATGGACCGACCATGATAACTCAAGGGTAGTGCCAGATTAGCTTGGCGGGTGATAGCGCCAAGCTAACCTGGCACTACCCTTGAATTATCATGGTCGATCCATCTCCTGCTGCAGTGCCGCGTCGGTGCTAAATGAGTTAAGAAAGTATCTTGGGTCTGCAATTTCTCCCACATGAACGTGCAAAATGGTCTGTACTTTAGGACCGTGCAATTTCAAGCCATACGGTTCAAATCACACACCGGCACACACATAATAACAGGCAGTATGGTCCAAAATCGCCCGACCAACATACACGCGTTAACCCTTTGGCTGTCGCTAACGATTTTGGTCGAGCTGATTCCTGCAGGAATGAAAACAACTGACTTGTCACCTTCCAACGGCTTCGATCACAAAAATAATGCTGTTCCATAAAACTGAACAATGGGAAGACTGCACTTGTACTAGGTTACCGAAACATGTATACTACGTTGAAATAGTCCTACGCAGAACTAGTTGCAAGCCGGCTTGTCAGGTTAGGATACCTGTCCGTGCGGCGGAGGCGGAGGCGGAGGCGCCGACTTTGAACTAAAACTAGGATACAATCATCGATGCTCTCCTCAGGAGCAGAAGTAATAAATGTATGCCACTGACGCTGCTAGCAAGAGATGCGGATTCTCCAGATAATCTGCGGCTCTTGCAGACGGTAGACCCCAACTTTGAAGTAAATGCCATTACCTTCCAGCAACGACGAAGACTTCACAAAACTCAAGTGTAAAAATGTAAGTAGGCCTAAACAGGGAAAATATAACCTGTCTTCAGGCGGCACCATCTGCAAGAGGCACAGATTCTCATGAGCCCCTGCGGATGCAGGGGCTCATCAGAATCTTTGCCTCTTGCGGTTAGAAGACTCGCATTAGGAACTAAAACCATACAGGTGTCGAGTCTTGACCCCCGAAGACCCTTGAATTCCGAACAAGTCGCGCCCAGACGAAATCCTACAATGAACCGCGCAAATCTTCTCCGCTTTAAAAAAAAAAAAAAAAAATACTGACGTGAATGGGTGTAGACCGTGTCAGCATGGCAAACATATCTTTATGAACCCCAGGTGGGCTCATAACAACCATTCATACCTCGGTTATATCCGCTGAAGAAGGGTGAGGTCGCAGGAGGTGGAATGGGAGTGCTGAGGCCCATGATACCGCGATACCAATTCCAGACACACACGACACTGTCACAATGGTGTATTTGACAGCTGTGCACTGGTCTGTGATTTTGGACCTTACGGCTTCACAGCCGTAAGGTCCAAAATCACAGACTAGCACACAGTAATATTTTCGCTTTTTCCTTAGTGCTTTCTTTTTTTAAAACCCATTTAACCCCCAAGGCTGCGTTTTGGAGGTGTCACCAAACGACTATTATGTACCAGTGGCAGCAGATGGATAGAGCATGCCAATTCAAGGGTAGTGCCCGATTAGCTTGGCGCCTGATGGCGCCAAGCTAATCGGGCGCTAACTTTGAATTATCATGGTCGATCCATCTCCTGCTGCAGTCTGTCGGTGTTTAATGAGTGAGGAAAGTACCGGGGCTAAATGGGTTTAATCGTTTTATTTTATCGGATAGGCCTCTGGCTTGTTCTGATCTGAAATTATCCATTGTAATGCTTTGGCGAAGCAATAAACTATTTAAAACCAAATGAGTTTAATCCAGCGCTTATCACATACAAGCACAGAACTTCAAACCGTAAGGTGTCCAGCACACATTTCCTTTTTCCTTGTTGGCAAGTTTTCTTGTTCTTTTCTGCAGCCTGTGCAGCCCATCTGGAAAGTCACAGATCCTCATGTGCTCGCGCGGATTACGTGATCACCTGAAGGCCCATACCTTTTGCGGGCATCATTTGCACAAGTGTTCCTCTGGTAGAGGACGCAAGCACCAACAGCACCAGAAATAAATGGCACGATTCAGCTTCCTGAAGAAAAAAAAAATCCGTCATCCCTTCACTGTGACACTAACAAATGACGCAGCTAGGCGACTTCAAAAGAACGTCAACAGACAAGTCACTACGAGTGGGAAAACTCGCGTTTGGGCAGAAATAAAATACGGTTTCACCGCATCCGACAACGGACTAACCGACTAACGTGAGGAAAAACTGGTTTCGACTACACCAGCGAGTGAAGCCGTGCAAATGGCGCAATATGAAAAAGGTGACGGTGGCTGCATGCACAAAGAGGTATTTAACCCCTTCACTCCCGGGGCAAGGCGGACGCTCCACAGCTGCAAGAGACATAAATCCTCATGAGCCCCCGCAGTCGCGGGGGCTCATGAGGATTTATGTCTCTTGTTAGTCCTATGTTAGTCCTCTTGTTAGTCCCATGCTGGTAGGCCTACGCACTCGCCAGAAACTTTCCCAGCTTCCTTCCTCTCTCCACCTTCAACTCGACAGCACCCCCATCTCCCTCTCTGACTCGGCCAAGAACCTCGGCGTTATCCTCGATTCCTCTCTTTCCATGACCAGCTTCGTCTCCGCCACGGCCCAGGCATGCCATTTCCACCTCCGCCGCATCAGTCCATCAGAAAATACCTCACTACCGAAGCTGCCACCAAATTTGCTGTCTCTCTCATCCTATCTCGCATCGACTACTGCAACTCTCTCCTTTCCGGCCTCCCTCACTCCACCACTTTCACTCTCCAGCGTGTCCAGAACAATGCTGCCCGCCTCGTCCTCAGAAAGAAAAAATCCGACCATATCACTCCCCTGCTCAAACTCCTTCACTGGCTTCCCATCCCCCAACGCATCCAATACAAGATTCTGTCTCACTGCTACAAATCCCTGAACAACTACGCTCCTGCCTATCTCTCCAACTTACTTCACCCCTACACTCCTCCCCGCTCCCTCCGCTCCGCCTCCTACCCTCTCCGCCTCCACATCCCCCGCACCAATCTCAGCACTTTCGACCCCCGCTCCTTCGCTGTATACGGTCCATCCGCCTGGAACACTCTCCCATTCTCACCTCTTTCAACAGTTCTAGCACTATATCACCACACTCCCCACCCCAAGTCGACTGTCGTAATGTATTGCACTTTTTGTGGTACGCGAGCCGTTGTCTAAGCGTGCGCATGCGTGCGTGAGTTGTGAGTGCGCGCTTAGAGTTATAATTATTATAAGATAAGCGCATTATAAATACCGTAATTATTATTATTATTATTATTATCATCTATGTTCTTTAGGCCGAATTCTGTCCCATTTACATCCGAGTTCTTCACGCGAATGCATGCAGTGGTTTCAGACGCGAAATCCGAGATCACAGGCAGCGAAGGGGTTAATGAACTAGAATTTGAACATCAAAGTGTCGCCACTCCCGACATTCAGGAAAATGAAGAAAAGGTGTGCGCCGCGCAAACCTGGCGTAACCTTACAGCACTGAACTAAGTGCAATGGCGCAACCTTACAACTGCGAAGAATGAAGGCGGAACCTTACAACGCCTACAAACACCGACAACAAACACGCGGCTCAGAGAGAATTAATGCTGAACCTGTTTTGAGAGACAAGCCTAATGAGAAATCAACTGTCCTTAAAGACCACCATTTAAGGTGGCCAGGGTGTTCTTTGGTCACAGGTGACACTTTTGCCTTTCAGGACTTGGGAGAAGCCCTGTCTTTTAACCCATTTAGCCCCGAGTCCCTACAGCAGGAGATGGATTGACCATATCTTGCAACTAATACACAGTCATTAGGCAACACCTCCAAAACCTGAGAAATGGGACCTTGGGGCTAAAAGGATAAAGAGCACTTTTTTTCGTGCAAGAAAGGTGACTGCTCCAAACAGGTTTTACTGTAATGCTTTGACACGCACCTGGGCGCAACATAAAAATGGCGCTAGCTTACCTCTTTATAGTAACTGCTAAACAGCTGATCCTATACTCAAACTGTCAGTGCAGAACAAAAATGGTCCGACATTACAGCTCCAAATCACTTTTATCAGCAGCCGAAAGACACACACCCAAAAAAAACAAGCTTTTGCAATAGCAAAGGAAAAAGTTAACATTAATTGTTTTTCATGATAAAACGGTTTTAACCACACAAACTACAGCAGTGGCGCAGTCTCAAAGGCTTACTACACATTCACAAAACTGTCAACAAGCAGGAGAGAAAGGCATGCTCCGGCGACACGCCAAAAAAGGCAAAACACAGTAGGCCAACAGCCTCGTAGGTTCGAAAGAAGCTGTCAGCACAAAACCCGACTAGGAACTGAAAAGTAATCTAACGAAAACAGGCTAGGAACAGAAAGATAATCTCCCTCAGTCGACATTGTCCATTCAACCATGACACTGGAGCACGACACTGATCGACCATGATAGCTTACCGATGGTGCCGGAACAGCTTGGTGCCTTGTTGAAAGGTGTTGGCTGAAGAGCTTGGTTAATAGTTCAAGGGTAGTGCTAGAATAATTTCACGCCAAGTTCAACTTCAAAGGTGGTGCCAGAATAGCTTGGCGCCTATAGGCGCCAAGCTATTCTGGCACCACCCTTAAACTATCATGACCGAACTCAAGCTTAAGCTGTAGCCTACAGACGGCAGCTTCGAAAATTTAAGATTTCAACACTAAGGCACAGCGTGTATACAAGTAAAACGGAAAGTTTAAAATGCAGCTGGCGACCTCATCCATTGATTAATCGCAACTCTCTTTTCGCAACTCTCTTTCTCAGACCTGCCCGTCGTTCGTTTCGGCACCACTGACACGCTGCACCTGCCCTTTTCACAGACCTTCAGCCATAACACTTGCGTCATGGGTGTGACGAAATAAAGACACGCCGACGCTGACACCTTGAAACCGTTGAATGAAGAATAAAACGCACGAAAAGCCATTATAGTTGTGCCGTGGTGCCTAATTTTGGACAGCGCGGCTTTCTGCCGCCAAGTCTAAAGTCGACGCCTAGCACACACGTGTTAATTTAAATTCACTTATCCACTACATTTTTCTCGCAGTTTCTAAGTCGTGAAGTCTAAACTCTATCACACAACTTCTCATACACTTGTCGACTCGGTTGTCTCACATTCTTTGTGGATTCACTTCACGGAGACTCACAGGTGCCAACACCACTCTCACAGAACAGAATACACAATAAATATCACGGTCCATAAACCAGTAGGCGCTTGTGGTTGCACACTGGTGAACGGCAGTGTGCGATCATACGTTGTAACTTGTGTCACCTCTGCCTTACTCGTAGCATCATAAAATTTTTTGTCCTTGGGCGCTTCTGCGGTGAACAAAACGACACCTTGTCGCAGAACATGAACCGCGAAGACTGCCTAGTACCTGAGAGGCACACAACACGCATTTTTGCGACCGCCACAACTTGTTGACAGCCCAGATCTGCCCATGTCCGCTGCAAGACTTAGAGGCATAGGCCGGATTTTCATGAAAATCTATGCCACTAATGGTAGAGATAGGTCGCATTCGCACCCTCACATTGAGGTGCTGACTGGGGTTTAAGTTTACAACTGGGTGTGAGATTAGAAGCAGAATACAAAAAGAGGGTACAACCCAGCAGGGGTTGATAGGGTTAGTCGAACGTGACAACTATACCAAACAGTCCACGGGTGAAAGTATTCATTAGACAGTCACAGAGCTTCATCTAGACAGGATCCAGAACGCCGACTGTCGGCTTCCGAGCACAAAGGTCTTTCTGTCTACGGCATGATATAATAATTAACTCGTACGCTGCAAACAAACCACCCGTGCGGCGCAAACCACCACCTGTTTGAGGGAGTCCAATAACTCGTGCGCCGCAACCCGTGGCCCCCTTGTTCGGTAGATAGTCCAATAAGGACGGAAGCTGCGTCCAAGTAAGTAAAAGATCCTCGGGGCCGGCTGCATCCTACGTCGACCCAGAGGGTCGTTTCCTTACTAGGGCGACCAGGACTGCGGAAAGAGGACGGAAGTAAGGTTTCGTCTCATAATACAGACCTCCTTTCAGTCAGTTAATAAAATATAATTTATTATAATAATAACATTCAATTCAGTCCTGTTAGTAAAATACAGCGTTCGGTTGGGGATTTACAATAAACAGTACTCCTGCGTCCCGCGAAGTTGGGCGGTCTTCACTCAGTTACTGCCCGTCTGCATGAGAGACCGATTTTTATGATCACTCGAAGTAGCAAAAGCGCCCAGCTATTCTGGCACCACCCTTGAACTAAAGCCATTGATCTATATCCTTGTTTGTAAGTACTATAATGTAGCTTGCAAATGGCAGTGTACACATTTGACGCTTTTAGCCTCAGTATGAAAAGGGTTAAATGTACCTCTGTTTCACTCCATGTTGCCGCCGACGGAACGAAAACTACGACTGGAAATGGAAGGCGTGGGCGGCATACAGAATGAATAACTGAGAAAAAAACACTTCTTAAAAAATAAAAAATAAAATTAAAAAAAAACATAAAAGAAGGAGGAGGAGCAGGAAGCGTAAAGTCTACCTCTGATCCACTCGCTGCAGTAGACATAAAAACTACGACTGGAAAAGGGCCTGGGCTGGCAAACGGCGCGCTACTTTCACGCGTGGTTAAGCACGACTGACTTTTGAAATACTATAGCCACGGTCCTTCTGTACAAAATTCATACAATAAAAATCACGGTCAATCCATTTCTCGAGCGGCAGCGGAGTGTGTATAGATGAGTTCGATACATACACAACAAGAGGCATAGATTCTCACGAGCCCCTGCGGCCGCAGGGGCTCATGAGAATCTATGCCTCTTGCAGATCTATGGAACGGTCAGAGTCGGGGGCTGTGTAGTACGCGGCATAGAAAAGCCGTCTGTCAACCAAAAAAAGGTCATTGCAGTTTCCGCGTGTCGACAATGTGTTTGTTCACCACTCCTCGACTAGGAGTAAATGAAAACTGTGACAGCTTTAACATTGTCCAAGAATTCCAATTTCTAAATGCCATTCACACTTGAATTCACTTCAAACCAGCATAAAGAAATGAGTGGCGTGATGGTTAACTCATTCTACCCCATACACACCACAGCAAGGATCGATCATGATAGTTCAAGGGTGATGCCAGAATAGCTTGGCGCCTATGGGCGCCAAGCTATTCTGGCATCACCCTTGAACTATCATGGTCAATCCGTGTCCTGCACTGCAATGCAGTCTTCAGACGACAACGGCAAAATTTTGGCATTTCGGTGTTGGGGTAGAATGAGTTAATTCATTCAGCCCAACGACCGTATTTCCCAAATTTTGGAGGTATCATCTAATGACTTTGCACCAGTTGCAGGAGATGGATCGAACATGATAATTCAAGGGCAGTGCCAGATTAGCTTGGCTTGTAGTGCGTCAGGGCTGAATGGGTTAATACTGACTTCAAAAGATTTGGATTTGCGCAATGCAGAGCCAACCGTGAACGCCCGGCTAGTATAGTCTGCATTTTAAATATTTTGATCTCACTGCGCTATAAGTCCATTTTGTAAACAGCGAGATTTTCCATTTTGTGAACAGCGAGATTTTCATTGTAACACAATGAAAATCCGACTTTTCACAAAACTGGACTTGCTGTCTTTTGCCTCCTCAGGATAGATGCTGGGGGTTTGCGCTTTATAAATATAATTATTGTTGTTATTATTATTATTAGATGAATATGCTCAAAATCTTATTAAAAATATTGCACTCTCTCAGAAAACTGAAGATCTCGTCCGGGGGTACATCCCGGAACAAAACCTTCAAGGAGTCTGCTGTGAAGTGTTTATATCTTGTGTCAATTAGATCGGCACAAGACAGCAAAAAGGGTTTAACAGAATACTGCTCGTCGCAGGCATAACACCATGGACGCTCCTCCTGTTTTAGTAAATAAGAGTGCGTAACATACGTGTGCCCGATGTGGAGCCGAGCAAGGACAGTCTCCTCACGGCGGCTGCCGCAGCGGTAAAGGTAGACTGTCGGACAGGAAGAGCTTCATGCTGCTTGGTAACTTCCTCTTTGTCCGGCCACTCGGACTGCCACTCACGGGCTATGTACGCACTAATCACAGGTTTAAAATCACTATGAACAGTCTGTGTGTCAGGGACAGGGTCGTTGCGGGCATCGTTGGCAGCAGAATCTGCGATCCTTTTGCCTTCGATGCCCACATACCCTGGGACCCAAATAAAAGTGATGTCATTATATTCCTTCATCAAGTCTGCGTAACTGACCGTAGCTGTTCTTCAAATTAAATGTGTCACCGGCCTCACGGTCGAGGAAACCTGAATGAGGCGCAGCTGCAAGAGACATGGATCCTCATGAGCCCCCGCGACTGCGGGGGCTCATGAGGATCTATGTCTCTTGCTGAGACCACTTTGTTTCCACGTTACTGGGGCGTTTCGATCTTGAATTAACAAGTATTTCAGAAACACAATCTGCTCCAGTGGCAGAGAAAGTAGTTAACCCCTAACGATCGAATCAGTCAACTCATTCGAGGCACGCAGCATCCAGATACGCATCTTAGAGCCGCGTATCCGGATGCAGCACGTCTCGAATGCGTTAATGATACGAGGCGTCTAGGCCGCGTCTGCTAATGTTAAAATGGTGGTTCCAACAGCATTCCCACTGATACATTATTCCATTCGATAATTTTCTTTTGGTTACTTCCAGTCACTGACCCTAGAAAATATTTCAATTATTATTATTTCCAGCAGACCGGACGTACATGTCGTCAGTTTTAGCAGGTGGTTAAAATGACGCATCTCAAAGCTGATGCTTCAAATCCCCGCACTCCCCCCCCCCCCCCCCCCCCCCCGCCCCACCCTTAACACCCTCACCCCTTTCCCCGACCTCTACAGTTTAAAAATACACGGAACCGGACCTGACTCAGCAAGAGACTGAGAGCTTCAGAAGCCTAAAGAAACTTGTAAGGACCAGAGGCTAGTATATAGAGTAATAATAATAATAATAACAACAATAATGAAAACTTACTATGGCCGTTTCTGACTTGCGATCTGTCTCCTGAACCGTTATCAGTGTACAGAGGACAGCTAAAAATTTGGGAAGTCCAATCAATTGGTCAATAAATCTATACTAACGAGCAAAAGAAGTGTGACATTTTTGGAATCATCGGTGTTTCTGATGATTTTAAAAATGTGGCATTTCCATTGCTCGTCAGTATATGCTACAATATTAGCCATTATCTAACAGAAGACAAATGAAACAAGATGGGATTAACCATAACCCACAAAGTCCCTTCTATATGAGAGCTGTCCTCGCTGTCAATGGTCTCTACCTTTTGTCTTTGACCTGATTCTGATGTTTAATTATCTCCTATTGAAAAAGTCTCGCAGATCTGCCAATGCGTCATTGAGTTCTATAAGGGGCGCAGGACATACGCGTCATTGATTTGTCAAACGTCATTTGTCATGACGTAAGTTTTAGTTTTTACGTAATTTTATATTTTACGTGATATGAGTTTCACTTTCGCTTCATAGGCTTGAGAAAATGGTGACAAAACTAAAACTTCACGGTACAATTTCAGTCTTGCTATAATTTGTGTGAAAGCAGGTTGAATGTACCTAGCTACATGATATACTAAGTATGCGGGTCACCTACATGCTCTTCTGAACGCGTGTCGATGTGTGTGTGTGTGTGTGTGCGTGCATGCGTGTGCGCTCAAAGCATCTCCATGAGGCATAGATCCTCATGCGCCTGAGAATCTATTCCTCCTGGTGATGCGCGCATGTGTGTGTGTGTGTGTGTGTGTGTGTGTGTGTGTGTGTGTGTGTGCGCGAGAGAGAGCGAGAGAGAGAGAGAGAGAGAGAGAGAGAGAGAGAGAGAGAGAGAGAGAGAGACGCGCGCGCGAGAGAGAATGACGTCATATTTAGAGTATTATGTCAGTGTCTGCGTGGTAACGGAGTTGCCTCTTTTACCACTGTCCGACTTTCTCTAGAAGTAAAGGTTTTTTAGTGTTTTAATTCTTTTCTGAAAAGAAATAATTTTTACTAAAGAAGTTGAAAGGATACAAAGCCAGCCAACGAACTCATCCAATGTCTTTCCCCAAACTAGCTATTGGCAAAAGTTCAAGTACATAATATATGACAAAAATTACGGACTCTAATCTGGGTCAACCAACTTCCTATAAACGGTTGTTTATGTCTTCAATTAGACATTTAATTACAATATGCTCGGAGGCTCTCTTAGCCACATACTTAAGAAAGTATTTCGCCAAGTTTCAAGCTTGTGTGTACAGAAATATCGGAGATTCTCTTGTTTACATACATACGCACACACATACATACATACATACGGAACTTCACGCCAAATGTACGTTCAGCGGCGAGGTTAGCGTAATTTTTATCTTGTTACTTCAATTGTTAGCGGTTTAGCCTGCCCGCCTTTGATATCATGGACATGCTATTAAGGTTGTAGGACACACCTCTTTCGCGCATCTTTTCTGCGCATTTAGATACCGCTATCTTGCGTCTGCCGTGACCTGAGACTAGAGGTCACCGAAAAAAACCGCCGTACGGCAAGTCGTATTGCAAACAAGCTCAATTTATCGATAATTGACAAAAGATATATACTGTCTGAAATAGGTGTGTAAGCTGACTGTTTCTATGCATAAAATGTTGTGTTTCCTCAGAAATAAGATACTTTTGCATAAGTTGCGACAAGTCATCGAGCGTCAGTGGTAACGCATAACCATTTCTCAGAAGAAGAAAAAAAAAAAAATGAACGGGCCAACCGAACGGGAGCCAGGAAAACAACAAAATCTCTTCAGACATCATCAAGAAAAAGGTAAACTAAAGTAGAAAAAGTGGTTGGTGGTGTATCTGAATGGTTTTCCAACTCTTTAAGAAAAAAAAGTTTTATGCACCGCCGTGAGATGTCACCTGCACGGCGTAAAACCCCAATAGCTAACTGTCCTTTTATGCATGGAAAGTTACAGCCTACCTGCAATGAAGAAGACTACATTTTATTGTGGGTTGACAGGGGCATGCATTCCATGTATGTCAGTCACCACCTAGAAGTAGAACATTTCCATACATTCTCAGAGAGCCTTTACTAATACGGTGGAAGGAATGTAGTCCACATTGTAGTGATATTAAACCAGTGCCACTGCTTATTATTTAGGAAAACGTACTGTGTGTAGTAAAAAGTCCTGCTAAGGGAGAATTTTGCATTACTAACTCAGTAACTGCTTTCAGTACTTAGTAACTTAGTTTTCTCATCCATTCTCTGTCATATGAAGGCTATATTACAGATTAGGAGATAGGTCCAGCATTTTTTTAGTTTAAGGATGGTGCCAGAATAGCTTGGCGGATAATACGCCAATCTATTCTGGCACCACCCTTGAACTATCATAGTCATATTTATTTCAAGCAGTGGTGTATCAGGATTAAAAAGGTTACCTAGTAAAACGCTACTATGACTGAAACCCTAATATTTGTTGACTACCATTTTGGATGACCGTAGAATGTGTGAAAAATACAAATGTGACTAGTACAAAAGCAAGCCTTTATGTTGAGACTCGGGACACTTATTTCAGCTACCTTTTGGAAAGGTCACAAGGTTGTGAATCAGTTATGTGCATGAGGCGTACAGACGTGACTTTGCCATTGTTGTTTGTTCTTTGCGGTTTACACAGTTTTTGTCGCATTTATTTTGAAAGTAATAATCTGCCCCTGCATTTAGTTCACGCAAAGTGAAATTGTCATGCTGCCGAACAACACAGTAATAATCATGTATTTCATTTCAGGCTAATACTGCTGTTGACCTCTCGCTGTGGAGTCTCAGTACTTTCACCCAGAGTACATATTACTTGCAAACAAGCGCAGAAGTATGACGCCTACACCAACTGACCAAGGTCACACTCACAGCTCAAGTGAAGTGAGGGAAGGTGACACGTATTCTCCTGGACTCAAGGTAAATCATACCAGTAGATCTGTGATGAGAATCAGGTGCAGAACACAACACAACTATGGTGTGAATGAACACATCATACTGTAATGCCTTCTTTCATTGGCTCATGTGCGAAGCAAGTGTAAGGCTATGTTCTGGGCCATTGGTCATCCATGGTAAACTTTAATGTTGGCATTTTCTCGGAGACTATTCAAACCACAGTCTTCAAACGTAGCCGAAGGATACTTTGTGGCAAGACCTTTCTTACTCTTAGCCTACCAGTTTGAGTTCAGGCCAAGGGTCATGAGAAATCAAGAAATAGGTAAAAAAAAAAAAAAAGCCATATTTTGACAAAAGATATTTTTTCTCAAATACTATTCACAACTGTACATAAGCCAGCCCTTTACTTATGCTTAGACTCATGGCACTTAAATTTCAGTCACCTGTTGGAAAGGTCACACAGTTCAGATTAAGAAAATGATCAGTTTTAAATGCACACGAGCGATCCAGGCTTCACCATTGTTGTTTGTGGTGTTCACAGTTTATTTCACATTAGTTTGAAGGTAGTAATGTGTAAACTAAATGTAGGGACAAATTGGGTGGGTGGGGGGGGGGGGGGGGGGGGGGGGGGACTCCCCCCACCGGCCCCGAATTGTTTATAATGCTATAACAAAGTCCCTGTTTGTGGAGTTTTGAACCGACCCACCCTGAAATAAGATCAGAAGTGAAATTGACATGCTGCCGAATAACACGATAATAAACATGTATTTCATTTCAGGTCAGTGCTGCTGTTGACGTCTCACTGCAGAGTCACGCCCAGAGGGTATACCTGCAAACAAGCACAGAAGTATGACGCCTAACCAAGAAGAGGCAAGAGCTAGTCAGGTCATGTTGCTCAAAGGAGAAGGCCACAGCTAAAAGCAGGCAATTCCAGTTCCAGCGGATCAACTAAAGTGAGAGAAGGCGAAACTTATTGTCCTGGACTCGAGGTAAAGCATACCGATTGATTTGTGAATAGAATCAGGTTCATAACAAAACACAACTGGTTGGAATAAACACATCACACTGTAATGCTTTCTTTCATTTTGAAGATGGTGTAGTACTAGTACCAGCATTCTCAACAACACCGAATGCTAAAATCACTTGCTGTCAACAAGTGGCACCATATTGCATTTGATTTGAAAACTAGAGGTTGATTGATTGATTGTACATTGCTTAACGTCCCGACAGCAACAAGGCTTTCTCAGGACGTGCCTGCACTGCTTGTGAAAAAAAATAAACAGAACATTGAATGTATGTCGCCAGCCAGTTAAATACATTAAATAAACCTAACACATGGGGCCTAAATAAAGCTAAGACCATTTAGCAACACACATCCAATATCAACAGCTACAGGCAGTGCAGACAGTAGGGAGAGTTTTAAAAAGGCAAATTCAGGTGAATGGACAAAGGGTAGACAGAAACACATGCCCCAGAATAGAGAGAAAAACCCACCCTGTGGGGCTGACCAGGGTGACCCTGGGAACTAAAAAATACCTAACCCCACCCAAGTCCCCCAGGGCAGACCCGGGTGGGGTTGAAAACTAGAGGGTTGGGCAAGTCTGCAAATACTGTCGTTTTCTTTAATAAGCACTTAGTGCATACAAAAGGACTAGAAAACTCTGAATACTACCCATTTGGTCCAGTGTGTGCTGTTGCTAAACAGCAATGCGTTGTGTCCTGTTTGAAACAATTTCTGCAAGTTACACTTTGAATATTGATGCTGATTCTAGATATATGTATACACCCTTTGTGGTCATTTCAAGCTCAATGGCGTCTAATTTTTGGCGCACGTGTGATAGCAAAAGTAAGTGTTTGTAATGGGTTGTCCGTCAACTGTCTGTTATCTGTGGGCAACTTTAACATTGGCATTTCCTCGAAGACTATGCAAGCCTCAGACTTCAAACTTGGCACAAGGGTACTTTGTGGTAAAATAATTCTAAACATACCAATTTCTGTGACCTTTCAAAGGTCATCTCAAGTAGTATTTTCAACTTCAAACTTGCTATGGAGATACCACATGATAAGGGTGACAAAAGTTAGTTTCGGGTAGAGTTGTAGTTTTTATCAATGTTTTCGCAAACTTTTCAAAAACATTTGGCATGACAATAACACTTTTCTGTGCATACTAATGTAATCAGCCCCTCACAGAGGTCAAGGGTCACTGAGGGTTGACAAATGTGTGAAAAATGAAGGGATTTGGAAAAAAAAACTCAGGTTTCACTGGTACAAAATCCAGCCCTATACTTATGTTTAGACATTTTCAGAGACCTGTTGGAGAAGTCAAGCCAAGGTCAAAAAGGTCAGACGTATTATGTGGATTGGTCATACACGTGAACCATAAGGACATTGCCTTTCTTGTTCATGTTCTGACTACTGTTATATTATGCATGTATGTACTTTGTATAAATACTTGCAAACATATATGCAAGCAATATGTGCATGTCAAAACATTTTTTGATACAAAATTATCTTTTGCAGGTTGCGAAAGATAAGGGAAGAAGAGTTCAGCGGGTACATCTCTCCGCGATGGCCAACCGACGAGAAGGCAAAGGAAGTGAACTGATTGTCCTGTGTAGGAGGGCAGACGTCCTGTTATTTTGATGTCCATCCACCAGGCTGGCCACAATGTCAAGGTTTTGGACAGTCACATCATTCGCAATGCAGCAAAAGCCTGTGCCTTACTCAACTGCCTGAGCTGATGCATAGCCATATATTAGGAGAAGGGCAAGCAGGCTTTAGGCCTGGCTATTCAACTGCAGACACAACAGCAGTGGGGCAGTGACAACAAAGTGACAATGACAAAACTCGAGAACATAGAAATAAAGAGGGAGTGTTTCCATAAGCCTGATAGCCTGACTAGAAGCAGCGGGGCGACAAAATTGTAACGTGCAGTCGAGCAGTTCAGGGGCTATTGTACAGTGATGGGGGTGTGCTTTGTGTGTTTTCATATAACAACGTGACAAAGCGATTTGACACCCATGTTGTAATTTGTAGTGCAGTAAAAAGGTGAAAAATATCTGTATTTTGACCAAACAGATGTTTTCTCAAGTATACACAACTTCAAACCCAGATACAAGGTGGTAAGAACTTTTCATGCATACTAATTTCGTATGCATGAAAGGTCAGAAAGGTCAAGGGTCACAAGAAATCGGGAAATAGGTACAAGATAGCCATATATTGCCCAAAGATGTTTTTTCTCAAGTATTCCTAACTGTAACCCTAAACTTGGTAAAGAGATACCTGATGGTAAGACCTTCCTATGCATATTTATTTGGATGACCCCCTCAGAAAAGTTATTTTTTGTCACTCTCCTGTCATGTCGCGATTTGGAAACGCAGCTTAATATGTATTAGTTTTTGATTATCCAAGGAAAACCCCTTTACTGACAATGTGTTCATTTTTCGAAGACATTTCATCATATGAACAGGTCTTTTTTGTGACAAGTTCCTAAATACTGGCATACATCAGTCATTCAAAATATGTACTCCACAGCTGACACTTACGGGGTAGGAAACAGTGATACAGATAGATTTTGTGCAGCATCGGTGTGAGACAAGGAGAAAACTTATCACTGCTCCGCTTTGCATGATTCAAAATGATATACAGGGTTCATTCTGAAAATGGTCATTGGCCTCAGAGTATAAAACCCATGGGTCCTTTCTGAAGAGGGGATGTGGGGAAATATAGAAACGTGGGGATGTATATTTATGTCATTAAACCCTCAGCTTAAAATGTTGTGCAAATGTGGACTTGCTCAATGAAAAACGCAATACTGCTCAAGAGTGAGTTGACCATGCAGTTCTTGCATTACCCTCCAGCTGTCACAGCAGATTTAAGTGGTTGGGTGATAACTGATCATAGGCATATGATATGTACTGTACTTTGTGTTTGTTTTGTTTTTTTCTTCCACTGTCAGTCTTTGACTTTCAGCTGTGTGGCTTTACTTATCGTATCAGAATTGCTAACCACATGGTTCATATCACAAGTTTTACAGATGTACAGTACATGACACACGCCAGCAAACAGAATGACCTGACTATGATCCGTGTCCATACAAGTCTCCGTAGGCATGCACACAACTAAAAATGACATCAGCTCCACATTTCTCCCAAATAGCTTGTATAAAGTCAGCACTTTGTCAATGTAAATGTGAATAATGTTACATGTAGTTGAAATATGTTCTGCAGTAAGGCTGTATTTTGAGGGGGAGCTGGGTGGCTCGGTGGTAGTGTGTTTTTGTTTCCTTATAATTTGTAACCAAAAACTGCTGGGAAACTGAGATTCAGCTAGAGAGATAGGTACATCCACTACCAATCTGTTTACAAACATCTTTCAACCAGAGATGTTCATCGACCTGCTTTCACGGAGACACCAAAGGAACATGTAGCATTTCTTGCAGCAGGTATATTAAAACAAATTCACATCAATTAATGTTTGTAGATGATGCCAGTAAAAATGTAAAAAAAAAAAACTGTCTGTGACAACACTCTTTGGTGTGCTTTTTCATCAGTGAAGCTGTAAATGATTGAATGAATGTAAACATGTAATGTAAACATGCTCACACAATGCCTGGCTGAAAAAAATGAATGAACAAATGTACCAAGGTAACCAGTGTGCATTTTTATCCAAGACTGAATCCGGTTGGTTGGTTTATGGTTTAACATTCACATTCCCACAGTGATGATAATCGCATATTTAAAAAAAAAAAAAAAAAAAATACCACACGTTAAATTTTTTTTTTTGCTTTGGGTTTAAAGTGTGTTTGTTTCATTTAGCGAAGTAGAAAATGTATGGGTTTCAAATGTGAGCAGGAAAAAAATAATCGCCATTTATGGGACTCGAACCCTGGTCACCTGCGTGGCAAGAAAAGTACCTTACCACTACACTAACTAAATTACCAAGAACCAGTCTGTGCATTTAATTACTTATAGATAAACGTTTTCATCCCGTATCTGCCGTTGTTGTTTGTTCCAGTTTACTGTCACAAATAGTGATCGAGGACTAGCAGTTTGGGCGTAGTTTGCAACAGTTTGGGCGTAGGTTTTCCCTTGTAGGTTTAAAATAGTCGTTTTCCCTTCTTTCTCATGCGTGCTTGTGACCGGCTACGGCGGAGATATGATCTGCCGGAAGCCAGACATCGCTTGTATCCCTTATTGAATACGCACTCGAAAACGACCCAAAGTGCCAAATTTTGTGCGGGACCCCATATTTTCTTCATAATCAATGTGATAGTTATAACATAAAGTACGACTTTATCGAATAAAAAGGGCCTGAGCAATTGCCCAACATTGCAAACACTTGTAATGTTATTGATAACATCCGGGCAATTTGCGAATTTACAACATAAACTTTTCTCGATTGCACTTAGAATTCCAATTATCAGAACACATTTTTTTTACGAGAAAATACTAACATACTTTATGAAGTGACCGAAATGTTTCCTTATCATTTTAACACACTATTCGATAAATTTTTATTGTGTTCTGAAATCAGCTATTTTGCGTGTTTTCGCTCAAGGGGTAGGTCACGCAAAAGGCTCAAACTTATTAATATGCCCGGGACCATGGGTCTTTCAGGGTGGCAATAGCCTCCAGACTCAATAAGGCTCTCAAAAAACCCTATAAGCGGCAGTTTTCAATTAAAAAATGTAGGTATAGTATACAACCTTAAATTCGCGCCACCGCGACCCATCCTAAAAAGTCCCTTGCTATAAATAGAAGGGACTTAAAAATAATCTCAAAGAACTACACGTGTTCTGTTCTTTTTCAGGAAGATTGTAACATGTGTGTCCTTTCATTTCATAAGGCCAACAGCAGAAATTTCAACTACGTATTTCTTTTTTTCAACCGAAAACAAATTTCAATTTACCTGTGAAATCCCACAGCCATTACTTTCTACAGAGCCTCAAATGGTACACGACAGACATAAACATACAATGTATGTCACATTAGCCTGCCCCGAGTAGAGAAGGACAAAGTGATCACGGTAATTGCCTACTCGCAGAATATAGGCTGCTGACCCTGGTGACTTTCTTCGAACAAGGTCTGGCGAGATAAATGCACGAAAACTATCCATTCCAAGGGTGTTGTCGGAATAGCTAAAGGCACCAAGCTATCCAGACACCACCCTTGAAATATCAGGGTCGATCCACATCCTGCCGTGTCGAATCAGGGCTTCATGGGTTAACAAACAAAATGGCCAATGCACTGATCACAAACTCCTATAGTGATAAATGAACAAGAGACATAGATTCTCATGCGCGAATGCAGGCGCTCATGAGAATCTATGCCTCTTGCAGATTGTACGGTCTGTCTGCTGCACTGATCACGACTTCCCAGCGCTAAATGGCCATTGTCTATCAACAACCGATCATTAGTCTTTCTGCCGTCGGCATTCACGCGAGGTAGGGGCATGAGTCATAATACCCCGTGATATTATACTCCGCGCTACGGGCACTACGCAACCGTTTGGTAAAATTACGCCAATTTTCCGAGCAACAGGGAGGAGTCAATGAAACGCGACGAGACTGTGGTTATGGTACATTATATTGAAGGCTCTTTTCACTGTGATAATGATGAGGTCTTTGGAGCAATCCTGGCATGAACTGCCGCGTGACAAAGGCCCGACAGGATCTTCGTGAGCTCACGAAACCTGCTGAGGCTCATAAGTCTTGAACCAAAACACACTGGTTGTCTCCCTTGATTCGCTGCGCTGATCAGCGCAGCGAATCGAGTGAGCTAACCGGTGTGTTATGCTTCAAACAAGTAGGTGGCTCATTTCAGTCTGATGCTAGTGGTGCTGGTGTAATACAGGTATGATCCAGGGGTCGGTTGCATGAGCGAGCTTCGTTCTGCGCTAGCCACTAAGCAGGGTGGGCGCTGGCTATAGCGAAGCACATTGCGTAGTGGGTGGCGCATGACTAAGCTCATTCTTGCAACTGGCCCCAGGAGGCGAAGCGGCAACAGAGACTTTTTACGCTAATTTTTTTACGTCGACATGGGGACGTAGCTTAGTGGATAAGACACTGCGTTGACAGTCGTAAGATCCCGGGTTCGAATCCCCTGGTGGGCAGGAATGGGATGTGGACTTTTCCGCATTCCCATCGAGTCACATTTACGTACAGACTCGGCTTACGGTTGCCTGTCTCGCCTTCGTGTGCACAGCACGCATAATCATCAAGCCAATCCTATTATTACTAATCGAAAAGAGAAGGCCAGGTTGAGGGCCGGTGAAATGGAAACAGAAATATTTCACAGTTAATAGCCGGGTGGAGGTTTGCAAATAAAGTAGCGCTTAGTAGCAGCAGGTTTTCAAAGCTCCAGCTTCCATCCCTACGGCGGGGCCTTGAGCATCTTTAATTAGATGGATATGTGCGCCTTGGAGACACCATACCATACCATACCATAAATTCTTGACAAGGGAGGAGTCGATGTCCAGACCAACCTAAAGGCCGATAGCTAATGAGGCCTCGTTTATCAAAAGCCGCATTGGCCTATGATGGCAAAACTAAAGGTTCGACAGTACGTCCACTGTTTGTGAAAAGCGAGATTTTCATTGTAGTGCAATGAAAATCTCGCTTTTCTCACAAAAATGAACTTAAGAGTTATTTTACTGCATTTGAGTATTATCATATCGTGACCATCATAGTTATCATCACCACTAATAATATGTGACCATGTCATTATCATTATTACGTGACCACTCACATTATTATCATCACCAGTATAACCCCAAAGTACAACTGAAAAGCCATGGGGCCGCCGTTGGCCCGCGCACGGCCGTGCGTGTGCCAACGTCGGCCCGACGGCCTTTTGTGCATTGGGACGTGACCATATCATACGTATTCGCCCTATCACAAACGACGGGCGACGCTTTAAACAACAAATTCACGGAGAATGAGTTGTACTGTGCAGAACGCGTTGGACCTGTAATCCCACCTGGATCGGCATCGCAAGTCTCTCACTGGTCACTAGAACACAGATGCCGGCGTCAGTCAAACAGAAAATGCAACGGAGCAGGACACCGATCAATTCAGTTATTCCTTGTTCCAACTCACCCAGCCATTCCAAGGTTGGCCCCTTTTCCATATACCGCCATCCGATACAAACAAAACAACACCTTGCACACATGTACTCGCACTTCCGAGGTTGGGAACTGAACTGACCACACAGTCAAGTCATACTATCTTGGTAGTGGTGCGGTACAGTCAGTCGGCCGGCCTAATACTCGGCCGCAACACATTCTCCGTTTGTGAGCGCAAGGCACGCCAGGAAAAGGCATAGATTCTCATAAGCCCGTGCAGCCGTGCGGCTGCACGGGCTTATGCGAATCCCTGCCTCTTGCACACAGCTGGGGCCGAGTGAGGGAGTGTAAACAAATACGTCGAATTTCACAGTTCGCGGGCTAAATACAGTGTGACCTGTCTATGTGATTACTTGGTCAGTGAAGAGTACAGACCATTCTGGGCGGCATCCACTATATCCACTATATAATTATGTCCCCCTGTCAGCGACATAAAACTACGTAGGAATTGTAGATCTTCACCTTTCAATAAGGATAGTTCTGACTAAAAGAACTGGTATTATCAACATATTCAGAAGCAAGCAACGCTACAACATGAAGTTTTTCAGGCGAAATTTGATTTTTTTTTTTTAAAAATAAGAATGACACATACTCCGAACAAAGTCACTAACGAAAAAGCACTCCCGTGATCCTGTGACCGTCTAAGTTTGCTGAAATACGTTATTTTTCCGAATGGTAGCCGCGCCAGGTTTTACTGTACCAGGTCAAGATTGATCCCTACCCTACTTCCGCTCTGACCACTGGAAAGGTTATCCTCCCCCCCCCCCCCCCACACACACACACACACTATCTCCCTTCCCTCACCATATCTCCCCTCACCCCTCCCACTCATTGTCCGGCCAGCATTACCCCCGCTGTTAGCCCCCCCCCCCCCCCCTCCCTACCCATCCACCCCCTCCACTCATCTGCAAGAGGCATGGATCCTCATGAGCTCCTGCAGAATGCGGGGGCTGATGAGGATCTACGCCTCTTGCTGGCAAAAGTCAGTTCACTGTACGTCTGTGCCTCTCGAACGATGAGATCCAATGGGTTCGGTTCAAGGTTTGTGTGTACAAGTGGACGACTAGTGGGATAGAAGGGCGGTGCCTGTCATTGCAATTAAGGCGGTCTAAGTTCCACAGAGCTACAATGGGTTGTGTTCGTATGCTAGGATACAATGTCCAGCAATGATGTAGTTCTGTGAAGTCATCAGATCCCCTAATCACACCAGACGGTTTCTTTCAACAAGTATTTCATTGAGCTTTAGTCGCTGCATCCGCAAGAGGAACAGAGTTTCATGTCACCGTGCAGAAGCGTAGATTATCATGAGAACCTGCGACTGCTACGGGCGCCTGGCCACGTTAAACATTTTCAGAATGAAACGATCACATCATCATCAGGTGATTCAACTCCACAGCTCAACTGAGAAGAAGGCGGTGGATTCGCTGCTAGTATTCAAGCTAGCAATACAACTCGTGTTGCCCTGACCAAAGATAAAATTAGCAAAACTGTGCTTTCAAAGGCAATCGTGGTGGTTTCAGGTGATCCTCAGGTGTTCGGCTGACCAGTCCAGAAATTGAGACGTAAAACGATGACAGCAGTGACCCTTAACCCTTTGGCTGTCGGTAGCGCTTTTTGTCGGATTCCTGGAGGAATCATCGGGACAAAAGGCGCTACCGACAGCCATGGGGTTAATCTGGAAAGCTGGTGCTGATAGATACAAATCTGTCGTTATCTGACTAAAGTCAAAATATCGATTTTGGAGAAAAGCGGGAGTTTCGCTGGACAACAATGTCAAACTCGCTTTTCTCAAAAATGGGCATATTGGCTTTTGTCAGATAACGACAGAAATAGTATACCCCAGTGACAAAAGGTCTGCGGGCCCACGACAGCCGCAGTGGGCCCGCGCACAGAGGACCTTTATTCTTCTTGCTGCGCCAGGGTAAGCTCTGCGGCAGGCTGACCATACTCCATAATGAGGACCTACGTACGCACCCTGCACATGACCGACTCGCCGCATAGGTGAACAGGCCTGCTGGACACTAGGACACTGACACGGGTCAGGGTGATGGACTGGTGACATGGGCAATAATGGTTTGTGTCGACGGAGACAGGCAGTTAAACTGTCCAGTGAGCATGGGGGTCACATAACTTTTGCAGTGGCGAATGCTTTTAACCCGTAATATCCTGAGACTTAAATTTGTCAAATGTGTGTATTGTCCTATGAAGGCAGCGTCACAGATTAGGAGACAGATCATGCAAACATTTTGGTTCAAAGGTGGTGCCAGAATAGCTTACATACCCTTGAACTATCATAGTCAAATTTATTTTATGCAATAGTGTATCAGGATGGAAAGGGATGCAGCAAGTACAACAAATGTAACAGAATCAGATTCTGCTAAAAACAGATTGACACGCTAACGGCTGCGCAGTATAAATAAGTGCGATCACGCGTGTGCTTTTGCTGCGTGTCCCAACTGCTGTTAAAGTTCATTAGGTGTGTCGACAAGGCATAACAAACACAAATGGTGCTGAAACGTGTCTTCAGATCTTATGCGTAATGGTACTTTAACTGTCTTATCGTGTTCATTGTTGTCTGCAAACTGTTTGTTGTTGTTTTGTTTTGTTTTTATAATTTTTTAAAACCCATTTAGCCCCGAGTCCCTAAAGCAGGAGATGGATTGACCACGATAATTCAAGGGTAGTGCCAGATTAGCTTGGCGCCTTCAGGCGTCAAGCTAATCTGGCACTACACTTGAATTATCATGGTCAATCCACCTCCTGCAGCTGGTACATAGTCATTAGGCAACACCTCCAAACTTTGAGAAATGGGACCTTGGGGCTAAAGGGTTAATATTAATTAGTAACTACCATTTAAAAGAGAACGTTTGTGTTATCGTGCATCAATGAATCGTGAATCAAACTGTAATTTACACCTTTTCTCCACACCCCGAAAGGGGGATACAGGAAATAGAGTCTTTAAATCTTTGAAGAGCGGTTGATAAAGACAAAGGCGCGTCTTGATCAGTCACTTGTAATTTGATTTAGGACAACGTGTCTGACTTTCCGTCATAGAACACGTGGCCATCTGGGGGCGTAGAACCTGAAATGTCATACATTTTCGATCTGAGAAACAATGGCGACTCAATTCGGAAGGCTTGCCTGTTGCACTGTGTTTGAACTCTGCCAGAACATGTGTATCCCAGATGACCAGCCGACTGTAGGGCGGTTCGGTAGGCTGACAGACAATCAGGAGTGATCTGACCATGTGTGCATTGTGACGTGGGATGGGCCGCTTTGCTGTCAGTCCGCCAAGACAAAATCCTAATCGCCAACACCGCCCGTCTGCAACAGGCATAGAGCCTTATGAGCCCCCGCGTTGCGGGGGCTCATGGGGATCTAAGCCTCTTGCATGAATTTTTTTTACATCTGAGCTGGGCCCAGGCTCAGACGGGCGCGGTCATCTGAGTTCAGTCAACTCGTCTATAGCGTCTTCAGCTGTCACGATAAGATCAGCCTGATCGGAGACGGGGATAATTCCGTCCTTGTCTGCCCAGTCCTATAGAACACTTTCCCAGTGTGGCACAGCTGAGGCCGAGCACGGTCAGCAAGAGGCGTAGAGTCTAAAGAGCTCCTGCGGTCGCATGGGCTCATTAGAATTTCAGTCTCTTTCCCTGGAGAACCAGCTCGAACTCAATATCAAGTAAAGCAAACGTTTAGAACGAGCGTTAAATCACTTTCTAAAGGAAAATTCTGATTTAACTGCCTGGCTGCAGGGGATCATACGAGTATGTGCCCCTTGCTGCCCAACATCGGTCCCAGGTGTGACTGCAGGGGCTGATGTGTATCTATGTCTGTGGCAGACGGAAGGGTCTTGTCGAGCGACTGTGTCCGGGATTTCCCATCTGACCAGCCCACCCCATTTATCATCTGCTAATGACAATAAAGACATCAATGGGCGACGGTGGAAAAACATGTTGGTGCTTACGGTACTACATGAATGAAGAGATCAGGGGGGGGGGGGGGGGGGAGTGGTAGGGGTTTGCTGGAGGGGAGGAGCAAAAAAGGGGGGTGGGTGAAAAAGATTGTTTTTTGGGGGATTTTGTTGTTTGGTTGTTTTTTGTTGTTGGTTGTTGCGTGTTTATTGCGTGTGTGTGTGTGTGTGTGTGTGTGTGTGTGCGTGTGCGCGCGCGCATGTTGTGTGTGTGTGCGTGTTAGCTGTTAGCCTTTTCATTGTATATGCTACTTTTAGAATAAGCGTTTAGCAAATCTCCTTTATTATTATTATCCATCCATAATAATAATTATTATGGATGGACGGATGTATCGACAAATGGCAATTCCTTGTCAATACGATATATGGGAACATCCCGCTGCAATTACTGTCCATGGCATCAATAAACCCTCTGCAGGTCCATAGGCAGGTCAACTAAGGTATTTACGACTTAATTTCTTATTGTGTATCTGTTTGGGTGCGAAATGAGTTATCGTTTGTTAGTTATTAGTTACTTTGCGGGTTTGTTTTTTTTTAAACCCGTTCAGCCCTGACGCACTACAGCAGGAGATTGGTCGACCAAGCTAATCTGGCACTGCCCTTGAATTATCATGGTCGATCCATCTCCTGCAACTGGTGCATAGTCATTAGATGACGCCTCCAAACTTTGGGAAATACGGCCGTCGGGCTGAATGAGTTAAACGACTTCGCCACCGAGATGGTGATATGGTGACCCACCTTGCAGTCTGCGGCGCCGGATCACGCCGATCCCCTCCTCCCATTCTCCGCTGCGTCGGCCGCGCACTTTCTCGCTGAAGCTGCGGATCCAGTTGTGGTTGCCGAATATGGAGGATTCCTCACTCCCCACTCCACCCTGGATCCCCCCGAGACACGAGCGAGCCATGGTGGGCGAACTGATTCACTAGTTATCGTCTTTCATTTAAGAAACAATGTCTGTCGTTTTCCGTTCAGCTTACAAACACACAAACTGTTCCTTCCGCAAAACAAGTCGTTGGTTACGGTCCGTTACGGTGACTAGATTAATTAGTTTGCAGTTCTCATTCAAGAAACAGTCTTCTACTATTTGATGTTTAGCACGGAAACACGCAAACTGTTCCTTCCTCTCGGAAAATCATCGACTAGTGTATTTTCTTCTTCAGCGAAGACACTGAGAGATGTATCATCAAGCAAATTCTGTAGTAACTTTCGACCAGTTCCTTGACATATTCTTTCACATTGAAAACAAATGTATTCTTGGTCGAACCTTCGTGTCAATTTAAAATTCGGAAAAGGTCTTCTTTGCTTCTCATAGTCTGTTAAAAGCAGTTCACACACACAAATACATTTTGAAGTCGTTTCCGTTAATTTCGTGTTGCGTACGATGTATTTTAATTGTCCTTGCAGTCTGTCTTATACAAATCACATCCATTTTGATGGCCACACAGGGCAGCAAATACACACAGTACAGAGTTCAGGCGCTGCTATTGACTGAAGACATCAGGAGACTGGGAACCACCTGGAGTAAAATCGAAGGAGAAGCACAGGACAGGAGTCGCTGGAGGTCTCTCGTCGACGGCCTATATCCGGGTAGGGGTAACAGGCGTAAGTAAGTATTGACTGAAGCTCACTGTCACCTTCCTACCAAGAAAACTATCCGAGGAAGAGATCACACAAATTAACCCATTCAGTCTGACACTACAACTCTGCCATTATTTGGCAAAAGCCAGAGTGTCCATTTTTGATAAAACCGGGATTTTCATTGTTATAATTATAATGAAAATCTCTCTTTTCTCAAAATGGACATACTGGCTTTTGCCAAATAACGGCAGAACTAGACATGTAGATCGACCATGATAGTTTAAGGGTGGTGCAAGAAAAGCTACTCTGGCACCATACTTGAATTATCACGGTCGATCTGTCCCCGACCCGAAAGGCAGTCGTCAGTGGACAACTCCTACAGTTGGAGAATTTGACCTTAAAAGTCTGCCTATTAAACACCTTCACTGTCAGTGGACGCAAAAATAGGTCTTTGAAAGCAGAACAACTTCAACACCAAACTAATCCCATCAATCTAAGCAACACAAAGGAGAAAAGCGTCAGCAACAGGCAAAGAACCTCATGCAACAGGCAAAGAAACTCGTGAGCCCCCGCAGATGCGGGGGCTCAGGAGGTTCTTTGCTTCTAGCAGCTGGGCGACGTTAGCATTTTTTTTTTTTTTCCGGCAGTAGGGTCTGAAGACCCGTCTCCAGCGGCGTGGTCCCTCGAGAATCTAACCGAAGTTTGTCTGATCTTTGCTGAGAGCTAGAGGATTTAAAAGGCTCCGACATGAATCTGGCACACGTTTTCTTCTACAGTGACCTAGACTGACCAGAGGTCTATCACGTAAACCTGAAAGCTGAACTCTCTCGCTTCGAGTCAAGCTGCCAACTCTCGCTTCGAGTCGAGATAAGTCAGACCCGTTCACCGGCCGTCTGTCTGCCGTAGCCTGTCCCAGGCCGAATACTCTGTGCAAAAAACGTCATAGTCTTTAACGGTTCTTATTCGGTTCAACATCTTCATTATGTGACCATTTGATGTGCGGCTAAATCTGAACTACTACAGCAAGAGACGTGGGTGCTCGCGAGACCCACACTGGTTGTCTCCCTCGATTCGCTACCGCTGACGCGGTAGCGAATTGAGGGAGACAACCAGTGTGCGTGACATCCTGCGACTGCAGGGGATCAGGGGAACTGATCTGTCTCTTGCAGGTGGAAGGCGATCGAGCGACTGCTTCAACTCAGCAAAACAGCGTCACCGGCATCAAGGCTGTGAATAGGTGACACTGTACGTCTCGGTCGACATCACTAGCTTTCCAAGAAACGCCAAGAACAAACAAGACCAATAATGTCTCTTCCTCATGGAAGGACTAGATTACTCGACTGCAACAGCCCACTACGATATAATGTATCTTCCGTCACCAAGATTACGGACTAAGTGACACTGAAAGTTTAGAACAGTCTCCGTTCACATCCTTTTAAAGGAACACCTAAATCAGTCCAAATACCCATGTGATGTCCCTTGCTGATAAAAGGACTAGACACTCGACTGCACCAACGGCCCACTGCAATACAATGTTCCTGAAAACAATATTATGGACTAAGTGACACTGAAAGTTCAGAAAAGTCTTCGTCGACATCACTTTTTAAGGAACACCTGGAACAAACAATACCAAAGTGCCTTGCTGATGGAAATACCTAGATGAGCACCAACCCACTACAATACCTTGACACCCAAAATATGGACTAAGAGACATTGTACGTTTTTTTTAAAAAATAAAGTCTGTCGACACCATCTTCTACAAGAACACCACGAACAAAAATCATCCTTTTTGCAAACACTCCGAATGACAAAGCAAAGCTGTTTATCAAATTAGTCTTGGCCCGCGAACCAATGGATACGGTGAGTTAAAACACCTTAGCTGCCAGTGGACGCAGATAAAATCTTTGTTATTTAACGCCAGTGAGCCCCAGCCGTCTAAGGAACATGGATACAAAGTAGCGTCGGCAAGAGACATAGATCCTCATGAGCCCCCGCAACTGCGGGGTCTCATGAGGATCTATGCCTCTTGCAGTTGGGTCGTGTACAGTTTGTTTTTTTTCCGGCAGAGAAGGGGTTCCCGCCGCCAGCACGTTATCAAAGAACACAATCCAGTAACAATGGAATATCTTTTTCTGCAAACATCCCGAGGCACAAAGCAAAGCTTTTCGCCAAATATCACGCACGGATGTCATGTATCTATGGTCCAGGAAGACTTGCACAGATCTGCACGTTCAAAACAGGACCACATCCTTTTCAGCTCTTCAAACCCAATGTAATCCAGACCACAAAAAAAAAGATGACTGCCATGCGTGAAGAGACGAATTCCAACAAAGAAAGAAAGAAAAAAAAATTAAAAAGGTCAACTAAAACACAACTGTATATTAATTGTCCTTTCTAAGCATGTTTTCTTCTTCGTTGTTTTTTTTTTTTTTTTTTCCTTCTTCTTCTAATCACAACGGTTCAAGTAATAAAATTATCTAAAACCTAACAGTGGCCGAAAATTGAAGATAAGCCACGAAAACTGCGAACGGTATCTGATTAAAATGAATTCTAAAACGTTAAGCAGCTAAGGTAGCAGAAGAACGACGCAAAAAGTAAAAAAATAAAAACCAGTTTCTCTCCCCTGACAGTGCATTTCCTTTTTACTTGGTAGTTTCTTCACAGTTTGTCACAGGCGGATCTACGATTCGAAACGTTGTTTTGTGTCATTTTATAAAAAGCACACTGGTTGTCTCCCACGATTCGCTGCGCCGCAGCGAATCGAGGGAGACAACCAGTGTGCTAAAACACATAACCCGTACATTTGCACTTTTTATTTTTTGCACTTTGCACTTTTTATTTAAATTCTACCCCAGACACACCACAGCAAGATAAGGATCGACCATAATAGTTCAAGGGTGATGCCAGAATAGCTTGGCGCCCATGGGCGCCAAGCTATTCTGGCATCACCCTTGAACTATCATGGTCGATCTGTGTTCTGCACTGCAATGCAGTCTTCAGAGGACAACGGCAAAATTGAAGGATTTCGGTGTTGGGGTAGAATGAGTTATATTTTTCACTAGGAGGCTGTAAGCCAAAGCATCGAATCACCACACAGCAGGTATGGTGAAACGGCCGCCAGCCGTCTGCCGCCGATCGCATGGCTGTGGAACGTGAAAGTGGTAAGGCTAGGTATGACCGAAAGATCCTTTTGTGACAATCAGCAGCACAGTTCTTCAAATAATACAACTCACAAAGTTGTCGCGGGCCACAACTGTGCGGCGGCCGACGTCGGCCCAGTGACCTCAGTATTGCGTACTGGGAGAAGAGTTGACGAATATCACATACACGTATGTCCAGGGCAAGGGCACAGAAGTGATAGCAGGTGTTCCTGACAAATGACAAATAAACGGTCCTTTTCCGGAAATCAGAAGTTGTTCCACATATGCGTGTGTTTGGCGCAAACAGTGGAGAAAAAAGCCCGGACAAACATGCGATATCGCATGTTTGTCCGGGCTTTTAAATCCACTGTTTTGCGTCAAACATTTGCAAACTTGGAACTACTTCTGATTAACGGAAATCGCCTACTGAGACCTAACCTCCGAATTCCCTACATAAAAAGTTATCCGCTGAACACTACACATACAAATCAGGAGAGAAATCGACCATGATAGTTCAAAGGTCCTTAAGGCACAATCAATGGAAACCTGCACAGTTCTTTAGTAACTTCAAAATACATGCAGCCACAAAGATGGTAGGGTACAGCCATACAGTTTTGCAACGATTTGGCAAACGCCGTTAAGTCCATTTTGTGAAAAGGTACATTTTCAACGTATTACATTGAAAATCTTGCTTTTCACAAAAATGAACATACTAGCTTTTGCCAAATCTGGGCAGAATTGTCTGCAAGATTATTCCTATAGCTCAGCGAATGACGGAAAGAGGCTGTGAAACGTTTTATATAGCAACACTGCCGAATGCCCGGATCATGAAGGTCTTCTCGGATCATGAAGGTCTTCTGGCCAAACATGATTACAAACGAGGAACTACGGAAGAGAGCAGGCGCAGACAGCATCGCTGAAACCATCGCCACACGGAGATGGAGATGGCTAGGCCACGTTTGCAGAATGTCACCTGACTCATTACCAAGGGTGGCACTGAGATGGACACCACAGGGGAAGAGAAACCGTGGGCGACCAAAGGAGACGTGGCGCCGAACCGTGGAGAGAGAGCTCAAGAACAGAGGCCTTACTCTGCAAACAGCACCCAAAATAGCAGCTGACAGACAAAAGTGGCGCTCCCTTGCCGTCGCCTCAAGCACCAGACGGCGCAGAGAGGACTGAATGAATGAATGACTGCCGAATGCCGACGTGACTAACTGTGAGTGTGCAGGTGTGTACGGTCAAATCTGGACCCAACACAAAGCATGATCGTACAAGGAGCTAGTCGCCAATGGCCTCCAGGAATATAAGAAAATCTGCTCAGTAGTAAATATGTTACCAATGTTCAAGGGGTCGGCCTGCTTTGTAAATTAGTGCGGCTTCACTCGGACTGCGCGCTGGTCTTTCATTTCCACTGATACGTGGTGCAAGCCGCTGGTTTGTGATTCTGAGGCCAGTTGCATGAGTGAGCCTATTCCTGCGCAAGCCATTAAGCAAGGTGCTCCGCTGTAGCGGAGCACCTTGCTTAGTGGCTTGCGCAGGACTAAGCTTGCTCATGTCACTGGCCACTGGACCTTAAATGTGTGCTGGTCGGTGATTTTGAACCTTACGGCTTTCAGCCGTACAGTCCAAAATAAAATAAAAAACCAGCACGCATCTCTAAAACTTAAACTGCAGTTGAGCATTACACAGAAGACGCAGAACGTTTCGGGGTGTGTTAGGGTTTACCCCCCCCCCCCCCCCTTTTCCGAAGGAGCTCCATAAAAGTAAAGCCAATTTCCACTGAAGAACTACGTAACGAACGAATTAGTAATTTCTGATCCAACAATCAGACAGATGGTAGAGAAATCAATCTTCTTCTCTTTTTTTTCAAAGAAAATCGCGCAGCATGGCAGCATCAATTCCTTCACTGCCGAGAAACAAGTGAACATGATCCAAATACAAGAGACACAGATCCTCATGAGCCCCCGCAGTTTGCGGAGGCTCATATGGATCTATGCCTCTTGCAGACACCACTTTGTATCAGGCCATGTTCAGTTAGACGGCTAGGCGGGGCTCGGCTTTGGCATTGAATTACCTAAGATATCAGAAACACAACCTGCGTCCACCGGCAATAAAGGAGTCAAGTATTTGCCAGTAGTAAGTCACTGACACAATAGTACGCGGCCGACGAACACCTACTAAAGAAACGATCCCACAGATGGCAGAAAAATCATTATTTTAGCGACTGAAAACTTCGAAGCACAGACGGTGAAAAAGTATTTTCCACTATCATGCCACTGCCCTAGCAGTTCAGACCATGTTTCATTGCCGATAACCAATTTGAGCGTGACTAGATCACACAGGTGGTATACCACATAGCAAGTCCTTCTTCTGAATGACGAATACATCCGCGACCTACCAACAGCCACAGCCTACGTCACTACACTTGTGCTGTTCTGTGATTTTGGACCGCTATGTCGGACCAACTTGCTTAGTGGCTGGCGCAGCACTAAGCTCACTCACGCAGCTGATCCCAGTATCGAAGAAGCCCCCCTACAAGCTCTGTTTTGTAAAGTGCAAAATAACAGACAAGATACACAAATGTTCAAACCAGACTACAGCAGAGCGCTCCTGTTCGTTTGTTATGGGTCGCATCGGACAACGTCAAAGCAGAGTATGAAGAAACGAAACATTCAAAATCGCAGACTGATGAAGACACGCATTTTTTCATAAACTAGAGTAGTAAAGACCTCTCCATCAGTAGTGCGTGACCATCCAAGCTGGTTGGTTGGTCGTAGTCAAACCTGTCAAGGCGACAACCTGAGTAAGACACCAACCTCCAGTGCGGCAGCAAACGTTTCCAAGCCAGTAACTGCCAACTAACTGCCCCTCTGCACTGCAGCGAGATTTTTGCTTGGGACTAAATACAGCTCAAAACAAAACCGCTAGAACTATGGCAGGCAGGTGCTGGCTATGGAAAATTACGTGCAACTCGGCGCAAATGTCTAAGCAGACCGCCGTTTCTGGTCCCGTGTCTGTGATAGACATGACTGTGATAGACTGTGATTTCATTACCTTTCAAAGGCGACCACGTTCTGATCGTCGCTTGGGTGGTCGCCTTGTAGAGGTTTCACCGTACCTTGGTGTTATGACCCGACAGGAACAAAGTAGAGGGTTGCCGTTCAAGTGGGGTGCGCACTGGATGGTCAACGAGGACCTCACATGCACAAATGTTAGGAAAACACCACCCCCTAGTCGCGGCGACAAAACATTCTTGTGGCACAAACAGCCAGACCTTTACCCTAACAATCACACGGTTACACCTCTAGTACCTTCATACGTCTGAGGCGCAGAGATAGAAAAATGAGGCCAATCAAAAAAATAGACAAGAGGCGTAGATTCTCATGAGCCCCTGCAGCCTGCAGGAGCTCATGAGAATCCACGCCTCTTGCAGCTGAAGGGATTTGGTTATCAGTGCAGCTTCCAACTATACCCGCATCTTCACTTCACTGCACCGCACTGTCACTTCCATGAGCATCAACATCGGCTCAGACGAAAGAAATAAACCTCCCACCTTCTCCGCGTGTCGCACGACGACTTAAATTACCTGCGCTAGCTTCGCAAGCAAGCGGCGAAGATCCTCATGAGCTACTGCAGAATGCAGGGGCTCATGAGTATCATGCAGGAGGAATTCGGGTCGTTCCTGGACTGTTCGCGAATCGAGACATAAGCTTCGGGCACTCCTCCTAGTTCCCAAGCTTAGTGGCTGGTGCAGGACTAAAAGCTCGCTCATGCAACTGGCGCCTAAACTTGAGCAACATCTAGCATCTGACAGTAGAGGCTTAGTCAGCCTCTGTATCTTGGGCTACAAGACTTAGCGTAATCCTCTGACTGTACGGAGTGTAGCAATGGTCACGAGGTGGTCATGTGCTGAAGAGGTCACTAATCTAATACGTCCAGATCCATCTGCAAGTGGCACAGATTCTCATGAGCCCCTGCTATACCCCCCCCCCCCTTGCTGCCTTAAATCGGCTCTTATATGCAGCCTCAAATGAGGGATTTTAGAACGTGTGTGTTTACAACCATTCCAAGAGCTGCACCCGTCATTACAAGATTTCTACTGCAAGAATGCAACCGTCAATTATATCATAATAAGCCAAAATATCACACTAAGCAAAAGATCCACACGCGACACCAAGTGCTGAAAATGCCATCAGTCGATAATTTTCTGCCTGACGAAACAAAGGCAGTCCTAGGCTGAGCTCACCACGCTTGCAAGACGACACTGGCTCTGTCTACACAACTTTGATGTCAAGCGATATACCCTGATTTATTTCCAATGCTGATCATCTCTGAAGTGGAAACGATAGCTGCACTGTTTTCATTCTTGAACGAGTTGTTGAGGGACCAGTTGCATGAGTAGGCTTAAATTCTGCGCACGCTACAAAGGTGCTCCCGCAGAAAGAAATCATCTTGCTTAGTGGCACATGCGCAGGATTTAATTAAGCCCCCTGCGTCTGATCCTAGGTGCTGCGAAGGAAAACCTGTACCCTAGAATGACGACGGACTGAACAGAACCTGTTTGAGCAAACGCCCTTAAGAAAGATCACCTGTCATTAAAGGTTATCATTTAGGTGGCTGTAGGTCGTTAATGACAGGTGACAACTGTTGTCCTTTAAGACGTCTCTTGAGAGGGCACCTGTCTTTTAAGACCACTATTTTTCCTCTTGCAATAAAAAAAAAAAAATGCTTGCTCAAAGCAGGCTATATAATAGTGTGCTTACTATTTTACTAGTACACATTCTATCAACCAGACATGTCGCTCACTTTCAGTCAACTCTCCTGTTCCTCTTTTTCTCTCACAAGTATCCAGACAGAACAAGGACCACCGACAGAACACTACCTGTACCCTCGACCAGCGACGGACTGTATAGTACCAGCAGTGTACGCGCTCTCAGCAAGATCTGGCTTCCAATTTCAACAGACGTAGATTCACATGAGCCCCTGCTAAGAAGTCCCAGGCTTACTTGCTATCACTAAAGATCCCTCCTGCTACAAGCAGTTTTCACGCCTATTTCAAACTATATATTTAAACTATAGCTGTGCTCCTCGAACGTAGAAAGTCGTCGCGCTTTGACCCCTTGACTGCTGCTGACGATACCGCTCGGCGGAAAAGATTGATTGATTGATTGTACATTGCTTAACGTCCCGACAGCAACAAGGCTTTCTCAGGACGTGCCTGCACTGCTTGTGAAAAAAAAATAAACAGAACATTGAATGTATGTCGCCAGCCGGTCAAATACATTAAATAAACCTAACACATGGGGCCTAAATAAAGCTAAGACCATTTAGCAACACACATCCAATATCAAGAGCTACAGGCAGTGCAGACAGTAGGGAGAGTTTGAAAAAGGCAAATACAGGTGAATGGACAAAGGGTAGACAGAAACACATGCCCCAGAATAGAGAGAAAAACCCACCCTGTGGGGCTGACCAGGGTGACCCTGGGAACTAAAAAATACCTAACCCCACCCAAGTCCCCCAGGGCAGACCCGGGTGGGGGGCTCGGCGGAAAAGACCCCGCCAAGGGGTTAAAAGCCTTCTACTAATGCGTTTCCCTGGCTGTGGTGCCTCGTTGCACAAGGACATAAAAGCAGCGTCCTGTGAGTGATGTCGCGTCAAGCAGTTGATTTATAGCTGTGACCCTCTGTCACTCAAGTACTCACCCCAGGGACCTCTCTCCCGCATAGAGCACTTGTCTCTGGGTCACGAGTCAGTCGCACGGGTGAGCTTAAATCCTGCACAAGCCACTGAGCAAGGTGCTCCGCTGTAGCTTAGTGGCTTGTGCAGGATTTAAGTTCACTCGTGCAACTGGCCGCTGATCTTTACTTTCAAAGTTTTGCCCAACTAAGACAACGTAACCGTAAGTCCATATTTGTGAAAAGCCAGATTTTCATTGAAATTCAATGAAAATATCGCTATTCACAAAAATGGATTTACTTTCTGCTACCTTCATAAGTTCATAGGCAGCATCTCGGCCCGGTCCTTCAGTGTGCAAGGGCTAATGGGAGTCTATGCCTGTTGAAGTCTGCAAAATTTACATCTCAGATCGCGGATTTGTATTTTCCTGCACTGCCTTTACAGGACAAATCGTGGTGAATACTGTAAAAGGTAAGTTGTCCCATCAAGACGTTCTATCACACAGCTGTTGTACCTAAAAAAAACCAGACAGCTCCTTTTTAGAATCGCCCGCTAAGCACTGCAAAGCACTACCTAGCGAGGCACCAGCGAAGCCTATCTCATTACCTCTTTTATTTCCAGAGCCAGAATGCCCACGTTTAAAAACTATCAAAAGATGTTCTGCAAAGCGCACCCAAAAAGCGCGATATTTTGCTGTAGTGAATGTTGGACTGATTATATGTCACTGATGAGAAACTGTCCACAAAATCAAGATTTTTCTATATGATTTGGTCCTTTAAAAAATCATGCCTCAGTTGAGACCAAAGCATTCTTCTCTACATATTATTACCTACATTTTCCCTCAGTTGGTAACACAAGCCAGACACTGGTAGTGATGAGTAACAGCTGATAAGCCAATGGTTAGAAGCTGTCCTCCACACACTTGTCTCGCAAAGACTAGTTCCGCTCGGATTAAAAGGCGTTCTTATCTTCTCTACTTACTTCAGAAAGAGCGAGTGCTTGAGGCACAACGACCTCTATGTAAACAAAGAGCAAGGCTTGCAGGTCCCGTTTAACACTTGACAAAATTGACCTGTAATCTGAATTTACAAATGTTCTCTTTCATTTTTGAACTGCCCAACCCACTTGTAGACAATGCTAGACGATACAAAAGTAGCCTATCAAACAACTTTCAAAATGGTTTTGATTTTGACAGGAATATCAGAGGAAACCAACAGAATGAAAAGATGGCAACTATCGTCACTTTATGGGTAAAAATATACCTGACACTGATCCAGATGGTGATGCGTTTATCACAGTCTTCACAAAGAGCAGCAAAACTATATAGATCATCCGAACAGTACACAAAGGCAGGAGAATTCTGGTTGATTGATTGATTGTACATTGCTTAACGTCCCGACAGCACAGGCTTTCCAGGACGTGCCTGCACTGCTGTGAAAAAAACTAACAGAAATTGAATGTAGTCGCACCGTCAAATACATTAAATAACCTACACATGGGCATAAATAAGCTAAGACCATTAGCAACACATCCATATCAAGAGCTACAGCAGTGCAGACAGTAGGGAGTTTTAAAAGGCAATACAGGTGAATGGACAAGGGTAGACAGAAACACATGCCCAGAATAGAGAAAAACCCCCTGTGGGCTGACCAGGGTGCCCTGGAACTAAAAAATACCTACCCACCAAGTCCCCAGGCAGACCCGGGTGGGGGTAGGAGAATTCTGGGTAAAGTTCGATCCATTGTAATGAAAGCCCAATGAGTCGGCTCAAAAAGCGTAGAGTTGGACGTTGTACACGATTCCCGACAGTTTGCACGATATCATCGAGCAGCATGTGTGCCCACTGCATGGTATAACTAAAATTCTTTTTTCCCCACATTGATTTTGTTGACTTAATAAATCACGGGCTGAGTATCTGAAAGCGTGCCATGTATATCGTTGTCTTGTTCCAATTTGTGACGCACTAAAGCGTTTCATAGTCAGGCCGCAAATTACAAGTAAGGTAAAAAAAAATTCTTAACGCTTTATATTTGGACATGACTGAAACGTCAGTCGACTTGTTAGTTTAGTTCTTTTTTCCCTGTGCGACTTCACAAAGCACTTGAGAACAGAACACGATGAATATTTCTATCTATCTATCCCGTAGTCTTGCCGACCGTTGGGGCACCACTGATGACTTGGCAACCAGCTCCCTCCATTCCCAGCAACCTTGTCTCAGTGACTCCGACTGTTGTCCTAAACCAATTTCCTATTTTGCCGTTGAAGCAGACTGCGCTAGTGGCCTTGTTGTATAGGTTTTCTATTACTTTGATCAGGTTGGCATTGATGTTGTACAGCTTCATGGTGGACCAAAGGGCTGCATGCCACACCCTATCAAACGCCTTCTTAAAATCCACAAAGACATGATAAAGGTCTTGCTGGTGATGGAGGTACCTCTCACATATAACTCTCAGGTTGAAGATCTGCTCAGTTGTGCTGCATCCTGGTCTGAAGCCTGCCTGTTCCTTAGCTATGATTTCCTCTGCCTGTGGCTTCAGCCTTTTCAGAAGGATCTTTAACATGACTTTGCTTGGTTGATTGATTGACATTGCTTAACGTCCGACAGCACAGGCTTCTCAGGACGTGCCTGCACGCTGTGAAAAAAGATAAACAGACATGAATGTATGCGCCAGCCGCAAATACATAAAAACCTAACACATGGGCCTAATAAGCTAAGACCATTTGCAACACATCCATATCAGAGCTACGGCATGCAGCAGTAGGGAGTTTAAAAGGCAATACAGGTGATGGACAAGGTGACAGAACATGCCCAGAATAGAGAGAAAACCCACCTGTGGGCTGACCAGGGTGACCTGGGACTAAAATCCTAACCCCCAAGTCCCAGGCAGACCCGGTGGGGATGACTTGCTGGGGCATAAGACGTCGTGTGATATTCGGCATGCTTTAAGTTCTTTTTCGGAGTTTTAAGTGATTGGTCCATGTGGGCCATTCCCCTGACTGCCAGATCTTGTTGCAGATAGTAAGGCGTTTATCATGTCTTCTTCTTCTTCTTGGACTAGTTCTGCAGGGATGTTGTCTGCTCCTGCTGCCTTCCTTTTTTTCAGCGACTTCACGGCAGCCTCTACTTCTTCTTGGAGGATGGGATAGTTGTCACTGTGTTGGTCACTGTTGGGGTGACAAGTATTCCTAGGTCCCCTGTAGTTCGGTGGTTGTACAAATGTGAGCAGTACTCTGTCCATCTCTTCAGAATGTCTTGGTCTTCCGTAAGACATTTCCTTTCGCTATCTTAAATGATAGAGGAGCGTCCCTGTTTTGCACTGGTCAGGTCTTTCACCAGCTGGTATGCTTTTTTGGTATTATTTTTGTTCAGTTTTTCTTCTATATGTTTACACTGGTCTTCAATCCACCTCTTCTTTGCCTTTTTCATGTTTTTCTTAATATCCTGGTTAATTTCCCTGTATTGTTTAGCTCCTTCTACCTCTGACTTCTTTTTCTTTAATTCTCGACGCTTTTCACACAGATCAAGGATGTCAGCTGTAAGCCAAGGTTTCTTTGCTTGTCGGTGTTTGCCAAGAATCTCACTAGTTGTTTGTGTTACAGCAGTGTTAAATGTGTTGATCAGTGTGCCCACATCGTGTCTTCTGCACCTAGAAGTAACAGTGGCGCGAATTTTCCTCCTATCTTTGCCTGGAAGGCTTCCGCTGCCTCTGGGTCTTTTAGCTTCTCGAGGTCGAACTTGATTCTGGTGGGACCCTGCTTGTTGACTTTCTTCAGGCGGAGTCGGAAGGTCATCATCACTAAGTAATGGTCGCTTCTAATGTCTGCTCCTTGAAAACTTATTGTCTTGGCAATGTTCACACTGGTTTGGAAGCGAATCTTCACCATGATGACAATGTAGTCAATTTGGTTATGGTGCTGCTTTGTATGGGCCAAACGTGTTCATCAGCTTCAGATCATTTGCGCTGGCAAATTCCAGGAGCCTTAAGCCTCTGTGTTTGGTCTCTGCATTGCAGTAGCATCCTCTCCTATTTTGCCGGGCATTCCAGTCTCTCTGCGCCACAAGAATGTCTGTCTTGGGGGTCTGGTCCAGGACTTCCTGCAGTTGGTCATATAAGTCTTCTATTTCCTCATCATCATAGAAGGTTGTTGGAGCTTAAACTTGTACAACGGTGATATTAAATGGGGTGAATATTTACTGACATATTATATGCCTTTCCTCGTAAATTCCCGGTAACATACCATTGCGGACTACGAAAGATTGGTTTCTTGTGCAAGAAGGACTGAGACTTGTCCTTTAACTTTTTGATATTGTTTCCCAAAGAGGAAGTCCGACGGTTATTTATTGCTGTCTTTTTAAAAATTAAAGTCATGGACCTTCAGTTACTGAGGTGCACCTTTACTTTCTTTTACAGATATTTTCACAATTTATGACACTGTAGGTACTCAGCGACAAATGAAATCACACATTTATTCTCTAGGCACGTTGGTATACATAGCTACGGATCATTAGTGGTTTCTTTCATTATTTTTTTTTTATCAGAGGGAAAAGCCCAACCTTCTGTATTTCTGCTCTGTAAGTTATCAGTGATCACTGAGACTGCATAATTGGCACTGGCAGTGATCACACATCACAACATATCTTGTCAGTGCAACTGATTGAATTAAATGTTACAGTAATAAATAATTAATCAAGTTTCGAAACTTTGTTCAGCCATGACAGTTAAAACCAAGTGGTGTGGCACTCTTTCTCTTTTACAGCATGCAGCATTTTTCACTTCGGACATAGGTTTCGAAGATAGCGTTTGTTTTTGTGGGTTGCGTGCATACCCAAACCTTTGTTTCTCTCTCTGCTCTAGAAAATCACATCATGTATCTGGTAAAAAATAACCGTCGGCTGAAGTAAGGATTGTCAAGTTGCAAGAGTGAGTCTATGAAATCTGCAAGAGGTACAGATCTTCATATGTCCTCGCCACGAAAGTTAGTTAGTTATTTGGGTTTAACGCCGAGCAGGCGACTAAGGCCATCTCACGGCGGGATGGGTAAAAATCTGGTCAGCCAGACTAAAAGCAAGGTCTTAAGACAAGATGTAAATATAGATTAAAAATCTCAGGCTAAAATGTCGCACATGTCTGGAAAAGAAACGTCTACAGACTCTCAAAAAGGGCAAATAAAAAAATTCACATAGTCTATGAATGCTCAGATCTTGTTAAAAATATTGCATTCTCTCAAAAAATTGAAGATTTTGTCCGGGGGAACATCCCGGAACAAAACCTTCAAGGAGTCTGCTGTGAAGTGTTTATATCTGGTGTCAATTAGGTCAGCACAATACAGCAAAAAGTGTCGAACAGAAAACTGCTCATCACAGGCAAAACACCATGGACGCTCATCCTGTTTAAGTAAGTAAGAGTGCGTAACATATGTGTGCCCGATGTGGAGCCGAGCAAGGACAGTCTCCTCACGGCGGCTGCCGCAGCGGAAAGGTAGACTGTCAGACAACTTAGGAAGAGCTTCATGAAGCTTGTTCCCTTCCTCTTTGTCCCACTCGGACTGCCACTCGCGGGCTATGTACGCACTAATAACAGGTTTAAAATCACTATAGACAGTCTGTGTGTCAGGGACAGGGTCACTGCGGGCACTGTTGGCAGCAGAATCTGCGATTCTGTTGCCTTCGATGCCCACATGGCCTGGGACCCAAATAAAAATGATGTCATAATATTCCTTCATCAAGTCCGCGTAGAGCTCTCTAATCTGCACCAGCAGTGGATGGTCTGTTCCCGCGCCCTGAAGGGCCTGCAGGGCAGAAAGAGAGTCAGACAGAATCAGGAAGTTCCTTTCCCGAGACTGATAGGCATGCTTGAGTGCTAGCAGAATGGCCTGCAGTTCTGCACTAAATACAGAGGAATGGTCAGGGAGACGGAGCTTAAATGGGCGTCTAGGATGGCGAGAGGACACTGCAGCCGCAGCCACTCTTCCATCCTCAGACTTGGACCCATCCGTATAAAGACGACAATAGCCAGGAAAAATTGAAAGGAGTTCATTGAGGCTCTGTTGGTATATGGCTGGTGGAGTACAATCCTTCTTGTGGGCAGTCAAGTCCAGCAAGATGTCAGGAACTGGTAGTAGCCAGGGTGGAGTGACGTGTTGCAGAGATTCCGAAACTTTGTCCAGGTCCACTCCGGCCGCCTGCAGATGAGGTCGGACACGGAAGGAAAGTGGACGGACAGCTCCCGGATGGGCATCGTAAATCTCTGCAAACGACGGGTTAAAAACACAATCATAGGCAGGATTTTCTGGATGGGCCTTCAGCTTCAGAACGTAGCTGAGCATGAGGCGGATGCGGCGGAGCCTGAGAGAAGGCTCCCCTGCCTCTGCATACAGACTAGGAACTGGAGATGTCCTGAAGGCTCCCAGACATATGCGCAGACCTTGATGGTGAATTGTGTTCAGACGCTGCAGAACAGACTTGGAAGCCGAGCCATATACCACAGAGCCGTAATCCAGTTTGGACCGAACAAGGGCCCGGTACAGTCGAAGTAAGACGATGCGGTCTGCACCCCAGTCAGTACGACCAACGACACGAAGAATGTCGAGGGCCTTCCGACAAGAGGTTCTAAGGTAGTTAACATGGTTGCAGAAGGTCAATCTTTTGTCAAAGATGACCCCCAAAAACTTAGCCTCTTCAGCCACCTTAATTGGCACTCCAGCAATGCTCAGGCTAGGTTCTGGAAAAAATTTCGTCTGGTTAGTAAAATGCACACAGACTGTCTTGGAGGGCGAGAATCTGAATCCATTGAGAGACACCCACACCTGGATGCGATCAACGCACAGCTGCAAGCGCCTCTCAAGGGACGCAAGTCCTCGACCTCGTGCACACAAAGCAAAGTCGTCCACAAACAAAGAGCATTCAGAATCATCCTTGACGGCCTTTACAATGTTATTTATTTTAATGCTAAATAAAACAGGAGATAGAATACTGCCCTGCGGGACACCCATCTCCTGTTCAAAGGAGTCGGAGAGGGTGGAGCCCACACGGACATGGAACGACCTGTTGGACAAAAAATTGTGAATAAAAACGGGCAGATGCCCTTTAAAACCCATGTCCGACAAATCAGACATTATACCATGCTTCCAGGTAGTGTCATATGCCTTTTCAAGATCAAAGAAAATTGCATAGACATGCTGCTTGTTGACAAAAGCATCTCGGATAAAAGACTCAAAGCGGACTAGATGGTCAGTTGTACTACGGAAGCGCCGGAAACCGCACTGGAGGTCTGTGATGAGACCCTGTGACTCAAGATGCCACACCAGTCGGGCGTTGACCAAGCGTTCCATAGTTTTACATAAACATGATGTCAAAGCTATTGGCCGGTAGTTGCCCGGGTCGGAAGGATCCTTACCCGGCTTGGGAATTGGCACAACCACAGCCTGGCGCCAAGATGGCGGAAAATGACCGGTTATCCAGATATGGTTAAAGGCCTTGAGAAGTAAAAGGAGTGAATCCTCAGGCAGATGTGTTATGAGGTGATAATGGATGGTATCTAATCCAGAAGCAGAGTCAGTACATTTCTGCATGGCTTGCTGCAATTCTGAAAACGTAAAAGGGGCATTATAGTCTTCCAAGTTATCCGATATAAAATCACAAGCACAAGATTCTCGCTTCTCCTTCTCTCTCTGGAAGAAAGGTGAATAATGCTCTGTTGAAGAATTATGGGCAATGGTGGAGGCAAGCAAATTGGCCACAGCCTTTTTATCTGTGACCAAACTGGCACCATCTCTAAGATGGCCGACAGAAGCCGAGCCACCCCTGCCCCTAATTCTTCGAACAGCCTTCCAGACTTTTTGGGACGGAGTCCTAGAAGATAAAGATGAGACGAAGCGTCTCCAGGAAGCACGGCGTTCACGTTTAAAAATATAACGGGCTTTCGCCCGCTGTCTTTTAAAGGTTAAAATATTTGCTTGCGACGGATTACGAAATGCACGTCGCTGAGCAGATTTGCGCATTGTTTGGGCCTTGCGGCACTCTTCATTGAACCATGGTACTCTCGGCTTCCGAGGGAGTGATGTGGAAGTTCTAGGGATGGTTTCACCTGCAACCTCCAACAAAATAGAAGTAAAACAAGAAACAGGTTCTTCAGCTGACATGACCACCTCCTCTGTAAGACGAGACTGACAGAGAGAGGCAAACAGAGACCAGTTAGCTTTCTTGAGATTCCAGCGCCCCACCGGCGAATCCTCCTCACAGCTGACCGATGACAGGACTACTGGGAAGTGGTCACTACCACACAGGTCGTCGTGAACCTTCCAGTCAAAGTCCAGCATGAGAGAAGGATCACACACAGTGAGGTCTAGAACAGAACTAGATCCGGAACCTGAGTTAGAGTATGTAGGTGAGCCATCGTTAAAGACACATAGGTTAAGTTGAGAAAAAACATCTTCTAACATCTGACCTCTGCCATCATAGTGGTCACTACCCCAAAGGTGAGCATGACCGTTAAAATCCCCCATGAGAATAAAGGGAGGGGGCAGTTGATCTACTAAGTGAAAAATATCATTGCTACAGACCCGCAGTGATGGTGGCAGGTAAATACTGCATATGGTTATGGTCTTTTTTAAGGTAACCCGAGCAGCGACAGCCTGAAGACAGGTGTCGATGCTAACGGGGCTACATAAAATTTGGCTACTAATGAGAAGAGCCGCTCCACCCGAGCGCCTCTCCGAATCAGAGCCTTTATGTATAACATTAAAACCATTAAAAGACACAGGGTCAGAAGTCTTCAGGTAAGTCTCCTGAAGAGATATGACTGAGGGGTTATAGAACTTGACTAAAAGACGTAATTCCTCAAAGTTAGCTCGAAAACCACGACAATTCCACTGAAGCAAAGAGTCCATGATTAAGTCTGATCTGGGGGTAATGAGTTTTTCCCCCCTTTTTCCTTTACCTTGGAAGGAGTTGAAGAAACAGAGGGGGGCCGGCTCCCGGGCCTCCTCTGGTTCTTCGGAGAGGAAGGGGGTGGAGCTGCCGCAGCATCAGCAACAACAACTTCCACTCCCTCCATCCGCTCCTCCAGTGCAGCATATTTTTTTTGTTTTGAAGGGGCACATCTGTGTTCCCCTTCTGGGCCCGTGCGCACAGCGGTCCCATAGATTTCTTAGACTTCTGGTCCTGGGCAGCGTTCCTGCCGCTAGAGTTAGCGGCCTTAGAAGGCTGACCAGAGCCAGAAGCCTTTGGAGTTGACTGACTAACAGGTTTGGGTGGGGGCTGAGGCTTAGGGGCAACAGAAGGCGGCACAACCGGACCGGCAGTGTCCGCCTTCTGCGTTCCCTGGCTCCTTGTCACCACCGGAGGAGGGTTACTCTCCAGGGGCGAGATGAGCCGAGGCTCCGCCCCCAACCAAGAAGTTGGGGTCTGACATGAAAAGTCTTTGGTGGGGCGCTTGCCTGCCACCGCTGCACTAAAAGTATACACTGAGGTGTTAGAGGTTGGGGCAGCCGCAGCTGCACCAGGGCCTTCAACCAGTTTTTTGGCATCCAGAAAGGACAGCCCCTTCTCCACACGCACCTGCTGAATCTTGCACTCGGATATCCAACGAGGGCATTTTTTATCCGAAGCCATATGCGCCCCCTGGCAATTCACACACAGGGGGGTGGCTGTGCAGGACTCAGCAGTGTCCGGGCCTAGTGCAACGGGCGCATGAAGCCTCTGCCTGACGGCATGTCTTCTGCCCATGGCCATACTTTTGGCACTTAAAGCACCGGAGGGGAAGAGGGACGTACTTTTTCACTCTCAGGGAGTAGTAACCTCCCCAGATGGTAGTAGGAGGGGTGGGGGTGCCAAACGTCAGGATGATGGTAGGGAGACGGATCTCCCCACCACCTCGCTTGGAAGCGAAGCGCCTGACGCAAGTCACCCCCTGAGACTTAAGGTTCCTTACAAGTTCATCTTCTGACAGTTCTGCCAAAGCTTGATCTTTGATTACGCCTCTTGACGAATTCATAGTTTTGTGGGGTGTGACTTCCACAGGAGTGTCTCCGATGGAAGAGAGCCCCAGTAGCCCGCTGGAGTGTGCCCGAGTACGGCACTCCACCAGCAAGTCACCAGACCTGAGGCGCTGGGCGTCAGGCCTGCCAACACGGCTCCTGAGGGTCTCCCCCACCAGAAAAGGATGCAGCTTGGTAACTGGTTTCTCCTTCACCTTGCTATGGACAATGAGGAAGCGAGGCCATACGGCCGACGCCTGAGGCGTCGCTTCCTCACAGTCTGAATCACTGTCATGTGCAATGTCGGTGTCTATGCGCCGTTTCTGTGCTAGTTTTGGTTTTTTGGTTTTATCCATATTATATTAGTAGAGATATTCATCCCCCGGGGGTCCCCGCCCGCCACCGAGCCCAACAAGGGAAAGTGCAACTGTCGGCGGGTCTCCAGCCGACGCACAATGGAGACTGCCCGAAAGATATACTCAAGGGGGTAAGCCCGATTGAACCGTTTGAGCCACCGCCTTCTATCACACCGTTGAATGCAGGGGAATACTGGCGTAAAGCACCTAATCAGCAGCAGAAGCTATAGCATGGTGCTCCGTATAGCAACCCGCATGTCAACAGTGGGATAGGGCTCAACGTGACAAGAGCCGATTGACTAGGCCGGTACGACTAGCCTCCCGTTTAGGTAGAAGTCAAGGCCGAAGTGGAGTGTTGGCACCAGTGAGCCGCAGCCCAAAGGGAACCTCAGCCACCAGGATCCTCTTCTCCCCCGACACGGGTCTCCAAGCACGGCAAACACTTGGGATCCAAAGGACCAAAAAGTCACGAGTATTTTTAAGGACCAATCCAACATGGTACGACCTAGGTTAGCACAGCTCCTTAAAAACCGGACCAGTGAAAAGGCTGAACAACATATCTGCTGACATCAAGTCCTAATCCTGGACAAAGATGGCACCCGTCCGCTAGCCCACTCAGTCAGGGACTGAGCGGACTACCCACCTACGCCACGTGGAGGCCGATGCCGGGTAGGCCGCCACGAAAGGCTATTTATAAAAAATATATGCCTTTAGCTTGATTTTTTGTGCGTTTGTAACTGACATCGTTCCTCAAACTGAGGACGCGGACTAAGTAACGATAGTAGTCTGTGCAAGAAACCAATCCACGTCTGCAAGGGGCATAGATACTCATTATCCCCTCTGCTTGAGGGCTCATGAGAATCTATACCTCTTACTGGTGTCATTCATGCTGATGTTTCTCAAACAGAGTTTAATTGAAACAGGGCCGGCTTGACTGTGACTAGATGCCAGGAAAGTACCGCGGAAACATTAACAGTGCGATCAGCGGGCCGAGTTATCAAGATGTGTTGACAGGTTTCACATCTGAGCCGACTTCTAGACCACGCCCACAAACGGCACGTGCGGCGATTGAGGTAGAACTGTATAACTCTAAGCTTATAACTCTTAAGCGCGCACTCACAACTCGCGCACGCTTTTGACAATGACTCATGTACCACAAATACATTACGACAGTCAGCTTAGGGTGGGGAGATGGTGGCGTTATATTGCTTTAACTGTTAAAAGAGGTGAGTTTTGTGGGCGGACTAGAAGGAGGAAAGAGAGTGTTTCTGACGGAGAGAGAGTGGGAGAGTGTTCCAGGTGGATGGACCGTAGACGGAGAAGGAGCGGTGGCCGAAAGTGAGTTTGGTGCGGGGAATGTGGAAGCGAAGAGGGTCGGATGCTGAGCGGAGGGAGCAGGAAGGAGTGTAGTGGTGAAATAAGTTGGAGAGATAGGCAGGAGCATAGTTGTTAAGGGATTTGTAGCAGTGAGACTTAATCTTGTATTGGATGCGTTGGGGGATGGGGAGCCAGTGAAGGACTTTGAACAGGGGAGTGATGTGGTCGGATTTTTTCTTTCTGAGGACGAGGCGGGCAGCATTGTTATGGACGCGCTGGAGAGTGAAAGTGATGGAGGGAGGAAGGCCGGAAAGGAGAGAGTTGCAATAGTCGACGCGAGATAAGATGAGAGAGACAGCAAGTTTGGTGGCAGCTTTGGTGGTGAGGTATTTTCTGATCTGACTGATGCGACAGAGGTGGAAATAGCATGCCCGGGCCGTAGAAGAGACAAAGCTGGTCATGGAAAGAGAGGAGTCAAGGATAACGCCGAGGTTCTTGGCCGAGTCAGAGAGGGGGATGGGGGTGCTGTCGAGTTGAAGATGGAGAGAGGGAGGGAGCTGGGAGAGTTTCTGGCGAGTGCCTACCAGCATGGCTTCCGTTTTGTCGTCATTCAGTTTAAGTTTGTTTGCCGTCATCCAGTTTTTCACATCTTCCTAGCAGTCAGCCGTGCGAGTCAGTAATGACTGAGTGTTGTCGAGTTTGTCTTTGTCCAGTAGTTGTGAGTCGTCAGCGTAGAGGTGATGGGACTGGATGATGTTGGACAGAGGAGAGGTGTAGAGTGTGAAAAGGACCGGGCCCAGGACAGACCCCTGTGGAACTCCACAGGAGAGCCTGACTGGGTTAGAGGAAACGCCGTCGATGGTGACGGACTGCTGTCTAATAATAATAATTACGGTATTTATAATGCGCTTATCTTATAATAATTATAACTCTAAGCGCACACTCACAACTCGCGCACGCATGCGCACGCTTTAGACAATGACTCACGTACCACAAACAGTGAAATACATTACGACGGTCAGCTTGGGGTGGGGAGTGCGGTGATATAGTGCTAAAACTGTTGAAAGAGGCGAGTTTTGAGGGCGGACTGGAAGGAGGAGAGAGAGTGTTTCTGACGGAGAGAGAGTGGGAGAGTGTTCCAGATGGATGGACCGTAGACGGAGAAGGAGCGGGGACCGAAAGTGTTAAGTTTGGTGCGAGGGATGTGGAGGCGGAGAGGGTCGGAGGCAGAGCGGAGGGAGCGGGAAGGTGTGTAGGGGTGAAGTAAGTTGGAGAGATAGGCAGGAGCGCAGTTGTTCAGGGATTTGTAGCAGAGAGACACAACTTTGTATTGGATGCGTTGGGGGATGGGGAGCCAGTGAAGGAGTTTGAGCAGGGGTGTGATGTGGTCGGATTTTTTCTTTCTGAGGACGAGGCGGGCAGCATTGTTCTGGACGCGTTGGAGAGTGAAGATGGTGGATTGAGGGAGACCGGAAAGGAGAGAGTTGCAATAGTCGATGCGAGATAAGATGAGAGAGACAGCAAGTTTGGTGGCAGCTTCGGTAGTGAGGTACTTTCTGATCTGACTGATGCGGCGAAGGTGGAAATAGCATGCCTGGGTCGTGGCGGAGACGAAGTTGGTCATGGACAGAGAGGAATCGAGGATGACGCCGAGGTTCTTGGCCGAGTCAGAGAGGGAGATGGGGGTGCTATCGAGTTGAAGGTGGAGAGAGGGAGGGAGCTGGGAGAGTTTTTGGCGAGTGCCTACCAGCATGGCTTCCGTTTTGTCGTCGTTCAGTTTCAGCTTGTTTGCTGTCATCCAGTTTTTCACGTCTTTGTAGCAGTCAGCCGTGCGAGTCAGTAGTGACTGAGTGTTGTCGAGTTTGTCTTTGTCTTGCAGTTGTGAGTCGTCAGCGTAGAGGTGGTGGTGTATGCGGTGAGACTGGATGATGTTGGACAGAGGAGAGGTGTAGAGTGTGAAAAGGACCGGGCCCAGGACGGATCCCTGTGGAACTCCGCAGGAGAGCGTTACCGGGTTGGAAGAGACGCCGTTGATGGTGACGGACTGCTGTCTGTCAGAGAGGTAGGAGAGAAACCAGGAGTGAGCAGAGTCAGTGATGCCGAAGGAGTGGTGGAGTCGGTGGAGGAGGATAGAGTGGTCTATAGTGTCAAAGGCGGCAGAGAGATCGAGTAGTGTAAGAAGGGAGATGTTGCCAGAGTCAGTGGAGAGAAGCAGCTCGTTTAAGATATGTAGAAGGGCTGTTTCAGTGCTGTGATGTTTGCGATAGGCAGACTGGAATGGACTGAGGAGGTTGTTGTCGGTGAGATGGAGGTTGAGCTGGTTGAGAACAACCTTCTCAAGAAGCTTGGACAGGAAAGAGAGATTGGAGACTGGGCGATAGTTCTTGAGTTCGTTTGGGTCGAGGTTGTGTTTTTTGAGGAGAGGACGGACGATGGCGGACTTGAAGATATCGGGGACGGAGCCGTTTTCTAGAGATGCGTTGATGATGTCGGTAATGAAGGGTAGAAGTTTTGGAAGGCCGTCACGGTAGAGAGAAGCTGGGAGGGGGTCAAGTTCGCAGGTTTTGAAGGGCATGGACTTTATGGTCTTGAGGACTTCATCCTGAGAGACGGTGCGGAAGGACGAGAGGGGAGTGCCGGAAAAGGTGGGGTCGGGAGGGCAAGGCGGAGGAGGCAGGGTGTCGAGTGTGTCGCGCAGATTTTGGATTTTGTCCGAAAAGTAGGTAGAGAAAGCAGACGGGAGTTCTTCTTTGCTGTGTGTGTTGGGGAGAGGAGAGTCTTTAGAAGTGCCTAGGAGTGTGTTCATGGTGGCGTAGAGGGTTTTGGAAGAGGTGGATTCCAGGATTTGGTTTTGAAGGTGTTTGCGTTTAGATTCGGAGATCATTTTGCAGACTTTGGATCTGGTTGTTTGGAAGATCTGTCTGTGAACGGTGAGGTCAGATGAGCGCCAGAGGCGTTCCGCTTGTCGGCGCTCGCGCTTGGCCTCAGCTATGTCATCAGTGAGCCAGGGGGAGGGGAGTCGGTTGGGTATGGAGCAGGTGGTGACAGGGGCATGGGTGTCTAGAAGTTTTCGAAGGGAGGAATCGAAATGGGATGCAAGATCGGGAGAGGGGGTGGGGTCCGAGAGAAGGTCGACAGCTTCGTCGAAGAAGCTCTCGCGGTTGACAGATTTTAGTTTGCGGCGAGAGACAACGAGCTTGGTTTTTTTCGGGGGAGGTAGATTGAGGGAGACGAGAATAGCGAAGTGGTCAGAGGGAAGCACAGAGGAGGTGTCAGAGTCGAGAAAGAGTTGATCAGAGGTGCGGGTGATGATCCAGTCGAGGGTGTGGCCAAGTCGGTGGGTGGGTTTAGTGATGTGTTGTGTAAGATTGTGGTTTAAAAGTGACGTGCAGAGGCGTTTTGTGTCAGGGTGGTCGGGTTTGTCAAAGTGGAAGTTAAAGTCGCCTAGAAGGATGTGTTTTCCGGGTCGTGTGCTGTAGTGTTCGAGGAGGAGGTCGAACTCGGTGAGGAACATGGAGTTTGTGAGTTTGTTTTGAGAGCTTGGAGGGGGGCGATAGATACATGAGAAGATGAGGGACTGGCCAGGGAGTGTTGCTACGGCCTCGACAGATTCAAAGGAGGGATGAGCAAAAGGTAGAGACTGAGAGAAGGAGAGGTGAGCGGAAAGACAGTCCCTGTAGATGATGGCAATGCCACCCCCTCTGAAAGCGCGCGGGAAGGAGGCCAGGCGGTAGCCACTCGGAGTGACGCTGGCGATGATGGGTTCGTCGCCAGCCGAGCGGAGCCACGTTTCGGTGATCACGACAATATCTAGGTCATTGTCTAGAATGAAGTCGGAAATCACGTCAGCTTTGCCATCTTTGCAGACAGACTGGGCATTAAATAGACACAGTTTTAGGTTGGAAGAGACAGCAGAAGGAGAAGAAACGGGCGAAGAAGAGGACAGAGGAGAGGGAGGGTAGGGAGGGGGGAGAGAGGATGGAGGGGGGAAAGAGGAGTGAGGGGTGGAGTGGGGAGGAGGAACAGTCGGGGAAGGATAACCGGGTAAGAAAGAGGATGCGAGAGGGGGGTGGGGAAGGGGAGAGGGGAGAGGGGGAGGAAGGGGAGTAGAAAAAGACGAGGAAGAGTGATGGGGAGGGTGACGGGGAGGAAATAGGGGGAGGAGGGGAGGAGGAGGAGAAAGCAGGCGAAGGAGGAGGGGGTGAGGAGAGGAAGGGGGATGAGGGTGGGGGAGTGGGCAGCCGAGGAGGGCATGGAGCAGTGAATGAGGGAGGGAGGAGAAGAAATGGGAGAAGAAGGAAGGAAGGGGGAGGAGGCGGAAGGGGTGGAAGGGCATTGGAAGAGATGAAGAAGTGTGTGGTAGTGTGTGTGTTTGTGCGTCCTGCCTTCTGCTAATTCCGCCCCTGCGGCCTCTCTTGCGCATTCGGATGCCGCGTAAGGCGACTGCAACACTGTCGGCGGCACCAGATGCGGAGTGGGTGGCATGGCGACGTAGAGATAGCAGTTGTTGGCGTGTGTATCTGATGAGCATGATTATTTGTGAGGACAAGAAAGCGAAAGACGGGAAGAGGGTGCAGCAGGGTGTATGCGAGTAAGTGTGTGTGTGCCGAAGTGTGTGAGCAGTGCGGTAGGGAAGAGACGCAAGGGAGAAAACTGATGTACAGTAGGTGTGTGTGTGTGCGGTGTGTGTGTGTGCGCCGGTCGGAGAGGTAGGAGAGAAACCAGGAGTGAGCAGAGTCAGTGATGCCAAAGGAGTGGTGAAGGTGGTGGAGGAGGATAGAGTGATCTATAGTGTCGAAGGCGGCAGAGAGATCGAGTAGCGTAAGAAGGGAGATGTTGCCCGAGTCGGTGGAGAGGAGCAGATCGTTCAGGATTTGTAGAAGAAATGTGATGTTTGCGATAGGCAGACTGGAAGGGACTGAGGAGATTGTTGTCGGCGAGGTGGAGGTTGAGCTGGTTGAGAACAACCTTCTCAAGAAGCTTGGACAGGAAAGAGAGATTGGAGACTGGGCGATAGTTCTTGAGTTCGTTTGGGTCGAGGTTGTGTTTTTTGAGGAGAGGACGGACGACGGCGGACTTGATATCGGGGACAGAGCCATTCTATAGAGATGTGTTGATGATGTCGGTAATAAAGGGCAAAAGTTTTGGAAGGCCGTCCTGGTAGAGAGAAGCCAGGAGAGGGTCTAGTTCACAGGTTTTGAAAGGCATAGACTTTATGGTCTTGAGGACTTCATCCTGCGAGACAGGGCGGAAGGACGAGAGGGGAGTGCCAGAAAAGGGGGGATCGGGAGGGCATGGCGGAGAAGGTAGAGTATCAAGTGTGTTGCGCAGAGTTTGGATTTTGTCAGAAAAATAGGCGGAAAAGGCGGACGGGAGTTCTTCTTTGCTGTGTGTGTTGGGGTGAGAAGAGTCTTTAGAAGTGACTAGAAGTGTGTTCATAGTAGCGTAGAGGGTTTTGGAAGAAGTGGATTCCAGGATTGGGTTTTGAAGGTGTTTACGTTTGGCATCGGAGATCATTCTGCAGACTTTGGATCTGGCGGTTTGGAAGATCTGTCTATGAACGGTGAGGTCGGATGAGCGCCAGCGGCGTTCCGCTTGTCGGCGCTCACGCTTGGCCTCAGCTATGTTTTTTTTCGGGGGAGGTAGGTTGAGGGAGACGATAATAGCAATTTGGTCAGAGGGGAGCACAGAGGAGATGTCAGAGTCGAGAAAGAGTTGATCGGAGGTGCGGGTGTGGCCGAGACGGTGGATGGGTTTAGTAATGTGTTGTGTAAGATTGTGGTTTGAAAGTGACGTGCAAAGGCGTTTTGTGTCAGGGTGGTCGGGTTTGTCGAAGTGGAAGTTGAAGTCGCCAAGAAGGATGTGTTTTCCGGCTCGTGTGCTGTAATGGTCGAGGAGGAGGTCAAACTCGGTGAGGAACATGGAGTTTGTGAGTTTGTTTTGAGAGCTTGGAGGGGGGCGATAGATACATGAGAAGATGAGAGACTGGCCAGGGTATGTTGCTACGGCCTCGACAGTTTCAAAGGAGGGACGAGCAAAAGGGAGAGACTGAGAGAGGGAGAGGTGAGCAGAAAGACAGTCGTTGTAGATGATGGCAATGCCACCCCCTCTGGAAGCGCGCGGGAAGGAGGCCAGGCGGTAGCCACTCGATGACGCTGGCGATGATGGGTTCATCTCCAGCTGGGCGGAGCCACGTTTCGGTGATCACAACATCTAGGTCATTGTCTAGGATGAAATATGAAATCATGTCGGCTTTGCCTACCAAAAGGGCGAACATCCAGAGAATCTGAGGCTGATATAGCGCCAAATACCTCCCAAGGTCTATCTGCAAGAGGCTTATATTCTCGTCAGGCCGCGCGGCAGCATGGGGCTCACGAAAATCTGTGTCTCTTGCAGATGAAACGAGATAGTCGACAGAATGAACTCAGAGAGGGGTGGGGGAAGGGTGGGGTGGGTTACCCCAGCGTAGGCGGAGACACGGTTTGTCCAGACCTAGGTCTTTTCTTCCGGCGCGCTCGCGACTGAAGCTGAACAATGGCAGCAATGTTGTGGCTTACTCGACTGCAAGGCGACCCGACCCCAGACCCCTCGGACGGACCAGCCATACATAAGGCGTCCTGTCCTCGTGAAGGCAAAACATAGATGTTAACTCACTCAGCCCGACGGCCGTATTTCCCAAATTTTGTAGGCGTCATTTAACGACTATGCACCTGTTGCGGGAGATGGATCGACCATAATGATTCAAGGGTAGTGCCAGATTAGCTTAGCGCCGACAGGCGCTAAGCTAATCTGGCACTACCCTTGAATTATCATGGTCGACCCATCTCCTGCTGTAGTGCGTCAGGGCTGAATGGGTTAAGTACATTTTTGTGAAAAGCAAGATTTCCATTGCAATGCAATTAAAAATATCGCTTTCCCACCCACCCACCCACTAACCCACCCACCCCCCACCACCCCCTCCCCCCCCCCCCCAAAAAAAAAAAAAAAAAAAGGCTTGCTGTCTTTTGCCTTCGCAGAGCGGCATATTTTCTTCGCAGGAGCTCGTTACAAAGCTGTCTGTTCATCTGCAAGTGGCACAGAGTATCATGAGCCTCTGCGGTCGTATGGGGCTCATGAGAATCTATGCCACTTGCTGGCAGTTCTCTGGATGTTCGCCCTTTTGGTAGGCAAAGTCGATTGTTTGTCAAATTCAAGTAAATTCCTCAAGCGAAGGAGATCGGCTGGAGTTCAGTCCACGATGACCACTGGAACAATCCCTCCTTGCTTATTCATCCAAGATCGAGTCCTGTAGTATGAAACACCCAAAGCCTCGTCCGTTTGAGAAACACTCGTATGCTGATATATCCTTGCACGGGGATTAGTTGTTCAAGGAAATAACACAGCTAAATAAATAAGTAAATGTAGAAAATAATAACATAATTTAAAAAAACACACACGTAAATTTAGAAAATAAATGAATAATTTCGGAAAATAATACATTAATGCAGAAACTATTTTTTTAAAATAAATAAATTTTAAAAATATACATATTTAGGAAATACATAAAATAAATTTAGCAAATAAATAAATGTTTTTCCTTCTAAATTTATTTATGTATGCATTTGTATCTACGCCAAAAACAACAACAACAAACCAAAGACAAGACAACGGTGTTGGTTTTTTCCCCCGATCATATTAACAATACAATGTACAGTTTTCATCCTGCAGCAAAAGGTGTATGTCCTTACAAGCGAGCCCCTATGCCTTTTACAGACGGGAGGACATCGCCATGTTTTCAGTCGACCCACGGCCGCCGCCTGTCTCCTGGCAGGAGTGAAATGAGCCATCATCCGAGTCCTTTGGATCCTAAGGCTTCTAATTATACCTGGGCCGCCCGGCTATTGAGGCAAATATTACACAGGTCTGGTTGACGATACAACTCCACCAGACACGCTGCTTTCTACCGCAAGAGGCATAGATTCTCATGAGCCCCGGCGGCCGCCGGGGCTCATGAGAATCTATGCCTCTTGCGGTAGAAAGAGTTGGTCTCATTTATGCATGTCTGTTTCTGACCTTGGAAAATTTAACGATGGGGGGCAAGACGATGAATGCACAGGTCCGAACGGAGTATCCGAGTGTCAGTGCCGCGGGGGACCTTACCGTAGTGGACAGCAGACGGCATTCAGCAGAAACGGACACAGAGAACTAAACTAAACTTCCGATAAAACAAATCGCGGCTTTGGGACCCAAAATTAAATGTTTTTGTTGTTGTATCCGAAGTTTGTTATAAGCGAAGTAATCTGCATATTACAGGTGCGACCTCGTTGTAAGCGAAGTCGATTGTGATCTGCGATGTAGACTGGTACTGGGTCGAATCCACGAAATCCAAACTGGGTGGATTTAAACCCACATACATGTGAGGCCCAACAGCTCGCCCAGGCAACAAAAAAAAAAAAAAAAAAAAAACAAACAAAAAAAAAAGCAGGCTTCTGGAAAGAAAGATGTATTTGTAGCACCGCTGAATGTGGAGCAGGGGTAAGCGTAAAAAACAAAACCAAAACCGTGGTCTGCTGTCAGTGAGCGCTCCGCACAGAGCCGCGCTACAGTGGCGTTAGAAAAACCGCTTGCGCAAATCCAAGATAAAACGCACAGCACTATATTTGGTATCGTTGGAAAGAGCTTTTCCTGCGCTTTGCCACGGTGCATGGCGCATGTTTGAATTCAAAAGAAAACTGCATTAGATTTTGACGTGAAATTTTCACTTTTCTTTTTTTTACTCATGAAATGTTATCTGGGAATGATCGCGTGCACATGCGCCAGCTACCGATGAAAAGCTCATTCAAAAACATTTGGATCGATATATCATCTAAACCGAACGATCACATTTTGGATTTGCGCAGTGGCTTTGCAACTGACACCCCAACGCGCAAACACGACTTCACAATGGCCCCCGCGATAGAAGCTTCTTTCGTCAACTAGGACGCAAATTTTGCTTGTGACTTGCTGAAAACACTGCGCAAGTACACGAATGTTTATGAGTAATGATAGGCAAAGACATTTTTAGCATTATAAACTAATACTGATTGATAGAATTGATTATTTGGACCCACAGTTTAATTTTTACTGTGTGTAGTCGATTTCCAGTCTGAAGTTCACGCCCTCCTCGTGGGGTATAATTTCTTTTGACCTAAATTACAGCTTTGACAAGTCTAGTCCTAATGAAATGCACGCCACATTTACTGCAAAACTGCAGAGTTGCACTTGAATTTTTCTTAGACAAATATGTTCGACGGTTTCTTTGAAATAACCGATTTAGTCGACAACAAGAACGACAACTCTTTGCCAGTTAGCAGACGAATTTTTCAGAATGCCAACTCGTTTGGTTTTGACTGCCTAAACTATGAAAAAATAATGTTTTTTTGTGTTGTATGTTTTTCTGATCGTCGTAACGTACTTGTAAATAAAGCAAACGATACGAACACACATTATTATTATTACATGTATATTTTTATGATTGTTATTATTATTATTATTATTATTATTATTATTATTATTATTATTATTATTATTATTATTATCATATTTTATTTGTGAAGTTTTACTCTTTTTGTCAGTTTCTTACTATAGATAAAAGAAAATCACATTGAACAACAAATAGTTTCGGTTGCTTTTAATTTTATTTAGACAAACACTTCAAAATGCTGTCGGACAGAATTCAGCAGAGGAAACGAGGAGGATCAACCAAAACCTCCCCTATCTCAATCAACAAACTTTTCTTACAGCTGAATATATGACACTAAGATGGCAAACACCATCAGATATTCAACTTAGACTTTATTTAGTGAGACTTCCTACCCTGTCTATCCAGTACTTTCTATGACACAGTCGCATATCCGTCAAATGAGAAAATATAGACTTGACGAAAGACATGAATATCTTGACCAAGAAATGAGTGCTGCCATCCCAGACCACATCCTTTCCAGTCCACTCTTCTCTATCTTCTCAGCCGACCAGCATTTTAGTCAAACAACGACTGCATCTTTTTCTTCTTTTGCAATCATAGCAGATTCATGTCAGTACGACTGAAGCTAGCATCCATAAGGTGTAAAGAAGGTGTGCCCTTCAGTGAGACTGACCTGAAACGATGGGTGCAAAATGTTTGCCCTTGCCTGCTTTTGCTGACGTAAGCAAACCCTAGAAAATGGTTACGTGGTTGAAAAAGGATTGATTGATTGATTGTACATTGCTTAACGTCCCGACAGCAACAAGGCTTTCAGACGTGCTGCACTGCTTGGAAAAAAAAAAAAAAAAAAAAAAAAAACAGACATTGAATGTATGTCGCCAGCCGGTCAATACGTAATAACCAACACTGGGCCAATAAAGCTAGCCATTTAGCACCACATCCAATCAAGCTACAGGCATGCAGACGTAGGGAGTTTAAAAGGCAAAGACGTGATGGACAAGGTGACGAAACACATGCCCAGATAGAGAAAAACCCACCTGTGGGCTGACCAGGTGACCCTGGACTAAAATACCTAACCCCACCCAGTCCCCAGGCAAACCCGGTGGGGGTGAAAAGGACCTACACCGATCCAGATCTTACCCACCACCCCCCCCCCCCCCACCTCCCGCGTTCCCCAACGGACAGCACCTCTCTGAGGGACATGAGCCTCTGTCTCTACTCCCCCCCCCCCCCCCCTCCGTTACTCCGTTACAGTATTTCAGAAAAGCAATTGTTTGTTAAAATGTTTATTCTCTGTTCTAATCCCATGTGAATTTGACCTTGAGAGAGGTCACTAAATCATCGGTATGTGTAGAAAGGTCTTAGCACTCCATTATATCTTTGGCCCAAGTTTGAAAAGTGTGGATTGAATAGTCTCCGTTGACGTTTACGACGGACAAAGGACGGACGGACGACCACTGGTCCATTACATAGATTCATGTTCCGCACGTGAACCTAACACTTAAAAGTACAAACTCCGTTTTTGCTTATGACCACTTCTCACATTAAAGGCTACCAAATACTAAAACTTCACGAAAATCGTTAGGACGTGGTTCAAGAGATCATCAACGCACCTGTAGACAAAAACGGAAGCACTGAAAACACATGTGGCTGCCAGGGCCTTTATACTCGGTATGTCAGACAATTTTCCTTGGCGCAGCTTTCTTCGGGGTACCTTTACTTTAACAACAATTTAAACCCAAATGAGCCATCCTTTTTGTGATATTACCTTAAGTGTACAATTCCTTTATATCTCTACTGTGACCTTGACCTCGACCTTAGGACCTCGGCTTTGGTACAAGACACATCTTCTAATCTAATACTGACCAGATATGAAAATTTAAACAATTCTGTTGGTTGCTTCTGGAGAAATCACCTGTAAAACATTTAAAAAAAACAGACAGACACCCAGCTACAGTGACACATAGGATGACTCCAGTAGACCCCCTGTCAGGGGGAAGAAGAGGTATCTTAAACAAGAAACACGAGGCAGATAACCACATTTCTTGTTTCCATAGTCAACAGCAGCTGGTAAATTTGAAAAATGATGGAAATGCGTCCAGAATTTCATGTATGAGATATAGCGCTAGAATGCAAGATACTGTCATATTGTTGTGTTCGTATCTTAAATGTGCTTCATTTAATGTGAAATTATCACACAGAAGGGGGTTTGTCGTGTTTTGTGTACATTTTAGTATCTGATTCACGTGCCTACGATGAAAATTACCTAAGATATAACGTTTTTAGTGAAGGGTGTATAAGCCTCATTATGACTCATGTCCAAATTGCATTTTTGGTCATTTTAGGCGTGCTGTAATTGCAAACGTATCGATGTGTGGGGCTAGAAAAAAATTTAGGACAATCTACATGTTGTTTTGATCTTTGACAGTAAAAACCACACAATTCTACTTTCACGTTTTGATTTTATAGGTGTCTAAACATAGCACTCTCTTAAAAATGCAAAAAGAGGTCATTAATTTTTAGGTCATATTCAAATGCACATATTTCGGAAGCCAATAAACATAAAGTTCTGATTTTTTGGCTTGTGCACTTCTTTGAACGTGTACTTCCGAGTGGTGCATTTGTTTGGTGGCAGCTTCCAGAAGAAACAAAAATTTGAGTGGACCTACCTAATCAAAGCTCAAAGCGGCACAACTGCAGTGCGCATGAAATGATCAGTGTTCAGGTAGAACACTTAGATATTCCTGTCCCCATACCCCCCCCCCCTCCCCCTTCCCCGCATGGAAGTTCATTATCATTCTTGCGGATGCGGACGTTTGGGCCCGAACTAACCCCAATAGCAAAAGGTCTTCGGGCCCACGATGGCCGCAGTGGGCCCGAGGACCTTTGCTTACTGGGAATCAACAAACCCCCAATTCATTCAGCCCTGATATACAGTCACTACAACAAGTTATGTGGGTCGGCCATGGCAGTTCTAGGGTGGTGCCAGAGTAGTAGGCGGATAATCAATTTGTCTCCTGCATCGTGAGGCAGTATTCAGAGGACAACTACAACCTTTGAGCCTTTAGTGTGTTGAGTAACCCCCACACCCTTTACTTTACCCTACCAAGGTTCGCTTGTCCTAATGCTATTTCAGTCGACACTGGTTGTCTCCCTCGATTCGCTATCGCTGACCAGCGGTAGCGCGTCGAGGGAGACAACCAGTGTGCGGCCAGTCATGCAGCCGGCCATATCCAGTGACAAACGACACTGTCTGTTGCGAACAGGCAACATAGCGAGGGCTAATGGAGGTGTAAGTAATCTACAGACAGTAACACATAGTTTACACTCGTATTTGAGTGCGATGAGCACGCGACAACGATTTATTTAGACTTCTAGAACATCGTGATGGACAGGTGACGAACTGATATGAGGTGATGAAGGTGGGGACTGGGGCAGGGGATGATGGGGTGCTGGAGTGTGGGGTGGAGGAGTGAGTGGCAAGGTATCGCTTACAGTCTTGGATTCATGTATCGTGTCAAATTTTTGCACTGTAAAAGTACATTTCCGTGAAAAGCGAAATTTTCACTGTAACACAATGGCACTTTTGCTCTTTACAAAAATGCACATACTGTCCTTTGCATACACACGACAGTGTGTGTGTGTGTGTGTGTGTGTGTGTGTGTGTGTGTGTGTGTGTGTGGTGTGTGGTGGGGCGGGGGGGGGGGGGGGGGGGGGGGTAAAGGGTAGATGGTATTGCTTACAGTCCTCAGGGGATTCATGTACCATCTCGAATTTCATCAAGCAGCATATTTAACCCATTACATCCTGAGGCCGCTGATTTTGTAAAATTTGCCTATTGTCTCTTAAAGACTACATTACAGATTAGGAGACAGATCAACTGTTTTAGTTCAAGGGTGGTGCCGGAATAGCTTGGCGCCTCAGGCGCCAAGCTATTCTGGCACCACCCGTGAACTATCAGACAAATTTATTTCAAGCAATGGGTGTATCAGAGATGAGTTTTCTTCTGCATGCGCCCGTAAGATACCGCTGTGCATTTAGCCATGGTACTTCATGGGTAGTGCCAGACTTATTGCTTGGCGCCCTGGCAAGGCCAAGCATCAGGCCCATCCGGCACTAACCTTGACCTCCATCACTACCGACCCATCTCCTGTCATGAAGTACACAGTCTTTATAGACGCCTCTAAAAGTTGCGAAAGTCAAGGGAGAAAATAGGGACACAATAATTTCAGACACACACCAAACCCGGAATAAACATCTAAATTACAACTGGAGCCGACCTTGGTCACCAAGAAGCGTAGATTCTTATGAGCCCCTCAGGGCCTCATGAGAATCTACGCTTCTTTCAGATGGAATTGGTTGGCTGCGAGACTGCTGTTTGGAGACCAATTATCGTCGCAAACATGGCCAGATGGGGGGCTATTTTCCCGAAGTGATTCACCCACGCAGACCCTGGGTGACCACAGCAGCACAGACGTCCAGGACACTGGTTTTTCTCCATCAGCGGTTGCCGAATCGAGGGAGACAACCAATGTGGACAGCCGGTTGATAGACTGATGACTGCATACATGTAATTATAACGGTACGCGGTAATACCGAATCGAGGGAGACAACCAATGTGGACAGCCGGTTGATAGACTGATGACTGTATACATGTAATTATAACGGTACGCGGTAATACCAAAGTGACAGACAGGACGGCGACATCTCTCTCTCTCTCTTTTTAGAGCTCTACGGTCTCCTGTCGTCAACTGGTACCCCGGCCTCAAAACAAAATGCCCGACTAGAGTTAAATTCACACAGTTTTGTAGCAACAAAACTGAATGGCCAAGTCATGCAGTCTTGAGGACGCACTGGCTGACAAGAGTGACAAGCGATCCATTTGTGAAGCAGCAGAAAATAAGGAGTAAAGGTAACAGACGACAAACTACCCCATTAACTTTCTAGCAAAATACTCTTCTTTTTCATTCTATTATAGTGGAAAGGCCCTTTAGTAAAGGATCTTGTTTCATGAACACTGAACTGTCTGTGTTTAGCAACACTCAAGGGCTTGCCGGCTGAAGGTACGCAACCTCTTTCAGAGATCATACCAAAGAGTTCCCAACAGCGAAGTTGTCTCCCATATAAATACATGTACAACGCCATCAATAACGGATCCACACACGGTCCAACGTCTTTTCGTTTTAATTTGTCGTCTGAAAACTAAACCATAGTTACGAGACACATCGACTGTAATAGTTCAGGCGTCAAGCTATTTTGGCACCACCCTTGAACTATCACATCGAGCAGCGGGCGACAACTATTCCGGCAGATATATACAGGTCCGGCAATGTGGCACATCTGCGCTCGGATAGGCCCATACGCGCTCCACCCCACCCCACCCATCGGAAACCTTCCCAGCGTTCCTAGACTTGAACTATCATGGTCGATCAGATCCGTCTCCTGTTCCAGTCATACGGGGTTAATTTTCAAGTCCTGTCACGGGACCAGTGCGGGCGCGCACGGCAGCTGTGGTCGGACACACACCACTGAACCTGATCACAGTCATATTTCATCGCGGGACAGCCTCTGATTCTTACCGATAAACATCATCGCTTCAAAGCCTAAAGCCTACTTTACCGCTTAATGTTCTGCACCAAGAGCTTGCAAATAATAGTCACATTAACTCATTCACCTCCGACACACCGCATGTCCCGAGCGACACCTCACTTAAATGCGACCGTTTTACTGACCTCGTATGTGGAAGATGTCATCCATCGACCCATCGATCCATCCATCCACTCGCCCGCCCGCCCGCCCGTCCGTCCGTCCATCCATCCATGGCAAGACAGGGATCGAGCTTGATAGTTGAAGGGTGGTGGTGCCAGAATAGCTTGGCGCCCATAGGCGCCAAGCTATTCTGGCACCACCCTTCAACTATCATGCTCGATCTGTCTCTACAATTGTAATACAGTCCTTCAAAGGGCCAACTTCAAAATTTGGGGATTTCGGTCCTGGGACAGAATGAATAACTCTTTCGAGACGTGCCGCAAGCGGATTCGCGGACTAAAGCCGCGAATCCGGATGCGACACGTCTCGAAAGTGTTAATGTGTATTTTGCCCAGTTAACCCTTCGGCTCAGTGTCGGCAGTGGGGTGAGGGGTGTGTGTGTGTGTGTGTGTGTGTGTGTGTGTGTAGGGGGGAGGGGGGGGGGGTTCTAAGTGACTCCTGCATAAGCACTGACGGTAGAGCTTCTTTTTTTTGTCGAGGTCAGTGATTCTCGCAGCACTCATCTCGACAAACAAAACAAACAAACAAAAAAAAAAAAGCGCTACTGACAGCCACTGGGTTAATATTTACGCCCATCAACCAGGCCAAACCACAGCGGGAGATTCATCGACCATGATAGTTCAAGGGCAGAGCCAGCTTGGAAGCTGGGAAGGAGCCCAACTAATCTGTCATGATTGACGATTGGCATATAGTATAAGTATCGTGGGCAAAATTCATCTCCCCGATGATGTAGCCACGCGAGAGTGCTTCTTATATATGCCAGGCCGGAAATCTCTCCCAAAAATAATCTAGGGTCATTACAACCTGCTGCATGCCAGCCTCCAGCATGACATATGCCCCTAGTCTCCCATGAGTAAAGCTTTAACCGTTTGGCTGTCGGTAGCGGTTTTTGTCACGATGACTCCTGTTGGAATCATCGCGACAAGACACTACCCACAACCAAAGGGTTAACCTTTGAACTGTTAAAATTGACTCCACTGCCTTGACCACCACACATCTCAACTTTCATCTTTAAGTCACTCCATAAAGCCCGGTGGCTCCACTGATCCAGCAAGAAGATGAAAAGCATAAATAACCGTATTAATATTCCATATTTTTGTATTCATCTCATACATCAAATCAGCCAGTGTAGTGAAACTACTTCCCAATGCGCCAAAGGTCATCGGGCCCACGTCGGCCGCCGTTGGCCCGATGGCGCATTGGGTTGCAGTTACAAACGTGCCGCAGTCAGGGTTTCTACCTGGATGTATATAGTGAAACGTTGCTGTAGTCACAGAGTTTTATTGTCATGCCGAGGGAGGCAATTCAATGGGAAATTAGTGGAGGTTGTAGCAGTAGGCTGAAGCGATCCCAGCTCAAAATTGTTTATGTTGTAAAGAACAAAGCAACGGGTTTGGGTGGCAGTGAACGTTGTCATCTTTTCAAAAGTGTATGACGCACAAACATGTAATATATGCAAATCAGTACAACCTACCACAATATTCACTCCAAAAGCCAACACTTCCCATATTCTAGACGGATAAGTTACCAGCATTGCGAAATGATGTGGTATCGAGAAGCCGCTGGGACAAACCCGCAAGATAGCACAAGGGTAGTGGTTGGCTGATAAGCTTGGCGACCTCAATGAAAGCACAAGGGTAGTAGCTGATAAGCTTGGCGACCTCAATGAAAGCACAAGGGTAGTGGCTGATAATCTTGGCGCCTATGACGCCAAGCTTATCATCCACTGCCCTCGTGCTTTTATGATGTCTCACTGCGGCAGTTGGCATTTGAAGTGAAAAAGTTATGATTTTTCCCACAGCTGTTTCGAAATACCATACACCGCCCCCCACCCCCACCCCCTCTCACTCCCCTTTGCGACCCCACCAAGCCTACATCATGATTTTCAGTGTAAAAAGGTGAACGAACATCATCCATCAATCAAGGCAGACTGAAAGGAAGCTCAACCGACTGAGACAAAGTGCCTGAAAAATCTATGGAAACCGATACGCCCACAGAAATGATAATCCGCCTTACCCATTTCTCTCTCTCTCTCTCTCTCTCTCTCTCTCTAACATTCTACCCCTGGACCGAAATCCCCGAATTTTGAAGTTACCCTCTGAAGGACTGTATTACAATTCTAGAGACAGATCAAGTCCGATGATAGTTCAAGGCGCCTATGGGTGCAAAGCTATTCCGGCACCACCCTTGAACTACCATTCTCGATCCGACATGTCATGCTGTGGTGTGTCGGGCTTAATGAGTTAAAACACCAGGGGAAGACTGTGACAAGTTCTGCTGTAGTCCTTACCTTGAGTAATAAAGTGATTTTCATCATCATCATCATCATCATCACCATCATCTATATCTCGCTCTTTTTCTCTCGGCGCCCTCTGTGTGTGTGTGTGTGTGTGTGTGTGTGTGTGTGTGTGTGTGTGTGTGTGTGTGTGTGTGTGCATGTGTGCGTGCGTGTGTATATGTATGTATCAGTGTATGTGTGTGTGTGTGTGTGTGTGTGTGTGTGTGTGTGTGTGTGTGTGTGTGTGTGTGTGAGTGTGTGTGTGTGTGTGTGTGACCCATGTCTACAACTTACTTACTTACGCCTGTCACCCCTACCCGGGTATAGGCCGTCGACGAGAGACCTCCAGCAACTCCTGTCCTGTGCTTCTCCTTCGATTCTACTCCAGGTGGTTCCCAGTCTCTTGATGTCTGCTTGGAGGTCTCGACGCCAGGAGTTTCTCGGCCTACCTCTTTTCCTCTTTCCCTGGGGGTTCCATGACAATGTGCCCATGGTTGTATCCCTGGATAGAGAGAGGCGGCTCGGTCCTGTGGCTTCCGAAGACTTCCGGCTTTCACCACAGGACGTCATAAATCTTCTGGTAGAAGAACCTTCCTCCTCCAGGAATGGAATTACTGTTAGTCTTTTCGTCGGCGTTTTTGTAGCTATTTCCTTTTTTGCAGGGTGGGGAAGCTACCCCCACGCCCAACCCCCTTACTAGGAGGACCAGGGGTTTTCTGTCGGGGTCACCTTCCCTTAGACCATGTTTTTTATTTCATTCGGTGCACCCCTCTCACGAGGGACCCCCTATCCACCACCCAGGGGACGCGCCTCAACGCCATATGGTCCCAGCGCGAGGACCCCATGTCTACAAACCTCATACCAATTCAATTGTTCTAACAGAAATTAAGACAAGTTGACACTGACACTGGTCCTAAATGACCCACAGCTGATTCACGGAAAACAGATATTATATAATAACACTAACTTAAATCTAACTGAAATCGGTAAAGGCGGCTTTTTTTTTGTATATATATTATTATTTCCTTTCTTTCTTCTTTTTTAACACACTCACTCACATGCACACACTGGCACCCACACAACACACCCACCCACATGCCGCGCACCGGCGCGCACACACACAACTGACGCACACACAAAACTCCCACCCCCACCTCACACACGTGCTCCGCTTACTACAAATTCGTCTACAATAAAGCAGTGCTGGAGCCGAGCGGTTCTTTCATACAAGTATGTCCGCAGCCTGCTTACACCCATCATTAGACAAGTGTGGAATAGGGAGGCACAAACACACAGTTCCGTGTAACCGAAGAAGGCTTCTGGGCAAACCTTTTCACTTCGTGCGCCAAATGCTCAGTTTAGACTCATCTACCCACAAAATATAAACAAATCACGGCGGAAGATGGATCGATTAAGAAGCTCAAGGGTACTGCCTGATTTGCTTGGCGCCTCTCTAGGCGCCAAGCAAATCTGGCAGTAACCCTGAGCTACAGTCCACCACTTCTACATCAGACGGACCTGAAAGTGGAAGAGCACGCTAACTCGGTTCTCAACTCATTTCTGAACTTTTCCCAATTCCATCCTGTCGCTTTCCCCCCCCCCCCCCCCCCCTCCCCAAGCTGTTTCCCAGTAAGCGGAAGAACTCGGGCCGACATCGGCCGCAATTGGCCCGCGCGCGGAGCGGGCCAACTGCAGCCGACATCGGCCCGAGGGTGTGTTGCTCACTGTGCGCTACCCTAAGGGACTGTGCCATACCCATCCATTTGCTGAAAAACACCTGTTTTCGCAGCTCGTGTTGTTGCCGCCAGTCGTCCCGACCCCAAAAGATGAATGTTACACTAGCTCTATGTGGCGCGGTTTTTGTGTGTGTGTGTGTGTGTGTTTTTTTTCCTCTTGTCTTTCCTTCTGGTTTAGTGCTTCTGCTTAGGGTGCTGAGCACGTTTGCATCAGATCTCTCGATCCCACTATCTCGTTTTTCTCTGCTATTTTCTGATTTAGTGCTTGGGGCGGTTAGAGTACTTTTCCATAATGCTGCTGGGGTTGGCAGTTTCAATCATTACTTCCAAAAATAAAAATTTGTACACTGTCTTTGGGGTGAAACAATTTTTGCCACGCAGATGCAGAAACAGTACAAACTTTAATCACACAGACTTGTGTTTAATAAAATAACAACAAAATGACCAACTAAGCTTAAAGGGGCAAGCCTGACCTTTTTTTAATGCTTCAGTTGGCAAAAAGCTTTTACTGGGATTCAGTATACATACCCACTTAGACAGTGACCACCCTATTGTCCCACCAAATGCTTTCTTTCGTCCGTTCAAAGCGAAATGATTGGTTGTACTTTGCTTAACGTCCCGAAAGCAACAAGACTTTCTCAGGATGTGCCTGCACTGCTTGTGAATAAATGACTAAAGAGAATATTGAATGTATGTCACCAGCTGGTTTAACACGCTAAATAAACCTAAGACCATTTAGCAACACACATCCAAAATCAAGAGCTACAGGCAGAGCAGACAGTAGGGAGAGTTTAAAAAAGGAAAATACAGGTACCAAGGGTAGACAGAAACACATGCCCCTGAATTGAGGGGAAAACACACCCTGTGGGGCTGACCAGGGTGACCCTGGGAACTAAAAAGTAGTTAACCCCACCCAAGTCCCCCAGGGCAGACCCGGGTGGGGGGTCAAATCGAAAAGAGGCCCACCGGAATCTTGTGACTGAACGCCATGAAAAGATTGCTTCTGTTAGGCGATGGTAGCTGACGTCATGACTATTCTATACGACCTTAGGTCATCTGCATAATTATAACCAATCAGAGACAACATGGCGGATGAACCAGCGAAGAAAAAAAAAGAAAGTATCAGTCGCGCCGGCCGACAATGACAGACTCAGAATTGAAAAGAAGAAAGAGGAAGAGAGACAAGATACCCCTAAGTAGAATTGACATTGTACAAGGGAATATAGAGCTTGGCTTGACCACCCATTCGGAATTTGTCACTTTCCTGCTATGTAAATCAGTCAGTAATCTACGGTCTTTGTCGATCTTCCTATAGTTCCGTGAGCGCTAGTGATTTTCAGAATTCATGATCTTCAGTAGAATTTATCTCTTACTGATTTCGCAAGATTTTAAACTGTTTTATCAGTTACAAGCTAGTTATCAGATTTATGCTGCAAGAATCTGAAAACTACTGTGTGTGTCAAAATTGCGGCACATCGCTGGTCGTGACACGTTTTTGTCTGTGCGGGCTCTCATTCACTCGATTCACAGAGGTAGTGTTTCTGCTGCGATGGTGCATTTGTTGTTTCCAGAGATGCTTTCAGTTACGTAGACTTCGATGTGCGAGATGTGAAATTGCAGTGCAGAAAGTGGGTATAAATACCACTGTTCTGTTTCGTGTTTCCGAGGGATAAAGGATCAAAGATCAAACTAGGCACCGTGGACGCTGGCTCAGTCGCTTGGCGCAGAGACTGAGTGAAACAAGCCACACCCCCGGCCGTGCATCAACGATGCAGCATGATCGTTATTAGCAAATACTAGCAGATCAAGCAGAACCCGCATTGTGATTTTGACAGCATAGCGAGTATGGAAGGTTTATTCTACAGTGGAGTCCGCTTAATACGAATTTCTGGGGACACGGAAAATAAATCACTTCGTGTTAAACGTATTTCGTGTTAACCAATATGGCCTCAAAATTGATCATGGCCCTCAAGGAGAAAGTGTGTAAGAGATGTGTGCGTGAATGAGTACGAGGTTAAAAGTGCATATTATCGTACTTTATATGCATACCTTCAGCTCGCTAGGAAAACACACGTAAACGTGTTCAGCTCACGTATTTAATGTAAAATCCATCAGGTAAAATACATAGTAAGTTACAATCCATCAGGTAAAAGCAACACAGGCTGAAGTACAATCCCATCGGTAAAAGGGTTGTGTTGGTACACGAATGATGCAAACAATATCAAATTAGTTCAGAAACGCTAGCCAATGAGAAGACGGATTACAACAGCCGAAGGCTATTTAGCCAATCACTAGAGTACTAGAGTTCGCTCTGATCTGTCGTGTACTACAGCGCAGGAGCGAAACATGAATTGGTTTTCGGTGAATGGAATCTGTGTTCGTGTTAAACAGGTGAATTATAGTGAAATTGCCCTGGTTGGGAACCGAAACCAGCTTCGTGTAAAGCGAAATTTCGTGTTAAGCATTTCGTGTTATCAGTGAAATTTTAATACAGAATAAGAAGGCCGTCGGCCGGGAATGCAAAATCGGTTCGTGTTAACCGGAAATTCATGTAAAGCGAGTTCGTGTTAACTGGACTCCACTGTACATTCTTGTGGAAAATTATGTCAAAGGGATGCCGAAGAACATCAGTACATGTGTACACTGACACGAGTGTACACCACACCAATGACCTCGTGACCTGCAGTATTGACCGGGTTCTGCCTTGTGACGTAGGCTAGTAAATATGCACCTATTCAAAATGAGGCCGATGCAGACGATAATCTGCGCTCTCAGGTACAAAAACAACACACCCTCCAAACGATGAATTTCGACATTTGGCATCGTTTTTTCATCATAAAGCCCTAAGTTAGTACACAAAAAACCCATACATAATACTGTCAGCAGTATCTGTTGCAGACAGTTTTGCAGTTTTGTGATTGTGTTGAGATGCTTGATATTGGGGAACCAAACTTTAAGTAAACCACCAACTTCCATTTGGGAGGGTGGGGTGGGGGGAGGTGGCAAGGGGTGGGGGGGAGGGGGGGGGGTGGGCACGTAGGGAAGGAGAGGTATAAGGGTACATGATACACTTCAGTTTACAAAGACACCATAGCCAGTGATGGAGCGCTGATGGTAGTTCAATGGTTGTGCCAGACTTGCTAGGTCCTTGGAAGGTGCAAAGCTAATCTGACACTACCTTTTAACTATCAGAGCCAATCCACATTCCCACAACATGTAAGAAAATCTTTATATGCCTCCCAAAATTTCCAAAAGTCATTACAGCAGAACATGTTTTGGATCAAGCCACCACCTGTTTCCGGTAAGAAAAAAAAGTGATGTTAACCCTTTTAGCCCCAAGGTCCCATTTCTCAAATGACTATGTACCAGTTGCAGGAGATTGAGTGACCATGATAATTCAAGGGTAGTGCCAGATTAGCTTGGCGCCTTAATTATCATGGCCAATCAATCTCCTGCTGTAGGTATTCAGGGCTAAATGGGTTAAAAAGACAAATGCTTTCAATTCAAGAGCAGTCGAGCTAGTTGATGGGCATTTCATCCTGAAATGCGACTGCTTGAAATAAATTTGACTACCGTATGAGAGTTTAAGGGTGGTGCCAGAATAGCTTGGTGTCTGAGGCGCCCAGCTATTATGACACCACCACTGAACTAAAATGGTGAATCTACCTCTTATTCTGTAATAGGGGCTTCATAAGGCAATAAGCAAATTTAAAATATTCAGCCTTATGATGTAATGGGTTAAATGACAGGCGATCTTTCACAAGGGTGTTCGGTCAAAACAGGTTCTACTGTGCCATTGTTATATTCGGTTATAGTGTGTTAATAAAAAAAAAACAAAGAATGCAGTACAGATTAAAATGAAAGATGACAGCACAAGAAGAAGATAATATATTAATTTATACCAACCAAATTCACCACACCATTTTCTACCACCAAAATTTACTAAAAACAAAAAATGAGTACTTACGGGCCTCCATTTCTGCTCTGCTTCCTTTTGGTAGCTTCTGCAACAGGAAACAAACAAATCAGTCCTAACCCTGAACAGCATCCTCAATTTGAGGTATATAGCAAGGACAGATGTATCTGCCAGCAAGAGGCATAGATTGACGAGAGCCCCTGTGGTTAATGGGGCTACTGGTCATCTATGTCTTTCGCATGAAAGGTTTGGATGTGGGACCAAAATGTGCAAATATTCAGGCAAAATCAGAACAGGATGTGTTGAAAATTTCATGCCAAACTTCATTTTGCATGCATTTGTAAATCAAATTACCATGGTAGTACAAAATGATTAGCCTTTGAAACTTCTGCTGTGTAATGTACATTTATTGTTAATGATGCGCTCTTTAAAAAATATAAATTATACTTTTAAAAAGTAAAAATTGTGCCAAATGTCAGCGTCAACTGACTAGCTCATGTGAAACAAGGGCTTAACCCTTTGGCTGTTGGTAACACTTTCTGTCACGATTCCTGCAGGAATCATTGCGACAAAATGGGGCTACCGACAACCAAAGGGTTAACCGATATCAGAATGAGGCTAAAAGCTTCAAATTTGTACACTGCCATATGCAAGCTACATAATACTAATAGTACTTACAGATAGATAGACCAATGGCTTTAGTTCAAGAGTGGAGCCAGAATAGCTTGGTGCCTAGAGGTGCCAAGCTATTCTGGCACTACCCTTGAACTATCTTAGTCAAACTTATTTCACACACTGGTGTATTCCGAATGAATAGGGTTATGATAATTGTACAGTACTGCAGAGTACTATTAGGTGCAAAAGCCCCCCATCTTCAACCTGGGCATGCTACTTTGCAGCAAGAGTGACCAGACGTCTTGTCTCTTTTAGGCAACAGCTTAACCCATTTAGCCCCGAGTCCCTACACCAGGAGATGAATCGACCATAATAATTCAAGGGTAGTGCCAGATTAGCTTGGCGCCTAATGGCGCCAAGCTAATCTGGCACTCCCCTTGAATTATCATGGTCAATCCACCTCCTGCAACTGGTACATAGTCGTTCAGTAACACATGCAAAATTTGGGAAATTCACCGGTGGGGTTAAATGGGCTTATGATGAACATTATCAGAATCCACTGACCTTTTCACTCTGGGGTGAACTGTCGGGTGTGGTGTCATCTCCAGCTGCATTAACACCAACTGCACCATGGCTGTGTGGCACCCTTGGTGATGATTGACTACTGCCTGGTGCGGAACTCCCAGTGTCTGACTCCCCATCAGAGTTCAATTTCTTCAGTCGGGCACCCATCAGCTGTGGGGGTAAAGAGAGGGGAGGTCGCACCATAGGATCGGGCGGCTTGGTGGGGTGCAGGCCCCAGTCCATAGAATACTGATAACTGCAGTAGCGTTTGTGCAGGGCATCCAGCAAAGTGCGTGAAATCACAGGCATGGTGTGGACATAACCGCTTTGAGCAAAATTGGAGGCACAGCCATCTGAAGTCACCATAGCATTCACACCCATTCTTGGAGCAGCAGCCCGACTGCTGCCCGAATTCATTGGCCCATGCCAAGTGCGAGCAAACTTGGGTTTGAGGAACAAGCTGCCAGAGTCACTGTTCTTGTCTTCATTTGCTGGCGCCTTCACCTGCTCCTTGTCACCCACAGCCAGTTTGACAGAACATCCTCTAGCTTCCTCATTGGTCAACTCTGCCTCAGAAAACCCATCCCCTAGGAGAGCGCGGAGTGTTTCCATATCAACCCTGGTGTCTGCCTGACCTGATGATCCAGTGTGAGAGTGGCTTCGGCGAGCCGGTTTCCTGCGCTGCAGAACCGGTGTGAGTGAGTTGACCATCACCTGCATCTCCGAGTCCTCGCCTGGCAAGAATGCAAAGTCCATTGGCTCTCTGGAGTCTGCTGCTTTGTCCATGACCTTATGAGTTTGGTCAGTACCTGTGGCAACCTTTCTACTGGAGGCAAAACTTTCCCGACTAACTCCAACAGCATGTTCAGAGACTGGCTCTAGTCTGTTTACCCCATTTTCATACTGCTGATTACTAACCAGTGGCTGTAGCTGAGCACCTTTTTTTGGTTCTGTATTTGAAGCTTTCTTTAGTTCATGATGTGGGTCACTCTTTGGTTCATCGTGTGAAGCAACAACAATCACATTATCATAATCTGGTGACAGATCGACAGCTTTAGCCGCTAGGGGAGACACCCCTCCATCACCAGTATGCACGTCTGATACAGATGCATCAGTAGTCTGCTCAGTGCAATGTCGAGGCATTTCTGAGTCACCCCTGCCTGATGAGGCAATATATGCATTGCGCTTTTTGGGCGAATGCACTGCAGCATACTGCTTGTGATGGCAATCTCCAATGCCCCTGTCACACTGCCCAGAGTCATCCCTTTGAGCAAAGGTCATTGGGCTAATGTTAGCCACCACTGGCCTGAGCACGCCTGTGTGCAGGACAACTGCAGCTGACGTCGGCCCGATGACATCCATGCTGGGACATTCACACTGGTCATTTTGGTGGCCCAGTCCATTGTAGATGTTGTTGTGCTCCTTCGACTGGCCACCTACTAATGTCCTGTCTGACTGCATTGATAGCTTGTTTGCTACATTCTCACAAAGTCTACAGTCCATTCTTCTACATCTTGATGAAAAACAGCATCTTGCATCACATTACCAGTTCTTCTGAGCACTGCAATGATAGCTCGTCTACTACATTCTCACAGAGTTTTGTAATCTATCTTTCCATGTACTGCTGAAAAACAGCATATTTCCTCACTCTATTAGTTTTAATTGTTTATAGCACTGTCTGACTCCACTGATGTCTTGTCTTCTGTACATTCTCACAACGTTCTGTAATCTGTTCATTCTTTGATTTCTGAAATTAAAAACAACAACACATTATCAATCAAAAATGAAAAAGCTTTACTGTACTCCCCAGTAGCAAAACTTCTTCAGGCCCACGATGGCCACAATGGGTCCGTGCATGGCTGTGCACGGGCCCACTGTGGTCGTCGTGGGCCCGCAGTCCTTTGCTTACTGGGCTTTACATATATGCGTATGTTATTGTACCAGTTAACTCATTCTACCCCAACACCGAAATCCCCAAATTTTGCCGTTGTCCTCTGAAGACTGCACTCTAGTGCAGGGCACAGATCGACCATGATAGTTCAAGGGTGATGCCAGAATAGCTTGGCGCCCATATTCTGGCATCACCCTTGAACCATCATGGTCGATTCTTATCTTGCTGTGGTGTGTCTGGGGTAGAATGAGTTAACTGTGCATGCAGATAAAGCAAAACCTCTCTCCAGCAGAACCTGTTTCCTTTCTTATGCTGATGCTATCATGAACTCTATGAAATTTCTAGTGTCCTAAGTTCTGTTCATCTTTGCTTAAAAAAATTCAACTTGTATTATATATATCAGTTTTTAACAATAAACAGTTTGTGGCTCACTGTGCCAAAGCAGCCAGCTTGTTTGCTACATTGCCAAAAAATTAAATAATCGGCAAGCTGTCCAGTATTGTTTATGGAGCCTTGACAAATTTCCTGGTCCTAAACAATGCTGTATTGTTGTTACTGAAGAAACGTCCTGTACTGTTCAGACAATGATTAAAATTAACTAGCTTCTTCAGCAATCATGTTTTTCTTCCATATTGCTTTTCAACACACATAAAGTGATTCAATGATCTATCAAAGTGATTCAATGATCTATCAAGGTTATTGCTAGTGCATCATTAAACTGTCAGAAGCAATCTGTATCCATGTGATTGCCAACGTTTTTTTTTTTTTTCTTCCTTCTTTTTCAACACACTGCTTACTACATGTATGTGCATTCAACAACATCCCAAAAAGCTATTAAAATTAAACTAGTTCAACATAAAACTAAACAGCCAAGATAAAAAGAAACACACTTAGAAAGGACAAGTTCAACACAGTTTATTATAAATAAACTGTGTTGTACTTGTCCTTTCTAAGCCTGTTTCTTTCTTTGTTGGGTATTTCTTTGCAATTTACACACTTATCAGTCACCTGGTATCAGTTTCAGCCCACTTAATCAAATTTCAAATGCAAACGATTTTGAATTTCCAAAAAAACTTTAGTAGCTCGCTTGAGCTTGCCCTTAGCACCACGTGAATGTTCTGTGTTTATGTACAGTGTGTGAGTGAATGATTCACGTGAGCGTGCTTGTTGGGTTCAGTTCGCGGCGGCGCTTTGAGCCGATTTTCAATTGGGATAAAGCGCCTATTTAATGCGCTTATTATTATTATTATTACCTGTCTGGATTCTCTACTTCAACATAAAACTATACTACATCGCAAGCAAGAAGATCCCACTATGCATGATATGGTGCCACTAGCCTCAGATGCTGAAAATGACCGCAGGCTGCAGTTACCAGAATGCCTCCCCAGCAAAGTGGTCACAGATGGTGAACGTCAGTGTGAGAACGGCATTACCCACACTGCATTATTACCGAAATTTCAGTCACTGGTTGATACCTGAAATGTGGAGCAAAGATCCCAACCACCATGAAACAAACGGATTGATGATGCTGATTCCTACCACCAAGAGGCACAGATTCTCATGTGCCCCTGCAGCCTGCGGCTGCTGGGGCTTGTGGGAATCTATGCCTCTTGCCGATAATGGGAAGGGTGTTCGTTCAAGGACTACAGAGTGTCAGTGTTGCATCATGACCAATCATTCCTCCCAGGCCTCATAGTAACAATACCACTGTTCCTAGCCTATGCTGTCCGTTAGTTACACTTTATACCAACAACCTCTGTCAATACAGCCTTAACCCCTTCCCTGCCACTGAACATGCATCAGTTTTTGTTTCTGAAATCTTGGTTCATTCAATGACCAAAAGCCGACACCGTCCAAGAAACATGGATACAAATTGGTCTCCGCAAGAGGCATAGATCCTCATGAGCCCCCGCAGTGGCAGGGGCTCATGAGGATCTGTGTCTCTTGCAGTTGGATTTTTTCTCGGCAGTGAAGGGGTTAACTACCTTGCGTAAACTGTACTGGTGGCTGCATGTACATGAGGGGTAAACCAGCCTCTATCACTACAGCCTTAACCCCTTTGTGCATGCTGCCACTGGTACTGTAAACAGTACTAGTGGCCACATACACAAGAGGTTTAAACCACCCTCAATCACTGCAGCCCATGTGGAATACTGGTTTTAGAACTTACATTCAGTCTGCCCTTATCTGAAACGAGGTCCAATCTTGGCAAGCGTATGCAGTTAGTCTGCTCTGGTTTCAGGCGTCCTGTAACAGAAAACCAAACAGATCGGCGGTTTGTGGTTGATATGGGCCATACTCTGGTTGGTTAGTTCCGGTTTAACGTCCACAGCACCTAGGTGATCATTGACGGCCCTGACGGGCGGGTTATGGGGGACAGGGAAATCTATTGCCTATGGAGTACGACCTGAACACTGATCAACTCAGGCACACTCCAACTGTGACACTTTGATTTACCAGGACCTTTCAACGGACATGCTATTGAACAAATCCGTTTTCCCCCCTGGATTAAGGGCCATACTCTGAAAGCCCTGTTACTTAAGTTCATAATTTATACAACCTTAAAATTGTCTGCTTAGTTTGAACTGAGATATAATTTAGATGTGATAGAAGGCATGACTTAACCCATTCAGCCCTAAAGCACTACAGCAGGAGATGGGTCAACCATGATAATTCAAGGGTAGTGCCAGATTAGCTTGGCACCTGTCAGCGCCAAGCTAATCTGGCACTACCCTTAAATTATCATGGTCCATCCATCTCCTGCAACAGGTGCATAGTCGTTAGATGACGCTTCCAAAATTTGGGAAATACTTGCGTCGGGCTGAGTTAATCAAGTTAATGGGGAGAGGAGGGGAAGCAGAGTTCCACAATCTCAAGGGGAGTTTCTAAACTCACAAGCAAGGGAAAAATTACATACATAGTGCTGTTAAGTATTCTTGGACCTGGGGGAGAGGGGGGGGGGGGAGAGGTAAAAGCCCTGAAAACATCCCCCTCCACTTTCAAAACTCACAAATATGGGAAAAATTACACAGCATTGTTTTCTTGAGCCAGAGCTAAGGGGCGAGGGAGGGGGGGGGGGAGGAAGAGGGTTTTCAAGGTTTCAGAAGCCCCGGCAGTCCCCCCCCCCCCCCCCCCTCCCACTGATCCTGCAAGTACACAGTCACACACTTGTATAATGCACAAATGGTATGCATGCAGTGCATGCATGCACACATATCTCAATCCCTGAATACTGACAGTACAATGAAATTCAGACAATTATAACAAGATGCCAGGGATTCCATTCTTCTTCTATACATGTACAAGCAAAGTCATTTTATTTTGTCATTTAAAAAGAAGTATGATTAGGATTCCTGAAAAAGCATTGTTACATTGTCTAACTTTGTTCCATTTGACCTTGTATTATTGTTGAAATAAATGACATCAACTGTACATACAATTTTAATTATATAATTTTGGTAAGGCACACACGCACTTAGCATAATTATGTGTGTGAACATGTAACACTACACACACACACAGATACACAAACATACACACGTTTTTTGACTGCCATAGCTTTTCACTCACTACTCTAACCACCCACCTGTTTTAATCATCAAGCACTTCGCAACTGCAGTGCTGGAATCTATGCCCTAACATTAGCATGTCTTCACGGCCAGTTTCCATCTGCACGAGTCATAGGTTCTCATGAGCCCCTGCAGCCGCAGGGGCTCATGAGAATCTATGCCTCATTGCCAAGAACCTGATCTTATTTATGTCACAAAGTTTCGACTCACGTATACCACATCAGAATTGTTGGGGTATACTTTACTCCCTAAAAGCGAAACTGTACACCGCTATTCCCCTCCACCGACATCACAGTACAACGGCATTCCTTACCTCTCTCGAATAGTCGCGATCATTTTTTAAAGTCAGCTTGTCAGAGTAAGAGGATACAGTTGCGTGTTGGAGAACAAACGGGCCACTGTCATCATATATCTAGGTAGTCGGCATGACACGAACCCCGAAACTCACGTAGCTTCCATGGGCGGAGTCGAAGTGGTGTACACACCGAAACGGCGCCTGTAGTGTCGGCCCAATCCACTTGTCAGCCTAGGGTAGAGAAACTATACTAGCCTGAATGGGTTTCACGATGTGTAGTCCTATCAATGCCTTTATCTCTTCTGTTCTACGCACAAAAACACTTCATCTTCTTTGGCGTCGAAAAGAAAAAAATAAATATTGTGCATTAATTTATTGGTTATGATACACAAAATGAAAACGAATTTCTCTAATCTCTACCCTAGCCTGTGTTCGTATCGTGTCCAAAACTTGACACGTGCTTGACTGCAGGAACGCTGGCCTCTTCCACTGTCATGCCACCTGTGGCATTTGAAACACACATGTGCCAGTCTGTCGCAAGCATGGTCTCTCGTTCCCGCTGATCACAAACTGATTTAATCACGGGCGCAGGTATGCGGAAAGAAGGAGGCGCCGAGGAACGGAGCGACCACCAAACCAAGCGAACACAGTCACACACGGTCGAGTCCAGTCAGTTGTGTTGTTGTGACCTGGTTTTGATGCCTGCATTACATCCGTACGTGTCCTTACAGGTTAGCACTCGCGATCAGCAACACTCTCTCACGAAACTACACAAGAAGCACGAAAATTACAACTGACACAGGAACAGGTGATTTGGCGCCATGCTCATTCAAGCTACTTACGCCGCAGTGTCAGTAAACATGCGGGTTGTGCATTTGCTGCTCGATTGGGCCTCGCTAACGGCTCGGTGGGCAGGAGACGCTCGATTGGTCATGAAATGCACACTTTTGTTTTCGCGCAAGGGTTGAAACGCACCGGCCAGGCCGCTCCGGCCGTACCGCTGGTAAACTGAACGATACTTGCGTATGTTCCTCAACCGACTTGTGCCTCCGAACCGTTCTTAGACTAGGCTCGGCAGTTTAGTACGGTTTCCGTGTAGTGGGGCCCAGCCCGCGTCAATGAACACTACTGTCCCTAGATCATCAAGTTCCTCGACCGGACGAGTTCATTTAACCCGTTCAGTGCCAGTTGACACAGGCTAGGTTTCTCCCTTATTATTATTATTATTGTTTAAATATAAATCAGCTAATTAGCAAAGATTAGGCCAGGATGATCGATTCGATCATCCTGGCTAAATTTTTGCTAACTAGCTGATTTTTTTTTTCTGATTATGGAAAATCACTCATCACTCAAACAAACAGTTCCTTCAATCCCCTTCCTTACAACACCACATCGCCAGCCCACCAGATAATGCAAAGCACGGAAGGTACAAGATGTTTCACTGACATCCCACATTCGAAAAAAGGACGTTGCTGAACGTCTAGTCCTTTAGTTATTTCTGCTTGTTCTCGTGGACTCAGCGTCGATTTGGTGCCCTAGGTCATTACATCCTGAGGATGAAATTGACATTTAAAAAAATATCTTCTGAGGTCAGTCTAAATCACTGTTCTGGAGGCTGATGGAGTGATAAAGGGTGGTGTCAGAATAGCTTGCTCAGAGTTCCTTCGGCTACTCTCAAGAGCCGGGCAGTGTAAACCTCCGGTAGTGCGCCTACTCACATGGGTTGTGAAAAAAGGGTTGACATATCTCAGTTGAGGTAAGACAACATTAATAAACCGTTGTAACGGCAAATTTTAGTAAACAAAACCCGCCCTGGAGCAGATCGCTTTAACCCTTTTAGCCCCAAGGTCCCATTTCTCAAATTTTGGAGGTGTTGCCTAATGACTATGTACCAGTTGCAGGAGATAGATTGACCATGATAATTCAAGGGTAGTGCCAGATAGCTTGGCGCCTTCAGGTCCGCCGCCCAATGGACCTTTACTTACTGGGATGGACGGTTTACTGTTTTAGCGAGGAGGCGTTATAACTGTAAACCGTTAATGGACGTATAACCAGTTAACTCGGTCACACACGGTCTCACGAGGGTTTACAGTTAGCGAGGAGTCGCTGTAACTGTAAACGTTCAATGGACGTATAACCAGTTAACTCGGTCACACTCGGTCTCACGTGACACTGCAGCCACGTGACAAAGTAGTCCTGTCGTCGACACGGGTCTGTGAACTAATGGGATAATTGCCGGGTCCATTCAGTAATACCTCCACCAGTCTTCATTTCACCGCCCAGAAAACGTAACAACGCCGGACCACATTCCCATCCAAGGAAAAAAGACGGGCTTGTTCCGTAGCATGTCGGCCGTTGAAAGATCCTGGTAAATCAAAGTGCCACAGTTGCAGTGCGCCTGAATTGATCAGTGTTCAGATCGTACTCCATAGAAAATAGATTTCTCTGCCTCCCATAAACCCGCCCGTCTGGGCCGTCTATTATCAGTTCGGTGCCGTGGACGTTAAACCTCAACCTAACCAACCAACCAACCACATTCCCGGGCCGCGCGGTTGGCATAGATCCTCATGAGCCCCCCTACCCTCACCCCCCTCTCTGCGGATGCTGTGCTCGGGGCTGACAGTAAAAGATCCATGCTATGGCTAGTTATTTTTGTTTCCTGTTCAAGTCATTTTACCATTGAAGAGATTCTGAGTTCGCGGACCCGTGACTGTTTGGTCACGTGGATTCATCAGAAATTTAATCATTCTTCTAATTAACCTCTTCACTGCCGAGAAAAAGTGAAACACAATCTAACTGCAAGAGACATAGATCCTCATGAGCCCCCGCGACTGCGACCTATACCTCTTGCTGAGACCAACTTTTGTGTCCGTGTTTCTTGGACGGCGTTTGTCTTTTGGTCGTCGAATGAACAAATATTTCAGAAACAAAACTGAATGTACGTACAAGGGGTTAATTAACCTCGTCACTGCCTAGAAGAAAGTGAACACAATTCCATCGCAGTTGCGTATGCTCATGAAGATCTTTGCCTTTTGCTGACCCCCCCCCCCCCCCATCCCCCTCCCCCCCCCCACCCCCCCCCCCCCCCCCCCCCCCCACACTTTGTAGCTAGCCATTTTCGTTGGACGGATAATTTGGGGGGGGGGGGGGGGGCCGACGTAGAGTCTTACTGAACCGAAAGATTTCAAAAGACACAGTCGGTGTCCAGTAGCAGCGAAAGCATTAAAAGCGCGATCAACTCATCCGTCAGCGAGAAAAGTAAACAAAGGCAGTGAACATAGCGGATCTTTGCCCTCCAGCAAGAGGCATAGACTCTCACGCGCCCATGCAGTCCCAGGGACTCTCTGAGACTGTGAGACTGAAACTGTGCCTCTCGCGGGGGCTCATGAGGATCTATGTCTCTTGCCACTTGGATTGTGTTCAGCTTTTAAATAGTTGAGACCGAGAAACACAAACAGGAAACACATTATGCGCATCAGTAACTGAATCAAATATCCGGCATCGCCGATGGCCTGACAGAGGACCGACTGACCGAGGGACTTGAGCATGTCAGCATATAGGTCCATAGACTCGTTCTGTGAAATTCCAAAACGTAATTACTCAGATGAGTTAATAATATATATATATATATATTATATATATATATATATATATATATATATATATATATATATATATATATATATATATATATATATTAAATCTACTCGAAAGGTCCAATATCTGTTTGGGAATATTTTCTAGCATCCCCCCTCGGGGGAAGGACTGGATATTCTCAATCCAGCGGATGGCGGGGCGCCTGGGGGTAGTACTGATGTAGTAGGTGTTCAGTGGAAGGCTCAAAAGATCTAGTAAGCGATGCAGTCACAAAAAGGGCAGCTGATGTCCTGATGACACAATGCAAGCTTACCAGCTTTGAATTCCATGGCATTAGCACAACATTCTCAAAATTGAATGAAATGTCCCTTGGAGATAATCTGATTGAGTGCATTTTTTTTACCTTTGGGCGACGCCTTTGTTATAAGTAAAGTGTATATATATATATATATATATATATATATATATATATATATATATATATATATATATATATATATATATATATATATATATATATATATATATATATATATATATATATATATATATATATATTACCGTTGAGTGCCAGCCGACCGACTGTGTTCCTGCGATCTTCGTTAATTCACGAACAAAAAACCGCTAGATTCCCCAGGAACATGGATTCAAAGTGGTGTCAGCAGGAGGCAAAAAATCCTCATGAGCCCCCGCAACTGCGGGGGCTCATGAGGATCTATATCTCTTGCAGTTAGAAGGTCACAGTGTTTAAATTTTCTCGGAACTGAACGGGTTAAAGCCGCGATCTGCTCCAAGGCAAGACTGAGCGACCTAACGTTTTTCATCCCACCACATACTACAAACTTAATAAGTTAAAGTTATTTTCCCCAGGATCAAGCATCTAATAATAATATAAATAATACATAGTTCTTGTATAGCGCTGTTCTCCAGGAAAACACTGAACTCACTGCGCATGCACAACAGCACACCCTCTCTCTCAGACACACGCACGATTATACTCTACTTTAAACCACCCCATCTCTTCCCAACACTATACATTCACTTCCTCAAGGATCAGAATAAAAGGCAGTCAACAGTTAGCTAAAGATGAGCTAAGTGTTAAATGCCCGACAGAAAAGAAAAGTCTTTAAGTGAGCTTTGAACTGTGACAATGTGGCAGATTCCGCGTTTCATTTGGCAGAGAGTTCCACACACTTGGGGCTAAAAAGGTGAAAGAACGCTCCCCGACAGTTTTCATGTTAAGTTTTGGGATTTTAAAAAGTTTTACACTAGAGGAACGGAGGGTGCGTGATGGCTGATAAACAGACAGCTTGGCAGAAAGGTACGGCGGGAGAGATCCGTCAAAATGCCGATAGGCGAAAATTGCAATTTTGTACTGGCAGCGGAATTTTACGGGCAACCAGTGCAGCTGCTTCAGTAGAGGCGTAACGTGGTCTCTCTTTCGTTTCTTCAAGATGAGACGCGCCGCATTGTTTTGAATCACTTGCAAGCGTGAAATCTGATCTGCCGGTAAACCTGCCAGTACAGAATTGCAATAATCGAGCCTGGACGTAATGAATGCATTTACAAGTCTTGATGCCGCACTTTCTGTGAGATACGGTCTGAGGGAAGAAATTCTGCGCAGCTCAAGGAAACCAGCTCGGCAGACGCTACTGATATGATCATGCATGGAGAGCGTCGAATCAATCTTCACACCCAGATATTTCACACTGTTCTGGAAGGGAATGCTGCAGCCACCAATGTTTGCGAACTCGCCGTTAATCAGACTAAGGCGAGACTGAGAGCCAACAGGCATGAATTCGGTTTTGTCGGTGTTAAGCTTAAGTTTGTTGCTTGTCATCCAGGACAGAACCTCATCTATACAACACTGTACGCTCATCTTAGCAAAGCTGAAATGGCTAGGCGCGCTACTTCTTGACAATTCAGTATTGGCGTCAGCATACTTGTGAAAATCACACTCATGGGCGGCAATTACATCAGACAGAGGTTGTGAATATAGAGTGAACAAAACAGGCCCTAATACGGAGCCCTGACGGACTCCACACAACAAAAGACTAGAAGCAGATAGCTGGCCATTAACAATAACAGCCTAAGAAAGATCCTTAACGTATGAAGTGAACCAGGCCAGGGCAGTACCACGGATGCCAAAGGTCACCTCTAACCTCTTCAGCAAAACAGAATGATCGAGCGTGTCGAATGCTGCACTGAGGTCCAGCAGAGCAATGAGAGAGACAAATCTCTTCTCATCTCAACACAGTCAGAAAACTGTCTGCAACAGACACTGCTGACAGTATGTGTATGGGTCCTTTGTGTTCTATCTTAGAGCTTTATGACTTTAAGTACAATGCCAAATGTCGAAATTTATCGTTTGGAAGGTGTATTGTTTTTTGTACCCGAGTCGCCGATTTATCGTCTGCATCGGCCTTGTTTTGAATTAATATGCATATTTATGAACCTTCGTCACTGACTGACAAGGCAGAACCCGGCCGACTATCAGTATCTCGCAATACTGCAGGTCACGAGGTCATCGGTGTCAGTGGTGTACTACACACGTGTCAGTGTACACGTGTACTGATGTTTTCCGGCATCCCTTTGACGTAATTTTTCACGAGAAAGTAGAATAAACCTTCAACACTCGCTATGCTGTCTAAATCACAATGCGGGTTCCGCTTAACCTGCTAGTATTTACTAGTAACGATCGTGCCGAGGACGTGGCTTATTTGACTGGCAAGCCGGCGAGCCTGCGTCCACGGTGCCTAGTTTGACCTTTGATGCTCAACTTTTATTTTTCCTATTGCCAGGGTCTAGTATATAGCAAAACATCACAACCGAAACTGTTCTTCTGACGTTTCTGAAAGTTTCTAACTGGTGTTACGTACGGCACTGAAACACAAGCGTTACAACTCAATTTTAAATACACTTATTTATAGTTTGATGCCAGCCGAGGGTGAGTGGGGGTGTGCTGTAGTACCAAAGTACCCCCCCCCCTGGATCCGGCCCTGAGCTAGTTTCGATAAAGACATTGGATGAGTTCGTTAGCCAGCTTTGTATCCTTTACCGCTCGGAAACACACAATGCGTTCCATCATTGCTAGTGTTAGTGCTATTATTGAAGGGTCAAGGACTTCCAGCTTTCCCGGGGGAAGGGGGGTGGGGGGAGTTGGGGGGATGGGGGTAGGGGGGGGGGGGGTAGGGGGGTGGGCCGGGTGTCGATCTGACAGTCCGTCGCCCCTGCTGTGACTGATGGTATCGCCGGGGCCGGGTGGGTGGTGGTGAAGGCGGGTGGTGTGGCCGGTGGACCGTCGCTCTTATTGCTGCCAGGATGGGGGGAATGTGTAGACCAGCCATTGGTGCAGGCTGTGGAGGAGATGCGGTGGGGGTGGTGGGGGTCGATTGAGTCGTGTTCTGGGGGGGTGGTGGCGGCCGGTTGAACCGTGGCTGGGCTGTCGGTGGGGGTGGCCAGTGGAGGCGAGGTCGTGGGGTGCCACGCTGGTGGATGTGGGGTGGTTGTTGAGGGTGCCGTCCGGAGGTGGGGTGGCGGTGTCGCGAAAAGGGCTGTTTTCTTGTGTGCTGTTCGTGCGGCTTTCGGTGGTCGTCGTCTGCGGCTTGATGTGTGGGTTGAAGTTGTGGTTGAGGTGCTGGTCGTTGATGGTGTGTCGGAGCTCTGTAGCGTGGTGGTGGCGCTGGCCTCTTGGGTCGCTGGTGTCGATGTGGCGCATCCCACCTCTCTGGTTGGAGTTGAGGTGGTGTTGGTCTTCTTAGACTTGGTTGTCGGGGCTACTGTCGTTCCCTTGCTGTGGTTTTCAGTTGTGGCCGCCTGGCACTCGCTGTCCACTATCTGTGCTGCGTGGTTTCCTATGCTGGCGGTGTCCGGAGGGCGGAGGTCATTGAGCGCACCTATGTGTCGCAGCCACCGGGTGGTGACCAGGGCGCGGTGGTAGTAATCTCCGCCTGTTGCTAGGATGGCTGGGATGGCGGTTTCGATCAGGAGAACTAGATCATCGAGGTCCAGGCCCCGAAGTCGGACCTCTCTCTCCTCGATCGACCAGGCCCCCTCCCGAGTGAGATGTTCGGGAATGTGGACCGGCGGCGGGGAGGTGGGGAAGTCCGATTCCGACGAGGATGGCTCCGACATGTCTTCGTGCTCTTCTACCGGTGACGGTGGAGGTCGGGCGGCGGCTGGGGGGCTCGCTGGTTGGTAGGAGGTAGGTATGGTGGTCCGCAGGAGTGACTGCTTTTTGGGAAAGAGTCCAGCTGGTGGTAGGGGAGGGGGTGTCCGTTGCAGAATTTCCGCTAGGAGTTGCTGTGGAGTAGAGGTCAGTTCGTACTCCATCGTGCAGTGAGACAATGGTTGTCTTTGCTGTCGTCATGTCTTGTATCCCTCTTGGGTCTGGGCGTAGGCTGTTGTTGTAGCTCGGGGTAGCTGGCCAGGTATTCGTCGGCCTGCTGTTGGCTGGTTCGGCGCCGGTTCGCCCTTAAAAGGGCGGCGTTCTGTTTCTTTGAGGCCATGAGTAGCGTAGCTCCGAGCTGTGAGCGATGATAGGCGCAGTGCGGTAAACCGTCCACTTGGGGCGCTGAGGCGTGAAGGTACTGAGCTTGCTGGGGGAGAAGCGCGGAGGACCGTCTACTCCGTCCGACTGCAGCGAGCGATGTGATCGATGTGATGTTTCCATCATTGAAACAGAACATTGGTATTTATGCCCACTTTCTGCACTGCAGTCAATTTCACATCTGACACATCGAAATCTACGTAACTGAAAGCATACTTGGAAACGACAAATGCACCATCGCAGCAGAAACACTACCTCTCTGAATCGAGTGTCAGTGAATGACTGTGAGAGCCGGCAGAGACAAAAACATGTTGCGACCACCAGCGATGTACAACTTTGACATACACCGTAGTTTTCAGAACTTTGCAGCATAAAATGTGATAACTAGCTCGTAACGACTATATGATAAAACAGGTTTAAAATCTTGCGAAAACAGTAAGAGATAAATTCTACTGAAGATCATGAATTCTGAAAATCACTAGCGCTCGCGGAACTACTGATAGGAAGATCGACGCAAAGACCGTAGATTACTCACTGATTCAGCAGGGAAAGGGACAAATTCTAGGTGGGCGGCAAAGCCAAGCTCTTGCTTTACGCGTTGCCACGTCAGTGTCCATATTCCGTCCTTGTCCGATGTAAGTTCTACTTAGGGGTATCTTGTCTCTCTTCCTCAGTCTTTCTTCTCTTCAATTCCGAGTCTGTCATTGTCAGCGCGAGTCGATGCTACTTTCTTTTCTTCTTCGGTGGTTCATCCGGTTGTCTCTGATTGGTTATAATTATGCAGATGATCTAAGGTCATATCGGGCTAACTGCACAGCCGTGTCTATGATGCAAGTGACGTGTTTTTTATATTACGATAATTATGTCATGTGTGATTTGTGTCACTGTGAAATCGTGTTTATTGCCTTTACGTTTAGACCACAATAATTACTAAGGCATACGGCCGGGTGTGTCTGAGTGAATGTGTGTGTGTGTGTGTGTGTGTGTGTGTGTGTGTGTGTGTGTGTGTGTGTGTGTGTATGTGTGTGTGTGTGTGTGTGTGTGTGTGTGTGTGTGTGTGTGTGTGTGTGCACGTGAGCAGTTTAATTATATTTTGATGTGTTTTATGTTCTTCTTTTGAAGTTGCGGAGCACCGCGACGATTTCCTAACGTATTATTACATATGGCAATAAAGTTATATCTTATCTTATCTTATAGAATAGTTATGACGTCAGCTACCATCGCCTATCAGAAGCAATCTTTTCACGGTGTCCCGTCACAAGATTCCGGTGGGCCTCTTTTCGCTTTAAACGGGCGGCGAAGGAAAGCATTTGGTGGGACAATAGGGTGGTCACTGCCGTCTAAGTGGGTATGTATACTGAATCCCAGTAAAAGCTTTTTGCGAACTGAAGCATTAAAAAAGGTCAGGTGTGCCCCTTTAAGTTAACCCTTTTGTCCAGCATTAGTAAGACATACTAAAAACATTTATTTTAGAAAGGAGATATTGCGAACTATTAACCCTTTCTTGCCTGGATTAGGTCTCTTCTGGGAATAATATACCACGGAAGGGACTACTGAGTGTAGGCTACGTTCCGACGACTGAAGATTACCCCACTTTTCCCCACAAGCGTTCCTTGCTGACGCTGCTGATAGACTGAGATAAGTATGGCCAGACAAACGTCCGATATAAATATTTATACCCACTCAACTGACTCTCCCAAAATGCGACTTCCATCTCCCAGGCGTCCCAAATCGGCAGAGATCCAGGCCATCCTACACGAAAACATTCCCTGACCAGCAGCAGTAAGAAGATGTTTTTTTTATTGGGGGGGGCAGGGGATGGGTGGACGTACCTGACATTTTACTGTCCAGTTTTCAAACAGAGTCGATAATCGCCGGTCCAGCCTCGAAAAAAATGCATCATAAAATTAATTTTTTGGGTGTTTGTTAGTTTTTTTGTTCTTTATCCAAACATGTTAGGTGGTGGGAGTAAGACAGGCGACACTCTACCCCACACCTCCTATACTTTCATCTCCCCCCCCCCCCCCCGCCCTCTTAACACCCCCACCACCACCCCACGGGTACAATTTTAGTCAGTCTTGCTGTAATTTGTGTGAAATCAGGTTGACTTTACCTAGCTACATGCTATACTAAGTACACCTGCATGCTCTTCTGAAAGCGCGTCGATATATGTGTATGCGTGAGTTTATGCGCACGCTCTAAACAACCTCAAGAGGCATAGATGTTCATGCGCCCTCCGGGCACATGAGGATCTATACCTCGTCAGTGGAGATGCGCGCATATGTGTCAGAAAGAGCGAGAGAGAGAGAGAGAGAGAGAGAGAGAGAGAGAGAGAGAGAGAGAGAGAGGAGAGAGAGAGAGAGAGAGAGAGAGAGAGAGAGAGAGAGAGAGAGAGAGAGAGAGAATCAATGAATCTTTATTTTACAACGGTGAAGATATTAAAACAGTCAGTGACTATATCATTTTTCGTACCTGCCGCTTGCAATTGGATCGTGTTCACTTTTTTTTTATGGGAAGTGAAAGGGTTATCGATACGTATGGCAAAGGAAAATCGATACCGCTAATGTTTATTTCATCAGGTTTATGTCACGTTAGTGAGCTTTTCACTACAGTAACATATACAGTATATACAAGGGTCTCGGGCCGACATCTGCGAGCTTCTGAAGTCGGCCTGGTCTCATAACAGTAGGCCAAGACTTAAAACTGGCTTATCCCATAAAACCCTGACTACGCCCGGATGTGGATCTGCCATGATCGCTCAAGGGTAGTGTCAGAAGAGCTCGGCTTTTGAGGTCCACGTCAAAGCTGTGATGACAGATCGACCATGATAATAATAATAATAATAATACCGTTATTATATAGGCGCTTTTTCTCAGTTTTTGGGCAAATCGACTCAGAGCGTCGCGAACTGAAACCCAACACGCACACTCACGTAACAGACACGGATTTACGCCATGTAAGACAAACAGAGTACAAGACAGACGAAGGGCCAGTTCAGCTACTGAAGTTACAGAGATTTTTGATCGCTTGTATTTGAAATTTGTAAAGTGGACTGAAACCGGTACCAAAGTGTGGGGGCTGGGGGGGGGGGAGGGGTGGAAGAACCGGAGTACCCGGAGAAATAACCCCCGACGGTCCGCCCGAATTAACGGTGACACTTACCAGAGGAGAAAAGTCCGACGCCGGAACCCGTTTTCGAACCTCGCACTTTTGGCATTGGTGGCAGGCGCCTTAACCACTGCGCCACGGACCGCCCCATGACAGTTCAAACGTGGTGTCTACAAGCGCCAAGCTATTCTGACACCATCCTTGAGCTATCATGGTCGATCTGCCTCCACAACTTTGACATAGACCTCAAAGGCCTAACAAACAAAAAAAAAGGCCTTAGACCCCCCCCCCCCCCCCCCCGGAGGGCGCATGAACATCTACGCCTCTTGAGGATGTTTGGAGCGCGCGCATGCACGCACGCACACGCATACAAACGCATCGACGCGCTTTCAGAAGAGCATGCAGGTGTACTTAGTATAGCATGTAGCTAGGTAAAGTCAACCTGATTTCTCACAAATTATAGCAAGACTGAAATTGTACCGTGAAATTCTAGTTTTGTCACCATTTTCCTAAGCCTTGAAGCGAAAGCAAATCTCATATCACGTTAAATATAAAATTACGTAAAAACAAAAACAAAACAAACAAACAAAAACAAACAAACAAACAAAAATACGGCGTCATGACAAATGACGTTTGACAAACCAATGACGCGTATGCACTGCGCGCGCCCCTTATAGAGTTCACAATGACACATTGGCATATCTGCGAGGCTTTTTGAAAAGGAGATATTTCAACATCAGAATCAAGTCAAACACACAAGGTAGAGACCCTTGACAGCGAAGACAGAGTGGGTTATGTTTCATCCCATCTTGTTTAATGAATGAACAAAGAATGAACAAAGAAAACAAAAAGGTACTACAGGAGTTAATAGTAAGAGTCGCTAAACTGTGTGCTGGTCTGTAATTTTGGACCTTACGGCTCTGTTAGAGTCGTAAGATCCAAAATCACAAACCAGCACACATTTGACATCAGTGGTATTTTATTTTAGGACGCATGCGCGGCTGCCGGGGCACTTTATAAGTCCTTTCTCTGGTATTTATAGAAGGGACTTTTTAGGACGGGTCGCGGTGGGGCGAATTTAATAGCATGTCCATGATGTCAAAGGCGGGCAGGCCTAAACCTCTCCTAAAAATTACATCATGTCTAGTTACGCTAACCTCGCTGCTGAACGTACATTTGGCGCGAAGCGCCGTGTCTGCGCCTATGTAAGTATGTGTGCGTGTGTATGTAAACAATAGAATCTCCGATATTTCTGTACACACAAGCTTGAAACTTGGCGAAATAGTTTATCAAGTGGGTGGCTAAGAGAGCCTCCGAGCATATTGTAACTGAATGTCTCATTTAAAGCTGAGAAACAGTCAAAAAAACTCCGCCCCGCACGTGTTTTAAAAAAACTTTGCAGGACCCAGCGAGGGCCCTGTCTTCGTGAACGTTCGGCTAACTTCGGCAAACCGGTTTGCAACTGACTCAGTTGACTGAGTTTTCAACTGCGTTTGTCGTGCTGGCAAAACTCCCGTGAAAAAGACAGGCCACTTCCTGTTTGCAGCGAGTGGGCACCGCGATCACTGATCTAAACTAGCGATATTTTTACTGATATCAACAGTAGCAGACGACACTCGACCACCCGACGGACAGAGCAGGCCATATGTGCCTTGCCTGGACGCACACTGGATATGGACCAGGCCGAGCTATCCGTAAGTTACACAGTACAGCCTGAAGCTTATATGATATCGGAAGGGTGAGGAAGGAGGGGTTATTTGTCGTTTAGTGTTTGTTGTTATATCTTTTCATCTGGAGTAGCCTACAGCAAATATTTTCTCCATACGAAGGGCAGCTACTAAAAATCAGCTTGACCCATGGCGACCTTGTATCTTTTGGCATCTATGTAAACAGTCGATTCTCTCTCTCTCTCTCTCTCTCTCTCTCTCTCTCTCTCTCTCTCTCTCTCTCTCTCTCTCTCTCTCTCTCTCATCCAATTTACTGTATTGGTTGTACATCACAATGCTTCTTTATTTATTTATATTAGCCTATATTGGACTGGAGGTACGTGTTGACAAAATTCGTTCACAACTACAAAGTGTCAGATGTACAGCCGTACATTCTGCCATCATAGTCCCCAGCGCGTAAAATCCGTGGCTGTCGGTCAGTTTCAAAGTGTCACAGAATCGTCTGCTGTTGTCCGATCTGCTAATCGCGATGATTTCCGTGCAACAGGAAGTGGTCTGTCGTTTTCCGAGAGTTTTGCAAGCTCGGGATACGCAGTTGCCAACTCCGTCAACTGATTTACGAACCGATTTGACCCACTTAGGGGCAGGGCCCAAGCTGGGTCCTGTAGTCTTTTTAAAACACGCGCTGGGCGGGTTTTTCTCATTGCGCCTCAGCTTTAAGACATAAACAACCGCCTATAGGAAGTCGGTTGACCCAGATTAGAGTCCGTAATTTTTGTCATATTTACTTGAAATTTTGGATATAGCTACAGCGCCGGATCAATCAGTTTTCAAAGGGGTGGGGTGGGGGGGGGGTGCTTAACTTTTATTTTTTCTTTTGCCAGGGTCTAGTATATAACAATACATCACAACCGAAACTGTTCTTCTTCTGAAGTTCAGTTTTGAAAGTTTCTGACTGGTGTTATGTACGGCACTGAAACACAAGCGTTACAACTCAATTTTAAACACACTTATTTATAGTTTGATGCCAGCCGAGGGTGGGGGTGGGGGGGGGGTGTGCTGTAGTACCAAAAGTACCCCCCCTCCCCCCCCCCTGCCTGGATCCGGCCCTGAGCTAGTTTGGATAAAGACATTGGATGAGTTCGTTAGCCAGCTTTGTATCCTTTCAACTTCTTTAGTTAAATTAATTCCAATCAGAAAAGAGTTAAAACAGTAAAAAAAAAAAAATTGACTTCTAGAGAAAGTCAGACAATGGCGGTGACGTAAAAGAGGCAACTCCGCCGTCACCACTCAGTGACATAATACTCTAAATATGACGTAATTTCTCTAGCGCGCGCTCCTCTCTCTCTCAGACATGCGCGCATCTCCAAGAGGCATAGATACTCATGAGCCCGGAGAGCGCATGATGATCTATGTCTTGGAGATGTTTGGAGTGCGCGCGCATGCACGCACTAACACGCACACACACACACACACACACACACACACACACACACACACACACACACACACACACACACACACACACACACACACACACACACACACATCGTCGCGCTTTAGAAGAGCATTTAGGTGACCCGATGTACGGCTAGTTTGGAGAAGACATTGAATGAGTTCGTTAGCCAGCTTTGTACCCTTTCAGCTTCAAAAGTAAAAATTAATTCTTTTCAGAGAAAAAAAAAAACAGTAAAAAACCTTGACATCTGGAGAAAGTCAGACAGTGGCGGTGACGCAAAAGAAGCAACTCCGTCACCACTCAGACATACTCTAAATATGACGTAATTCTCTCTCTCACTCGCACGCTCTCTCTCTCTCTCACATGCGTGCATCGCCAAGAGGCATAAATCATCATGTGCCTGGCGGGCGCATGAACATCTGTGCCTCTTGAAGATGTTTGGAGCGCACGCATGCACACGCATACACACACATCGACGCGCTTTCAGAAGAGCATGCAGGTGTACTTAGTATAGCATGTAGCTAGGTAAAGTCAACCTCATTTCACACAAATTATACTATAGCAAGACTGAAACTGTACCGATAAACTGAATTCTAATTATGTGTCACCTGTTTCCCAAGTCTTGAAGCAAAAGCGAAACTCATATCACGTTAAATATAAATTACGTAAAAACAAAAAAAGAAAAGTACGGAACCAATGACGCGTATGCACTGCGCGCGCTCCTTATAGAGTTCACAATGACACATTGGCACATCTGCGAGGCTTTTTCAAAAGGAGATATTTCAACATCAGAATAAAGTCAAAGACAAAAGGTAGTGACCCTTGACAGCGAAGACAGCTCTCATATAGAAGGGACTTTGTGGGTTATGGTTCATCCCATCTTGTTAAATAATAAAAGACCTCATGTTTCTAGACTTATGGCATGCACGTTCTTAGCCATGGTTATGGTTGCCGTACGTATACTGAGGAGCAAAAGAAAGGCAACATTTTTTAAAATTTTCCAAAATTGTCGCATTGTCAGTATAAGTGCTCGTTGTGAAAAACCGATGTTGAACATAAAGCTTTAAATTTGTGCACTGATAGGCATATACATCAAATGTCGTTTTAACCAATAACGTCATTACTGAGTTTTGGGCGACACTCGAAATTTTGAGAAAAATGTGAGTATTCTCAGTCTTGGCTGACACGCCTTGGTAACTGAGTGATGTTTTTTTCCCTCAGTGCACTCAGCGCTATTGGCAGCTTCGCTGCTAATGATACAAGAAAGAAAAAAAATCAATTAAAATTGTTTGTCTGTAAACTAGACGCGTTTGTCGGTAGGACATCGGCCGCGGCAAAGCAGCTGTAAAACGCATCATGGCTGCACACTGGTTGTCTTCTCCTGTTCGCTGCGCAGGCTGATCAGCGCTGGGAGAGGGAGACATCAAGTGTGTATGCATTGTAATAGTTGCCATGGTGACGACTTTTTATGTTCCTACATAGTCAGCAGTTCTAAGATGCGTTCGTAAAAAATCAAATAAATTTAGATTTTGACGTATAGATAGTGAAATATTAAATCTTACAGCAAGTAATCTGGTAATACTGATACTCCTAATGATATGAGGTGTTAACTCTGCATGCAGTACTGATGATAATACTTGTACTCAATACACTCAGTTTACTAACATTACATGTGCTAATAACTGATGTAATAACAATAAGATGGCAAATAGAAATATATATTGAACACACAGACGATCAGTGGGGCAGCCGTTCTTTTTTAGATGTAATTAGCCCATTTAACCCCACGGCCGCATTTCCCAGATTTTAGAAGTGTTACCATATATCAGTTGTAGGAGATGATTGCCCATGTTTATTCAAGGGTAGTGGCAGATTAGCTTGCCGCCTTCAGGCGCCAAGCTAATCTGGGACTATCGTTGAATCAAAATGGTAAATCCATGTCCTGCTCTAGGGCATCGGGGCTAAATGTGTTAATAATGCAACGGGGGCTTGTCAGACACATGCAGTATGGGATAAACTGATTACAGTATGTCAGGCCAATCAACGTTATTAGGTTCCGTGCAGTGACAGCTATAGCAGCGTTGACCGCCGGGTGGATGTGGTCAAGGGAGACTGAGGTATCCCGGTCACAACTACTCGGATTGCCAACAACTGTTTTGTACGACACCGCCCCCCCCCCCCTCCCCCACTCCCGGCCTCACCCTACACACACACGCACCCCCCCCCCCCCCCTACACACACACACCGTGGCACTCACAAAACACCTGCCAACACTGAAGAAACTTTTAAACCTACACACATAGTCCAAGAGCTAGACCGTCCTACCATGCACCCCCGCCCCCCCCCCCCCCCCCAATACTATATAAGATGGGCTTCAAAGTGTACCTTAGTATGTCCTGCGATGTTTAAGCCAACTTCCCGGCCTAAAATCCTTAGGAACGCGCCAAAGATATAGCCGATGGCGCAAGGGTACCCCCATTCACGCTCTTCGCGGATGCTAAACTGAGCTTTAGTAACATCTTCCTCTAAATAAATCAGAATTCACTCCAGAAGCCCAGATCAGGCAATATTATGTTACGGTACACCTGCGTCCTCTGCAACAATCAGAAACGGTCAGTTCCGCGAAATCGAAAAAAAAAAAAGACAAACTGAACAATGTGTCAGATGCTATCAGACATTTTCTATAGCACTGGCAGTCAACGCTGTTTCCGATGCCCTAAGAAATTTTGTATACAACGGGTAGGTCTTGTTTAGGCTTTAATGGTTAGGATAGAGTACCACAGTTACTCCCAACCTGATTTTATGATGTTGTGATGCATTTAGGGGCCGCAGTGGTAGAATCTGCTGTTCTACCCCCATTTTACAAATATGCAAAGGAACGCAAAATGATAATTAACATTGCTTACGTCATACTCATCTATTTAGATATTTTTGTTAACATTTTCCTTAACAAAGTATTCATATTGTGCATAAAAAATGTTGATCTTTTCATCGATTTCAATGTGACCCATCAATTTAATTGTAATTCTTTTTAGTTAAGGAATAAAAAGGGGGGAAACGTCTGTAAACAGGGGCTGCTGCTGCTGAAGCTTCTACCGTCTGGAGTGAGAGGCACGATGTACCGATGGCTGAAAGACTTCCTTTTCAACAGAACAGCAAGACTGAAGTAAACGGCACACTCAGCAGTCTTGTCCACCTCGGAGAAGGTGTACCTCAGGGAGGTGTTGTGTTTCTGACGCTGTCAGTCTTGGTCTACATTAATGACATCAGTACAGCAGTACCAAGGATCGTCTCGAACACTCTCCATGCGGATGACTTTGCAGTGTGGAGCGGCGCAGCAGAACATACAGAAATAGCAACCTGCAGAATCCAGGATGCTGCCAACAGTCAGCAGGTGGACTGAAAGATGGCCACTCAAACTACTGTCACCAATCTCTTTCAATCAGATAGAAGAGGTCACCTTTGAAAACTGGATACCTTCCAGTACCAAAGACAGACAGGCCAACGTTAGTGGCATAAAAATAAATTACTGGATTCACGTGGAGGCCTCACACCGAAGCCATGGGAGCTAGAGCTGCGAAAAAAATGTCTCTGATGAAGAAACTGGTGGGGACCACATTGGCGCAAATTCCGGCATCCTGGCACAAGTAAACACCAGCTCGGTCTTACCAGTAGTGCGGTACCAAGTTACTTTGACAACACGAAACACTGCCTCCAAAATCAACAAAGCCATGCTTGACAAGGTGCAGGAACATGGGTCATTCTCATGATGCAGTGACATTCTTAGAGCCATTTGGAGCACCCAAATTTAGGAACTGGAGGGCCGGCATTGGAGCCACTGGAACGCAGAACAGCACACAAAATGAAGAGAGTCACTAAACATCGACAGCACTGGAGACTACACTGAGGAGCAGACCAAGAACCGTCAGAAACGCCCAAGTCTGAACCACCAACTGAAAGACCTGTAAAGGGCCAAAACTGATGTCCTGGAACCAAGCCCAAAGATGTGTGAAGAGCTCCCTTCAGATATCTGGACATCTCGAAAGATTCTTCCAGACAACATAAACGATGTTCCAGGACTCTTTGCCAAAGGTCGCGGCACTGCACAAAGCCATCTTGCTGGAGATTATGCACAAGCACTACCCTCACAGCAGCTGTGCGCACATCCACACAGGCGGGTCCGCACAAGACGCCGTGCGGAACGGAGGAAGCGGTGTGTACATCTGTTGTGCAGACCGTACTACTCAGTACCTCCCTCTCCTTACCAGCTGGCGGCAGCAGCTCCAACTAACGTACTGCAGATCTGCTGGCGCTCATCACAGCACTTTGCAGAGCACTAGCTAGGGTAAGGCAGCAGCTGTCAGCCTAGCTTTCCAAATCTCCATGATCCACTGAGTCTGATCTCATCACCAGGAATCTTCAAGATACACTACTGAGATGCACTGTCCAGTCGCCACAAACTTAAATCAGTAGTGCTGCAGTGGATTCCAGTGTTTTCTGTACATGGTGGGAACGAGGAGGCTGACAGCGCCTGGCCAAAGCAGGCGCCAGACTACCTCAAGATCACAACTTCCTGTAAAGAAACCAAGACACTACTGACTCAAGTGCAACTAACGGAGAACAAACTGAGTGATTGGCAACAGCAGAATGGCGGCTGTAGCCCGTGGGCAGACGACATCAACAAGCTGAACAGGTTGAGCCAGACCATCATCTTCCATTTACGCGCTGATCACTGTGGACTTACCTCGTGAGACTGGGTCTCGCGGAAACAGCTCTATGCGAATATGGCGTAGAAAAAGTCTCCTGAGCACATTTTCCAGACATGTCCATACAGAGAAGCGGTCCGCTGGCAATTTTGACCTGCACCAAAACTTCGAGAACCCGCTGCCGATCTTTTGAAAGCTTACTTATTGGCAGCCAGAACATTATAAGATTTAAAGACGGCCATTAAGGAATTGAACGTTGCAAAAGAAGAAAGCAAAAAAATGGGGGTGGAAGTGGTGATCTCGTGGTGGACATGTGGAAAATAATTATTTTCATAACATCGTTTTTTTCTGTCAGGAATCATAAAACTTTATTACGCATATTCATATTTACGCCTTACTAGATCTTTACGCTGTGTAAAATATCTCCTAAAAGAGCAGCCAGTTTCACTCTGCAGTCTATCATTTTTGCCTTTTTTTCCCCACTAAAGAAAGAGCAAACAAATTGATTGGACACATTGCGATCAGAATACAGTCCAACTTTCTACATTTTTATGGATATTAAAAGGAACGGAAACACGACACCTCCCTGAAATACATCTTCCCTGAGTTTGACAAGACTGCTTAGTGTGCCGTCGAGTTCATCGTGCAGTTCTATTGAAGAGGAAGCCTTTCCGGCAGCCATCGGTACATCGTACCTCCCACACCAGACGGTAGAAGCTTTAGCAGCAGCCCCTGTTTACAGACTTAACTCTTTTTTTATTTTCTTAATGAAAAAGAGTGGTGTCTGGAGTATTCAAGGAGGGGGTTTCACCTATAATAGGGGAACAAGTCGCCTCTCGAAGGTTAGAGAGTAGTCCACCAGTTTAGGTCCCCACTTTGACACTCAGCTCTCACTTGTGGCTCCACGTAGCTGCAGCATGCGCAGCGGCCACACCACGGGCAACAGCTTCGACTGGCTGGCTAAACTAAGTGAGGGGAAACCGGGGGTCTCAAACCCTTGGTGAGGCAGGACTTGCTCATCCTAGCATGCAAAGTCTGTCACCGGCCGACTGGGCGGAGGAAACCCTAACAAGGGTTCAACGGCCAAGAGGGCGGGTCAGCAGTGCACTGTGGAGTGCATAGGGCATGTCAGAGCACAGAAGAAGACATGGCCATCCACTGCAGCCAAGGAAGCTACCAGTTGTAATGTCTCATCGTGCCACTGGACTCTCTTCTGCGGCCGAGAGGGTGGGGTTGCTCCAGCGCAACAGCCTCTCCACCAAAATCTCCTTCACGCGCAGGTTTTGTGCATAGACCTTCACCTTCACCAAATCTGCTACTTCATCTTCTTTTTTTCTTCTGCCTCCTCCAGAAGTCCTGCGGCGATGGGGAACGGGCGAAACGACAGGTAGAGGTTACTACTGGGAGTCGCAGCTCCGAACCTGCACGTAGGCGGTCTGTGGACTAGTGGTCGCTCTTCCCTGTACCAGGGGCAGCAGGGAAGTTCGGCAGCATCCCAGGCGACTGAGCAGCCCTCTTCAGGACAGCACTGCTCACCCTAGTAAGGGAGGGAACTAGAAAAGGTGTTTCAAACATTTCCTACCCTACATAAACCGGTCAGCTTACCGCGGTTGGCGGTTTAACCCTTTTATGCGGTCGAAAAGAAAAACAAAAAAAGAAACTTACTCTCAGTACGTGGAACGTACGAACCCTGTTGGACAGAGATCAGACGAAGAGACCACACAGAAGAACAGCCCTCATAGCCAGGGAGCTGGCGAGATATAAAATCGACATTGCGGCTCTTAGCGAAACCAGATTTGCTGACGAAGGCTCGATCTGTGAACCTGAGGGTGGGTACACCTTTTTCTGGAAGGGCAAAGCTGAGAACGAAGACAGGATACACGGAGTTGGCTTCGCCATCCGCACTACGCTCCTCCGACAGCTGCCTTCTCTTCCCACTGGCATCCCCACCCGGGTCTGCCTTGGGGGACTTGGGTGGGGTTAGGTATTTTTTAGTTCCCAGGGTCACCCTGGTCAGCCCCACAGGGTGGGTTTTTCTCTCTATTCTGGGGCATGTGTTTCTGTCTACCCTTTGTCCATTCACCTGTATTTGCCTTTTTCAAACTCTCCCTACTGTCTGCACTGCCTGTAGCTCTTGATATTGGATGTGTGTTGCTAAATGGTCTTAGCTTTATTTAGGCCCCATGTTGTAGGTTTGTTTGACGTATTTGACCGGCTGGCGACATGCATTCAATTTTCTGTTTAGTTTTTTTTTTTTCACAAGCAGTGCAGGCACGTCCTGAGAAAGCCTTGTTGCTGTCGGGACGTTAAGCAATGTACAATCAATCAATCAATCCCACTGGCATCAGCGAACGGTTGATGAAGCTCCGTTTACCCATCTTCCACACCCGACATGTCACTATCGTCAGTGCCTATGCTCCGACACTAACCAACGCCGATGACGACAAGGAGGCGTTCTATGAGATCCTCTACTCCCTCCTGAAGTCCACTCCTGCAAGTGACAAACTCATCGTGCTTTGTGGCTTCAATGCTCGAGTTGGGCGCGAATGTGAATGCTGGGAAGGAGTGGTGGGCCCACACGGGCTGGGCAAGATGAACAGCAATGGCCTGCTGCTGCTGTCATTGTGCGCTGAGAATGGACTCGCCATCAAGAACACCCTCTTCAGGCTGGCTAGTAAGTACAAGACAACATGGATGCATCCCAGGTCCAAGCAATGGAATGTCATAGACTATATCATTGTCCGCCAGCGGGATACTTGTGATGTCAGAATCACCAGAGCCATGAGAGGAACCGAGTGCTGGACCGACCATCGGCTGGTGCGGTCTGTCCTCAACCTGCACATTGCACCAGCACACAGGAAGAGGCCGAAGCTCACCCTACCTTCATTCAACCTGGCCAAGCTGAAGTGCCCGGACGTCATAGAAAACTTCCAGTGCCACCTTGATGAACTGCTAACTGCCCATGGATCGTTGACTGGCAACCCAACTGAAATGTGGAACCAGTTCAAGGGGATGGTGACGGAGTCTGCCAAAGACGTGCTTGGACCCAAGCAGAGAGTACACCAGGATTGGTTTGATGAGAACAATGAAGAGATCAACAAGCTACTGGAGCAGTGCCTTCATCGAGTGGCAGAACGACATCAACTCCTTGTCCAAGAAAGACCGCTTCAAACACCTCCAGAGAAAAGCCCAGAGAGAGAGCTCCGCAACATGCAGGACACCTGGTGGGACGGCAAAGCAAAAGAACTTGAACACTTCGCTGAATCCAGCAACTCCAAGGAGTTTTTCAGCGCTATGAAAGCTGTCTACGGCCCTGCCAGACCCAGCACAACCCCTCTCTTTTCCGCCGACGGCTTCACCTTACTAAAGGACAAAGGCAGCATCACTGAGCGCTGGAGAGAACACTTCTCAAATCTGCTGAACCTGCCTTCCACTGTCGATCCCGCGGCCCTGGACATGATTCCCCAGAAGCCGACACTGGATGACCTTGACCTCCCGCCAACCCTGGACGAGGTCAAGAAAGCGATCAACCAGACTAGCTCCGGCAAGGCTGCAGGCATGGACGGCATCCCCGCAGAGCTCTTCAAGGCAGCTGGACCTGAGACCCTTCCTCAACATTCTGACATGCATCTGGGCAAAGGAAAACATGCCACAGGAATTTAGAGATGCTACAATCGTCTCCCTGTTCAAGAACAAGGGCAGCAAAGCAGACTGTGCCAATTACCGAGGGATCTCACTCTTGTCCATTGCTGGCAAGATCCTTGCGAGAGTCATCCTCAACAAGACCGAGCTCCTGCACCAACCGGCCCCAGGCACAAGAGCCCCCCCCCCCCACCCCACCCAAAGTGTACATCGAAGGCACCGAGCTGAAGACTGTCGACCAGTTCAGGTACCTTGGGAGCATCATCTCTTCTGACGGTACGATCGACAAGGAAATCGCAGCTCGCATCAGCAAAGCCAGCCAAGCCCTGGGTCGCCTGCGCACTCAACTCGTGTGTTGAATAACAACAACGTCAAGCTTTCCACCAAGATCAAAGTCTACAAGGCAGTAGTTCTCCCCATCCTCCTCTACGGCTGTGAGTCATGGACGCTGTACAGAAAGCACCTCAAGCAGTTTGAACATTTCCACATGAGATCTCTGCGCTCACTCATGGGCATCAAATGCCGGCAAGACAAGGTGACAAACCTGGAAGTCCTGGACAATGCTGACTTAGTGAGTGTTGAAGCCTTGATCTTAAAGACACAACTCCGCTGGACAGGTCATGTCATACGCATGGATGATTCTCGCATGCCACGCCAACTCTTGTATGGTGCACTCTCAAAAGGCCACAGGAAGCAAGGACGGCCAAAGAAACGCTTCAAAGACTGCATAAGAGACAGCCTCAAGCACTGCGTCTTCCCGGTAAAGGAACTTGAAGCACAAGCACAAGAGAGATCCGGCTGGCGTGCCGCCACCAGGAAAGCCTGCACGCTCTTTGAACACAATCGGCGCGTGAACGGATCACCAGTGCCAGAGCCGGCTCGCAGAAAGACAGCGTCGACTCTCCCCACAGCTACGTTCCCAGTGCCCCCATTGCCCTCGCAGGCGTGGCTCCAGGATTGGCTTGGCCAGCCACACCCACACCCACAAATAGAAGTCATGCACAATGACGACATTACTAGTAATACTACATCGGTTTCGATGGTTAATGAAAAAGAGTTACAATTAATTTGATGGATCACATTAAAATTGGTGACAAGATCTACTTTTCGAACTGAATTCAGTTTTTTTTACACATGCTTTGTTGTAACAAAAATATAGTAGAGGAGTATGACGTAAGCATATGATCATCAGTTTTGCGTTCCCGCTTTGCATATTATTTGTAAAATGGGGGTAGGGCCGCAGCAGATTCAACCACTGTGGCCCCTAAATACATCACAACATCATAAATCAGGTTAAGACATGATGACTGAGTAACCGTGGTACTCTATCCTAACCATTAAAACCTAAATACGACCTACGAGTGGCAGTTCAGTGTATACAAAATTTCTGAGGGCACCGGAAACAACGTACATTTCCCATTCAGTTGGGAACTTAAACTACTGAATGGAAAAAGCTATCATTCACCACAAACTACGTATCGATGGCGACTTTCCTCATGTCATATGTTCTTGCACTTTATTGCTTAGATCAGTTATTGAAACTTGATGGGTAAAGAGAGGTAACTTGTAACGAAAGGGAGTTGCTGTAGTAATTTTTCTCGGTAAATAAATTTCCTGTACTGCATTTTACAACTTGGGGCCGGGTCGTAGAGATAAAAAAAAAAAAACGCCGGACCACTGTGGCGGCACTCACAGGGATCACAGGCATCACCTAGTCAAGTTTATAATAATTGTGACATCCTGTTTTAATGATGTAAGCCTGCAAATGGACTGCCAGTGCTATAGAAAATTCTGAGGGCATCTGACACATGATTATTGTTGTAGTCAGTTTTTGCGATTTCGCGGAACCGCTGGCGGCCGGGCCGTTTCAGTACTGCCGGACTCAGTCGGTGCACCTTCACTGTGAGCCAGAGATTCAATATTTGTTCATTCTGTTTGTTGCAGAGGACGCATAATATTGTTTAGAGGAAGATGTTTCTGAGGCTCATTATATTTTTAACATCCGCAAAGAGCGTAAATGGGGTACCCTTGCGCCATCGGCTATATCTCTCATTTTAGGGGAACTGACATGGCTTCAACATCGCAGGACATACTAGGTACAATTTGAAGTCCAAAGTTTTATAGTCAATACTGAGGGGCATGATAGTCAGGTCTGGCTTATCGTAACTATGTTTGAGACTCATAACAATGATCTGCACCCTCAGGCTAAACATATATTAAAACGACACGATCTTCAAACCAGTGCATGTGGAAATACTATGCGGAGGCGTGACAGCACCATAGGGCATCGCGACAGCCGTTTACCACCAATATCGTTGCCCTGGTCACCTCTCGGTTTGAATGCCGCATTTCCCGTGTATTGACTCTGGCATCACCTCGTGTGATCATCGCAAAGGCCGTCTACATTTTAATGCAGTGTAATCGCGCATAATTTGCCCCGGCTTTACTACACCGAGAAGAGGTTCGCACCATCTCCTCAGGCACGTCCTTGAATATAGATTTCGAGTCGGCAAAGCGAAGTCTTTCAACCAACGTCTTCAATCTACAAGAGACATCGATTCTCATGATCTATTTCAGGCGCTGGTGCTCATGATAAACTATGCCTCTTGTTGGGTATATTGGCTTAAAATATCCCCAGACACGGTAAGTCATGGGAGGATGAGTCTATGACTAGTACGACACATACACACGAGGCAGTGCACGCGCGGCCTTGAAACTATCCCCAGATGACCTGGTTTTCAGGCCGAGCGCTCGATTCGTACCGGGCTTGGGAAACATGGCGGAATATACAAGAGCAGGGTTGCGCTGTTTTACGTTTGGCTTATGAGAACTGCATGATCCGAACGTCTGCGTGTGTTCCGAGCGTTAGCCGAGGGCTTCATGAGCACAATCAATGTAGACGACAGTGGACTACCATGCTTGCGGTTGTCTGGTTATCAGTTTGATGTGTGCTAAACAGTCGTCCTTTCGAACCTCTACAGCGCGGACGCCGAAGACCGTTCACGAACGGGGAGCCACCAACCGTGTCGAGCTTCTAGGCGTCAGCGCAAGTTTTCATGTAAATGAGAAGGTAAGAAGACTATACATACATGTATGATGAATGTTGTGTCGGCTGGACTAGTTCCGTATCGCCCAAATACTAGTGTTGTCACCTACATTTGGAAGTATAGTGTGTCGATCGTTTTCTGGTGTCAGTGTCAGGATAGTTAACATTTTAGCACAGTAGTGTTACAGGACTCGTGTGTTCAGGCTTCGTCAGACTTCGGTGGTTTGTCCTCAAAGGCGGGTGTCATGTCAAAGCGTCTGGGTTTCACAGGGTCGTCTGGTTTCACTGACACGCTTTGAAATGTATCCCGGCTACACCGAGCTTCATGGTAAACAGTACAGTTTGTGTTATACATGTGTTGTGTTACGGATCATATAAAAAAATTAGTATCACAAAGTAAATCTACGTGTTGTGGAGTTCACATAGATGATTGGTATAGACATCCGCTTGTACTGTATTATTGTTTTTTTTTTTTTTTTTTGTGTCGGGAAGTGTTTGTTGCTAGTAGATTTTAGACCCTTTTCCACAGAACATGATTGTCAGAGGTGACTGGTGCTTGTGGTAGTACAGTCGTACAAGTAGGGCAGTCAAGCATACAATCTAAAAATTTGATTGATGCTAATTGTGGGTACAGACAACAACAAATGAGATACTGTATTATTATTGCATTTAAAAGTAGTTAACTTATTCAGCCCTGACGCACTACAGCAAAATATGGATTGACCATGATAGTTCAAGGGTGGTGCCAGAATAGCTCGATGCCCCAGGCGCCAAGCTATTCTGACACCATCCTTGAACTATCATGATCGACCTGTCTCTTGAATTGTGACAACTCTAAAATTTGCAGATTTTGACCTTGGGGCACAATGGGTTAAAATGGGACCCAAGGTCAACACAATATAGAGGCATATTTTGTTGTCTAACACAACAGAATCAGTGGAGAGAATTTTAAACATGAGAGCAGTAGTTCAGCCACAATAGACAATAAAAAAAAGAATTTCAATACATGTACTCTATTTTGGCTGAACTACTGCTCAGATTTCAAAATACTTTCTACTGTTACTATCTGAGTTGGTGATATTAATTATTACTATATAAATATATGTCATTATGTTGTGTTGACTTTCAGCCACCTTCAAGTTTAAGGCAAGACTACCCTGAGAACCGGTTTTATTGGTGAATTTATTTTAAAGAATTTCCTGTTCGCATTACTTTAAAAAAGACGTTATGAACGCATGTATGCATGTTCAAGGGAAGGTGAAAGAACTGGGTTTTTCAATTAAGGGTGTGGGATTAAGGTGGCATGGACACCAAATCATTGGCTAAAGAAGGCTCTATGGTAAGGCGGACATTCTACCAACATGGCATTGTTGGTTGTTTTGTTTTTTTAATACCAAATAATAGTTTGTGTAATTGTAATGCATTTTGATCTTTTTACCCTTTGGCTGGCTGTAGCACTTTTTGTGGAGGTGACTCCTGCAGGAATCACATCGACAAAAAGGGTTGAAGAGTGTTTTATACCATTATTACAGACAGTTAATGAGTCAAATGGCACAAAGTGAGTCTAATCCGCTAATAAGCTATACACCCACTCAGCTTGTCTTCCTGGATTCCCTGCACTGATCAGCACAGCGAATCAAGGGAGACAACCAGTGCACTATGCAGCACTTGCTATGTCCTCTCAAAAGAGAGGAGTTAAGAAAGACTTTAAGCCTTTGGCTGACAGGAGCACTTTTTGTTGAGATGATTCCTGCAGGAATAATTTCGACAAAAATTGCGCTATTGGCAGCCAGAGGTTTAACACTAACATGTTTAGGGTTTGAACCCGAAAGCTTTTTATTAAAAGCGCAGAGCGCAGCTATTGAATAGAATGAACACACATGCAGAGTGTAGATGACACCTCAAAAGCCTGTTTTTCAATAGACAACATATGTATACGCGTGTCATATATCAGATTTTAACTATAAGAAAACTCATTTTAAAGCGTTGCGCATGTCATATCAGATTTAAAATTCAAATCAGTTTTTCAACTTTGAAAATGAAGTTAACCCTCTTAACCCCATGGCCACATTTGCAGATGTTTGGAGGCATTGTCTAATGACTATGTACACATCTGGCACTACCTTTGAATTATCATGATCAATAGACCTCACTGGTCAGAAAATAGACAAAAATTGCTGCAGCGCGGTCCTGTTGATGGGTCCCACAAGCTTTCCCGTAACTACGCAAGGAAATGGCGAAGCGCGATACTGTTTGTGCGTATAAATTTCACTGAAATGGTCAGGCATTGCCATTGGGGTACCTGCAATCGGGACGAAAGGTACCCTGAAACCATCAAGGAAAAGCTTCTGGCTTTTTTTCCTCCCAAAACCAATATGATCGGCTGAATAAAATCTTGCTGTAGACCGCACACTGATCTCAACATCGGGATACTACCCCTAGCGGACAAAGCAAATGCAGAGCTGTTTGTATGCGGTAAGTGTCATTTTTCTAGTTTGTTTTGAAAATGGTGACAGTTCACTTGCGGAAGTGGTACGTAAGTCAGTGATCGAGTTATCACGGCCGGAACATACTGTGCTGCTCAATAAATGTGCAAGTACTCGCTATCTGGCAGTACCGATACACTGATTGGCACACTTGGGATGAATGTGTGTGTGTGTGTGTGTGTGTGTGTGTGTGTGTGTGTGTGTGTGTGTGTGTGTGTGTGTGTGTGTGTGATTTTAAATATGGAATTAACTTTTCAGAAGCACCATAACCAAAGGTTTATGCCCTTCAGGCTGCACTCTCTCACTCATTGTAACAAATCATGACAAGCACAAATAGACACATCAATTTTACAGTAACACATTTTATAATTCTCTTTATGATGATATATATTCATGCAACATTTTTCTTCTCAGCATTTTTGGGATGGCAAACCCAGTGAGTTGCACCCCTACCCAATTCCAGCAGACGAGTTACCTGTCTACAAACCCAGACTGCTCACAACAGGGAGCAGTGCAGATTCTGTAAAATCTTCGCAGGAAGATCAAGTCTTGCAACATACACCTGACACTAGCTGGCAAGTGTGGGGCAGCAAAACAGTCAAGTAAATAGACAATAAAAGCAGAGGTGCATACCTAATATTTTGCTTATACTCTGTGATGACATTTCACTTTCCAAGTAAGGCTTTCATTGTTCTCTGTAGAAAGATGACAGAGTGTGAAATAGTGATGCCATGAATGGAATGTCTGGTGTGATTTTCGATACATTTGCATCCCTTTGGGTGAAAACAATAACCTGTGACATTTAGCTGGCCTTGCACCTGTGTGTAGTAGGAATGTGATTTCTTCAGTCCCTTGCTGGTGTTGTCAGCTAATTTCACACAAAATCCTGGGAACTGACATGCCTCGAGTATGGCGTATGGTGGAAGTTCTGGATGCAGATGGGCATTTGACTTTAATTATTATGCCAGTCTGGCCACTGTCGCACACTTTGAGTTGAAAAATAGGAACTGTGGATTAACCACAATGCTGCGCTTGTGCAGGTGTCTGTCAGGAAGTACTTTAAATATTTACTCTTGGGCAGTGTCCTCATGTCGTTTACATAAAAAGTGGCTGCAGCTGAGAAAAAAGTGTGTGAAAAGAGTCTGTCAAGACATTTATCAGAAAGGTTTGCTTTTCTATTTAGAATAGATCTCTGTGGAAGTTTGATGTTGCAAGTTTTTGTTTTCTTTGCCTCTGATTAGAACTGGTCAGTTCTCTGTTCTTTCCTCAAGTTTCTCAGGATTTGGACATTAACTGGTCAAACGAAGGCGATCCAATTATTGTAGGAGATCAACTGGGGACCTCATTGTGACACACCTCAGCAACCCTGTTGATTCCCTGGCACTGGCTCTCTTTTCATTCTCCTGGTCTGTGGACATATATTGAGTGCAGCTTCAGAAATATGTTTGACGTTTTAAGTTAATCATATACATATATATACTATTTATAATTTTTGTAATTTCTCTTTTAGGGATTTCAACATTAGACTACTTGACCATGGCTGCAGAGTGCAACGTCTGAAGATGAAGATAAACCTGATGGAGGAGGAGATCAGATCAAGAATTTGACTAATCTGAATGACACCATCTCAAGGCTGCAAAGAACTAAAGGTGTGCAGACGCATCCAGCAGAATCAGAAGTATTTGGAGTGGAGTTTGTGAGAAAAAAGGAGAAACAACTAAACAACCTGTTACAGTTCTACACTGAGTTAACATAATGTTTGGTTTTTGGCTTTGTTGTCATTTTTGTTGCCAAATTATGAATCTTTTAAGCACAAGTATAGTGAAAAAGGACATACTTTCAGCACCTTCAGCCACATGTTTCTCACTCTTTACTGATTGAGAAATTTTGAAGACTTCATAATTAAGCGAAAATGAGTTTTGAATCTTAGTAAATCTGTGCTATCAAATTGTGTCACTGTGAATCAGCCACTTATGAACTGAACCATTATTTCTCCTAGTGTTGTGTTTTTGCATGTAAACCACTCACATTCCAGAATAAAATATATTTACCAGTACATAATAGTTTTGATTTTATTTTAGGTGATGCTTACTTCTTGCTTGTGTTGATGTGGCATGGTATGGGCCTTTTCGTCCGCTGCTCTGATGGCCTGGTCAGCACACCATGGTTTAATTATTGGGACAGATGCGATCTTGGCGCCTCTTGATATTGCTGCTCCTCAGGCAGTCAGGCACATGGGTCAAACAGTTTAGCTGCCTTGAAATACTGGTTTTCTGAAGCCCAATGACATGAGAACTGAAATACAAATCATACATAATGCATGTTTTTTTAAAAAATGAATAATCTCTCTCTCTGTCTCTCTCTCTCCTTCTCTTTCTTCACACACACACACACACACACACACACACACTTCAATTTTATTTGGGAGTGAAGGCAATCAGCTCAGCCTGACACTGTAAACACAGCTGGCAAAAGAGAGCACTGAGTAGCACTGCCATCTTGCTACGATGAGACGAGATAGACTAAAATGGCTTGGATAAGTGCTAAGTTTTTTTTTTTTTTTTTAAGCAACACCAATAACAAAAACACTTACCCGGCTCTGAAGGCACAGATAGCTTCTGTGATGCTGTGCTTGCTGATGCTCATTCCCACGTACAGTTTGTGTGGGTCGGCGCATTCTTGTAGATCTGCGACCGGTGATACATGGATGCAACTTGAGCGGCATCACTGCCAGTTGTGTGATAAATACGAACAGCATCAATGAAACTTGACACAAACTTGCTTTACCTCGATCAGGGCTGTTTTTGACAAAGCTTTGTAGCCTGGCAGAAAATGTAGGCTTGTAGAATTTGCAAAGCATTCAGTTGAATCACGCGCGCTACCGTCGGCCATATTGTCCAAGCAACAGAAAAGCTTGTGGGACCCAAGAACAATTACTAGGGCTGAGTTGGTATACCTCGCCCTGTGCCTAGGTTAAACGCACCAGCGGTGCCATTGTTGCTATTTTCGCACCAGACTGGTCGCTCGGACCAGATCGGTTTAGAGCGTGTGCTTTCTGCACCTGTAATGAGTAATGTCGGAAAAAGAATCACGTGACCATCGTTTGATTGCTGCAAATTAAGATGAATAAAGAATAAACCCTTTCGCATATGCAATCCGCAATAGTGCATTCTTATGCTAGCACAACGAAACATTACGCGATTTGGCAGATTTGAAAAATAGCTTTTTTCCTCAATGGTGGTGATTTTGTGACATCTGCGTTGTTTGCGGCAGAAAGCATCGTCGTAGTTCAAGAGATGAGCACACTACAAGTACAATGGACTTGATTCAGGGGTGTGGGGCATGACACAAGCCTCCGCCATATCTACACAAAACTGGCGTGTTAGAGGAGGTAAAAGGCGCTAAAAGTAAAACTGGAAACGAACCGTTTTTTGACTGCGATCATAATCTTCCGCGTGAACGTACGAGACCACACCACAAGTGCAGAAGCCTACCTGTACGCGCAGTTCTGGTGCACATGACTGGTCTGAGCGAACGGTCTGGTGCAAAAATGGCGCCGCTGGTGCGTTTAACCTATGTACAGGGCGAGGTATACAAACTCGGCATTACTAGGGTGCGTGGCTTGTGATGCGCATGCTCGGTGAGGTCAATCCATCTCCTGCTGCAGGGTCCCGGGGCTAAATGGGTTAAACTTGGAGTAACAGTAGAGTAACAGGATTTAAGCTTCGCATTCTAAAGCATAGCGCAGGTGTGCGAGAAGATCAATCCTAATTGCGTTCAGCGACATTGAAACCTTGCTGATGACTGGCGCACCTGTTTTTCTTTTTACAAATCCTGTTTAGGCAACATCGATGCCATTTTAGGTTCTGGTTTTAGGTTCTGGTTCTGACATCTGCCCTAAATGCATCATATTTCAAAATCTATTGTTTGTAAAACTGTCATTTGATTGGTCAATGTCGTCAGCCGAGCCATGTACTCCTATGTGTGCAAGAAGCATAGATTCTCATGAGCCCCAGCAACTGCCGGGGCTCATGAGAATGTATGCCTTATGCTGATAAGTATCTTCGTCATTTAGCTTCCATTCCTCTCAGTTGTAGCTGTCACTGGGCCAGCGTGTTAACAGGTATAGTGGTAACAGGTATAGATTTACTTTTTTTGAACCCTTATCATTCGGAATACACCAGTGTGTGAAGTAAGTTCAAATAGTTGGACTAAAATAGTTGAAGGGTAGTGCCAGAAGAGCTTGGCGCCAAGTTATTCTGGCACCACCCTTGAATTAAAGCCATTGGTCTATATCCTTACCTGTAAGTACTATAATGTAGCTTGCATAATATATGGCAGTGTACAAATTTGAAGTTTTTAACCTCAGTATGATATGGGTTAATAAGCACTCTGATTCTGAAGTTGTGTTGCACTAGTCTCATATTTCATTTCTTGTCAGCTCAGTGCGCATGTATCCTGCGTGTAGTCAACAAGCTTAGCAGGGTTGTTTCATAATTGTATTAAACTTTGGGCAGTTTGTTTAAATGCGTGTTATGTTTTTATCAAAAGCTTTTTCTAGGGTTTTATAATCAAGACTGTCATTACATGTTTAACCCCTTCACCGCCGAGAAAAAATGGACACCACACTACTGCAAGGGGTATAGATCCTCATGAGCCCCCGCAATTGCGGGGGCTCATGAGGATCTATGCCTCTTGATGAAACCACTTTGTATCCTGTGTATCCATTATTCATGGGACGGCTTTTGCTGGTTACCGATTTCAGTACAATCTACATGTACTTACAGTGGCAGTGAAGGGGTTAAAGATGCAACACCTGACAGTCGACTGCCCATTAAACATGTGCTTCCAGCCTGATGCTTTCAAGCTGTCAGCCAGGCATCAAATGCCGTACTATGTCTGTGTGCTGTTTAAATGCTTATTGTCCCTTTAAGTGTGTGTGCTTTAGATTAAAAAAAAAATGTTTCTGTATTCATTTCAATTGGATCATCATTAATAAAAAATGTTGCTTTCATTTCCAGCACTGACTCAGGGAGTTGGATCAACTATGACAGTTCAAGGACAGTGCCTTCTATCTGAAGCATATCACGCTCTATCCTTGAGCTTTCATAGTAGATCCATCTCACAGCATGCCTACAATGCTGAACAAATAATTTTCAAATGTCAGATACATGTTAAAGTATAACTTTGCGTCATGTTTTGCCACAGTATGCATTTCAAATTTTCTGTCTCTTTCCATAGTTTTCTGAAGGATTACATGTAGATGTTTTCAGCGTTGTATAATATCTGATGAGCAAAAGAAATGAGCCATCATTGAAATCTTTGTGAAAACTGAAGTGTTACTGATGATTCAAATGATGTTGCATTTCTTTTGCTCATCAGAGTTCAAATTTTCTGTCTTGTTCCAGACTTTAACCTTGGGTTTTCCGTCTTGTTCCAGACTTTGACATTGGGATTCTCGGATGAATCGGTTGACATGGCAAATGCATGCTAGATGAGCGGCTGTGGCGCTCAGTACAGGGGGGTCTGTCTCTGGTGACCCCCATACCTTGTAGCCAATGGATGGTGAGTGGATGCATGCGTGTCGGCAGCAGTTTATGTTGCAATGATTCCTACATGAATCATCACGACCTAAACGCTACTGACACGCACAGGGTTAATAAGCAAAGCTCATTGCGTTGGTGTTGCCTGCAGGCCAGCATCAGCCATTGTTGGCCCAATGATCTTTTTGCATATTTTTGCTTCTTGTTGTTTTCGTATTTGGGTGGGTGAGTGGGTATCAATCAAGAAGTTGAACTCCCCCCCCCCCCCCCCCCCTTGCAAGAGCAGGGGGGGAGGGGGTGAGGGGGAGTAGTTCAACTTCTTGATTGACTGATCATGGCAACAAACAGAACATGTGATCTATTGGTTACAAGGGAAACCTTGTAGCGAGTAGTTGATAATACTGAGTAAGTTCTGTTGCTAAAAAAACAGTTTTCTTTCCCACTTCTGCTGCCAGGACCAAATGCTGCAGTTTCATGTATACCACTTGACTTCTTACAAAGGGATTTGGGGGGAAAAAAAAGGGGGGGGGGGGGGTCATGAGGATCTATGCTTCTTGCTGATACTACTTTGTATCCATGTTCCTTAGACATACGAGGATCTTGGAGTTGAATATACAATGATTTCAAAACCAGAATCGGTGTCTGCTGGAAGCGAAGTTGTTAATTGCATTGTATTTTGTTTTTCAATTATCTCAGGCACAAGGAGACTGCAGTGGAAGCCTGACTTCCTGGATGCCAACAGTCTCTGCAATAATTTACAGCAAGTGAGTGTCAAGTTGTTTTTAATGGATAATGTTAGAGAACGGGTACCGGTTGTGCCTGCATGGGTTGAAAATATTGTCAAAGTGAGTATATAGTATAACCCTTTGTGCATTTTGTTGAGATGATTCAGCAAGAATCGCCTCAACAAAACACGCTAGCTACTGACAGCAAAGGGTGAAAATTAATGATTCTAAAATGTGTGCTAATCTGATTTTTACCTTATTAACTCTTTGCCTACTAAGTAATATAAATAGTCTGCCATTAACCCATTCAGCCCTGACGCACTAAAGCAGGAGATGTTGGCGCCAAGCTAATCTGGCACTGCCCTAGATTTATTATGGTAGATCCATCTCCTGCAGCTGGTGCATAGTCATTAGATGGCGCCTCCAAAATTTGGGAAATGCGGCCGTCAGGCTGAATGAGTTAAGTAATTTGTTAAGAGTTCATTTCTGGAACTGGTGCTTATGCCAAGTAGCAGCTTATGGCGACACATTCAGCACTAAAAATAGCCAAGCACACATGCTGCAAGCAAACCTTGGCAGGGCAGATCTTGCTGCAGATAGTTCTAGATCAAGTAATCTTGTGGTGGGTGAAGTTGACGTCCGTACACACAGAGCTGCAATCACAGACCACTTCACAAATCAACAAACACAAAATAAGAAATCATTTGAAACTGTTTATTGCATTTGAATGAAGCTGTCAAAGATAAGACAGAGATAACAAACATCAGTACAGTGGACTTGGGATTAACTCATTCGAGACGTGCCACCTCCGGATACGCGGCTTATGCTGCGCATCTGGAGGCGGTACATCTTGAATGAGTTTTTTAAAAATGCACGGGAACCTAAGCTATTTTGTTTTTAACCATAGAATAGAATGAGCGGTAAGTCATGTGCTGTAAATAATACATGTGTGCCTGTCCTGCTCCCCCCCCCCCCCACCCCTCCCCACCCACTCCATGTCCAGGTAAGTCCAATAACTTGGGTGCCACAGCCTGTGGCCCCCTGTTTGGTAGAGCCCAGTGCAGGCGGAAAAACAGAAGTGAACTCTCCTTTTATATTATAGATTCAAAGTTTGTTATTTGCCCTTTGGTTGTCAGTAGTGGTTTTTGTCACCATGATTCCTGCAAAAACCGCTGCTGCCAATGGGTTAAAGAAATAATTTACACAGAAAAAGTGTCATCAGGAATTCAGCAGAAGCGTTGCTTATATATCTAACTTTTGTAATCTGAAGTTGGTTGTAAGTTGACTGTATTTTGTTTGTCTCAGGTGATGCAGAGCTTTGTGCTGGTGCTGGCAGCTGATGGCACTATTACCTTTGTGTCGGAGCCTGTCACTCACCTTCTGGGCCATAAACAGGTCAGGGGTTACGGTAACACAGTCAAGATGTGTTGCAGTAGGATACATGGCTTCATGCCGCGTGTCCGGATGCAGCATGTCTCGAATGACTTGACTGCCCTAACTTTTGTTTTTCTCATAGCTTTGTTCATGGGTAGTTACATCAAACAAATGCGAACACCACCCAACTGCAAGAGGCAAAGAACATCATGAGCCCCCGCAGAGGCGGGGGCTCATGATGTTCTTTGCATCTTGCTGACCCTATTCAAAAGCCTCAACATCCAATGGTCATCTGTTGGGTATGGACGTAGTGCAAGCAGCTTGATTCCTTCATGCAGGGAGCTAGGATTCAGATGCTACGCTGGGACTGTATGCACCTTCTTTATGCTTGTTCATTGTTCAAGGGTAACACGAGGTGTCTTAGAACAGGTCAGCCTCATTACATTCTCGTACCTGGGAGCCGTAAAATCAGTCCTCATTATTGGTGTTAATCCCCAAATTTTGAAGTTGCCTTCTGAAGGACTGTCTTACAATTCTAGAGACAAATTGAGCTTGATAGTTCAAGGGTGGTGCCAGAATAGCTTGGAGCCCATGGGCGCCAAGCTATTATGGCACCATCCTTGAACTATCATGCTCAATCCATGTCTTGCTGTGGTGTGTCGGGGCTGAATGAGTTAATATGGTGTGAAATGAGTGTGGTTGGGAGCCACAGATGTGTTATATCCGATTTTGTAATATTCTAGTGCATAATATCCAGTTAACTTAGTTTCTTATTTCTCTCTTTTTTTTTTTAAAAACGAATTTTAGTCTCACTGTTGTTGTTGTGATGATTTTTAAATTTTTTTTTATTTTTAAAAAACTTTCTCATGATTGTTATTACTGTGTGCAGGAGTGGATTATGGGTAAGCCAGTGCAGAACCTCATGCACCCGGCAGATATACGGACCTTTACCAACCAGGTCCTGCTGCCACAACAGGCCCTGGCTACAGGTACTGAGAGAGTGACACCTTTTATTTCTTAATAAACTTTTCCGATGGCATTACTAATAGGAAGGTACACTTAGCTTACCAATTTCAGCCTCCAACCCCTGCGTGTTGCTACACAAACAAGGACATAACTCTAGCAAGCAGTTACCAAGACACCCTGGGCCTCCCCTCTTCCTCATGTGAGCTGTCTAGTCATGTCAGTTCTATGCTTAGCTGCCTTAGGAAAGGTTGTACCGGTTTCAGTCTCCGCAATTTCGTTGACGGATTTCCTTTCTACCTCTTGTTAGTTTCACTAGGATATGTCGAGGTAAGGTAAGATTGAGGCGGGCCATGGCACTTTCTGTGGATTACATTTTTGCCAGTAGTTCGACTTTGATTGTCCGGCGGACCGGTCGTGAGTTCAGTTCATGTGGCCTCAGACGCCACGCGCAGCTCCTTCACTTATGTGTTCTATGTTACAGTGCTCAACTTAAAACCTGTACCAATTGCGGGGAGCTGCAGTGGCCGAGCGACTCTCACGACTGCTGCCTGCCTTGTTCAGGCTGTGCCTCAGATAAGACGTGTGAGACCTGCGCACCCTGTGAGGAGGACCGTTGGTCACATCTGTGGGGGTTTTACTGTCGCAAGCGCCCCATGAGTTTGGCCAACCACTGAACCGCCCGGCTGCTCCTGCCGACTCACAGCACCCTGGGCGCGGTTCCTCGGACAGAGCTAGCTTGTCTACACGGCCCACTCGGTCTGCGGAACCCGGTCGGCAAGAGACCCCGCACACCCGCTCCACGGAGACAGGACTCTTGCGGCGGTATGCCCACAATGCCGCAGAGAAGGGTGCGGTACCTGCTAGCGCAAGAGGTGACGAGCCGTCTGAGACCCTGCACTCCCGCTCTCGAGAGTGCAGTTCGCAGGAAGCCCCGCGCTCCCGCTCCACGGAGACAGGACTTTTGTGGCGGTACCCCCGTTACGCAAAGGGGGAACAGACACTGGCCCATGAGAGAGACTTAGCCTGTTCCCAGCCAGCTGGCCGGGACTTTACCCTCATGTGCCAAGCAGCCTGGCCGAAGCCACCGGTCTCATCACTCCACGACACGATGAGCAATCCCTTGGGTCCCCTTGTGTCTTCTCGGACGCAGTGTGCCCACCCCTAGGTGACGGTGCAGTCTGGACAGGACCCCTGCCACGTGGCAAGGAGCATGACCCTCTAGTCGGAGTCCCTCTAGTTGGAGATCTTGCCGCTCGGGGAAGAGCAGGAGCGGATCTGTGGGGACCCCATCCCCTTCAGTAGCGCAGCTTCAAGGCTGGACGGTGAGACGGGGTGAGAGTAGCAACCTCAGTGCACACACGTCCTCAGTTGCTCACCGCTCGTTGAGCTCATCTTCATGACCATGGGTGGATTGGAGATGCCACAGGCGGTCCTCCCCGCTGCTTACCCACCGGGCCCAGCATGTGACTCAACAGATATGGGCCCGTTACGAGAGGAGTCGGTCTCCCCTCTGGACCCATGGTTCTTCCCATCAATCTGCGAGGGAGAGCCTTTGCCTGGTGCCATGCCACATTCGGAGTCGGCGCGAGGAGAGTCCACTTTATTCTTCTTCCGTTGGGAGTCGGGACCGGCATTGGTCCCGAGGCCAGGACAGCGCCCCCATTCAGCGGTGGAGTTCCCCTCGACCCCCTCTTGCTAGCCCCTATGGCCCTCCCCCGTGTCGCGGGCAGGCGGGCACCGCGTGACAGTTTTTCTCACTCAGAGGTTAGGCATTCCCCTCCCCGGCACTCGGCGGCGGTTGTCGAAGATTATGCCCTCAGCCTACACCCCTCGGCCCTGTATCAAGAGGATCCTTGTCCTTGAGCCCAGCGTGCAGCCAGTCTAGATCTTCGACCTGCAAAGTGCCAAGTACGGAGACACAGTGGTCATTAGAGGAGGCCATGTGGCAGATTTTGTGTTTTTTGCCACCGGAGGCCTGCCCGCCCACTCTGCCGATCAAGAGGAAGGCTTCAGCTTCAGTGGATGCCACGCTGCAGCCCAAGATACTGAAGTCCCTGCCTCAACCCCCTGGGTTCCGGGACCTCGCGGACTCCTTCTCGGCACAGCTGCTACTTGGAAACACTAGGAACTCCATCTTCTTCTCAGATGCCAGGTGGCCAGAGGGGATCGACATTAGGTTTCATAAGAGCTGGTATGCGGGACACTTCCAGGCGTTTTCGTGCCCCCTACCATTGCTGGACATCACAGCGGAAGTACAGGCTGGAGGTCGTAGGGCCGCGCTGTCCCGGGTTCCACGCGGTTTCGACAAGACAGCTAATCTGATTCGCAACACTCTGGCCTGCTCGGGTTTCCTGGACCTCACAACGCAGGCTTTCATCTGAGCTCTGGAAGACAACTGGGACCAGGAGTCTTCCGCTGCACTACACGAGGTACATTCCCTGGTGGTGGTGGCAAACCGAGCAGCTTATCACGCTTCTGCCAACGCCATGGCCAAGGAGGCGAACAAGGACGTCTGGCCAAGCACCTCTAGACCGACCTGCGCTCGATTTTGGACTGCCCGCAAGGCCATGGGTCGCGCCCTGCAGTCCGTTAGACCCATTCCCCGCCCGGTTACCAATGGCACCCCTGGACTTGCTCGTCCCCCCTGACCCGGTCACTCCCGCGCCTCCCCGGCCCCGACCCCTTCTTGGCCTAGTAGGGGCCGGCGGCCCAGACGTGGGAGGGCCCTTTGGCTTCCCTCCCAGCTTGCCTCCGCCGAGTCCTGCAGGGTCTTAAGTTGGCGGAAGGCTGTCCCTGCACAGCGATGCTTGGTGGTCGCTGCTGCCAGACGACCCTTGGATCCTCGCCACCATCTCGGAGGGTCTTCAACTCACCTTTCAGTTTCCGCCGCCCCTGCGGCGCTCCCCGCTATGGACACAGGTACCGGGCGATCACATCAAGGCACATGCTCTGCAAGGAGAAGTGGATGCTTTGCTTCAGAAGGCGGCTACGGAGGTAGTCTCGCGGCACGACAATCCAGCCTTCTACAGCTGCCTCTTTGTCGTAACAAAGCTGGACGGAAGTTGGCATCCTGTTATCGACCTCTCGGGGCTGAACATTACGGCCCCGACCTTCCGGATGGAGACGGCCAGAGCCCTCAGAGCGGCCGTCCAACCCATGGATTTCGCCATCAGCCTCGACCTGTCCGACGCTTACCTCCATTGTGTCCATGCACCCCTCGGCTCGCCGTTACCTACGCTTCGCCTTTCACGGGGTGGTGTACCAGTTCCGAACCCTGCCCTTTGGTCTCAACCTCAGTCCCTCGGTCTTCACCAGGATTATGGATGCGGTGGTGGCACAGACCCGACGGTCATCTATGAGTCCGACCTCCAACTACCTCGACGACCTGCTCCTCAGAAACAAGACGAGGCCTGGCTGTCGGCCGACAAGGACGCGTTGCTTTCCCTGCTTCAGATCCTCGGTTTCCTGGTCAACATGGGGAAGTCAGATCTCACGCCCTTCCGCAGGTTTACCCACCTCGGCATGGAGTTCCGGACTGACCTCAACTCGCGCTCTCCATTTCCTGGAGTAACCTGCTGGCATATGCATACCCTCCCACTGTGCTGATGCCCAAGATTCTCCTCAAGCTCAGGGGTTGCAACGCGGTGCTGTACCTGGTCGCCCCTTTCAGTTGAACCAAGAGCTGGACCATTGATCTGCTGAGCCTTGCCACGGAACCTCCACTGAGGCTTCCCACGCCATGCATGATGCTGAAGCAGCCACGGCAAGATCTCTTTCACCCTTGCCCAGTGATCCTTTTCATACATGCCGGGAGATTGTGCTGCGTGCCCTCGCCGCTAGAGGCTATTCGGATGCGGCAGTGGAGGCTATTGCTGCTGCACGCAGACCTTCGATCCGGAAGGTCTACGAGGGAAAATGGAGGGTCTTGCAATCCTGGTGCAGCATCCGGTGCCACTCACCCCACAGAACTGACAATGCCCCAGCTCGCCGAGTTCTTCTTGTGGCTCTTCAAAGAGCAGAACTTGGCGCCTGTCGATGGTGGCTGACACTTACTGGCACTTGGGCCGGGCTGACTCGGGGGTGTGCAAAGACCTCTCCGACCTGATGGCACATTTCGACCTCCAGTGACCGGTGACCCGCTCGCTGATACCACGATGGGATCTGCCGTGGGTACTAACTTGGCTGAACTCGGAACAGTTTGAACCCTTGCCGACTTGACTAGGAAGACATGCTTCCTGCTGGCCCTCGCCACAGCGTCAAGAGCGAGCAAGCTTCACGCACTCTCAGTGCAGCCGTCCTGTCTGCAGCTCAGGGCCGATGGCTCGGTTCAGCTCCTCACCAGCCCAGCGTTTTTGGCCAAGAATAGAACCCCCTCAGTTGCGCCTCAGACGATAACCCTTCGGCCACTGCAGGACCGTGATCACTCCCGGGACTCGGGGCAACAAGACCCGGTCTGGACTTTGAAGATCTACCTCTGCCGGTCAAAGCCCCTCAGGAGGGGACATTCCCGCCTCTTCTTGCCCTTGGCGCCGGACAGGAACGACATATCAGCCCAGACAATCTCCGCTTGGCTGCGCGGAGTCATACGATGCGCATACGAAGCCCTCTCGCTGGAGGGAGCTAAGAGGCTGCGGATCAGGGCACACGAGGTCTGAGCCGTTGCCACTAGCGTTGCATTCAACCGCAACTGCGCCGTGAAGGACATTGTGGTGGCTGTGGGCTGGCGGGCAGAGTCAACCTTCTCCCGCTTCTACCTCTGTGACCTCTCAGGCCAGCGACAGAACCTGGCCCTAGTGGGGGACTTCGCTGCGGCGCACCACTCCCTCCCGGCGATGGAAGAGCTATAGGTAACGCTTAGCTGAAATTGTAGGGAGTGTGCACCTAGAGGGGGCCTTGCTAAGCGTTCACGCAGGGGTAAGATGTAGTGGGCGGCACCCTCCTCCTTTTCGCAATTCTTCCTATTAGTAATGCCATCGGTAAGGTTTTTGAAGAAATAAAAATGTATTTTTCTCTAAAATGTATTTTTTTCAAAAAAAAATACTTACCGATGGCATTACTCAAATGTCCCTCCCACCTACCCCGCTTGCCGCCTGTACGCTAAGCTAGAACTGGCGTGACCAGACAGCTCACGTGAGGAGGAGGGGAGGCTACTCAGGGTATCTTGGTAACTGCTTGCTAGAGTTACGTCCCTGTTTGTGTAGCAACACACAGGGTTTGGAGGCTGAAATTGGTAAGCTAAGTAACTTGTACCTTCCTATTAGTAATGCCATCGGGAAGTATTTTTCGAAAAATACATTTTAGAGAAAAATACATTTTAGAGAAAAATACATTTTTCTATCACATTTTACTGATAGGCATTTTATATCTGTGCTTCATGTCTTACAATGTCAGCAGAGGTTGTCCCCAAATCAGAAATACTGGAGAGCCTATTTTGAGACGCCACCTATTTTTGGAAGAAAAAAGTGGTTTTAAAAGACGGGTACTGTCTCAAAACAAGTCGCCTGTCATCATCATCACCTGTCATCATCAAATGATGGTCTTAATTGACAGGCGATCTCTTATAGGGGTGGTCGCTCAAAACAGGTTCTTGTATGCTGGTGGGTAAAAAAATGCATGCAGTTTGCACTTTCAGCCAGCTCGTCCAATCTGCAAGAGGAATGGCCTCATTTACATCGTCAGTTTGAGGCACTTATCTGAGGTTAACTGTAGGACTATTACATGTAGGACTATTACACGCATGGTGCATGCAGCAGTCAAGCAAGAACCCAATGCACAAAAGGCCATCGGGCCGGTGTCGGCCTGCGCACAGCCGTGCCTGGATCAACGGCGGCCGATGTCAGCCTGATGGCCTTTGCGCACTGGGAAGATCCCTGCATACTGCTGGCACTGTTCTTGCTTTTAAGGGGTCCTTCTTCCTTTGTTCGACCTGATTCTGATTTAGAAACAATTTCGTCTGGTCTGTAATGTGATATGGCTGTTTACCGGTATATCTGTCAGCCCTTTGACTGTCAGTAGCAGTTTTTGTCACGATGATTCATGCAGGAATCGTCGCGACTATTAACTCATTCAGCCCGACGCACGTATTTCCCAAATTTTGGAGGCGTCATATTATACGACTATGCACCTGTTGCAGGAGATGGATTGACCATGATAATTCAAGGGTAGTGCCAGATTAGCTTGGCGCCTGTTAATAAAACCGCTACCTACAGCCAAAGGCTCAATCAATCAAGCACTGCTTACGCTGATTTTAAGTGCTTTTGTACCATGTTTTAGATTTCCACCTGGGCACAAAGGCCAACAAGACGATGTCAGTGTACGTTCGTCTGCAGGATGTCAGTTCGGGATCAGTCTCTGGTGACAAGAAGTACACCCTGGCGCACATCCTCTGCAAAAAGTTCCTGTCAGCCAGCCTGGGCAACACTCGGTGTTCAGGTAGGGTACTGGGTCAAGTTGCACGTGATTTTCAGTAGCCTTTATCTGCCTTTCATAGTTACAGTGTCTTTGTTTCGAGCTGTTTTTAGCCCCATGCAAAAATCTCGCTGCGGTGCAGAGGACAGTTGCTTGGCAGCTACTGACCTGGAAATGTTTCCTGCAACTGGGGGCTGATGGCCACTAGTGACAGTGACCGTACAGGTGTTCAGATGGACAAAACTGTTCGTGGAAAGGGGGAAGGGGTTATAGAGTCAAGCAGCCTTGCCTCTCAAAATGTGTGTCTGATTAGAGCTCTAGCATGGAAGGTCATTGGTGTTATCAAATTCATTTTGCGCCTGTATTTGTTTCCTCAAAATACATTACCGATGGCATTAATATGTGGAATATACCCCTTAAACTTACCTGATTTCAGCCTAAGACCCTTTGTCCAAGTCTCCCCTCCCTTCATCCGGTCATGTGAGCCATGTATTCCCGCCAGTCTTACCCTTGGCTTTACCGTGAATGGTTCACCAGCTTCAGCCTCTCTGTTGGATTTGTTCTACAGCTATACTACATCGTAAGCTTCACTAGTGGCTAAGAAGATGGTGAGGTAAGGCCTCGGGTTATGCCTACGAGTAAACAGACTGTTTACGGCGACGTCAGCATATTCCATGGAGATTTATCAAATTTTTCCCTTGAGTCTGGGCTTAGCCTCGCCTGGCGTGGTGAGACCTGTTCACGGGGCCTTTCATTAATTGCCCCGCGTTTTCATGGATTCTGCTTTGTTTTGCAGTGCACAGCTACACACCTGTAGGAAATGTAAAGGATTCCAGTGGCCGATGGACTCTCAGCTCCGGCTGCTTCTCGTCCCGTACCTGCGCTAAGTGCACTACGTGGAAGTGGTCCCAGCTGTGGGAGTTTTATCGGTGGGGACACCCAGTGGCTACTGATACTACGGTGCCGCTGTACAGTGACAGGTCAGTGCAGGGCCCTAAAGTGACTGTAACCCTCGCTCCCCCCACTACTCTGCGCCACTGAGCAACCTCTGAGATTGTGTGACCCTCTTCACGCCGGACACTGGACTCAGTCCCGTCCTGCATTGTCCTTTGCAAGGAGTGACCAAGGGACAACTGCCAGTCTCGCATGGCCCTATGCAAGGAGCAGCCAAGAGACAGATCACTCAGAAGACACGGACTCAGGGAGACATTCCCATTAGTCGCCGTCCGTCAGCCACCCCAATCACACGCAGGCCTCCTAGCATGGGTCAGCGTAGCTATGGAGATGGCCTGTCACCTGCGCATCGTTTTCCAGCCGGAGCCGGTCTCCTCGCGCTACTTGGCGGTTCTCTCCTCGCAACCGTTCTCCTAGTCCTCAGGAACGTTTTCGTGGACACGGCCGTAGGGACTCGCCACGGGGGATCGCTAGGACTTCTCGTTGCGACTCCCCGGCCAGCTTCCCTGGACTCACGTAGGAGGCGCCTTCCCTCGCACGTCGTTCGAGCAAGATCGCTGGTCAGTGCTACGGTAGTGCCCGGACACCGACAGCGGTCTTGCGCCGCTCGGCTTTCTTCTGACCCTCGCCCTGCGCACAGGCACCCCGAGCACTCGCCTGACAGACCCTACTGGTCTCCGCCGGACGACTTGATCCCCCGTTATGACATTGTTTCTGTCTCTCCCACGCCTTCGGTTGATGATAGGGACGTCCTCAGTCTGCACCCAGAGGACTCGGGATCAGTTCTGTACCCCCAGGATCTTCAGCCTCAGATATGGCAGCGGAGACTCCAGGTTCGTCTGAGACGTCGTGGGCCCTAGACGAGGCGGCACGTTTGATCTCAGCGATTCTTCCCTTGGAGGGATGCCCACCCTCTCCGCCGCTCAAGAGGAAGGCTGCGGCATCGGTCAACGCTCCGTTTCAGCAGAAACGTTTCAAGATTCTTCCACAGCCCCCGGGATTTAGAGACCTGGCGGACGCCCTTAATGACCACCTGCGGGACAAGCTGCGGGATAGGGGGTTCTTTGCCGACACTCGGTGGCCTGCGGGCGTCGATATCAAGTTTCGACAAGCTTGGTATGCAGGACACTCTCAAGCCTTCGCATGCCCTCTTCCAGCGGTAGACCCTGCAGCGGAGTTACAAGCTGGAGGTAAGATTCCCGTCAGTCGGTTGTTCTCCCCCGGTCTGACCCTCATGGCAAGTCTCATTCGGAATTCCCTGGCTTGTGCGGGTTTTTTGGACTTGGCCACGCAGGCAGTCGTGCGGAGTGTGGAGGAGTTTTGGGAGCGGCTGAACGAGACACGTTTACGGGACATCCACTCGCTAGCGGTGACAGCTAATCGCGCCGTGCACTACATCACGACCAACTCCATGGCAGCGGCTGCAAATTGCGACCTCATCAGATGAGACGCTGTGTTGAAGAGTTGCCCCAGCATCCCATTGACCTTCGCCATTCAACTGCGCTGTGCTCCTCTGGGCGGGTCCCTCCTCTTCCGCTCCACCTGGCAAGAGGTAAAGGATGTGGCTAAGGACTGTGGCCGAGCGCTCCCAGAGCGGATTCCGCCCGGTTTCCAGCTTCCTGCAAGGACGAGGGTCGCGCCCTGCGGAGCTTCAGACCCACCTCCTGGGAGGTTACTAGACTACCTCCCAGACCCAGACGTCAGGCCTCCGCCAGCCACGCCCGCCCCCTCACAGCCTCTGCCCCCACCGGACCCAGGTTCGCCCAGAGGCCAGGGCGGGGGAGGGCGCAGTAACTTTCTCCCGACTTCTCCCCTGCCGATTCCTGCAGGGTCTCCAGTCGGTGGGATGCTTTCGAGGCACAGCGACGAGTGGCGGTCGCTGTTGCCAGGGGACCCTTGGATTCTCAACACGATCTGGTATAGCCATAGGTAACTCTTAGCTGAAATCGTTGGGAGGTTGCCCCTCGAAGCTAAGTTTACTGCCATGGCAGGGTTTTGGGCGGCACCCTCCTCCTTTTCGCTATTCTTTCACATAGTAATGCCATCCGCCTATCCTACGCACGCGCCCTCACCAGTCACCTTCGGCGGACCAGCGCTCTTGGAGCCGGTCACCCCTTCGTGTGGATTCGCATGATAGGCGGCCTTTGGACGTAGACCCGGACGTACTCACCCTACATCCAGCGGATTCGGCTTTGGCCATCTTCCTGCAGGACTCGCCCTCCGGGTCTCCCAACCGCCTCTCAGCTATTTTGTCGGTCTCCTCCTCTTCTAAGGATGTCGGCCCTTCACTCAACTCACAGACGGTCCGTGCCTTGGGAGAGGCCTCCCGTCTTATCTCGAACTTCCTCCCGCCTGACTTCTGTCCGCCTTCACCCCCTCTGAAGAGACAGGCTTCCGCCATGGTTGATGCACTAAGGCCGGTCAAGCATCGCAAGTCTCTCCCTCAGCCAGCCGGCTTCAGGGATCTCACCGAAGCGTTCTCCTCCCAGCTCCGCCAGGACACCTTCGGTGACAATGGGTTTTTCACAGATTCGCGGTGGCCAGCGGGGATTAACATGAGTTTCCACCAGGTCTGGTATGCTGGACACTCCCAAGCCATCACCCTCCCTCTTCCTTTGGTGGATGCGGCAGCCATCAACCAGGCGGGCAGGCGCAGGGTAGTCCAGAATGCTTGGCCTCACCCGCTTGACAGGATCGCTTCCTTAGTTCGGAACTCGCTAGCTTGCTCCGGGTTCCTGGAGTTGGCTACGCAAGCGGTGCTGCAATGCCTGGAGGACACGTGGGACCTGGAAGCCTCGTCCCCACTTCACAACGTCCAGTCCATCTTGGTAGCTGCTAACCGGGCCGCCTATCATTCCTCAACCAACACCATGGCGGCGGGACTCTCTCCTGCGACTCTGCATGGATCTCCCCAAGACAGTGAAGACTCAGCTCCACGGTTCTCATCTGTTTGGAGACACATGGCAGACGGTTAAGGAAGCGACCAAGGATCTGTGGCCCCGTCCTGCTTCCGCCCCCGCTTCATCTTGCTTTCGCGCAACTAGTTTGGCTGGGGGTCATGCCCGGCTGTCTTCCAGACCCACCTCGCTTCCAGTCGGCATTTCCCGTGGTAGGGCTCGCCCCCTTCAGGCTCCTCAGTCCTTCCTCGCCTCCCGCCCCTCCTGGTCCCGCAGCATTCATAAATCGGGGCGTGGTCGGGCCCGCTGACTTACCTCCGCCCCCGCCGACAGTTCTCGGGTCTCCAGCTGGCCAACTACAGCGACCATTGGGGATCGCTGTTCCCCAACGACCCCTGGATCATCTCGACTGTTTCCTCAGGACTTCAGCTTTCGTTCCAGTCCCCTCCGCCACTACGCAGGTCCCCCTTGTGGACCCAGGCTCCAGTCGACCGACTCCAGGCAGAAGCTCTGCACGGAGAAGTAATGGCCTTACTCGACACAGCAGCGACAGAAGTGGTCTCCCGACAAGACTCGCCGGCATTCTACAGCCACCTCTTTCTCGTTCCCAAGCCAGGGGGCAAGTGGCGGCCAGTCATCGACTTGTCGGCGCTAAACAAGTTCATTTCAGCTCCGCACTTTCGGATGGAGACAGCCAGGATTCTCCGCGCAGCCGTCCGGCCGATGGACTTCGCGATCAGCCTCGTGTATCTTCACGTACCGATTTATCCATTGTCTCGCCGGTATCTACGTTTTGCCTTTGGTGGGGTCGTATACCAGTTCCGAGCCCTCCCCTTCGGCCTCAACATCAGTCCTTGGGTTTTCACGAGGCTACTCGACGCAGTGATGGCTAGCTTCGGCCAGCGATCTCTGAGTCCGGCCTCCAACTACCTGGACGACCTGCTGCTGCGCAACCTGATCGCCTCGGCGCTCGAGGAGGACAGAGACGCCCTGCTTTCTCTCCTGCGCCGCCTCGGGTTCCTTGTCAATCTGGGCAAGTCAGAGTTCACCCCTTCTCGCCAGTTCCTGCACTTGGGGATGGAATTCCTGACCGACCTCAACTTGGTCCGCTTGCCCTTGGCGCGGCGGCAGAATTTCGCCGAACTCGCGCATCAAATGGAGGTAGGGGTCTCCTTCACAGCCAGGGTCTGGCTTCAACTCCTGGGACTACTCAGCGCGGCAGCGGACTTGTTGACCTCGGCAGGCTCTATGCCCGTCCGCTGCAGCCCCACCTTCTCCTACACTGGCGTCCCTCAATGGGTGCCCTGACGGATCAGGTTCCGGTTACTCTGCTGACCCGGCCCCACCTCCAGAGGTGGGCGGACCTCGCGTGGCTGGCGACGGGCGTGCCTCTACACTCCCCTCTGCCCCGGTGGTCTCTCTGCACTGATGTGAGCCAGTCTGGTTGGGGCGCTCACCTGTTACCGGACTTTGCCTCGGCCTCGGGCCTTTGGCCCCGGGACCTCGCGGACAAACACATCAACTGGCTAGAGTTAAAGGCGATTTGGTTGGCCCTCAAGTTCTGGCAAGAGACGCTGACCAACCAAGAGGTCCTCGTTCTGTTGGACAACTCGACGGTGGTGGCCTACATACAGAACCAGGGGTGCACGCGCTCGCCCTCCCTGTGAAGCCTCCTTTACCACCTCCTTCTCTGGTGCAGGGACCGGGGCATTGCTCTTCGAGCCCGCCACATCCCGGGCCGCCTAAACGTGGTCGCAGGCGCCCTGTCCCGCTGCGGACAGATGCTCCACACGGAGTGGTCACTGCGCCCAGACATCTTTCGCCTGATCTGCTCACGATGCTAGACGCCTCTAGTCGACCTGTTTGCCACCAGATGGAACAATCAGCTTCCAGTGTTCGTCTCCCCAGTCCCGGACCTGCTCACCTGGGCTGTGGACGCGCTCTCCATTCCCTGGGACAGACTGGTTGCGTATGCTTACCCCTCCCCTCCATCTGTACTGGTACCGAAGGTCCTGCAGAAACTTCTGGGATGCTCCGCGGTTCTCTTCCTGGTGGCCCCCTTCAATTGGACCAGGAGCTGGACCACGGCGATGGACCCGCCCATAGAGCTCCCTGCTCCGCCCATGATGCTCAAGCAGCCCCGCCAGGCTCTCTTCCACCTGTGCCCGGAGCGCCTCCTCCTACACGCCTGGAGGTTGTCCGGCAAGCCCTCGCCGCTAGAGGTTTCTCGGATGCGGCAGTGGCGGCGATTGCAGCAGCCCGCAGACTGTCTACAAGGAAGGTGTACGAAGGCAAGTGAGGGTCTTTCAGTCCTGGTGTGCCGCTCAGCGGCTCCCCCCCACGAATCTAACTACCCCTCAACTGGCGGAATTCTTCCTATGGCTTTTCGACGATCAAGGCTTAGCTCATATTACCATCAAGGGTTACCACGCCATGATCGCAGACACTTACCGCCACCTGGGTCTTCTGGATCCAGGCACTTGCAAAGACCTTTCGGACCTTTTGGCTCACTTTGATCTCCGACGTCCGGTCTCCCGTTCCCTCTTACCTCGGTGGGACCTCACCTGGGTACTGACGTGGCTAAATATGGACCGCTTCGAACCCCTGCCTTTGGCACGGTTCTCCGACCTGACCTGGAAAACATGTTTCCTTCTGGCTCTTGCCACAGGGTCCCGCGTGAGCGAGCTTCACGCGCTCTCAGTACGACCCCCCTGTCTGCAGTTTCGTCCCGACGGCTCTGCGCAGCTACTCACCAACCCGTCCTTTCTGGCCAAGAAGCAACTTCCCTCGGCTGCGCCCCAGATGCTGACCGTACGTCCACTCAGAGGGACGGACCTATCCCGCGAGTCGCGTCAGCAGGACCCAGTTTGGGTGCCGCGGATTTACCTGCGCCGTCCTGGCTTCGGTGGGTGATTCGGTCGGCCTACCAGGACCTCTTCCCTGACAGGGATAGACTTTTACAGATCCGGGCGCATAAAGTGCGAGCAGTAGCCACCAGCATAGCCCTGGACCGCAACTGCTCAGTTAAGGACATTATAACGGCGGTAGGCTGGCGTGCAGACTCCACCTTCACCCGCTTCTACCTCCGAGACCTATCCGGCCAGTGTGACTGCCTGGCCCGGGTGGGCGACATCTCCACGACCCAGCACTCCCTCCGCGTGCCACAGGCGCCTTAGCTGAAATCGTTGGGAGTGCTCCTTCGTTAGCCTGCGGGGGGTTAAGTACAGGGCTTTAGGGTCGGCAGCCTCCTCCTCTTCGCTATTCTTCCATATAGTAATGCCATCGGTAATGTATTTGGAGAAAACAAATGAATTTTTTTCTAAAATGTATTTTTGGGAAAAATACTTACCGATGGCATTACTCGGACAGCCCTCCCTCCTGTCCCGCTTGCCTCTTTTGGCTAAGTGTAAAACTGACAGGCTTTGGGGTGGGGCTTCTATGACTGGATCCCCGGTGTCTCCTCCCCAGTTGTGTAGGGAACACAACTTTGGGCTGAAATCGATAGGCTATAGAGTGTATTCCATATAGTAATGCCATCGGTAAGTATTTTTCAAAAAAATACATTTTAGAAAAAATTTCATTTTTCGAAAAAATACATTTTAGAGAAAAATACATTTTTTTATGTTTGTGCACTATAGTAATGATGGATGGTTAACCCATTTAGTCCCGAGTCCCTACAGCAGGAGATGGATTGACGATGATAATTCAAGAGTAGTGACAGATTAGTTTGGCGCCTGAAGGCTGCAACTGGTACATGGTCATTAGGCAACACCTCCGAAGTTTGAGAAATGGGACCTTGGGGTGAAAAGGGTTAAAAAGACATCAAATTAAAAAAAATGTCCATTTTATCCCATTTAGCCTCAACACATTACAGCAACAGATAAATCAAATCATGATTGATAATTCAAGTGTAGTGCCAGATTAGCTTGGTGCTAATCTGGCACTACACTTCAATTATCGTTGAACTTGAATTGTCATCGTCTGTCTGTCTCCTGCAACTGGTACATAGTCGTAGGTCATTTGGGAAATGTGGCCTTCGGATTAATCTAGACAGCCATATCTAGATGCATGGCAGAAAGCCACATTTCCGAAATGCACATCTATAATGTGTTAAATGCTAATCTTGTACTGGTGTAATCCAACTCCTGCAGCTGATTTAAACATTTGAAATGTGCTATGTGTATATTTTTAGATGTCCGCACTCGACTGATGTGTGTCTGTCGAGTGGTGCGGACGGGCCTGCTGTGGGAGATGATTGAAGCAGGAAGCGGTGCACTGGAGTGTGTCACACAACTCAACCTGGATGGCACGTTCCGCTACACTGACTCAAGGTGTGTTCACTTTTTTTCAGAAAATGAGGTAATTTTTCTATCATTATTTGACAGCTTGAATGGTTTAGAAAAGAAAAGGCTGTTAAAACAAAACAAAACAAAAAAAGCCAACAACAACTCTTGGCTTGACTTCGTGAACGAAGATTTTATAGGAGTTGCCCACGACATCTGCAGGCTTGTTCGTGGCTGCGGAGGCCAATCCGGGACAGGCAGGGTTCTGAGTTGCGGCATCTCTGTTTTTTCTCCTGAGCCGCTTGTCCTTAAGGCTAGCTCTGCGAGAGTCCTCAAAGGAGACAGCTGCCTTGTAAATGGTGGAGCGCCAGGTGTCACGGTCCACAACAAGCGAAGACCACTGGTGGTGGTCGATTTGGCAGGCACTAAGTGACTTCTTGAGACAGTCTTTGTATCTCTTCTTTGGTGCCCCTCTGTCACGGTGTCCAGTAGCAAGCTCGCCGAACAGGGTGATCTTTGGTAGGCGATGATCCTCCATCCTGGAGACATGCCCCGCCCAGCGGAGCTGTGTCCGCAGCAGCAAAGCCTCGATGCTCAGTTTCAGCCTGTTCAAGGACCTCGACGTTGGTGACATAGTCACTCCAGTAAATGCCCAGGATGGTGCGCAGGCAGCGCTGGTGGAAGCATTCGAGGAGTAGTAGTTGGCTGCGGTAGAGGGCCCAGGACTCGGAACCATACAGCAGGGTGGTGAGGACCACAGCTCTGTACACGCTGATCTTGGTGCCTGTTTTCAGCTGTTGATTGTGCCACACCCGCTTGAAAAGTCGCCCGAAAGCGCTGTTTGCTTTTGCCAGCCTGCTGTCAAGCTCCTTGTCCAGCTTGGCGTCCGACGTGATAATGCAGCCAAGGTAAGTAAACTGGTGCACTGACTTTAGTTCAGACTCGCCAATGGTGATGTGAGGAGGGCGATACACTGTCTTGGGTGCCAGCTGATGGAGGACCTCTGTCTTTTTCAGACTGACCTCGAGTCCAAAGAGCTGGGCAGCGTCTGCGAAGCAGGACGTGATGCGCTGCAGGGCTCTCTCTGTGTGTGCAACGAGGGCAGCGTCATCAGCAAAAAGCAGCTCACGAATCAGTTGGTCTAGGCATAGCTGCCAACCCTCCCGATTTTATCGGGAATTTCCCGATTTTTTTTCAATTCCCGATTCTCCGGTTTTTTTGTACATTTCTCCCGATTTTCATATTTTCAAGCTTTGTTTTAAAATTCGAGGCATTTTGGCGTACCGCGCGGGGTCAAGCGCATGTAGTTGAGAGCCTACCGCTATACTGTACCGCTAAGCTTTCGGGGACCCACAGCCAGTCTTGATTACGCATGCGCGGCAAATTCCGTCCATTCTGTTTGTTCCGGTTCCTTCGAATTTGCCCTCGAGTACATGCTCAACGATCTTCACAACTGGTCACAGAGTATTTTCGATTTTCAACAAAATCATGCCTCCTAAGAAGCAGAAGTGTTTGGTGAAGTTCCATCCAGACTACAAGCGTTCCTTTCCTTACATCGACGAATCGAGAAAGGGGGAAAACTTTGCCTTTTGTAAAATGTGCCGGGCGGACATAAACATCGGTCACGGCGGCCAAAAAGACATCAGTCTGCACGAAAAACGTAAGAAACACCAAGTATAAGTAGCGAAGTATAATGAAGAAAAAATAAAGACTGTCTGGCGGTCAGACTGAATGATGAATTGAATAAACGAAGGAATACATGAAAAAGTAAGAGCATCTTGTGAAATAATTATGAAAGTGTGGAACACAAACCGAAAGACGAGAGAGAGAGAGAGGACTTGCTGTTGAAGGCAAAATCAGCAACATCTCAGTCCCTGAAGGCTGCTGCAAACCCTTGCCCACCATCAAAAGAGTAGATAAACTTTGAATTTTGTTTCAAAGAGAGGCCTCCAAACTGCCTTCAAAATGCTGATTTTCGTTTCCATTGTCCTTGATTTAGTTTGTTCAGCTATGATTTTTTGTGCTGATGTGAATGTAAATAAACTTCAAACTGTAGGATACAAACTGGTCATTATTTTGATTTTTGCTTCAAGGAGAGGCCTCCAAACTGCCTTCAAAATGCTGATTTTTCGTTTCCATTGATTTATTTTGTTCAGCCATGATTTTTTTGTGCTGATGTGAATGTAAATAACTTCAAACTAAAGGATACAAACTGGTTATTATTTTGAATTTTGCTTGAAGGAGAGGCCTCCAAACTGCCATCAAAATGCTGATTTTCGTTTACGAGCAGGGGGCGTAGCCCCCCTGCACCCCCCAGCGGGGCGCTGCCCCTGCACCCTGCCGGGGCCTAGGCGGCCCCTGGACCCCGGCCAGTCAGGATTTTTATTTCTCCAAAGTTGGCAGCTATGTCTAGGGTTTTCGTGTGGGCCTGCAGTCGTCTGAGGTTGAACAGGCTGCCATCGAGATGATACCTGATGTACACTGCATCGTCATCATCGAGGTCCACTGTGGCCTGCTTCAACATCATGTTAAAAAAGATGGTGAAGAGGGTCGGTGCCAGCACGCAGCTCTGCTTTACGCCGTTGAGAATAGGGAATGGTTCTGAGAGGTCATTGTTGAGTCTGACCTGGCCTTGCTGGTCCTCGTGTAGCTGGACAATCATGCTGAGGAACTTTGGGGGACAGCCAAGTCGCTCCAGGATCTGCCACAGTGTCGAACACTTTTGTTAGGTCGACAAACGTTATGTACAGCCCTTTGTTCTGCTCGCGGCACTTCTCCTGAAGCTGTCTCAGCACAAAGACCATATCGGTGGTGCTCCTGTTTGCTCTGAAGCCACACTGGCCCTCTGGGAGGTGGTCTTCAGCGATGGCAGGTACCAGCCGATTCAGGAGCAGCCTTGCAAGAATTTTCCCAGCAATGGACAGCAGGGTGATTCCCCGATTGGAACAGTCAGACTTCTCGCCTTTGTTCTTGTACAGGGTGATAACGACAGCATCACGGAGATCCTTTGGTAGTGTTCCTTCCTCCCAGCAGCAGAGAAAGAGGTCATGGAGCTTGTTGTGCAGTGCTGTGCCTCCATGTTTCCAGATCTCTGGCGGTATTCCATCAATGCCTGCTGCTTTGCCACTCTTGAGCTGGTGGATGGCTGTGAGGGTCTCTTCAGCGGTGGGCGGTTCGTCCAATTCAACCTTTACTGGGAGTTGTGGGATTTGTAGGACGACTGCTTCTTGAACAGTGCGCTCAGCGCTGAAGAGGCTCTGAAAGTACTCCGACCAGCGGTTTAAGATGGAGGTATTATCTGTGAGGAGTGCCTGGCCATTCGCGTTTCGCAGGGGACTTTGTACCAGGTGCCTGGGGCCATACACTGCTTTCAGTGCTTCGTAGAAGCCCCTGTAGTCACCATTGTCAGCGCAAAACTGGGTCCTCTGTGCAAGTCTGGTCCACCACTCATTCTGGAGATCTCTGAGCTTGCGCTGGAGACTGCTGCAGACGAGGCGGAAGGCAGACTTCTTCACAGGGCAGGAAGGCTGGGCTAGGTGGGCCTGATGGGCGGCTCTTTTTTTTTGCTAGGTGTTCCTGGATCTCAACATCATTTTCGTCAAACCAGTCTTTGTTCTTCTTTCTAGCGAAACCCAAGACTTCTGCAGAGGATTTTGCAATAGCAGTTTTCAGTTGTTCCCAGAGTGTTTCAGGGGAGGAGTCTGCTGTGTCCGCTGTGTCTTTGAGCCTGCGCTGTAAATCTGTCTGAAAGGCAGCTTTCACGTCGTCACGCTGAAGGCTGGCAACATCAAGCTTTTTCTTGGGGGGCCCCCATTTCTTGGGTTTTGGCTTGACATGGAGCCTGAGTTTGCAGCGGACAAGGCAGTGGTCAGTGTGGCACTCTGCGCTGGGCATCACTCTGGTGAGGAGGACATCACGGAGGTCCCTCTGACGCACTAGGACATAGTTGATAAGGTGCCAGTGTTTGGAGCGAGGATGCATCCAGGTGGTCTTTCGACTGTCCTTTTGCTGAAAAGTAGTGTTGGTGATGACCAGTTGCTGCTCTGCACAGAACTCCAACAGTAGGTGGCCATTGTCATTGCAGTTCCCGACGCCATGCTTGCCGAGGACTCCTTTCCAGGCTTCGGAGTCCTGGCCCACTCTGGCGTTGAAGTCACCAAGGATGATGACTTTGTCGTCTGCAGGGGTGCTCTGTATGAGGCTGCGCAGGTCAGTGTAAAACTTGTCCTTTTCAGCAGGCTCTGCCAGGAGGGTTGGGGAGTACACACTGAGAAGGGTGACGTGTTGCTGGTGTCTCAGTGAGAGGCGCATGGACATGATGCGGTCTGAGTGACCCGTTGGTAGGTTTTCCAGCTTAGTCGCAATGGAGGTCTTGACCATAAAACCCACGCCTGAGAGCCGTCTTTCTGATTCAGGCCTGCCTGACCAGTAGAGGGTGTAAGGGGCCAAGTTCTTGGAGGCTGCCTTCGTCCAGAAGGCGTACTTCACTGAGCGCGGCGATGTCGATGTTTAACCTCCACAATTCATGGGCAATGAGGGCGGAGCAACGTTCAGGGTGTCCGCTGTCTGTTTTGTCGAGCATGGTTCGGATGTTCCAGCATGCTACGTTGAGTCCGGTCGTGGTCGTCATGAGAGTGGATCCGTTATTCTTTCTTGTTTTTTGACCGCAGGAGAAGATGCCCGTTGACCGCGGCTAGCCAACTGGCGTTGTGAGGGGACGAGCTTTGGTTAGGCCACCTTTTCTAGGCCCCTCTCTGTGTGGAGCAAGCGGTGCCGTCCCTAGAGAAGGCTGCTTGGTCGTTCAGGGTGTGCCGAGTGATGTTGTCATCCCCAGGTCAACATCAGGCGACCAATATCCTGAACCGCCTGCATGCAGGTTTGAGACTGTGGCTTCCAGTGACATCTTTCACCTGCCGTTTTGCCCCTCGCCCGTCGCTACAGGACTTGGAATGGTCAGTGTCATGGTCCGTGGACGTTTCCTAAAGCCTGCGCGGTGGAGCTTTTTGGTGGAGTGCAGTGTGCGCAGTACTGGCCCCACCCTTTAAACCCTTGGTTCATCTGCCATGGCCTAGCAAGCTGGGACGATGGCATCGAGGTCCTCTGGTCGTAGGTTTTATATCAGACTGTCCTTGTCCTAGTCTCTGGCTCAAAAGCCTTCCCCGGAGACACGGGGGCTTTGATGTCAGGGGTTTCCTCCCTTAGCCTTTCCGCAGCCAAGCGGCCAGGCCTGCAAGGCAGCAGGGGACTTGTGGAGGGCGGGGTCGTCTATGTCCCGTGCAGATGTGAACATCTGCCCACTGCCCAAACCAACAACAACAGCATAATTATAAACAACAACAAAACAAGATGAGAATTTCATCCCAAAGTCTACCCTATTGTTTGGAGCCGACATGCGTTTTTCTTTTTGGAACATTCAGAGTTGTTCATATTGTTAAGCTTATCCTTCTCATCCATTTCCCTCCTCTCTAAGCCAACCTTTGATCAACACACACACCGGCGCACACAAATAAAGACAAACACATGGCGCTTCGCGCCATTAGTACACTCTGTGGGCTCGTGCAGCAACAGGAATTCTGAAGAAGAAGAATAGCACGAGCAGCAAAATGGCGTCACATCTCTATTCTCACAACGCCGTGTACACAGTGACGAATGTGATGTTTCACGTCACTCATCCAGAAGGCACGCAGCCTATTCCAGGGCTGACTGTTTTCTTCCACACAGCCTCTTCCAGGGCTGACTGTTTGATGGGAGTATATAGTGGATCGACAACTTGCAGAAATGAATTAATTATTATTAAAAAAGTTGAAGAGGTACAATGCTGGATTACGAACTCATCCAATGTCTATTTCAAAGCTAGACATATCCAAAATTCCAAGTGAATAGGACGAAAATTACTGACTCTAATGTGGGTCAACCAACTTTCTATAAGCGGTCTTCCTAGATCAAACTGTCAGAGAGAGAGGGAGAGGGAGCACTTTGTGTCAATTCATGTATAACAATGACGTGTCTGGTGCTTTGCGTCGTTCAGCAACAGTGTATAACACTGATGTGTCTAGTGCTTTTATGTCATTGTCTGAAGTCAAGAATTCTTCGTTTCAACATTTTTTTCTAAGATTAATTATTTTTTACGAAAATGTTGAATAGGTACATAGTTGGTTAATGAACTCATCCAATATCTTTATCAAAGCTAGAAATTTCAAATGAATATAGTACAATTTACGGACTGAAATGCGGGTCAGCCAACTTTCTATAAACAGCATTTTTTTCTCTTTAATGAGAAATCCAATTTAGATACTTGTATGCTGAAAAGTACTTCGAAATACGTCTTGAAGGAAGCATTTTCTAAAGTTTCAGACCACAGGCATGATGTAATTTTTATTGCGTTACTTCACTGTCAGCGTCTGATGTGTGCCCACCTATGTTCGTCATGTGCATGCTACGGAACGTGCTCTGACCAGCCCCATTCTGAAGTCTACCATATTTTCAATACGGTAGACAAAAATGAGAAACAAAGTATATATCTTTTTAATCGAGCAGTTATACCTGAAATGTTTGTTTGGTAGTCTGTGATTTTGGACCTTATGGCTGTTCTAAATATGTTTGTTTTGAACATTTTTTTGGTTTTACAGTTGCATTTTTTTTCAGTTAAGCATTTCTGCATGTATTCTGATTTTTGTGAGATACAAGTCTGATGGAATTAATCATGATCATGTTATTGTAGTGCTGAATTTACTTAGACATGTTAAGAGAAACCACTCAGTGAGCAGAAGGTCACTGGGCTGCTTTCAAACTAATCTGGCCAGAGCTCATCTGTGCTCGGGCCAGAGACCTGGGCGCGTAATATCCAATAAACTGTGGTATTTGGATGCCCTTAATACGGAAGCTGACCTGTAATGATTTCAGTCTTCGCTATATTTTGTTGCAGATTCTGTCGAATGACGGGGTACATGCCTGATGAACTGACTGGCCGCTCACAGTACGACTTTATAAATCCACAGGATGTGCAGATTGCTGCATTAGCACACCACAGAGGTTAGTATTGTGCAGCAATGTACACAATTGATGTACACACAAAGTTGTTTTGACTTTTGGCTTGTTTTGAAACCTCATATATGGGTATTATTAATGACATTTTCTTTATCACACTACATATACACAGGATTCCTTTTCTCTCTAGTAACATCTTCAGTAAAGAAAATAATTTTGATGATCTTCACTACTTGCTCTGAGCTCCTTAACCCCTTCATTGCTGGAGAAATGGGTGCACCACCCAACTGTAAGAGGCAAAGAACTAAATGACCACACGCAGATGCAAGGGCTGATTATGCTCATTGCCTCCTGCTGACCCTAGTCATATCCATGTTCCTCAGATTGATGGGATTATTTGGTGTTGAATTTGCTTGGCTTTTAACCTATTACATCCCAAGGCTGAATTTTTTAAAAATTGGCTTATGGTCCTACAAAAGCTACATTACAGATTAGGAAATAGGCGAACCATTTTAGTTCAAGGGTGGTGCCAGAATAGCATGGTCCCTCAGGTGCCAAGCTATTCTGGCACCACCCTTGAACTATCATTGTAAAATTAATTTCAAGCAGTAGAGTATCAGGATGGAAAGAGTTAAAGGTAAAATTTTGCATCCACAGGCAGTGAAGTGAAATATTGGACATTTAAGCACTATAACCAATTTTTATTTACTTACTTACTTATGCCTTGCACCCCTACTCATAGTCCGCCTACAAAGGATCTCCAAGAGTCTCTGTCCCGGGCTCTCTTTTCCAGTTGGTTCCAGGTCATCTTCATGGTCTTGAGGTCTGCATCCATTCTCGGCGCCATGTGTTTCTTGGTCTGCCTCTTTTCTGCATGCCCTGTGGGTTCCATGTTGGGGTTTGCCTGGTGATGTTGTCCGCTGGCTTACGTAAGGTGTGCCCTATCCATCTCCAACATCGTTTTTTAATTTCGTCTTCTGCAGGCAGCTGGTTCTTTTTATTCCAGAGCTCATTGTTGCTGATGGTCTCTGGCCAATGGATATTTAGGATCTTGCTCAGGCAATTGTTAATGAAGACTTGTATTCTCCTTGTGATGGCAACTGTTGTTCTCCAAGTTTCTGCTCCGTATAGAAGAACTGCCTTGACATTGGTATTGAAGATCCTGACTTTGGTCTTGGTTGATAGTTCTTTGGATCTCCAGATGTTTCTCAGTTGTATAAATGCTGTTCGTGCTTTCCCTATCCTTTGTTTGACATCTGTATCTGAGCCTCCCTGTTTGTCGATGACGCTACCCAAATAAGTGAAGGCATCCACCTCCTCCAGTGCTTCTTTGTCAAGCGTAATCGGGTTAGTGGTGGCTGTGTTTGTCTTGAGTATCTTACTCTTGCCTTTGTGAATGTTGAGGCCAACCTGTGCGGAGGTATCTGCTACACTGGTTGTCATCTCCTGCATCTGCTGCTGGGTGTGTGATAGTAGGGCCAAGTCATCTGCGAAGTCCAGGTCAGTTAGCTGCTTCCAAGGTGTCCACTGGATTCCATTTCTTCTCTGAGCTGTAGAGGTCTTCATAATCCAGTCAATCGCCAGTAGGAAGAGAAATGGCGAGAGAAGACATCCTTGTCTGACGCCTGTCCTCACCTGGAATGCCTCAGTGAGTTGCCCTCCATGTACCACTTTACAGCTTAGATCCTGATATGAGTTCTTGATAATGGTGGAGATTTTTTCAGGTATCCCATAGTGCCTTAGGAGCTTCCATTGGGTCTCTCTGTCTGCGCTGTCAAATACTTTCTCATAGTCAAGGAAATTGATGTACAGGGATGAGTTCCACTCTAACGACTGCTCAATTATAATTCGCAGTGTTGCAATCTGGTCAGTGCAAGATCGATTTTTGTGAAAGCCAGCATGTTGGTCTCTAAGTAGGGCATCAACTGGGTCTTTCATTCTGTTCAGCAGAACCCTATTGAATACTTTCCCCGGCACTGATAGCAGCGTGATCCCTCTGTAATTCGTGCAGTTACTAATGTCTCCTTTCATCGGGATCTTGATAAGATATCCCTCTTTCCAGTCAGCTGGTATTTGTTCTTGTTCCCAGATCTTCTTAAATATTGGGGAGAGCATTCCCACTGTTGTTTCTAAGTCCGACTTCAGCGCCTCAGCTGGGATGCTGCCTGGTCCTGCTGCTTTTCCATTCCTGAGCTGCTTAATGGCCATCCTAATTTCTTCTCTTGTGGGTGGGCTGTCCTCTATAGGTAGGGCCTACCCGGCACCGGCCTCCACGTGGCGTGGGTGGGTAGTCCCCTCAGTCCCTGACTGAGTGGGCTAGCAGACGGGTGCCATCTTTGTCCAGGATTAGGACTTGATATCAGCAGATATGTTGTTCAGTCTTTTTCACTGGTCCAGTTTTTAAGGAGCTGTGCTAACCCAGGTCTTACCATGTTGGATTGGTCCTTAAAAATACTCATGAGCTTTTGGTCCTTTGGATCCCAAGTGTTTGCCGTGCTTGGAGACCCGTGTCGGGGGAGAAGAGGATCCTGGTGGCTGAAACACTCCACTTTGGCCTTGACTTCTGCCTAAACGGGAGGCTAGTCGTACCGGCCTAGTCAATCGGCTCTTGTCACGTCGAGCCCTATCCCCCTGTTGACATGCGGGTTGTTATACGGAGCACCATGCTATAGCCTCTGATGCTGATTAGGTGCTCTACGCCAGTATTCCCCTGCATTCAACAGTGTGTTAGAAGGCGGTGGCTCAAACGGTTCAATCGGGCTTACCCCCTTGAGTATATCTTTCGGGCAGTCTCCATTGTGCGTCGGCTGGAGACCCGCCGACAATTGCACTTTCCCTTGTTGGGCTCGGTGGCGGGCGGGGACCCCCGGGGGATGAATATCTATCATACTATAATATGGAAAATATCAAAAAACCAAAACTGGCACCAAAGCGGCACATAGCCACTGACATTGACCTTGAAAATGATAGCGACTCTGATTGTGGGGAAGCGACGCCTCAGGTTTCGGCCATCTGGCCTCGTTTTCTCATTATCCACAGCAAAGTTAAAGAGAAGCCTGTTTCCAAGCTGCACCCTTTCCTGGTAGGGGAGACCCTCAGGAGCCGTGTTGGCAGGCCTGAGGCCCAGCGCCTCGGGTCTGGTGGCTTGTTGGTAGAGTGCCGTACCCGGGCACACTCCAATGGGCTACTGAGGCTCTCCTCCATCAGAGACACTCCAGTGGAGGTCACTCCCCACAAAACAATGAATTCCTCTAGAGGAGTGATTAAAGATCAAGCATTGGCCGAACTGTCTGAAGATGAACTTGTACGGAACCTTAAGTCACAGGGGGTGACCTACGTCAGGCGCTTCATTTCCAAACGAGGTGGTAGGGAGATCCGTCTCCCTACCATCATCCTGACGTTTGGCACCCCCACAGCTCCTACGCCTACCCGGCACCGGCCTCCACGTGGCGTAGGTGGGTAGTCCGCTCAGTCCCTGACTGAGTGGGCTAGCGGACGGGTGCCATCTTTGTCCAGGATTAGGACTTGATGTCAGCAGATATGTTGTTCAGCCTTTTCACTGGTCCGGTTTTTAAGGAGCTGTGCTAACCTAGGTCGTACCATGTTGGATTGGTCCTTAAAAATACTCGTGACTTTTTGGTCCTTTGGATCCCAAGTGTTTGCCGTGCTTGGAGACCCGTGTCGGGGGAGAAGAGGATCCTGGTGGCTGAGGTTCCCTTTGGGCTGTGGCTCACTGGTGCCAACACTCCACTTCGGCCTTGACTTCTACCTAAACGGGAGGCTAGTCGTACCGGCCTAGTCAATCGGCTCTTGTCACGTTGAGCCCTATCCCACTGTTGACATGCGGGTTGCTATACGGAGCACCATGCTATAGCTTCTGCTGCTGATTAGGTGCTTTACGCCAGTATTCCCCTGCATTCAACGGTGTGATAGAAGGCGGTGGCTCAAACGGTTCAATCGGGCTTACCCCCTTGAGTATATCTTTCGGGCAGTCTCCATTGTGCGTCGGCTGGAGACCCGCCGACAGTTGCACTTTCCCTTGTTGGGCTCGGTGGCGGGCGGGGACCCCCGGGGGATGAATATCTCTACTAATATAATATGGATAAAACCAAAAAACCAAAACTAGCACAGAAACGGCACATAGACGCCGACATTGAACACGACAGTGATTCAGACTGTGAGGAAGCGACACCTCAGGCGTCGGCCGTATGGCCTCGCTTCCTCATTGTCCATAGCAAGGTGAAGGAGAAACCAGTTACCAAGCTGCATCCTTTTCTGGTGGGGGAGACCCTCAGGAGCCGTGTTGGCAGGCCTGACGCCCAGCGCCTCAGGTCTGGTGACTTGCTGGTGGAGTGCCGTACTCGGGCACACTCCAGCGGGCTACTGGGGCTCTCTTCCATCGGAGACACTCCTGTGGAAGTCACACCCCACAAAACTATGAATTCGTCAAGAGGCGTAATCAAAGATCAAGCTTTGGCAGAACTGTCAGAAGATGAACTTGTAAGGAACCTTAAGTCTCAGGGGGTGACTTGCGTCAGGCGCTTCGCTTCCAAGCGAGGTGGTGGGGAGATCCGTCTCCCTACCATCATCCTGACGTTTGGCACCCCCACCCCTCCTACTACCATCTGGGGAGGTTACTACTCCCTGAGAGTGAAAAAGTACGTCCCTCTTCCCCTCCGGTGCTTTAAGTGCCAAAAGTATGGCCATGGGCAGAAGACATGCCGTCAGGCAGAGGCTTCATGCGCCCGTTGCACTAGGCCCGGACACTCTGCTGAGTCCTGCACAGCCACCCCCCTGTGTGTGAATTGCCAGGGGGCGCATATGGCTTCGGATAAGAAATGCCCTCGTTGGATATCCGAGTGCAAGATTCAGCAGGTGCGTGTGGAGAAGGGGCTGTCCTTTCTGGATGCCAAAAAACTGGTTGAAGGCCCTGGTGCAGCTGCGGCTGCCCCAACCTCTAACACCTCAGTGTATACTTTTAGTGCAGCGGTGGCAGGCAAGCGCCCCACCAAAGACTTTTCATGTCAGACCCCAACTTCTTGGTTGGGGGCGGAGCCTCGGCTCCTCTCGCCCCTGGAGAGTAACCCTCCTCCGGTGGTGACAAGGAGCCAGGGAACGCAGAAGGCGGACACTGCCGGTCCGGTTGTGCCGCCTTCTGTTGCCCCTAAGCCTCAGCCCCCACCCAAACCTGTTAGTCAGTCAACTCCAAAGGCTTCTGGCTCTGGTCAGCCTTCTAAGGCCGCTAACTCTAGCGGCAGGAACGCTGCCCAGGACCAGAAGTCTAAGAAATCTATGGGACCGCTGTGCGCACGGGCCCAGAAGGGGAACACAGATGTCCCCCTTCAAAACAAATATGCTGCACTGGAGGAGCGGATGAAGGGAGTGGAAGTTGTTGTTGCTGATGCTGCGGCAGCTCCACCCCCTTCCTCTCCGAGGAACCAGAGGAGGCCCGGGAGCCGGCCCCCCTCTGTTTCTTCAACTCCTTCCAAGGTAAAGGAAAAAGGGGGGAAAAACTCCTTACCCCCAGATAAGACTTAATCATGGACTCTTTGCTTCAGTGGAATTGTCGTGGTTTTCGAGCTAACTTTGAGGAATTACGTCTTTTAGTCAAGTTCTATAACCCCTCAGTAATATCTCTTCAGGAGACTTACCTGAAGACTTCTGACCCTGTGTCTTTTAATGGTTTTAATGTTATACATAAAGGCTCTGATTCGGAGAGGCGCTCGGGTGGAGCGGCTCTTCTCATTAGTAGCCAAATTTTATGTAGCCCCGTTAGCATCGACACTTGTCTTCAGGCTGTCGCTGCTCGGGTTACCTTAAAAAAGACCATAACCATATGTAGTATTTACCTGCCACCATCACTGCGGGTCTGTAGCAATGATATTTTTAACTTAGTAGATCAACTGCCCCCTCCCTTTATTCTCATGGGGGATTTTAACGGTCATGCTCACCTTTGGGGTAGTGACCACTATGATGGCAGAGGTCAGATGTTAGAAGATGTTTTTTCTCAACTTAACCTATGTGTTTTTAACGATGGCTCACCTACATACTCTAACTCAGGTTCCGGATCTAGTTCTGTTCTAGACCTCACTGTGTGTGATCCTTCTCTCATGCTGGACTTTGACTGGAAGGTTCACGACGACCTGTGTGGTAGTGACCACTTCCCAGTAGTCCTGTCATCGGTCAGCTGTGAGGAGGATTCGCCGGTGGGGCGCTGGAATCTCAAGAAAGCTAACTGGTCTCTGTTTGCCTCTCTCTGTCAGTCTCGTCTTACAGAGGAGGTGGTCATGTCAGCTGAAGAACCTGTTTCTTGTTTTACTTCTATTTTGTTGGAGGTTGCAGGTGAAACCATCAACTTAGAACTTCCACATCACTCCCTCGGAAGCCGAGAGTACCATGGTTCAATGAAGAGTGCCGCAAGGCCCAAACAATGCGCAAATCTGCTCAGCAACGTGCTTTTCGTAATCCGTCGCAAGCAAATATTTTAACCTTTAAAAGACAGCGGGCGAAAGCCCGTTACATTTTTAAACGTGAACGCCGTGCTTCCTGGAGACGCTTCGTCTCATCTTTATCTTCTAGGACTCCGTCCCAAAAAGTCTGGAAGGCTGTTCGAAGAATTAGGGGCAGGGGTGGCTCGGCTTCTGTCGGCCATCTTAGAGATGGTGCCAGTTTGGTCACAGATAAAAAGGCTGTGGCCAATTTGCTTGCCTCCACCATTGCCCATAATTCTTCAGCAGAGCATTATTCACCTTTCTTCCAGAGAGAGAAGGAGAAGCGAGAATCTTGTGCTTGTGATTTTATATCGGATAACTCAGAAGACTATAATGCCCCTTTTACGTTTTCAGAATTGCAGCAAGCCTTGCAGAAATGTACTGACTCTGCTGCTGGATTAGATACCATCCATTATCAGCTCATAACACATCTGCCTGAGGATTCACTCCTTGTACTTCTCAAGGCCTTTAACCATATCTGGATAACCGGTCATTTTCCGCCATCTTGGCGCCAGGCTGTGGTTGTGCCAATTCCCAAGCCGGGTAAGGATCCTTCCGACCCGGGCAACTACCGGCCAATAGCTTTGACATCATGTTTATGTAAAACTATGGAACGCTTGGTCAACGGGTCTCATCACAGACCTCCAGTGCGGTTTCCGGCGCTTCCGTAGTACAACTGACCATCTAGTCCGCTTTGAGTCTTTTATCCGAGATGCTTTTGTCAACAAGCAGCATGTCTATGCAATTTTCTTTGATCTTGAAAAGGCATATGACACTACCTGGAAGCATGGTATAATGTCTGATTTGTCGGACATGGGTTTTAAAGGGCATCTGCCCGTTTTTATTCATAATTTTTTGTCCAACAGGTCGTTCCATGTCCGTGTGGGCTCCACCCTCTCCGACTCCTTTGCACAGGAGATGGGTGTCCCGCAGGGCAGTATTCTATCTCCTGTTTTATTTAGCATTAAAATAAATAACATTGTAAAGGCCGTCAAGGATGATTCTGAATGCTCTTTGTTTGTGGACGACTTTGCTTTGTGTGCACGAGGTCGAGGACTTGCGTCCCTTGAGAGGCGCTTGCAGCTGTGTGTTGATCGAATCCAGGGGTGGGTGTCTCTCAATAGATTCAGATTCTCGCCCTCCAAGACAGTCCCCCACCCGGGTCTGCCCTGGGGGACTTGGGTGGGGTTAGGTATTTTTTAGTTCCCAGGGTCACCCTGGTCAGCCCCACAGGGTGGGTTTTTCTCTCTATTCTGGGGCATGTGTTTCTGTCTACCCTTTGTCCATTCACCTGTATTTGCCTTTTTAAAACTCTCCCTACTGTCTGCACTGCCTGTAGCTCTTGATATTGGATGTGTGTTGCTAAATGGTCTTAGCTTTATTTAGGCCCCATGTTGTAGGTTTATTTAACGTATTTGACCGGCTGGCGACATACATTCAATTTTCTGTTTATTTTTTTTTTTTCACAAGCAGTGCAGGCACGTCCTGAGAAAGCCTTGTTGCTGTCGGGACGTTAAGCAATGTACAATCAATCAATCAATCCAAGACAGTCTGTGTGCATTTTACTAACCAGACGAAATTTTTTCCAGAACCTAGTCTGAGCATTGCTGGTGTGCCAATTAAGGTGGCCGAAGAGGCAAAGTTTTTGGGGGTCATCTTTGACAAAAGATTGACCTTCTGCAACCATGTTAACTACCTTAGAACCTCTTGTTGGAAGGCCCTCGACATTCTTCGTGTCGTTGGTCGTACTGACTGGGGTGCAGACCGCATCGTCTTACTTCGACTGTACCGGGCCCTTGTTCGGTCCAAACTGGATTACGGCTCTGTGGTATATGGCTCGGCTTCCAAGTCTGTTCTGCAGCGTCTGAACACAATTCACCATCAAGGTCTGCGCATATGTCTGGGAGCCTTCAGGACATCTCCAGTTCCTAGTCTGTATGCAGAGGCAGGGGAGCCTTCTCTCAGGCTCCGCCGCATCTGCCTCATGCTCAGCTACGTTCTGAGGCTGAAGGCCCATCCAGAAAATCCTGCCTATGATTGTGTTTTTAACCCGTCGTTTGCAGAGATTTACGATGCCCATCCGGGAGCTGTCCGTCCACTTTCCTTCCGTGTCCGACCTCATCTGCAGGCGGCCGGAGTGGACCTGGACAAAGTTTCGGAATCTCTGCAACACGTCACTCCACCCTGGCTACTACCAGTTCCTGACATCTTGCTGGACTTGACTGCCCACAAGAAGGATTGTACTCCACCAGCCATATACCAACAGAGCCTCAATGAACTCCTTTCAATTTTTCCTGGCTATTGTCGTCTTTATACGGATGGGTCCAAGTCTGAGGATGGAAGAGTGGCTGCGGCTGCAGTGTCCTCTCGCCATCCTAGACGCCCATTTAAGCTCCGTCTCCCTGACCATTCCTCTGTATTTAGTGCAGAACTGCAGGCCATTCTGCTAGCACTCAAGCATGCCTATCAGTCTCGGGAAAGGAACTTCCTGATTCTGTCTGACTCTCTTTCTGCCCTGCAGGCCCTTCAGGGCGCGGGAACAGACCATCCACTGCTGGTGCAGATTAGAGAGCTCTACGCGGACTTGATGAAGGAATATTATGACATCATTTTTATTTGGGTCCCAGGCCATGTGGGCATCGAAGGCAACAGAATCGCAGATTCTGCTGCCAACAGTGCCCGCAGTGACCCTGTCCCTGACACACAGACTGTCTATAGTGATTTTAAACCTGTGATTAGTGCGTACGTGGCCCGCGAGTGGCAGTTCGAGTGGGACAAAGAGGAAGGGAACAAGCTTCATGAAGCTCTTCCTAAGTTGTCTGACAGTCTACCTTTCCGCTGCGGCAGCCGCCGTGAGGAGACTGTCCTTGCTCGGCTCCACATCGGGCACACGTATGTTACGCACTCTTACTTACTTAAACAGGATGAGCGTCCATGGTGTTTTGCCTGTGATGAGCAGTTTTCTGTTCGACACTTTTTGCTGTATTGTGCTGACCTAATTGACACCAGATATAAACACTTTACAGCAGACTCCTTGAAGGTTTTGTTCCAGGATGTTCCCCCGGACAAAATCTTCAATTTCTTGCGAGCATGCAATATTTTTAACAAGATTTGAGCATTCATAGACTATGTGAATCTTTTTTATTTGCCCTTTTTGAGAGTCTGCAGACATTTATTTTAAAGACGTGCAACATTTTAGCCTGAGATTTTTAATCTATATTTACATCTTGTCTTAAGACCTTGCTTTTAGTCTGGCTGACCAGATTTTTACCCATCCCGCCGTGAGATGGCCTTAGTCGCCTGCTCGGCGTTAAACCCAAATAACTAACTAACTAACCCACCGCTCCTACTACCATCTGGGGAGGTTACTACTCCCTAAAAGTGAAAAAGTACGTCCCTCTCCCCCTTCGGTGCTTTAAGTGCCAAAAGTATGGCCATGGGCAGAAGACATGCCGGCAGGCAGAGGCTCTATGCGCCCATTGCACTAAGCCCGGACACTCTGCTGAGTCCTGCACAGCCATCCCCCTGTGTGTGAATTGCCAGGGGGCACATATGGCTTCGGACAAGAAGTGCCCTCGTTGGATCTCCGAGTGCAGGATTCAGCAGGTGCGTGTGGAGAAGGGGCTGTCCTTTGCGGACGCAAAAAAACTGGTTGACGGTCCTGGTGCAGCTGAGGCGGCGCCAAACGCAAATAACAACTTTGTATACTTTCAGTGCTGCGGTGGCAGGCAAGCGCCCCACCAAAGACTTCTCTTGTCAAACCCCAACTTCTTGGTTGGGGGCGGAGCCTCGGATCCTCTCACCCCTGGAGAGTAACCCTCCTCCGGTGGTGACGAGGAGCCAGGGAACGCAGAGGGCGGACGCTACCGGTCCGGTGGCACCGCCTTCTGCTGCCCCTAAGCCTCAGCCCCCACCCAAACCTGCTAGTTTGTCAACGCCAAAGGTTTCTGGCTCTGGTCAGCCTTCTAAGGCCGCTAACTCTAGCGGCAGGAACGCTGCCCAGGACCAGAAGTCAAAGAAATCTATGGGACCGCCGTGCGCACAGGCCCAGAAGGGGAACACTGATGTCCCCCTTCAAAACAAATATGCTGCATTGGAGGAGCAGATGGAGGGAGTGGAAGTTGCCGATGCTGCGGCAGCTCCACCCCCTTCATCTCCTAAGAACCAGAGGAGGCCCGGGAGCCGGCCCCCCTCTGTTTCTCCGACTCCTTCCAAGGCAAAGGACAAAGGGGGGAAAAACTCCGCACCCCCAGATAAGACATAATCATGGACTCTCTGCTTCAGTGGAATTGTCGTGGTTTTCAAGCTAACTTTGAGGAATTACGTCTTTTAGTCAAGTGCTATAACCCCTCAGTAATATCTCTTCAGGAGACTTACCTGAAGACTTCTGACCCTGTGTCCTTTAATGGTTTTAACGCTATACATAAAGGCTCTGATTCGGAGAGGCGCTCGGGTGGAGTGGCTCTTCTCATTAGTAGCCAAATTTTATGTAGCCCCGTTAGCATCGACACCTGTCTTCAGGCTGTCGCAGCTCGGGTTACCTTGAAGAAGACCATAACTATATGCAGTACTTACCTGCCACCATCCCTGCGGGTCTGTAGTAATGATTTTTTTAATTTAGTTGATCAACTGCCCCCTCCCTTTATTCTCATGGGGGATTTTAACGGTCACGCTCACCTTTGGGGTAGTGACCACTATGATGGCAGAGGTCAGATGTTAGAAGATGTTTTTTCTCAACTTAACCTATGTGTCTTAAACGATGGTTCACCTACATACTCTAACTCAGGTTCAGGATCTAGTTCTGTTCTAGACCTCACTGTGTGTGATCCTTCTCTCATGCTGGACTTTGACTGGAAGGTTCACGATGACCTGTGTGGTAGTGACCACTTCCCAGTAGTCCTGTCATCGGTCAGCTGTGGGGAGGATCCGCCGGTGGGGCGCTGGAATCTTAAGAAAGCTAACTGGCCTCTGTTCGCCTCCCTCTGTCAGTCTCGTATTACAGAGGAGGTGGTCATGTCATCTGAAGAACCTATTTCTTCTTTTACTACTATTTTGTTGGACGTAGCGGGTGAAACCATCCCTAAAACTTCCGCATCAGTCCCTCGAAAGCCGAGAGTACCATGGTTCAACGAAGAGTGCCGCAAGGCCCAAATAGCGCGCAAATCTGCTCAGCGACGTGCTTTCCGTAATCCGTCGCAAGTAAATATTTTAACCTTTAAAAGACAGAGGGCGAAAGCCCGTTACATTTTTAAACGTGAACGCCGTGCTTCCTGGAGACGCTTCGTCTCATCTTTAACTTCTCAGACTCCGTCCCAGAAAGTATGGAAGGCTGTTCGGAGAATTAGGGGCAGAGGTGGCTCGGCTTCTGTTGGCCATCTTAGAGATGGTGTCAGTTTGGTTACAGATAAAAAAGCTGTGGCCAATTTGCTTGCCTCCACCATTGCCCATAATTCTTCAACGGAGCATTATTCACCTTTCTTCCAGAGAGAGAAGGAGAAACGAGAGTCTCGTATTTGTGATTTTGAGTCCGATAACTCAGAAGACTATAATGTCCCGTTTACATTATCAGAATTGCAGCAAGCTCTGCAGAAATGTAATGACTCTGCTGCTGGCCTAGATACCGTCCACTATCAATTCCTAACGCATCTGCCTGAGAGGTCACTCCTTGTACTTCTCAAGGCCTTTAACCATATCTGGAGAACTGGTCATTTTCCGCCGTCTTGGCGCCAGGCTGTGGTTGTACCGATCCCCAAGCCAGGTAAGGATCCTTCCGACCCGGGCAACTACCGGCCTATCGCTTTGACATCATGTTTATGTAAAACTATGGAGCGCCTGGTCAACGCCCGCCTGGTGTGGCATCTTGAGTCACAGGGTCTCCTCACAGACCTCCAGTGCGGTTTCCGGCGCTTCCGTAGTACAACTGACCATTTAGTCCGCTTTGAATCATTTATTCGAGATTCTTTTGTCAACAAGCAGCATGTCTATGCAATTTTCTTCGATCTTGAGAAGGCGTATGACACTACCTGGAAGTATGGCATAATGTCTGACTTGTTGGACATGGGTTTTAAAGGACACCTGCCCATTTTTATTCACAATTTTTTGACTAACCGGTCGTTCCATGTCCGTGTGGGCTCCACCCTCTCCGACTCCTTTAAACAGGAGATGGGTGTCCCACAGGGCAGCATTCTATCTCCTGTTTTATTTAGTATTAAAATTAATAACATTGTAAAAGCCGTCAAGGATGATTCTGAATGCTCTTTGTTTGTTGACGACTTTGCTTTGTGCGCACCCCACCCGGGTCTGCCCTGGGGGACTTGGGTGGGGTTAGGTATTTTTTAGTTCCCAGGGTCACCCTGGTCAGCCCCACAGGGTGGGTTTTTCTCTCTATTCTGGGGCATGTGTTTATGTCTACCCTTTGTCCATTCACCTGTATTTGCCTTTTTAAAACTCTCCCTTACTGTCTGCACTGCCTGTAGCTCTTGATATTGGATGTGTGTTGCTAAATGGTCTTAGCTTTATTTAGGCCCCATGTGTTAGGTTTATTTAATGTATTTGACCGGCTGGCGACATACATTCAATGTTCTGTTTATTTATTTTTTTTCACAAGCAGTGCAGGCACGTCCTGAGAAAGCCTTGTTGCTGTCGGGACGTTAAGCAATGTACAATCAATCAATGCTTTGTGCGCACGTGGTCGAGGACTTGCGTCCCTTGAGAGGCGCTTGCAGCTATGCGTTGATCGCATCCAGCGGTGGGTGTCTCTCAATGGATTCAAGTTCTCGCCCTCCAAGACTGTTTGTGTGCATTTTGCTAACCAGACAAAATTTTTTCCAGAACCTAGCCTGAGCATTGCTGGAGTGCCAATTAAGGTGGCCGAGGAGGCAAAGTTTCTGGGGGTCATTTTTGACAAAAGACTTACCTTCCGCAACCATATTAATTACCTTAGAACTTCTTGTCAGAAGGCTCTCGACATTCTTCGTGTCGTTGGTCGTACTGACTGGGGTGCGGACCGTACTGTCTTACTTCGTCTGTACCGGGCCCTTGTTCGGTCCAAACTGGATTACGGCTCTGTGGTGTATGGCTCAGCTTCCAAGTCTGTGCTACAGCGTCTGAACACAATTCACCATCAGGGTCTGCGGATATGTCTTGGGGCCTTCAGGATGTCTCCAGTTCCTAGTCTGTATGCCGAGGCAGGGGAGCCTTCTCTCAAGCTCCGCCGCATCCGCCTCATGCTCAGCTACGTTCTGAAACTGAAGGCCCATCCAGACAATCCTGCCTATGATTGTGTTTTTAAACCATCGTTTGCAGAGATTTACGATACCCATCCGGGAGCTGTCCGTCCACTTTCTTTCCGTGTCCGACCTCATCTGCAGGCGGCTGGATTGGACCTGGACAGAGTTTCGGAATCCCTGCAACACATCACTCCACCTTGGCTCTTACCAGTTCCTGACATCTTGCTGGACTTGACTGCCCACAAGAAAGACTCTACTCCACCAGCCATATACCAACAGAGCCTCAATGAACTGCTTTCAATTTTTCCTGGCTATTGTCGCATCTATACCGATGGGTCAAAGTCTGAGGATGGGAGAGTGGCTGCGGCCGCAGTGTCCTCTCGCCATCCTAGACGCCCATTTAAGCACCGCCTCCCAGACCACTCATCTGTATTTAGTGCGGAACTGCAGGCGGTTCTGCTGGCACTCAGGCATGCTTATCGATCTAGAGAAAGGAACTTCCTCATTCTGTCTGACTCTCTTTCTGCCCTGCAGGCCCTTCAGGGCACGGGAAATGACCACCCACTGCTGGTGCAGATCAGAGAGCTCCACGCGGACTTGATGAAGGAATATTATGATATCATTTTTATTTGGGTGCCAGGGCATGTGGGCATCGAAGGCAACAGGATTGCAGATTCTGCTGCCAACGATGCCCGCAATGACCCTGTCCCTGACACACAGACTGTTTATAGTGATTTTAGACATGTGGCTAGTGCGTATATAGCCCGTGAGTGGCAGTCCGAGTGGGACAAAGAGGAAGCTAACAAGCTGCATGAAGCCCTTCCTAAGTTGTTCCCCCCACCCGGGTCTGCCCTGGGGGACTTGGGTGGGGTAACTACTTTTTAGTTCCCAGGGTCACCCTGGTCAGCCCCACAGGGTGGCTTTTCCCCTCTATTCTGGGGCATGTGTTTCTGTCTACCCTTGGTCCATTCACCTGTATTTTCCTTTTTTAAACTCTCCCTACTGTCTGCGCTGCCTGTAGCTCTTGATGTTGGATGTGTGTTGCTAAATGGTCTTGGCTTTATTTAGGCCACATGTAGGTTTATTTAACGTATTGGACCGGCTAGCGACATACATTCAATATTCTGTTTATTTTTTTTTTTCACAAGCAGTGCAGGCACGTCCTGAGAAAGTCTTGTTGCTGTCGGGACGTTAAGCAATGTACAATCAATCAATCAATTCCTAAGTTGTCCGACGGTCTACCTTATCGCTGCGGCAGCCGCCGTGAGGAGACTGTCCTGGCTCGGCTCCACATCGGCCACACGTATGTTACGCACTCTTATTTACTTAAACAGGAGGAGCGTCCATGGTGTTATGCCTGCGACGAGCAGTACTCTGTTCAACACTTTTTGTTGTCTTGTGCTGATCTAATCGACACAAGGTATAAACATTTCACAGCAGACTCCTTGAAGGTTTTGTTCCGGGATGTGCCCCCGGACAAGATCTTCAGTTTTCTGAGAGAGTGCCATATTTTTAATAAGATTTGAGCGTTTATAGATTATGATGTTTTTATTATTTTGACCTTTTTGAGAGTCTTCCGACGTTTTCTTTAAAGACCTGTGCGACATTTTAGCCTGACATATTTTTAAGGTATATTTACATCATGTCTTAAGACCTTTCTTTTAGTCTGGCTGACCAGATTTTTACCCTTCCCGCCGTGAGATGGCCTTAGTTGCCTGCTCAGCGTTAAACCCAAATAACTAACTAACTCTATAGGTAGGTACGTTTCAGCAGGTCCTATGTCTGGTGGGTTCTTCGGTGCTGGTCTATTCAGGAGCTCTTCAAAGTGTTCTTTCCATCTGTTTCTCTGTTCTTGATCACCCATGATTGGTTTTCTTTCCTTATCTTTGACCGGATGTTCGGGTCTACTATACTTCCCTGCTAGCTTCTTGGTGGTGTTGTAAAGTTCTTTCATGTTGCCCTCTCTAACTGCTTGTTCTGCATTGGTTGCCAGGTCATCCACATATTTTTGCTTGTCTGCTCTAATGCTCTTCTTCGTTCATTTATTTGTGTCATGTACTCTGCTTGTGCCTTGGCTTTCTCTGCTCTTGTTCGGCTGTTGTTGATGGCCATCTTCTTGTTCTTCCTCTCATAAATCTTAGCAGTGTCAGCAGAGATCCATTCTTTATGTTGGTGCTTCTTGGGACCAAGCACTTCCTGGCAGGTTGATGTAATTGCATCTTTAATTCCTTCCCACTTGCTCTCGAGGGTACCTTCCTCCTCTTCCAACAGCTCCTGTAATACTTGAAACTTGTTACTGAGGGTCAACTTGAACTCTTGCAGCTTGGTAGTGTAACTCAGGAAAGCGGTGTTGTATTTCTGTTGTGCCCTGTGCGCTGTTGTCCAGTTTTTCTTTAGTTTCAGTTTTAGCCTGGCCACCACGAGATAGTGGTCAGAGGCCACATCCGCTCCTCTCTTTACTCTCACATCTTGCATGGACCTTCTGAATTTCTTACTGATGCAGATGTGGTCAATCTGGTTCTTTGTTGTGTGGTCTGGAGAAACCAATGTAGTCTTGTGAATGTTCTTGTGGGGGAAAACACTGCCAAGTGACCAAGTTGTTCAATGCGCACAGGTCTGCCAGCCTCTCTCCATTGTCGTTTCTATCTCCTAGTCCATGGCGCCCCATGACTTCTTCATATCCGGAGTTATCCGTTCCTATCTTGGCGTTAAGATCTCCCATCAAAATGGTGAAGTCCTTTTCTGGATACTTCTCTATGATAGACCGTAGTCTCTCATAAAACTGATCCGTGATGGTTTCATCACTGTCGTTGTTGGGTGCGTAACATTGAATAACGTTCATCTTGATCTTCTCCATCTTGGTTCAGAAGGAAGCTGTAATAATTCTGGGTCCATGAGATTCCCATCCTATGAGTGCTCTTTCTGCTTCTTTTGAGAGCATCAATGCAACTCCTTGTGTGTGAGGGGCGTTGACCTCTTCATGTCCAGAATACAACAGCATCTCTCCCGAGGCTAGTTGCTTCTGTCCAGATTGTGTGCATCTTGTCTCACTAACTCCAAGAAGGGCAAGGTTGTAATTCTTCATCTCCGCCGCTACTTAAAATGTTTTTCCTGTCTCCCACATGGTTCTTACGTTCCATGTACCAATGTTGATTGCCCTGTTCGAGAGAAAGGGTATCGGCCTTGTAGCTTCCAGAGTCTTCCGGCTTTCACTACATGGTGTCATAAATCTTCTTGTTGAAGACCTCTCTCTTCCCAGGGCTGAGTTTCTTGTTGATCCTCTGTTGGCATTTCTGTAGCAGTTAGTGTTTTTCCGGGGTAGGGTTGCTAGCCCTACGCCCAACCCTCATTTATCCGGGCTGGGGACCGGCAAGGTAACCTTTAGAGTACACCTCAGCGGAGTTAATTTTTCTTTAGTTAACCCATTTAGACCTGAGTCCCTACAGTGGGGGATTGATTGAGCATGATAATTCAAAGGTAGTGCCAGATTAGCTTGGCACCTGCAGGCACCAAGCTAATCTGGCACTACCTTTGAATTATGGTCAATCCATCTCCTGCAACTGGTACATGGTCATTAGGCAACACCTCCAAAATTTGAGAAATGGGACCTTGGTGCTAAAAGGGTTAACTTTATATTTTCACATTTGGCATAATTGGCACTGACTTGTTTGGTCTGGCTGCAGTGTTGACTCAGGACACGGAAGTGTGCACAGTCTATCGACTGAGGACGGGAAACAATGGGGAGGAAGTCGTGAGCGCACGTTCCCGCCTGGCGTTCCACCCACACAGTGGCCAGCCACTGTTCATACTGACCCTCACCACAGTACTGAGGTAAGCTGCTAACCATGGCTGATGCAGTCCTTGACAGGTGCATTAACCCTTTTCATGCTGATACACTCTTGCTTGAAATAAATTTTACTTTGATAGTTCAAGGGTGGTGCCAGAATAGCCACAGTCTACATACATTTACGTCACTACACGCATTCGCATTTACCTGTGCCTGCTGCTGCTCACCTACATACACATAGACACACACACACTAAACAGTGCAGTGGTAGCATCAAGTATCAGCAGTGAGGTCAAATCTGGCACGAAACCACCCATCAGCCTGAGCATATATGTCTCTAAACATGGGTTTGTCTAGGGGTGAATGTTCAAGCCATGCGGAGGGCAAGTGCCAAGCCTATCCGTGAAAAAATGATTGTCATTTTGTGGCAGATGAAGTTGGATGTATTTTGCCAAAAGATGCGTATGCTGAAATGTGTGAGACTATGAGGAGGTTCATGAACATATATCTTCTTCTTTAAAAAAAAAAAGTTTTTTTTTTACTGTCATTTTAAACAGGATGACATCTTTTCTTTCTGTCGTGTGTTCTTTTCTGTTCTACGTTTCCATATCACCATGAAGAAGGATCTCTGATTCAAAACATCATGTTTCTTGTTTCATACTTAAAGGCTTATCAATCTCTATTTTCTGTTTTCCTTTCACGTGAAACCCTTGTGGCAACATTTTTACTGTATTTTAGCAAAAAATGTAAATTTTACATCTAGATTGCAGGAGAACCATAAGAATGCTTAGAAATCGCTAAGAAATAATTTTGCCACAGGTGGTTACAGCACCATGGCCTGTGCATTTTTATTTTCACATGAGCTATGTTTTAGTCTTGCATTGCAAATAGGTGTCAGGTGTTAGTTCAGTTGCTGTATATAATTATTTTAGGATGAAATTAGGAGATCAGATGAGAATATGCATCTATGAGAAACAACTACAATATTTTTCATATGTGCATATTCTCATCCGATGTTTTGTCCTAATAGTTGTAACAGCAACTGCTGTTGAGGTATTACACCCAAGTTCCCACATTCAGTGCCTGTGCCATCTTGCAGGGAGGAGGAAGGCAGAATATTACTGAGGCGCAGCCAGCAAGACGTGATCACAGTGAAGAAAGATCCTTCCCAGTCCTGGCTACTGGACGACTTTCACAAGGTGCTGGCTCACCTCACAGCCCTGCCCACACCACAGGAACACCAAACAGTCGATGCACACTCCCTCACACTGGCCACCACAGGGGAAGGGGACCTTGTTGCATTCCACTCCCACCTCCTGTCACCGCGCTCAGCCAGCCATCAGTCACCACACACTCCAAGCAGTCAGTCATGGACCACAGGCAGCCAGTCATCACGGTTGACAAACGGCCAGCCATTCTCACCTTTCGCTTCAAAACACAAGGACCAGTCAGCCAGCCCAAGCCTGAACCAGTTTCACAGATCCCATTCTTGCGAAGTACCTTTACACATTGATCACATTCACTCACCCATAAGTGTTGGACACTCGCCTTTGGGCGTAGGCCATTCTCCCATGGGCTTGGCCCATTCTCCTGTGGGTGTAGGGCATTCTCCCATGGGAGCAGGGCATCATTCCCCAATGGGTGTAGATGGTCGGACTTCAGCTCATGTCTCAGACTTTAATGGCAGGGTGTTGGACAGTCCAAGATCGACCACCCCAGTGGAGAGACTTTATGGACACCCATACATGAGTATACCTCGTGGCAGAGGCAGGGGGAGGGGGAGAGGCAGGGGGAGGGGAAGGGGTAGGGCCAAAATTGTGTCTGTCGATGGCACGATACCTCCAGCGAGACCCAGAGGGCGGCCACGAGGATCACGCAGTCGTGCGGCTCTTTCACGAGCGGTGTCATTTGACGGGCAGGGCAGGGGGAGGGGTGTGGGTGAAGACAGAAATAGGCAGCACGTCCAGAGATACATGATCGAGGACAAATTCTGTGGCAGTTTGACGCCAGACACTGGTGCTGGTGCATCATTTGATTCCCCATACAGAGGTGCACACACGCAACATTTTTCACATGATGACAGAAGAGGTGGGCTTTCCTCCCATGAGTTTGGAGGGAATGTTCAGAAGGATTGCCAGCAGAATCTTTTTCACATTAAACACGAACCATCACCAGTGATGTCAGACAAGTTTCCTGACGCATCCAATCAAGTCAGTCGCTCCTTTTCTAGGTCAGAGCTCAGGGCCTCTAGGTCAGACCTGTGTGTCAAAGATAACAAATCTGACAACTTTGGAAAGGATGACAATTTCTTCAGTGACCATTTCCAAGGCATGAGTCCAGGTCATCCAGGCATGAGCAACAGTACCATCACGACACAAACAGGCACCAGACCACATGGCCATTTCTCATCCAATCAGGATAGTTGTGGATTCTGGTCACCAGGGGCTAGTCCACGAAGTCTGCGTGGACCGGCCTCCGGTGACCAGAATGCACCACTGTCATGTGAGGACCCAGCAGGCAGCGTGTGCGGCCAGGACCAGTCCATTCTGAAAAACATCCTGAAGGGCAAGATTCAATCACCTCTGTCAGCCAGTCAATATTCACGCTCACCCAGCATGGCTAGCTCTCCAGGCTGTGACACTCAGGACAGAGACAACGCATTTCTGAATGATCAACAGACCTTTGGCGTCTTTTGTAAGTATACATACAAGTCTGAATTTAGTATTTAGCTTTTAAATTTGTGTACAGTGGTCTGAAACTGGAGAATGTGACGGTGTACCACAGCTACATGCATCACCCAAAATAAATGTAATACCTCAGTTTGCAAGAGCAAGAGGAATACATTTACATACCATTTGCAGAAGTAGTCCCCAAATAGGCCCAGTCGCATAGTACACCACACGTACACGTCTATTCAGATGAGATGCTTAACCCATTCAGCCCTGACGCACTACAGCAGGAGATGGGTCGACCATGATAATTCAAGGGTAATGCCAGATTAGCTTGGCGCCAATGGCACGGCCCTTGAATTATCATGGTCGATCCATCTCCTGCAACTGGTGCATAGTCATTAGATGACACCTCCAAAATTTGGGAAATATGGCCGTCGGGCTGAATGAGTTAACCTACCTATTGCACCCTGAGGCTGATTTAAAAAAAAAGAAGTGCTTATTGTCCTATGAAGGCTACATTACAGATTAGGAGATAGATCAACCATTGTAGTTCAAGGGTGTTGCCTGAATAGCCTCCAGCGCCAAGCTATTCCAGCACTACCCTTGAACTATCATAGTCAAAGTTATTTCTGGCATTAGTGTATCAGGATGAAAAGGGGTAATTTGAATACAAGTGTGCTTGTGGTATACTCCCTGAGTGGCACTCTCTGGGGAGTTCTTCCGAAAATGGTATGGGTTTCAGGAGCCTATGCAGACAGTACCGCTTCATCTGCAGTAACATGCTAGATGTAGAGGAAGGTAAATTATAATTTATATGGAAGGAACACCTCAAATATCGTGAATAAATCTGTTTGGTTTTTGCTCTCAAAATTACATGAAGACTGATGCAACCTTCTTCTTTTTTACATTGTACTGTATTAATAATAATAATAATAATTCCATGGCACCTAATCACCATAGGTGCCCTAGGTGCTTTACATATTAGTATTACACTAGTAAAATACTAAGACAAATGCAGAAAAACAAAATGACAAAAGTTACAACTGAAAACAAGCTGATGCTAGACACACACACACATACACACGCATGCGCGCGCAGTATAATACAATAATGTGGAAACTTACAGTAAACTTTTTAAAATGCTAAGGGACCCACGTTTTTTGTTTTTGAATTTGTATGCGTTGTATCTGAAGAATTTTTTAAGTAGCTGTTTAAAGCAGAGTAATTTATTTATAAAAGTGTGGTTAGGAGCTTTGAAAAGTGTTGTCTTGTTCGACTTTTGTTTTGTATCCAGCGTTACTAGCGAAGTCGACTGTATTTTTGTTCTTACTTTTGTAATTTCAGACCCAGATATTCCAGAACGAAATCAGTCACTTCAGGTGAGTTTTCTACAGATTCACCTGGGTGTCTTTTTTTGGGTGTTCAGTTTGTATTTTTTATGAACTGTGTTGTAACAGTAAAAAGATGAAAATGTCTCAGAATGTTTGAGCAAATTTTCCAGACAGGTTCAAATTAAATGTTAAAACTAGTGATAGGGTGCAGGCCAGGAATGCTAGTGGAAAAAGCGTGGAAAGCAAGAAAAGTAAATGGAAAGTAAAGTACACTACCGTCTTCAGATCATACACCAGTACATAATTTTTTAAGCCCTTTTTTCCCCACTAAACAAGTTTTAAAAAAAATTGAACCATGCTTAACCCTCCATGGGCAATGGTACTGGTGACTGCATGCATCAGAGGGTTAAATGTTTAACCCTTTGAGCCCCATGGGTGCCTTTCCTAAATTTTGGAAGTGTTACTTAACGACTGTGTACCAGTTGCAGGAGGTGGATCGACCATGATAATTCAAGGTCAATCCACCTCCTGCTGTAGGGTATGGGGCTAAAAGGCTTAACTCATTCTACCCCAACACCGAAATCCTCAAATTTTGCCGTTGTCCTCTGAATACTGCAGTGTAGTGCAGGACACAGATCGACCATGATAGTTCAAGGGTGATGCCAGAATAGCTTGGCGCCCATAGGCGCCAAACTATTCTGGCATCACCCTTGAACTATCATGGTCGATCCTTATCTTGCTGGGGTGTGTCTGGGGTAGAATGAGTTAACCCTCATGCGCACGCAGCCACCGGAACTGTTAACAGTATCGGTGGCTGGATGCACAAGAAGATTAACAAGGTCACACCGTTGCTTTGCCCAGGTGGTGGATGGGGGCGGGGCAAACAAGGAGGGCATGATGGGAAGGTGGTCTAGCCGTGAGCTTGAAGAGCTGCGCGTGTTCTCGGCCCAGCTGTACGGCAAACATGTACGCATGGAGCGCAGTTTGGCAGCACAAGACAACGTTTTGCATCAGATGGAGGAAGAGCTGAAACAACATGTGCCGCGTACGCACGAGAAGGCGCTGTACCATCGACTTCATCACCGTCTGCAGAACATCAAGGTAACAGTAACGATCAGTCTTTTGATCGCTGGTCACTACATCAAGGAGGAGAAGAAAAACTGTATGCAGTGGATTATCCCAATATGCAAAGGCCATCAGTCTGAAGTTGGCTGCAGTTAACCTGTGCACAGATCAACAGCACCTGATGTCAGCCCAATGATCTTTTGCACACTGGGCATGCTCTTGAGAGTCTATGCCTCTTGTTAGCAGAGTTATCATCTGCTTAACTCATTCGAGACATGCTGCCTCCAGATATGCAGCATAAGCCGCGTATCCGGAGGCGGCACGTCTTGAATGAGTTAAGCCCTTCCCTACTACCTTGCGTACATTTTGTTTCTGAAATCTGTGTTCACTGAGCAACTAAAAGCCGCAGCTGTCCAAAGAACATGGTCACAGAGTGGTCTCAGCAAGAGGCATAGATTCTCATGAGCCCTGCAGTCACATGGGCTCATGAGGATCTGTGTCTCTTGCAGCTGGATCATGTTCATTTTTTCTCAGTGGTGAAAGGCTGCGGGTAGCACTTTTAGTCGCGTTGATTCCTGCAGGAATCGTCACTACAAAATACTTGACCGACAGCTGCAGGAAAAATCACAAGAAAAAGTGCTGCTGACAGCCAAAGGGTTAAACAGAGTTATTGTCTGCAAGGAGCATGGATTATTACGAGCTCTGTATCCTGTCATGCTGTCGTCTGTGATCCAAGTGAAGTCTATGACTGAGTGACAGTTTTCTGTGATACAGTGATGTTTTATTTCAAATTCAAATTCAAAAACTTTATTGTGTCAGTCTAGCTGACAAATTTTCTTTCGTTGGGATCACATGCGCGCGTACGGTTTTAGCCACATTATGACAATGGTGAAAAAAAACAAAAAAAAAAACAAAACAAAAAAAAAAACCAACCCACCACTACATGACCACAGTGTTAGTGGTATAGGAGTGAGTCTGCCACTGCAACATCTGAGGTGCAAGTTCCTCGACGGCGTCAACAAGGAGAGAGAGAGATACGCTAGTTAACACACTCTTCATTTAGGAGACGTATGGCCGAGGGTACAAAGCTGCCCTTGTAGCGTTTGGTTTTAACAAGAGGAGCCTTGAACCTACGGCCAGACGGGAGCTTTTAAAGGTGCTTAGAAAGGCAGTGGGAAGTGTCAGCTGCCAGCCTCAGGCCCTTGCGTATCATTCTCGTCCTGTAGAGGTCGTCAAGGCTCTCCAAGCTGCCCCCAACGATTTTCTCACTAAGCCTGATTATCTTATTCAGCTTCCTAAAGTTCTTCTCGCCCAGGGAGCCGAACCATGAGACAAAGAACGTAAGAAGGCTTTCTATAAAGCAGAGGTAGAACTGCCTGAGGATTTTGGGGCTCACATCAAAGGAACGGAGTTTGCGCAGCATATACAGTCTCCCTTGGGCTTTCTTAAAGATGAGGTCTGTGTTGTCGGTGAGGGATAGCCGTGAATCAATCAAGGTCCTTAGGTATTTGTAAACATCTGTGCGTGTGACAAAAGTGCCGTCAATCACCAGGGACTGAGGAGGTTGGCCCACTGCCAGGCTTCTGAAAGTCGACAACCATCTTCTCAGTCTTGCCAACGTTCAACTGTAGATGGTTGTTATGACACCATGAGACAAACTGACCCACTTCTGCAAAGTAGTCAGCATCTGAGTTTGACAGATCTACAATTGCAGTGTCGTCTGCAAAATTTGACATAGTGAGTCCTGTCATTGGAGCTGGTACAGTCATTTGTGAATAGGATGTAAAGGACAGGTGAGATCACACATCCTTGGGGGCTGCCCACGGATGTGGTGATGACGGAGGACATTAAGTTGTTTACGCGAACACACTGCATCCTTTCCACTAGGAAGTTCAAGATCCATAGGATCAGAGAAGGGCTGACATTCATGTGACGCAGCTTGTCGGCCAGAAGGTGAGGCCTCACCGTATTGAAGGCGCTGGAAAAGTCAATGAAGAGGACTCTGGCAAAGGACTTTGGTGTCTCCAAGTGACTGAGGATTAGGTGCAGGAGAGTGATGACTGCATCATCGACACCCCTGTTGCGGCGATATGCGAACTGTAGGGGGTCGAGCTGGTCGCTCGTCTGACTGAGTAGTCGACTCAGGACAAGTCTCTCGAGGCACTTCATGATGATAGAGGTCAGGGCAATAGGTCTGTAGTCATTGGGGCAAGAGGGTTTTTATTTCTTGGGAACTGGACAGATCAGGGAGTGTTTCCAGACTGATGGGATTGAGTTGGACGTGAGGGATGCGTTGAAGATCTGCGTGAGGACTGGTGCCAGTTGGGCACTGCAGGACTGCAGCACCTTACCACTGATTCCGTCTGAGCCTGGGGCTTTGTGTGGCTGAAGGCAGCGGAGGACCATCAACACCTCTTCCTCGCTGACCTCTCTATAACTCTGACGTCATCAGAAAGAGCCTGGAGTTCATCTCTGATGGTCTGCACTTCTGACTGGACGTTCACCTCAAACCGAGCAAAATGGTCATTTAACTGGTTGGAGAGCTGTAGGCTGTCATCACCATGTAGACCTGTGGTGGAGGCACTTTGTTTCTGCTGAGCCCCAGCCATAGCCTTCAGACCTTGCCACGCTTTGCGTAGATCACCTGTCACAAAGTGACTCTCCACCTTTTCTTTGAACTGACGTTTATTGTCTCGGATTTCGAAACAGAGCTGAGACTGCAGCTTTTTGTCCTCAATAAAGTCACCGCTAGCAAAAGCTCTTGCCTTTTGTTTCAATGTCCCTTTCAGCTCTTTCGATACCCAGGGCTTGTTGTTTGGAAAAACTTTCACCATCTTAGTTGGAATGACAGAATTCTCACAGAAACGAATGTAGCTTTGAAACGACATCTACAGTTTCCTCTAGCGACTTACTGCTGTCTAGGAACACTGACCAGTCTGTGCACTCAAAGCACCCCTAAAGTTGTGCCTCAGTGTCTGAAGTCCACTCCTTGACGATTTTCTCCACTGGCGGAACAGATTTCAACTTGGTTTTGTACATGGGCAACAAATGCACCACACAATGATCAGCAGTGCTGAGTGGAGGTTTACAGCTTTGTAGGAGAGGGCGATATTCCCGCAACATTTGTCGAGAATTTTGTCTTTTCTCGTCTTACAGTTTACATACTGATGATAATGAGGGAGGCAGTTGGAGAGAGAGCATTCATTGAAGTCCCCTAGAATAAACTTGGGAGCATCGGGGGAGTCAATCTCTTGCTGCTGCACAATGTCGGCTATAACATCAGCGGCCAACGTATAGTTTGCGCCAGGGGGGATATACACAACGGTAACAAACAATCTGCCAAACTCCCGCGGCAGATAGAAAGGGCGTAAGGCAAGGGAGATAACCTCAATGTCTTTTGTGCACAACTGATGTTTGACCTTGACATCTGTGCCAGATTACCTTGGCGCCTGGAAGCGCCAAGCTAATCTGGTACTACTCTTGAATTATCATGGTCAATCCACCTCCTGCAACTGGTACATAGTTGTTCAGTAACACTTCCAGAATTTAGGAAAAGCACCTGTGGGGCTCAAAGGGTTAAGTGCTTCACAGCAATAAACTCACTGCTTTTGACCTTCTCAGTGTTTGTCCCTGAGATTTGGTCTAGAAGTAGAACAACTCCTCTGACAGTGAGTCGGCTTCTTGTTTCTCGTGTTAAACCAATACAGTAATAGACTTTTCCGTTTTGATTTGTAACATTTGGAGATGCTTTGTCAATCGGTCTTGGTGATGGAAAAGGTGAGCTGCTTCACTGCCGAGGAAAATTAAACACCGACCAACTGCAAGAGGTATAAATCCTCGTGGGTCTCACGGTTGTTGTGGGGGCTCATGAGAATCTATGCCTCGTGCTGAAACCACTTCGTTTCCCTGATCCTTTGATGGCTTGGGAGCTTGGACGTTGAATTTATGATGATCAAAAAAACACAGTCTGCATGCACTGGCTGTGAAGGTGTTAATGATTCAGCCATCTGCACCAAGGTGATCGCTAAAGTTTGCAGATACAGCTCCCATTATCCCTGAGGATTTTTTTTTTTTTTTAAATGCCTATTGTCCTATGATGGCTACATTACAGATGAGGAGATAGATCAACCATTTTTGTTCAAGGATGGTGCCAGAATATTCTGGCACCACCTTTGAACTATCATAGTCAAACTAATTTCAAGCAGTAATGTATGTATTGGGATGAAAAGGGTTAAAGTTGTCTTGCCTCAGCTAAGATTTGTCCACCCTTTGCTTCCCAATTTATGTGAGTTGGCACTCACAAGAGGTTTTCGTTTGCCCCTGGTACAAGTCTGTGGAGCTGTACTACGTACAAAGGAGAATAGCAGAAAAGTCTTTCATTTTAGAATGTTCAGACTTCACAAGATAATTAGACCTTTTGTACAGCATTATTGTAAGACATTAAAAAAAAAAAGTAAAAGAGTTATTGCAAACTATTAGCCCTTAATTGTCTGGAACAGGCTGCTTTAACTCACTCAGCTCGACGCATGTATTTCCCAAATTTTAGAGGCGTCATCTAACAAACTATGCATCTGTTGCAGGAGATGGATCGACCATGATAATTCAAGGGTAGTGCCAGATCAGCTTGGCGCCAACAGGCACCAAGCTAATCTGGCACTACCCTTGAATTATCATGGTCGACCTATCTCCTGCTGTAGTGCATCAGGGCTGAATGGGTTAATATTTTAGTCCATGCGAGTTTTTTTCCCTCAGAACGTCTTTCATGCTTCACTCATTTTGTTTCAGGCAAGCCGAACAGAGCAGCAGGAAGAGTTACTGGTGCTGCAGGCCCGATTTCAGCGCCAACTTCAGCAGCAGCTCTACACGACCCCCTCCCGTCGTCTAGCCATCGTCCCACCTCTACCCCGACCAGCAACCACCCCCGAGTCTGTGGTCTCGGATGGACCTCCAAGTGTGGGCGCTGCATGTAGCCCAGCTACCGTTTCGCAGGTGGCAGTGGGTGGCGAGCAAGAAAACAGCCCCGATTTCAAGCGTGGTGGTGGTATTTGCAGTTTCAAGAAGAGCAGTATGAACAAACAGTTGCCTCTGGCATGGCAAACAGACATTATGATAGGCGGGGTCAGTGACTAGACATGCTCCAGCTCATCATTGTTGTGAATCCATGCAGCCCTGATGCAGTACAACAGGATATGTAATGACCATGATGTTAAGGGGTTGTGCCAGAACAGATTGGCGTCTGTAGGCGCCCAGCTGATCTGGCACCATCCTTGAAGCATCCTGGTTGATTTGTTTTCAGAACTACAATGCAGACTTTAGAGGAGACGTCTCAAACATTGGAATGTTGATCTTTTGGTTCAGTATGTTTAGAGAACTGTCATGTTGAAGCAGCTGACCAGCTCCTCTCCTCCCCCCCCCCCCCTCCCTTATCCCCTACCGCCCCTTAGAACCTGTTTTCATAGAATGAGCCAGGGATCTTGTGCCTGCTTTGGGCTGTGTACTGCTTTCTCACAAGTTGTCTTCATTGCAGAATACATTAGTGCTGATGTACATGGCCAGTGAAACAGAATCGAAAATCTTTTTTGCACAAAGGACGAGATTTGCTGAGTCTACAGATCATGTGACCATCTCCTGTTGATGTTCAATGTTTTTGCTTTGTGCATGCGGGTGTGTCAAGAGATTTATTAATTTTTTTTCATGCAAATGAGTTGTTCTCTTGTCATTAACAGATAATCTTTAGTCATAAGATTTTTTTGCAATGCATAACTTTACTTTGACAATTTAAATCAACGTAAGACATATTTTAAAATTGGAATCATGTCGAAGAAACGGTCACTCATCCAGTGCAGTTCATATGGGCAGGAGACATTAATTCTTATGACCCCCTTCAGCTGTGGTAGCTGATGAGAATCTATGTCACTTGTTGGAAGAGACAGCAGCTCTGGTTTCTTGGCTTTAAGGGAAATTGTCCATTTTAAGTGCATGACAGTCTAACTGCAGCATAGGCGGACTGCACTCTTTGTCCTTTTCGTTGACTGCTTGATTGCATCTTGTTTTCGCATGATGCTTTTGCTTGCGCAGTTTTCTCCTCCATTTTCTGATTTGTGGATAATGCCTGTTGCGGAAGTCATAATATAAACACACCATGATAATCAAATACCCCACTGCGCAGAATGTCTGTGTAGATTCCTCTTGTAAATGTATGTCTTGACATAGTGGTATTGCCCCACATTGATTAACCCATTTAACCCCACAGCCACAATTCTAAAATTTTGGAGGCATCACCTGACAGTTGGAGGAGATGGATCGACCATGATAATTCAAGGGCAGTGGCAGATTAGTTTGGCGCCCATGGGCGCCAAGCTAATCTGACACTATTTTTTAATTATCATGGTCGATCTATCTCCTGCTGTAAATCCCCCACCCGGGTCTGCCCTGGGGAACTTGGGTGGGGTTAGGTACTTTTTAGTTCCCAGGGTCACCCTGGTCAGCCCCACAGGGTGAGTTTTTCTCTCTATTCTGGGGCATGTGTTTCTGTCTACCCGAGGTCCATTCACCTGTATTTGCCTTTTTAAAACTCTCCCTACTGTTTGCACTGCCTGTAGCTCTTGATATTGGATGTGTGTTGCTAAATGGTCTTAGCTTTATTTAGGCCCCATGTGTTAGGTTTATTTAATGTATTGGACCGGCTGGCGACATACATTCAATGTTCTGTTTAGTTTTTTTTTCACAAGCAGTGCAGGCACGTCCTGAGAAAGCCTTGTTGCTGTCGGGACGTTAAGCAATGTACAATCAATCAATCCTGCTGTAAAGCATCTGTGTTCAATGGGTTAACCCCAAGTGCATGCAGCTACTGGTACTGTTTACAGCACTGGTGGATGCATGAACGATGGGGCTAATACAAACAGAACACAGCAAGTGTCCACTCAATTTGAACATCAAAGAGGAAATAAGTTCATAGTCTTGTTCTGTCATTTTGCCTGGACCCAGTGCCACCTAATACACTTCCCGTCACCCCCTTTTTTTAAGGGAACTAATTCCTGACAAAACACATGGTGATAGAATTTGTAGCAGCTGCTCTACTGCAGACATGCAACTATACATGTAGCTTGTTCGATCAGTCTCCAGAACTGTAATGCAGCCTTCAGGGGACAACTCCCTATGTGACCTGCTTGTTACCTTTAAATCACAAGTCCGTTTCACACCAGCGTTGTTTCGCTGTTCAGAATCCAATTTATTCTAGCGGTCACTTTAAACAGAAATCCATAATAAAATTTATGTTTCTGTATTCTATTGAAAATTGAGAGACTGCGCTCACGATAATGTATGTCTTTCGTTGGCAAGCATTTGCCACATTTTATCCTCTGATTGTGCTGTCAATTCTGTAAAGTTGACAACAATCGACAAGCGACAAAGATTCTCATGAGCCCCTGCAGCTGCATGGGCTCATGAAAGTCCATGCCTCTTTTCGGTGGCAAAGACCCACCAATACCTTCTGCTTAATGGTTTAACTCGTTCAGCCCGACGCGCGTATTTCCCAAATTTTGGAGGCGTCATCTAACGACCTGTTGCAGGAGATGGGTCGACCATGATAATTTAAGGATAGTGCCAGATTAGCTTGTCGCCTGGCCCTTGGCGCCAACAGGCGCCAAGCTAATCTGGCACTACCCTTGAATTGTCATGGTCGACCAATCTCCTGCTGTAGTGCGTCAGGGCTGAATGGGTTAATATCAATGGTGTGTTCATGTGTAAGCTCGTAACTAACACTTTTGTGGTGCCAGGAAAATCTGAAAGAATTGTTTACATTTGGGTTGGAATATGTTATCGGAGGCCTTTTTCTTAAGGCAGTAATAAGTATGTATTGTTAAGCTACAGTTTCAAGATTTCTTGAGAGGATCAAAGGAGGTAACCGCACCAAAACATGATTTTGTGTCAAAATGTCACTTACGGGATCGAGTGTGAACACCATTGATGTGTGGTCAAGCTGACAAATGTAATATGCATGGTAATCGTGCACTTTCAGACTGTGATGATACTAGATACCGGTGGTGTGCACGACTCGTGCTGATTTTTAATAGACAATGACATTTTTATTGTTTCTTTTTGTACTGGTGATTTTTCATGTTACGATTTGCAGCCTAAAATCATGTTGTTCACCATTTGAATGTCCGCAGCGCTTTTTGTTGCAATGATTCCTGCAGGAATCGCCACGACAAAAAATGCTAAAAACAGCCAAAGGGTTACGATAATGCTGATTTGTTGTGTGTTGTTTTACAGACAGAAATGTCTGGTTGTTTCTGTGGAAATGTCTTGCAAATTTGGTATACATAATCTTCTACAAGTAGTTAGAGCATAACAGGATTTTCCCCTGTATGTTGAAAGTGTTAACTCTTTCGAGACGTGCTGCATCCTGATTTGCATGCGTAAAGCCGCGAATCCGGATGTTCACATCTGAAAACAAAGAAAGATCAGCATTTGTTTGACAGATTTATTATACTTGCAGTTGGATGGTGTTCGGTTTTTCTTACAGTCAAAGGAATAATAATTTTTTTAAATACTACGATTTTAACCCGTAAAATCTTGAGGTTGATTTTTAAAAATTTGTTTGCTGTCCTATGAAGCTACATTACAGATTAGAAGATACATCAACCATTTTAGTTCAAGGGTGGTGCCAGAATAGCTTGGCGCCTGAGGTGCCAAGCTATTCTGGTGCCACCCTTAAACTATCATTGACAAATTTATTTTAAGGAAAGGTGTATCAGGATGAAAAGGGTTAAACAATATTAAATATTAGCGCTCACTACACAACACATGTGGGGACTTACTGTACATGCCCTTTTCTTGCAGACATCGACAATGTGTAATTTGATATCTTGCTTTTATTTGTATCGTGTAGATATTTTTACATTTGTTACTCTTTTATATTTTCTGTACCAGTGAAAATAAACAATGAGGTTTTTTTGCCAATGTGATACATCTAGACAAGTAAGGAGACCTAGGAACCTGTATCATTGCTCTCATCAATACAATCATTCTCTGTTTTATGCCCAAACTTCTTAACCCATTTAACTCTTTTGAGACGTGCCGCATCCGGATTCGCGGCGTAAAGCTGCGAATCCGGATGCGGCACATCTTTCCAAATTTTTTAGGTGCTACTTAAGTACTATCTACCTTTTGCAGACGATGGATCGACCATGATAATTTGAAGGGTAGTGCCAGATGAGCTTGGCGCCAAGCTCATCTGGCAGTACCCATGTATTATCATGGTCGATCCGTCTCCTGCTGTGGGATGTTGGGGCTAAATGGGTTAAACCAGATGTTGTTTGTAAATCAGATGTAGATCAAAACTGCACCAGTTTCGATCAAAAACGGTGGAGTAACCCTTTCACCGCCAGTGGATGCAAAATGATGTCTTTGAAAGGAGGGAAATTCAACACCGAATAATGATCAATGAACACAGATAAAAATTGGGTCAGCAAGAGGCAAAGAACCTCATAAGCCCCTGCATCTGCGGGGGCTTATGAGGTTCTTTGCCTCTTGCAGTCGAGTTTTGTTCACATTTTCGGGCAGCGAAGGGGTTAACCTGTTCAGCACCAGTCAATGCAGACTGTGTTTCTGTACAACTGCGGGGGCTCATAAGGATCTGTACATCTTGCAGTTGGGTGGTGTTAACATTCTCTCTGCACTGAATGGGTTAAAACACCAGACAAACATGCAGTGTCCCTTGTTTGTCCCGGAATTTAGTCCACCTTTGGCATCTACAGAGAGGCAGTTTTTGATATTATGATTTACAGAAATCATCTGTTGGCAGTTGTTTACTGAAGACTACATTACAGATCAAGAGATAGACCAATGGTGATAGTTCAGGGGTGGTGTCGCGACAGCTTGGCGTTTCTAAGCAGAAAACTGTTCTGGCACCCCGTTTGAACCATCGTGATCATTTCTTCTTGAGTTGTAGTGTATCGGAGCTGTATGGGTGAACAATATTATACAAATTCTTTCTTTGGTTGGATATCACGTGAGAAAACATAATTTGCGAGTCGCATGGATCTTGATCATTGTGAGGATACATGTACTACTATGTGCAACTGTTTCATCAAGCACAGGTTGGTGTTGTCATTTAATTTTACTGAGGCAATTTCTTTTTCTTGTTTAACTCGCACAGTAGACAGTTTCAGTAAATCAAAAGTTGGTGTTTGGAAGTGTATCAGAAGGTAACACAAGAAGTGGGATTAAAAACCTTTACAAATGTGATATCACATGTTTGTCCGGGCCTTTAGTTCACCGTTTTTGTCGAAATATGCATTTTTTACCTACTTCTAATCTTCGACAAAAAACATCTGTTGAAACATCAAGGCAAACCTTGTCTATTGACATTTCCAAAAACAAAATGATTCTTGTAAATACTACGCAGCTAAGCAGTGCCATAACATTGTAAGGTAGCTTCATACCTTTAGTATGTGGAGAATATTATACAAAAGTATACAAATATATGTACGCAGTGCTGTTACTCCATGGGCTTTAGAGTTTGTGTTTTCAACACACAAAATATACCGTTTAACAGATTTAGTCCTTGCACTCGAACAACATATAGATAACCATAATAATTTAACTGGGTCAGTGCCAGTTAGCGCAGACAGTGTTTCTGCAGTCTTCATTAATTAAACACCAACAAAGCCTAGAATTCCCAGGAAGGTGAATTCAAAGTGGTTTCAACAAGAGGCATAGATCCTCATGAGCCCCCACAGCTGCGTGGGCTCATAAGGATCTATAACCTCTTGCAGCTGGATGGTGGTCAAATTTTCTCGACACTGAACAGGTTAGAGATGGTGAAATGTTAGCTTTTCATCACTTGGCGGCATTGCCATTGAACCACAGTAGTTGATCTGTCACTGTAATGTAAAATTTGATAGCGTTTGTGCGTTGGAAATACAAAATTGACAGCACTTGGCAGTCTTTTCACGGTGCCACTGCAGGAGTTAATTTTCTTTAATCCTTTGTCTATCGGTAGCAGCTTTTGTCAAGATGATTCCTCTAGCAGGAATCACCTCGACAAAAGTTGCTATCGACAGGCAAAGGGTTAAATATTTTACCGCTGAACGGGAAATTTATTTTCATCTCCTTGCAGTAGCCTGTTCATTTTTGTTAAATGTGCCAACTAAAAACATGGAAAATTGTGTATCATCGATTTAATAAAATCAAATGTTCTCACACGGTTAGCATGTGACTAAGAATAACAATAGGAAATCTTTATCTTTCGAACAGAAATTACCTCCCTGGTGCATGCTGCTGCCCATACTGTGTACGGTACTTGTGGCTGCATGCACTAGGGGGTTAACCCTTTGGCTGTCAGTAGGGCATGTTGTCGAGGTGATTCCTGCAGCAAAAGGGTGAATGGCCATGAGTGAAACATGTTGCTTAGAAGAAGAAAAGGTTATGTGTAACAACACAGTAGAGGTAGTATTTCCAGTGCGCAAAAGGTTGTCGAACCGACGTCGGCTGCCTTTGGCCTGTGGGCCAACAGCGTCCAAAGTCGGCCCCATGGCCTTTTGCACATTGGTATTAACAGTACGTTTTACTGATCTCTAAAAATCTTGTGACTTGCCTTTCACCACACCGGTTGTCTTTCTCGATTTTCTTTCTGTGGAGACAACCAGTGTGGTCTTTCGCTTTTATTGTGAAATATAGTGATTTTTGTAGGTGAGCCTTGTTGGCTCTGCCTTCAGTTCTTTGTTCAGCTGGTCCACGTAGGCTTGCTGTGCTTGAATTTTTGCTACTGCTATCACCATCCGTATTATCAACTGATTCTGTTCGCTCCATCGCAATGTGCAAAAGGCCGCCGGGCCAACGTCGCCCGCCATTAGCCCGCACACAGCTGTGCGCGGGCCAACGGTGGCCAACGTCGACCTGATTGCCTTTTGTGCATTGGGATTATTATGCTGGACAAGTTTTGTTATTTCTGCCGTTGTCTGGCAAAAGACAGCGTGTCCACTTTGAGAAAAGCAAGATTTTGATTGCATAACAATGAAAATCTCGCTTTTCTGAAAATGAACCCACTTACTTTTGCCAAATAATGGCAGATTTTCATCCTCATCCTAGTATTCTTTGATTATCATCAGCGTCATCAACTGAATCAGTTTGCTTACTTACGCTGAAGATGCTTTCTCATTGTTACAGTTATTGTCATAAAATCCTTAACTCATTCGAGATGTGCCGCTTCTGGATACACGGCTTAGTCATGTATCAGGAGGCGGCACGTCTGGAATGAGTTAATGGAAATCGTCATTATCATCATTGTTATTAATTTGTTATGCTGGGCATGCTTCATTTTTATCAAAAGTTATAACATTTTTTTAAAACATGTTTTATCATTTGTTTTGAGCTTGAAAGGTTCATATTTCTACATTTTAATGACATACTTCTGCATGGGAGTTGTTGAATTTTTTTCCTGCAGATTTTAACATTTTGCTAGCAGAAATTCTTTGTTTAGAAATATTTGTTTTCAAGATTGCATTGTCGATACAGATTATACTCATACCAGAGACAACGTTCAATAGCTGCTCATACATATTTGCTTATACATCACACTCATTGCTTTATCATACTGTCGTTTTCATTTACATTTCATTGTTGATGGAGCGCCTGAGGAAAAGGGATGTAAATGAAGCCAGCAAGAGGCACAGATCTTCATGAGCCCCCACAGTTTGCGAGGGCTCATGAAGGTCTGTGCGTCTTGCAGATGTACGGCTTTTGCTGCAGGATTTATCTGCTTTGTTGATTTCCAATGTTACAATCAGTGCCATGATAAAACAAGTCCCTCTGACTTTTCCTGTTCAGTGTTCTATAATAAATAAAGATTGGAACCATCGTCTTTTATGTTTTCATTCGTTGGTGTTTTTTCTTGTTGTGTTTTTGTTTATTGCTTTCTTGTCTGTTTTGTTTAGATTGTCTATCATGCGTTTCCTACTTACGTTCGCACACACACACTCACATGCACGGACTATGCGCACACATACACACTTGCGCACACACACAAACACTGCACATGAAGTTTGGAAGAAGTCGGTATTTTGTTCATCTCTTGCACAAGAAATAATTCGGCATTCATTTCTCACACACACATGCACACACAATTCATTTCTTATTCTTGTCAATGCATTAGCTACCATCATAGTCTTTATGTATTTAACCTCTCACTGCCAGTACCAATTAACCCATTTAGCCACAAGTCCCTACAGCAGGAGATGAATTGACTGTCATAATTCAAGGGTGGTGCCAGATTAGCTTGGCGCCTGAAAAGCTAATCTGGCACCACCCTTGAATTATCACAGTCAATCCATCTCCTGCAACTGGTACATAGTCATTAGGCAGCACCTCCAAAATTTGATATGGGGGCCAAAAGGGCTATTGCACATTGTGTTTCTAAAGTCCTGGTTTATTAGTTAGTTATTGGGGTTTAACACCGAGCAGGCGACAAAGGTCATCTCACGGCGGCCTGGTTTATTGCACGCCAAAGCGCCCCCAACCGTCCAATAAACAGCCAGGGATATAAAAGCGTTTCAGCAAGAGGCACAGATCCCCATGGGCCCCCACAACTGCGGGATCTATGTCTCTTGCAACTGGATCGAGTTCACTTTTCTCAGCAGTCAAAGGTTTAATTTGTTACATATTCCATTCACCGCGATTCCGGCCCCGCCTCTTTCTTTTACACGTTTTGCCACTGAACAGTAACAACAAAACAGTCCTATTTCCACACTAACGCAAACCTCCCTCCCCCACCTGGGTCTACTCTGGGGGACTTGGGTGGGGTTAACTACTTTGTAGTTCCCAGGGTGGGATTGTCTCTCTTTTTCTGGGGCATTTGTTTCGGTCTACCATTGGTCTGTTCACCTGTATTTTTCTTTTTCACACTCTTTACTGTCTGCGTTGCCTGTGATCCTTGATGCTGGACTGTGTGTTGCTAAATGATCTGCTGCACCCAAGAGATGATAAGTTGAGTTTGCGGTTAATGCAGTTTTTATGTATCATTTCCCTGCTCATATTTTGTAACTGTAATTATTTTTTACTTTCTGAGAAAGGCTTGTTGCTGTCTGGAGGCTAAGCAATGTACGCAACCCTCCCTCCCACAAATCCCCAACTTCCACACAAAATTAGTCGTCGTTGATCAAACGGGTTGGCTCCTTTCTGCGAAAAGGGGACGTGGCGAATGGCAGGAGACGTCTATACGCCACCACACAGCCTATAATGGTGGCCACAATGATGGCACAAGAGGTGGCGAACGTCACCCTGGGTCCCCACGCATCGTACACTTGCGACACAAAGATGGGGCCTAGCGTCCGCGCCAGGCTGCCTGTTGCCGTGAGGTACCCCATCCACAGACCCTGTGAAACAACGCGCAAATCAGTAGTTTAACTCATTTTACCCCAAGACAAAAATCCACAGATTTTGCCGTTGTCCTCTGAAGTTTGCAGTGCAGTGCAGGACACAGATCGATCATGATAGTTCAAGGGTGATGCCAGAATAGATTGGCGCCCATAGGCGGCCCAAGCCAGGCTATTCTGGCATCACCCTTGAACTATCATGGTCGATCCATATCTTGCTGTGGTGTGTCTGGGGTAGAATGAGTTAACCCATTGTACCCAAACATTTCAACTGCGGTACACTTCTGGTTATCTTCGCCGGCTCAGCTCGGTAGAGACAACGAGTGTGTACGACTGACAACAGTACCCGTCAGCCTCTGCGCGCGGCTTCAGGATACCGAGGCCGTATCTGCATGCGTATAACACGTACAGTATTCCGGCTCCCATTGGGATGCCCTGTGAGCAAAAGGTATCCGGCCGACATCAGCCTTAGATGGCCGGCGCTGCCGTGCGGGGCGCGGGCCAGCTAAGGTTGACGTCACCCGGGGGACCTTACCAAGTGACAGGCACTACAATAACGCGATCTTTTACTGAGTAATGCTTGATGGCTCCCGGTTAGCGCGATATTTATTCTATATAAAACTGAAATAAAAAAGAAATTAAAAAAAATTACCTATGCTAACGACAAGGCCAATTGTGATATAATCGGCAGTCTCCAGCTAATCTTTGACTCAGACCATTTCCTGAGCTCAGTTAACTGAATTCAGCGCAGTGTTCGAAGAAAAAAGCTTTCTGCTGAATACACATCAGACCACGTAATCGGGAATTGCTGGTAAGGTAAAAAATAAAATAAAATAAATAAATTGTTACGACCAGGGGTCAGTTGCACGACTGAGATTACGTAAATCCTGCGCAAACCACTAAGCAAGGTGCTTCGCTGTAGCGTATCCAAGCTCGCACAGCCCGAACGGAGACTGAGCACCATAAGTACCAAATTGACTACATCATGGTGAAGAGACGCTTCCAAACCAGTGTGAACATTGCCAAGACAAGAAGTTTTCCAGGAGCAGACATTGGAAGCGACCATGACTTAGTGATGATGACCTTCCGACTGCGCCTAAAGAAGGTCAACAAGCAGGGTCCCACAAGAATCAAGTTTGACCTCGAGAAGCTGAAAGACCCAGAGGTAGCGGAAGCCTTCCAGGCAAAGATAGGAGGAAAATTCGCACCACTGCTACTTCTAGGTGCAGAAGACACGGATGTGGACACACTGATCGACACATTTAACACTGCTGTAACCCAAACAGCCAGTAAGATCCGTGGCAAACACCGACAAGCAAAGAAACCTTGGGTTACAGCTGACATCTTTGCTCTATGTGACAAGCGTCGATAATTAAAGAAAAAGAAATCAGAGGTAGGAGCTAAGCAATACAGGAAAATTAACCAGGATATCTAGAAAAGCACGAACTTTCAAGGCAAATAATAAGTGGATTAAAGATCAGTGTACACGTAGAAGAAATTCTGAACAAAAATAATAGCAAAAAAGCATACCAGCTGCTGAAAGACCTTACTAGTGTAAAACAAGGACGCTCCTCGATCTTTCAAGATAGTGAAGGGAACTGTCTTACGGAAGACCAAGACATACTGAGGAGATGGACAGAGTACTGCTCAGATTTGTACAACCACCGAGCTACAGGGGACCCAGGCATACTTGCCAACCCACCCGTGACCAACAATGGCAACTATTCCATCCTCCGAGAAGAAGTAGAGGCTGCAGTGAAGTCGCTGAAAAACGGGAATGCAGCAGGAGCAGACAACATCCCTGCAGAGCTAGTCCAAGAAGGGGAAGAAGACATAATAAGCGCCTTAATAACTGATCTGCAATAAGATCAATCTGCAATAAGATCTGGCAGTCAGGGGATTGGCCCACACCATGGACCCAATCACTTATAATAACTCTCCCCAAAAAAGGCAATTTACATCAATGCCAGAATTATCGCACGATCAGTCTTATATGCCACCCAAGCAAAGTCATGTTAAAGATCCTACTGAACAGGCTGAAGCCACAGGCAGAGGAAATCATAGCTGAGGAACAGGCAGGCTTCAGACCAGGGCGCAGCACAACTGAGCAGATCTTCAACCTGAGAGTTCTATGTGAGAGGTACCTCTAGCACCAGCAAGACCTCTATCATGTCTTTGTGGATTTTAAGAAAGCGTTTGACAGGGTGTGGCATGAAGCCCTTTGGTCCACCATGAAGCTATACAACATCAATGCCAACCTGATCAAAGTCATAGCAAACCTTTACAAGGCCACTAGCGCAGTCTGCTTCAACGGCAAAATAGGAAACTGGTTTAGGACTACAGTCAGAGTCAGACAAGGCTGCTTGCTCTCAACTACTCTTTTCACCCCACCCGGGTCTGCCCTGGGGGACTTGGATGGGGTTAGGTATTTTTTAGTTCCCAGGGTCACCCTGGTCAGCCCCACAGGGTGGGGTTTTCTCTCTATTCTGGGGCATGTGTTTCTGTCTACCCTTTGTCCCTTCACCTGTATTTGCCTTTTTAAAACTCTCCCTACTGTCTGCACTGCCTGTAGCTCTTATTGGATGTGTGTTGCTAAATGGTCTTGGCTTTATTTAGGCCCCATGTGTTAGGTTTATTTAACGTATTTGACCGGCTGGCGACATACATTCAATATTCTGTTTATTTTATTTTATTTTTTTTCACAAGCAGTGCAGGCACGTCCTGAGAAAGCCTTTTTTCTGTCGGGACGTTAAGCAATGTACAATCAATCAATCAATCAAACTCTTTTCAACATCTTCCTGGAAAGAATCATGACAGACGTTCTGAAAGATCATGAAGGAACTGTCAGTATTGGAGGCAGAACAATCACGAACTTGCGCTTTGCGGACGACATTGATGGCCTTGCAGGAACAGAGAAGGAGCTAGCTCAGCTGGTGGAAAAGCTGGACAGTACAGCCATTGCGTATGGGATGGAAATCAGTGTAGAGAAGACCGAACTGATAACAAATAACACCAGTGGCATTGGCACTGACGTCATAATTGGAAGCTAAAAACTGGAAACAGTTAATAAATTCAAATGCTTAGGGGCCATTGTGACAGATGAGGGATCAAAACCAGAAATACTGTGCAGGATTGCGCAGACAACAACAGCACTGACAACTTAAAGATTGAAGACCATATGAAAGGACAGAAAATCACGCTTTGCTCCAAGATCAGACTGATGCGCTCCTTAGTCATCTCAGTGTTCTTGTATGCCTGTGAGTCATGGACCCTCACCGCAGACCTTGAAAGGAGGATACAAGCCACTGAAATGAGATGTTTTCGAAGGCTGCTTGGCATTTCATACATAGATCACATCACGAACGAGGAAGTGGGAAGCAGAATCAGGCAAGCCATCGGGCCCTATGAAGACCTATTAGCCATTATGAAAAATGAATATTTCTCTAAAATATATATTTTTTCGAAAAATACTTACCGATGACATTACTACTAGGAAGCTTCGCTTAGCATATCAATTTTAGCCCCCAAAACTTACTGTTACTCTCAATAGGGGAGGCAATCACTGGGATGCCGTTACCAGGGCACCCCGAGTGGCCTCCCGTACTACGGTATCCGTAGCGCACTCACCCTTTCCCGCCAGTATCTGAGCCTTAGCTCCACCGCGGCAAGCGGGGTAGGAGGGGGGGGGGGGGGGGACCTCTGAGTAATGTCATCGGTAAGTATTTTTCGAAAAAATACATTTTAGAGAAAAATTCATTTATTTTTTTCAAAAATCATTACCGATGACATTACTACTGACTAGAATAGCGAATAGGAGGCGGGTGCCGCAAGCTAGGAACACCTCCCATTGCCCGCGCTAACCGCGCATTATCGAGGCCTCTCCCCGGCTACGTGCCCACTTCCGACAATTTTAGCTAGGCGTACCTATGGCGCCTGAGGCGCCGGGAGGGAGTGCTGCGCAGCCGAGATGTCCCCCACTCAAGGCCAAGGTTGGTGCGCTGGCCGGATAGATCTCGTAGGTAGAAGCGGGCGAAGGTACAGCCCGTCAACCCACGGCTGCCACAATATCCCTCACTGCACAGTTTCGGTGAAAGGCGATGCTCGCCGCCACTGCTCGGTCTTCATGAGCCCGGATCCGCATTGTTTTAGCTTGCTCTGGGGAGAGCTCTTAGTAAGCCGACCGAATCACCCAGCGTAGCCAGGACGAGATTGTCTGTGCCGATATGACCCTTCTGCCCGGAGCCAAGGGCAGTAAAAGGCGCGAGCGCCCTTGTCTTAGTGGCTTAGTTCTGCGCAGGTACATTTTTAAGGGGCCTGACAGAGTCCTGTAGGCAGGAGTCCCATGGCTGATCCGTCGCCCTGAGAGGTCGGACGATTACGACTTGTGGGGTTGACGCTGGAAGGCGGTTCTTTGCCAAGAAGGGCGGGTCCGTAATCAGCTGTACCGACCCATCGGTCCTGCGTTGGCAAGAGGGGCGTATCGAAAAGGCATGAAACTCGCTAACCCGCGACTCGACCATGCTATTTCAAGGGTAGTGCCAGGCGCCAAGCTAATCTGGCGCTCCCCTTAAATTATCATGGTCGACTAATCTCCTGCTGTAGTGCGTCAGGGGCTAAATGGGTTAACTATGTCATAAGATCCATGCAGTGACATTAATTGTGCCTATTTTAATGTTCTGGGGGAACGCCTACAAAATGAACGATTGATCCGACCGTTGTAACAGTTTGTATCATTCTGATCAACAGCCCCCAAATCCCTGCCAAACGTACAATTCAGGAAACAAGAAAGGAAAAAGACTGTACAACAGAACCTGTTTTGAGTGCTGTTTAGAAATCAACAGTCATTAAAGATCATCATTTGTTCGGCTATAGCCACATAAATCAACCTCTTTACTCATCACCTGTCATAAAAGACCATCATTTAGGGGGCTGTAGCCACCTATACGATGGTCATTAATGACAGGTGACAATTTTTGCCCTTCAAGAATGTTCTTGAAAGAGCTCCTGCCTTTTGACACCACTTTTTTCCTTGCAAAATACGCTGGTTCTACTGTATAATCCCCCAGTAAGCAAAATGTACTCTAAACAGTGAATAATTGTTATATCCCGTCCCCCCCCCCCCCCCCCCCCCGCCAACCCAACTCTCCTTATAATACACGTCACCCCACACTGGATGTCTCCCGCCATGAGATGGCCTTAGTCGCCTGTTTGCTGTTAATTAAATCCTATTATCTCCTTGATTTGCTACCGATCATCAGAGGTAGCAATTCGAAATGGACAACCAGTGTGATGCAAGAATTTCTCAGAGTGACGTCACTATTTCTTGTCAAACGCAGCTTTTGTTAATGTAACTTGATAGTAGGTTACTACAATGACGTCTGTTTTTCAGTTTTCTGGGATTCCCGTCAATACGGCAGTAGACACGTGGATCTTTGCAATTTAGTTGACCAGGGCGAAGGAAGAAGCAAAGCTGCATTTGAAAACGCCGATGTGTTTTATCGGTTACAATTTTAAAGAGCGAATTTGTGTCTTGTTTTCTCCCCCCCCCCCCCAGTGCGCAAAAGGCCATCGGGCCGACGTCAGCCCAATGGCCTTTGCGTACTAGGTTGTAATTAATATTTTGAATAATTGGTTTCCTGTTTAGCGCCTAGAGCTCTATAGTTTGAGGTTAGGCGCTGTCCAAATACTCATTATTATTATTATTATCAGTGCAATAATTTGGGAAAGTTTCTCGCGATATATTATATGGCCTCGACCGACTCAGGAATTAAAATCCGAACACCGAAAATGCCTCGCGTCACGGAAAACAGTTGGCATTTTAGCGTATTTTCTCGTTATGAATTAGCTTAGCTGTCCGATTACTGTCTTGCCAATATGATTGCGCTGACAACAAATAAGCATGTATGTCTCAAATCAGTCGTAACTGTAAGCTCCGTAACCTACCGCATCAGTTCAGCCGTTTGACTCACAGGTGCGTCATAGCAATATGTATCCACAATGTGAATCAATGTACAGTAAGACCGTTATTTGAAAAAACCCAGTGTGTCCATTTTGTTAATAATAATAATAATTAATAATTACGGTATTTGTATTGCGCTTATCTTATAATAATTATAACTCTAAGCGCGCACTCACAATTCGCGCACGCATGCGCACGCTTTAGACAATGACTCACGTACCACAAATAGTGAAATACATTACGACGGTCAGCTTGCGGTGGGGGTTGTGGTGATATAGTGCTAAAACTGTTGAAAGAGGTGAGTTTTGAGGGCGGACTGGATGGAGGAGAGAGAGTGTTTCTGACGGAGAGAGAGTGGGAGAGTGTTCCAGGTGGATGGTCCGTAGACGGAGAAGGAGCGGGGGCCGAAAGTGTTGAGTTTGGTGCGAGGGATGTGGAGGCGGAGAGGGTCGGAGGCAGAGAGGAGGGAGCGGGAAGGTGTGTAGGGGTGAAGTAAGTTGGAGACATAGGCAGGAGCGCAGTTGTTCAGGGATTTGTAGTAGAGAGACAGAATTTTGTATTCACAAACCATATAGGTGAGGCTAGCGCTGGCAGAATTGTATGCAAACCAAGGGGAATCACAGCGCTGGACAGACAACAGTTAGATCTAGGGCAGGGGATCTAACTGTTGTCTGTCCAGCGCTGTGATTCCCCTTGGTTTGCATAGAATTTTGTATTGGATGCGTTGGGGGATGGGGAGCCAGTGAAGGAGTTTGAGCAGGGGTGTGATGTGGTCGGATTTTTTCTTTCTGAGGACGAGGCGGGCAGTATTGTTTTGGACGCGTTGGAGAGTGAAAGTGGTGGAGTGAGGGAGGCCGACATTGGCCAGCTGGCCTTTTGCGCACTGCGACAACACTTACTTGAGGCTGCGGTCCCAGGACTTTGGAGTACAGCGTGTATGTCATGACATTGCAGATGGGGTAGCCCACAGCTATGGCGGCCGTGCCCACGAGGAACTGAGCCAGTTGGACACGCGGCACCTGCCCGCACCAGCCAAAGTTCCAGGGACAGCCTTCTGGAGCTGTCGTCACATTGTCATTTGTGGAATTGGGACCATACGTCGTAAACTCGTTTGTCGAGTTTGGACCAAACGTGGTAAGATGCGTTACGTCCGTTGAGTTTGGACCAACTGTCATGACGTGTGTAGAATTTGGACCAGCGGTTGTGACGTCAGTCGTGACCTCTGTAGTACCAGCGGTTGACACCTCCGTAGTGACCTTTGTAGATGTAGCACCAGTGGTTGTGACGTCAGTCGTGATCTCCGCAGTCTTATGACCAGCAGTTGTGACTTCTGTCGTAGAATTTGGATTAGGTGTTGTGGCGTGTGTAGAATTTGTACCAGCGGTTGTGACGTCAGTTGTGAAATGTGTTGAATTTCGACCAGTGGTTGCAACGTCGTTTGTGACATGCGTTGAACTTCGACCGGCGGTTGTGACGTATGTTGAGTTTCGAGTAGCGGTTGTGACGTGTGTTGAATTTCGACCAGCGGTTGTGACGTCGGTTGTGACGTGTGTTGAATTTCGACTGGCACTGGTGACGAGCGTATAGTTTGAACCACCTGTAGTGACGTTTGTAGCTTGTGCAGAATTTGGACGAGGTGTAGCTAGCGCTGGACTGCCGAACTGTATCGAATGCGGCAAGCTAGCAGGATCACTGAGGACCGGTGACGGATTTTTGAACCTTTGATTGAAATCGCTCGGCAGTGCAGCCAAGACAAGGTGCGAATGCTGTAGATCGTTGTAACCGATTGTCATCGGTGAGGGGTCGTGGGTTGGTTTCACTGTCATGGGTGTATATACAGCTGGAACGAAAACCACACACGTATGTGATACATGTACAATATGCTGATCACATTCGAGACATGTGCATGCGGATACGCGTCTTAATGCCGCGTATCCGGATGCGGCACGTCTCGAATGAATGCCATCATTTAACCCTCATGCACAATTTTCTACAGCTGGGAGGCTTTTATTTCTGACCCGTTTAAACCTTTTCAGGCGCCAAGGTGATCTGGCACGATCCTTGAACTATCATGGTCCATCCATCTGCCGCTGTAGGGTGCCATAGGCGCAAGAAACTTAACGGTATTTCCCACCCCTCTTTCAAAAGTTCGAACTCGTTTGCCAATCTTTGGCAGGTACATTCACTCACACACACACACACTCACTCACACACACACACACACACACACACACACACACACACACACACACACACACACACACACACACACACACACACACTCACACACCAGAACTACCGCCCCTTCGCCCAGGCGGCCAATCAATTCCTTCTGTTGTTGTCACGTGCTCTTCCGCAAACTAATCAGTGAAGCTTTTTATGCCACCTGCTCGCCAGGCGACCAATCATTGAACCCGTTACCGGGCCACGCGCTCGCCGACCCGACCCGCGATCAATTTTAAACAAGTGTGTCGCATGTTCAACTTACGTGCAACGCCTCGCACGGGCAACTCGTGGCCCCACGGCAGAAAGATGAAGAAACCGAGGAAGCAGAAGACGTAGCCAGCAATTAGGAGCATGCGGTCATCAAATCTGGGGAGGGGGGAAAATCGACAATTTCAGATCTTACCCCACTCACTGCTGTTGCAAAACGAACGCCAGCCAAATGCGGAAAGAGGTATAGATCCTTATGAGCCCCCCCCCCCCCCACCCGCAGTCGCGGGAGCTCATGAGGATCTATACCTCTTTCCGCTTTCATTCGTCTTTGAACTCTGTTTGGTTCGTCAGTCAGTCTTTGTTGGTTTCCGAAATATAGTTCGTGTCCACTGGCAGTAACTGAATAAGGGATTAATTTAATACAGTAATTACACGTGCATCAAAGTGAAAATGATCACGAAACGACGAAAATTTGTCATAGAAAAAAGTAAATTCCAGAAAGTAATCAAGTCGGGTGTCACGATCCACGGTCGATCCATCTCCAGTTTTAGTGTGTAGGTTTAACCCCTTGTGCATACAGACACTGGTGATGTAAACGGTACGGATGGCGGTGTGCACAAGGTGGTTAACCCCTTCACTGCCAGTGGAAGCAGATAACGTTTATGAAATCTTTCTTTACTTCCGCGCCAGAGAGCCCCATCCGTCCCAAAGAACATGGCTACAAAGTGGGTTCAGCAAGAGGCATAGATCCTCATGAGCCCCCGCAACTGCGGGGGCTCATGAGGATCCATGCCTCTTGCAGCTGGATGGGTTTTCACTTTTTCTCGGCAGCAAAGGGGTTACCGGCCAGCTTACCTGCGTGAGATGATCTTGACCACAATGAAGACGCCGATAGACAACACCCCGCAGGTCGCTAACAAGATGCCCATGTACAGGGATGCCTGAGGCTTGGTCCAGCCGTACATGTCCATCACCAGCGGCGTGCCTATCCTGTCACACACACACACACACCACAGGCATGGGATGATCATTGCGGAATCGATCCCCTCTTAACACGGGCAGTTTTAATAGATAGCAGGGGCGGATCAGTTACCTAGAGGGGAGGGGTGGGGGTGGGGGTGGGGTTCCAACTTTTTATTTGTGACCTTCAACCTGATACAAGAGGCCTCCCCGACGCTAGACCTTACCTTGCTTCCAGGGGCCGAAAAATCGAAAAGCGCGGGGGGGGGGGGGGGGGGGGGGGGGGGGGGGGGGGGGGGGAGAAGACGCGTGCGTTGCGTGTTAAGACTCTTACCGTTCGCCACAATATCAAAAAACGCGGGGGGGGGGGGGGGGGGGGGAGAGAGAATGTGTGAAAACTCGCCAAAATTTTAAACATGGGGGGGGGGGGGGGGGGGGTCCAAACACTCCAAAAAGGGACTCTGTTATGGCATTTTTAAAAAAAAATCGGGGGGGGGGGGCCGGAAGCCCTGGAACCCCCACTTACCACCCCCAGATCCGCCCCTGGATAGCACCAATGACCACGTGCCTGGGATGATCGTTTCGTGTTCGGTCACTTCTTATCACCGTGGCCCTGGCGATATCCCAATGCGCAAAATGCCATGGGGCCGACGTCGGCCCGCGCACAGTCGTGCGCGGGCCAACGGCGACCGACTTCGACCCGATGCCCTTTGCGCATTGAGAAATAACACCAACGGTGCTGTTTACTACTGCCCGTGTCAAGAGATGACCGACTGCGCAACGATGATCCCATGCCTGTGGCACAGACGGAGAGACGGACATGCAAAAAAAAAAAAAAAAAAAATAAAAATAATAATAACAAACAGTGAATTATCTAGGCGTTAAGCTGATCTTGCAATACCTTCCCCTATAGTAGCATGGAGCGGAACTGTTATTTTACGTCGCAATTCCGACTCACTTTTTGGTCACATATCCGCTTCTTTGCAACAGCACAGGTCGGTCACTATGCGACTACGAATTTTTGGTCACAGAGCCCTCCGGCGACCAAAAAGAGTGCGGAGATGCGACGGTCGCATCATGGTCACATGTAGGTTTCATTTGCGACGGTCCCAGTATGGTTACGTTTAGGTCTTAGTTATGACGGTCACTGAATAGTCGCAGCAAGGGCTCACAGGGTCGGTCACAGGATGGTCGCATTTGGGTTTCATTGTGACTCCAACATTTTCCCTAATTTCTTTGCTCCTCAAATAATATTTGCATACGTAAAATTATTACAAGAGTCAAGCCTGAGTCAAACAGGCATTCTTCTACAAAGAGGCACACTGTAAAATGCATTACAAATGACTCCTTGGGCAAAATGTGAATCTAGTCTATCTAAAGCTTCGGCTTGACAGATACTGTCACGAAAAGAACAATCTGAAGAAAAAACTAACAACTGCAAACAAACCAAACATACAACTGTAAATATGACCAATTGTGTTTAATTATTCTTGATCATTTATAACAGTAAATATATACTTTCTTTTCTCGTTATGTCTTTTACACTCACTGAGATTCAAGCTTTGTATCACACTGCTATATTATGGCCATGCTCGAAGAAAAGTATCCCCAGGAAGCATACACCGACGGATCAGCCACATATGAAGTTCAGAATGGAGGGGCTGGGGTGTACATTCAGTATCTAAACGGAAAATGGCAGGCAGAGGCAGTACCAACAGGTCTTCACTGCACAAATTACAGAGCTGATGTGGAAGCCCTGCTCCACGCCGCAAACACCCTGAGTAGCACTGCAGACCCTGAAGCCCAGATTGTCTTCCCGACTGATGCCATGTCTGTCCTTGCAACAGCAAGCAAACTGCCACGTTTACAAGAGGCACTGCAAAACATCAAGTGCACCAGACTGGTGCTGCAGTGCATCCAGTCACACTGTGGCATCTACGGCAATTAAGAAGCTGGCAGAATGGCAAAATTAGGTGCGGGGAAGAACAAGATGAAAATGGAGTAAGCTTCACAGAGATGAAGACCATCATTAAGTCTGTGTACAGACCACCACAACGGCCCCAAGACAGTTACCATCAGTTGTCCAGACAAGAGCAGGTGACTCTCTTCCGTCTGAGGACCGGGCACAACCGACTCAATTTCCACATGCACAGACGCTTCCACCTCGTGCCATCTCACCTGTGCCCTTGTGGAGAAGCAGAGCAGACCACATCCTCCAGGACTGAGGGAACCAAAAGCTGCTGAGGGAGAAGATATGGCCGAAGCCCGCCACTCTACAAGAGAAACTGTACGGGCCTGTGGAGGCGCTACAGAAGATCACGAATTTCATTTGGAGAGCCAAACTCCAAGTTTGACGGCATTCGAGAAGAAAAAGAAGAATGGTTCTAAAAAAAAAAAAAAAAAAAAAAAAAAGAAGAAGAAAGAAGCTTAGTCCCGCATGGCTTCTCATTTTTAGTCAGTAGTTCGGTACAATTTACTGGTGTGAATTGTTTGGAAGATGCTGCCTTAATGTTCCTGCACCATACGATCCAATAGATTAACTTTAGAAAAAGTGTGAGAATGCAACAAGACAGCTACAGTTCACAGTTTTAAACCGGCATTATGGTGAAGAAATTAAAATTCTGTAAGATAATTTAGCTAACTCATTAAAGCTAATCCATTTAAGGGATCGTGGTGTAGGGGGCCGAGCCAGAGACAAGTGGGTCCGAGCATTTTTTGTTGGTGCGAGAGAGAGAGAGAGAGAGAGAGAGAGAGAGAGAGAGAGAGAGAGAGAGAGAGAGAGAGAGAGAGAGAGAGAGAGAGAGAGAGAGAGAGAGAGAGAGAGAGAGAGAGAGAGAGAGAGAGAGAATGTTTTATTTATCTGTGGCAAGAGAATTTAACATCAACAGATCCGTAAGTGTGACCATTGTGTGCCATCTCATTCATGATAGTCCGGCCTCATACAAGGGTCGCATAGACATCGCAGCACTGTCTCATCGGTCTTTTGGATAGATGCGCTCGTCAGTGTGAACCAGTCTTGCTACGGCACAGCGACCTCTGCTTTGTGACAGTCACATTTTGAGCTCATTCAAAAGTCCGCAAAGACGTCGCAGTACCATCTCGTAGGTTTTCGGAGAAGAGCTCATGTGAGCTATTCATGGGCGATTGCCGCGATGTCGCGTGGAGCCCGAAATGCGACGGGCGCGAATGTCCCGTCGCAGTTACGTAAATAAAACTCCTCAAAAAGACCGTGACCATAATGTGACGCCGTTTCCAAAGTGCGACGGTCCCGCGACCATCTATTGATAGCTAGATTTCTATGTACCCACGCCATAAAAATTTCCCCTTCTTCGACACATGTACTGATATATTGTATAACAAGCAAATTAATATTCATGAATTTGCTCGATATGCTTTCCTTCCCATAATCCCTTGCAGTCCAAAAAGATTCGATCGTGATGCTTGCCTCTGTCCGCAATGCAAAAACTCTAAATATGTTCATACTGTCACATTAGCAAGCTCCTTATGCTCACTAGTAATAAAATACTCCATAGTGTGTACGTACGCTCGAAATTTCTTTCCCATACACACACATAAACGGAGAATAGACAGCAGCAAACATGCGAATCGAATCGCCATATTGAGATAGACGACACTGATGTCCGCTAGTGATAGTGACAACCTTAGAAAATAAACAAACCTTCTGACACTTTTCGTCATTATCCGTGTTCTAATTTCAAGTAGACTTTACTCAACAACACGCACGATTATAGAAAGCACACAGTCAAACGAAATTTCCGCGCTGAGTCAGTCTACAGTCCAATACGGGGCACACGGCGGCAACAGCATTTGGACAGAAACAAACACACATCGGCAGTATCACACACAGGTTCATAAACAGACATGTTACTAATGTCTGTGGTCGCACCTAAGGCAGCTTATCCGCCTGTATTCTCCAACATCGGAGGCGTGCGAGAGGGAATTTGCACGATCGAAACATGTTCAGCAGTGGCAGATTTGCTTCTGTATGTTTGAAGGGGGTAAAGTTCAGCCAATGTGTATGCAAACTTTACGTCACGTCACCTCCTTTGCAACATTTCAGATAAGTTTGACGTAAAATCTAGCCTTTGAGAGCCCTAGATTGTGACGTTAGTTTTGGGGTGACGTGATTTAGTTTAGTTCGTGTAGTACACACAGTGCCACTATCAGTAGCGCTGAAGGGGTAAAATTCGCTATGTTTCAGCGCAAATCTAAACAAGATGAGGATTTCATCCCAAAGTCTACCGTATTGTTTGGAGCTCACGTGCGTTTTTTTTAAGGAACATTCAGAGTTGTTCATATTGTTAAGCTTATCCTTCTGATCCATTTTGCTTCTCTCTAAGCCATCCTCTGATCTAACTGCCGTTTGTCTGTCCAGCGCTGAGTAATTCCCTTTGGTATTCAATTCAATTCAATTCAAAAACTTTATTGTGTCAGTCTAGCCGACAAATTTTCTTTCGTTGGGATCACATGCGCGCGTACGGTTTTAGCCACATTATGACAATGGTAAAAAAAACAAAAAAAAAAAAAAAACCCAACAACAACAACAACAAAAACACACCAAACCCAACAACAATAAAAGCAACAACAACAACAACACTGCGACATCTGAGGCGCGCCGTTTCACTACTTGAACGGAGGGAGTGGGCGGGAGTGTATAGTTGAAGATCAGCGAGAGGCAGGGGTAGAGTAGTTAATAGTTTTGTAGCACAGACAGGCGATTTTGTACGAGACGTTGTTTGACTGGCAGCCAATGAAGTTGTCTCAGGATAGGAGTGATGGGCTGATGCTGTCAGGCGTGGACGATAAGACGTGCAGCACAATTCTGAACTCACTGCAATTTCTGAATGAGAGACCGAGGGAGGCCAGCTAAGTAATCAATTGCAGAAATCAATGCGGGACAAGACTAAAAAGACGACCAGTTTGGTGGCAGATTCAGTGGTGAGGTAATGACGGATAGAACTGATACGTCTTACTTCCAGAAAAGCAATTTTGCAGACATGATTTACATGGTCCTTCATTTGAAGATCTTTATCAAGAAAAACGCCAAGATTGCGAACTAAATCAGAAAATGGAATAGGTGCGTCACAAATGCGCATAGAGTCAGGAGAATTGGGCAGCAGTCGAGAGGCACCGACAAGAAGAGCTTATGTCTTGCCCTCGTTTAACTGGAGTTTATTTTCACACATCCAAGACTTAATATCTGAGATACAGTTCTGAACATCTGAACTAGCCTGACTGGAGCTGTTTGGAGGTGCAGATTTCGGAAGTTGTGTATCATCCGCATACATGTGATGATCGGTTGAATGCGATGCGATAACCTGAGACAGAGGCTGAGTGTACAGCGTAAATAGAATGGGGCCCAGGACAGAGCCCTGGGGGACCCCAAACTCTAGCGCAGCAGCTTCAGAAAGAGCGTTCTTGGCAGAGACGTTAATCTGACGGGAAGACAGATAAGAGTAGAACTTACCAGAAATACCAAAGTAGTTTTCTAGACGCTGAAGCAAGATGGAGTGGTCAATGGTGTCAAACGCAGCTGATAGGTCTAACAAGGCAAGAACTCAGCTCAGGTTTTCATCATAGGCACTTAGGAGGTCCTTAACGACACAGAGGAGAGCAGTTTCAGTACTGTGCCCAGCACGTTAAGCAGACTGAAGCGGATGGACGAGATTGTTTGACTGTAGATATTTAGTGAGCCATGTCAGAACGACTCTCTCAAGAACTTTGGACAGAAAGGGCAGGTTTGAAACGGGGCGATAGTTCTTTAGCTGGTTGGGGTTAAGATTCGACTTTTTCAGGAGAGGTTTGACAACGGCTGATTTGAATTCTGACATAAAGACGCCTCACTCGAGGGACTGATTTATGATTTTATGATTGGGTTCTTGACACATCCAGCTCAGAAAATGTCCTAAACACTGTTTGCCTGCGTGCTGCAGAAGCCACAATTAAAGTTGTTGGCAACACAAATCAAGTTAAGGGAGTCAGTTTTAGACTTGTGGACGTGGTTCAATCGAGCCTCGTGCATACGTGATCTTTTTTTTTTTTTTTTTTTTTTTTTTTACATTGCACACCACTGTGTTATGGCTTGATGTGACCAGCCGTATATGACAATTCACAAATCAGTCACGTTTTGACAGCTGTCAGGTGTATTTCGGGCATGTTTAAGCCTTTATTGGCTAAGGGCTGCCTTCGTCAGCGTGCTGACCCTTTTGTTTTTGTTGACTAAGTAAACCTTTGTTGTTAGGTTTTATGGTAGTTTGTATTGTGGTTTATTTTGTATTGTTCAAGAGGATGTACTCTCGCTCACACTATAACTTGGAAAGGCTTCCTAGTTTTGTCGTGTCCTTAGTTTTGATTGTTGGTGGGACAATTCCGTGGTTGTCTGTGGTATTTCGAGGTTCCGTCTAAGTATTCGAGCGCCCCTTGATCAATGATGTCGTAGGCGTACAAAGCTTTGCTGTATCTGCCCTCTTTAAAGTATACGAAGAGGTATTCTAGTTGTTTCCTTGCTCCCTTGTCTCTGCAAAGGCCCATGAAGTCGACCCATTCAAAGAATATCGTAGGGTTCAAGTCCACTGGAGAAGATGAATGCGGCTAGTAGGATTGTTTGAAAGTGTGGGAGGTTTATCGTCCTCATGTATTTTCTTTTCCCCCCGCCCATTTGTGTGTTGGTCCTATGATGATTTCATAGTTCAAACGTCTGGCGGTTTTTCTGTTTCTGGTTCATTCCGTTTTCTTTTCCCCGTTGTTTGGGGGGGGGGGGGCCTTATATTGGTTGCGGTGTGGCGCGTAGGAATAAGATATTTTCAATGCCAGTTGGTTCAAGTTCTTATTGGGAGGTCGTTCTGCTTTGTTTAATGTGTCAGATGACTTGATCAATTGAGGCTGTTACCGTTTGGAGTCGGCGTGCGGCTTTTGCTAGTGGTGTCTCATGTCCTTCTTATTTCTGTTTTTTACCACTGCTAAATTGGTGGAGCTAGTGGTGCAGAAGTCTGTTGTGTTGATGCACTTCGGCCAGTAGCTTTCGTTCTTGGGTCGGCGACTTTGACACTTTTCTGTTTACCAGCCACTGCTAAGTGGTGCACTGAGCTATTGGCGCAAACATGCCATTTTTGGTAAACATGAATACACTTGCGAAGTTTTGACACCACGACAGGTTTGCTCTCTCTCTCTCTCTCTCTCTCTCTCTCTCTCTTTTTTTTTTTTTTTTTTTTTTTTTGTCCAAAAAGTACTCCGGCGGTCGCCGGAGCGCCGGAGTGGCCCGCTACGTCCCTGCTTAATAAAGTATTTTGCCAAGTTTCAAGTTTGAGTGTACAGTAATATCGGAGATTCTCGTGTTTACACACATACGCACATACATACATACATACTCACATACGGCGCTTTGCGCCAAAACGACGTTCAACAGCAAGTTAGCAGTGGCTAGACGTGACGTCATTTTTATCTTGTTACTTGTTTGCCAGACTGCCATGAGCCCCCGCCCGCCCACCCCCTTTGCAATCTACGGAACGTGCTCCGACCAGCCCCATCATAAAGTCTACCGTATTTTCAATACGGTAGACACTCAGAACACTCAGAACACTCAGAACACTTTATTCGGTAGGTCAACGACCCATTCGAATTGGGGTGAGATTACATAACTGGAAAAACCAATGACAACACGAGAAAGGAAACAGACAAGATATGAATAAAAAGAAACAACAATTTCTTCTTGGAATTGGTACTCATAATATAATGATCACACACACACACACACACACACACACACACACACACACACACACACACACACACACATACACACACGCCGCACAGCGCGCACAGACGCGCTGCATCAGGGGGTCTACCCCACTTTGGGGCAGACTGAACAGATGTTTTGCGGCCATCGGCCCATAGGTAATGTCCTATTACACAGATAGTTGTTCATTGCGTAATTTAAGTGCATAGAATATGAACATTGCAACTTTTCTGATAGAGTCACAGTCCAGGTTTGCAAGCAACAAGCTTATGTCCTCATTCTTAGTGTCATTCAAAAGGCTAGCCAAGTACTTATTCCTCAGTGCTGAGTATCTATTACAATACAAGAGGAAGTGTTCTTCATTCTCCACAGTCCCAATACAGAATGGACAGTTCTTCACATGTGTATTTGAATACCTATTATTCACATTCAGTTCTACTGTTCCCAGTCTGAAACGTATAAGGCTGTCCCTGAATTTCTTTATCGTAATCTGGGATAGATATCTTTCTGGTTCGAATACCGTTTTAAACTGCTTGTAAGTTGCAAACCTGTCGCTTGACTGAACCTTCGTTTCCCATGACTGTACAGATGACTCTTTCAGTCTTTGCCTGTACAAACGGTAGACAAAAAGATGAGGGCCGGGATTTCATCCCAAAATCTACCGTATTGTTTGGAGCTCAGATGCGTTTATCTTTTATGAACAATCATAGTTGTTCATATTTTTAGGCTTATAATGCTGATCCATTTTCCTCCTCTCTAAGCCCCGCCGTGAGATGGCCTTAGTTGCCTGCTCGGCGTTAAACCCAGATAACTCTAACACTCCGCCTCTCTAAGCCAACCTCTGATCTACACACACGTCGGCGCACACAAATAAAGACGGACACACGGCGCTTCGCGCCATTAGTACGCTCAATGGGCTCGTGTAGCCACAGGAATCCACCTCCTTCTACTCTAACCCACCCTCTGATCTACACACACTGGCACACATAAATAAAGACGGACACACGGCAATTCCCGCCATTCGTAAGCTCTGTGGTTTGGCGTAGCATAGTTATTCTGAATAAGAATAATTGCATGAAGAGCGAAATAAGGTCGCTTCAAGCTTCACGTCATGGCATCATTAGTCCCACGACGCCGTGTTGATAGTGCCGACTCGATGTTATATGTCACTCATCGTAGCACTAACATTTGACGTATCAGAGGATCAACTTGGCAACTTTCTTGCTAATTTTTACGCCTATAATACATTTAATTACCACGCAAAAAGTTCTAGAGGTACAATGCTGGTTAACGAACTTATTCAGTATCTCCCTTTTATCTAGCTATATGCAAAATATCTAGTAAAAATTAAAAAAAATTAGGTCTTCAGTGTGGATCAACCGGTTTTTGTGAAACGGCCATTTTCTCGCCAATGAGCCTGTTAATCAAAACATCGAAAAAAAATGTCTCGAGATAATTCTTTTAAAGACAATATGCTAAAATTTCAAGCTTGTCCGTCCTCACACGCGGACTCTAGTCGCTGTCACACACACACACACACACACACACACACACGGCACACACACACACACACACACACACACACACACACACACACACACACACACACACACACACACACACACACACACACACACACACACACACGCGGCACTTTGGCACCAAAAAGACGTTCTCTAGCTAGGTTTGCGTAGCTAGACGTGACGTCATTTTTGTCTTGTTACTTCTTTGCCAGAATTTCTGCCCCGCACGCCATAAACGTCATGTGCATGCTCGGAATGCGCTCCGACCAGGCCCATTTCAAAGTCTGGCGTATTTTTTAAATACGGTAGACAAAAACGTGAAAATATCCAGTGAAAATCTACACAGCTTGAATGAACCTGGGCGTAAATCTATCCAGTGTAAATGTGTGCTTTCTCCCTATTGCATTGAGATATGTTAATTTGAGTAAATTTAAGCCTTTGTCGATTTATGCTGGGTGGAATCATGCTGTGAAGATTCACGCTGAGTTTATTTAGTTAAAAAAATAAATGGAAAATCAGAGAAACACATTTGCACTGGGTAGATGTACGCTTAGGTGGATTTGCGCTGAGCACATTTCGGTTAGTAGTGTCAAGCTGGGAAGTTTTATGTCCAAATATAGCGAAATTGGCCACTTCAGCACCTAATGGCGGTAATCAGAAGGATTCTGGTAAAGTTTTTGTTTTTGACTGGGTACATACATTATATTGAGCAACATTTTGCTTGATATAGTGCCGATAAACAGACAGATGTGATTACTTGACTCAAATCAAATGTCATTGTCTTACGACTCGTACATTTTGATTCGAGTCTCGTAATCACATCTGCCTGTTATCGGCACTATATCAAGCAAAATGCTGCTCAATATAATATAATAACACTCACTGTCGACGCAACTCCCGCGGCTGAAGCGCAATCATTTCACTATAACGCATGGATGGATGACGGACTGTTTGATTGATGGATTCTTGGATGGATAACTGATTGATTGACTGATGGATCCATGCATAGATGGATGACTGACTGATGGAATCTTTGAGTAATTAACTAAATAATTGTTTGACTGACTGACTGATTACTTCACTGATTGACTGACTGACTTATTGATTGATTGACTGATTTGCCTGGTTGACTGATCGGATGATTAATTGATTGACTGGTTGATTTAATGATTGATCGATCGATCGATTGATTAATATGTTGACTGACTGACTGACTGATCGGGATTTGCACACTGCGCACACAAAGCAGATGATCTCACGGCGAGATCGGCAATCGATGATGCTTACGTTTCAAAGATTGTGAAGACGAAAAAGACAATGAAGAAGAAATACATGGTTGAAAATACTGCCACATAGTCAGGAGACCCGCGGTCGCTCACTGGAATCTCTGGAACAGTTTATAAAGAAAGCACTCAGTGTTAGAACCATGTACGGCGTTGGGTACATTGTTCAGACCAAAAATCTGACTGACATGCTTGTAAAATGCAAAGAAATTCTCAACAAAGAAAGAAACGCTTTTAGAAAGGACAAGTACAACACAGTTATTGTATACTGACGAGCAAAAGAAATGCGACATTTTTGGAATCAGTGTTTCCGACGATTAAAAAAATGTCGCATTTCCTTTGCTCGTCAGTATACTTCTCCTTTCAAAGCATGTTTCTTTCTTTGATGAGAATTTCTGTTGTACACAAATCAGTAAGCAGGCCAGTTTGTTCTAAAGACCTGGTGTAGTACAGTGTCAATAACGTTCTATAATATATTTTACAAAACGCTGTCGATGTTGCTGGCATGTAATCTCGTAACATTAATATTTTTTATTTTAATTTAAACAAAATTTAAATATAGAAGAAACAAAAAAGCTGTTCACATTTTTTTACACATGCTGTTGAGCTGCACGTCCGAGACCTCGTCAGATAACACAATGCGCAAAAGGCCATCGACGTCGGCCCGATGGCCTTTGCGCACTGGGTAATGGGTAATTTTTTTTTTTTAAGTCAAAGGAGAGGATCACATCAAACATGATGTCGCACCAGAACGCCATTTTTTAGGCTACACATTATATGGATGACCTGTGTTAAGTCAGCTGCGTAAATGCCCCTCCCTCCCCCCTTCCCCCCCCCCCCCCTCCCCCGGCAATCATGTTCACAGGAAAAACGCAGGAGCTGTATTGTATACACTGGCTTCAGGGACGGATCTGGGTGGAGGGGGGTGGAGGTGGGGAGTACCACGGGTTCCGGACCCCCCTCCCCCTCCAATCATGTTCACAGGAAACACGCAGGAGCTGTAACGTATACACTGGCTTCAGGGACAGATCTGGGGGTGGGGTACCATGGGTTCCAGACCCCCCCTCCCCCCCGACCCCCCGGGACAAACATTTTTTTAAATGCCATATTAAGTCCCTTTATTGAAGTGTGGACCCACCTTTCCCGCTGGTTTTTTTTTTTTTTTTTTTTTTTTTTTTTTTTTTTTTTTTTTTTTTTTTGGGGGGGGGGGGGGGTGCGAAGTAAGGTCTGGCGTGGGGAGGCCCTGTGTCCTTGGCACGTATCCGTCCGTATACGGCACGTCTCGAACGTGTTAGCGCATCCAACCCTGACACCCTACCGCAAGAGATACGTCGACCATGATAGTTCAAGGGTAGTGCCAGATTAGATAATCTGGCACTACCCTTGAACTGTCATGGTCGATACGCCCCCGGCAGTTTGTATTTAGTCGAAAGGAAATGTCTCGAACATTTACCGCATAGCCGGTCCACGGACTGAAAGTGTTAACCCGTTCAGTGGCGAAAAAAAAATTGAACACCACCCAACTGCAAGACGCATACATCCTCATGAGCCCCCGCATTTGCGGGGGCTCATGAGGAGCTGTGCCTCCTGCTGACACCACCTTGAATCCATGTTCCTGGGACATCCAGGGCTTTTTGGTGTTGCATTAACAAAGACAGCAGTACCTGGAGAAGAGGAAGGCAGTCACCTTTTTGGTCTGGATTCTGCAGCAACCCAGTCTGCGTCAGCTGACACTGAACGGGTTAAAATACATACAATTTAACTGAGTGTGCGTTGGTCGTTTCCGAACGAAGCACGTCTTGAAGAACGTGTTATCACGACTAAAATCTGCCTCAAACTCTGTACCTGTCTCCTTCAGTCCATCATCATCATCATCACAATGGACATTAATGTTGAGCCGACTCATCTCCTGTATAGTGTGTTCCCTGAAGATGGTCACGAGCAGCACCAGGTTCACGACGGCCAGCATGGCGGCCAGGAAGGCGGGGGTCGTGTACATGTTGAAGTGCAGCCATTTGGCCTCCACAGGGCCCGGGTAGCCGACGAAAACTAGCACCGTCTGAATCACTGGGGAAGGAAAACACAGTAATGTTAGAACAAGGGAAGGGGGTGGGTGGGTGGTTGGGGGGTATACACCTGAGTGTATGACTAATAGCAAAACGTCTACGGACCCACGACGGCTGCGGTGGCCGGCCCACTGCGATCGTCGTGGCCCCGAGGACCTTTGCTTACTGGGATGTGTGTGTGTGTGTGTGTGTGTGTGTGTGTGTGTGTGTGTGTGTGTGTGCGTGTGTGTGTGTGTGTGTTTGTGTGTGGATGTTAAATTGTGATATTAATCGTCAAGTTTTAAACTCTCTCCTAGAGTGCCTAGGGCATAGTTTATGTGTGAAAATTGTGCGACTGCGGGCGTTCATGAGGATCCATGCCTCTTGCTGAGAAAATAAACGTGCATCCATGTTCCTTGGGCGATGGTGGCTTTTTTTTGGGACGATTAATGATCACACATTTTTAGAAATATGAGTCCAGTGCTATAAGGCCCGTGCCCTACCTGGTCCCAGAATAAATCCGACCGACTGAAATATGCTGACATTGGCCATGGCAGAGGTCCGCTCACCCAGGGTCGTAGCACCGGACACATAGGCCCGCACCACTGCCGCGTTCCCTGAAGCAAAATAGGCGTATGAATGTAATTTTTAATCTTTAGACTCTAGCCAGTAAGCAAAGGTCCTCGGGCCTACGACGGCCGCAGTGGGCCCCGCGCACGGCTGTGCGCGGGCCCACTGCGGCCGTCGTGGGCCCGAAGACGTGTTGCTACTGGGGTAGAGCATAGGTTCAATTCACAAATCACCACAGGCCAGCAGACCAGCAAAAGCTAGGCCCTATATACCGGTTCCCTGCATGTAAAAATTTAAGTTTATCTTGAAAACTATGTTTGTATTGGTTTATCAGAAGGGTTTTATACATGCCGAACTTCAGTTGTTAACTTGACAAAATGCATTTTGTACAAGTTCGTGAAAAAAAGTGTTTTATACATGACAAAATCCAAGCATTGAAAAAAATGTAATGGACTTTTCATTTTATAAATTGTGCCATTTTTCAAACACGTAAGAAGCTGTATCAGTACTGTTCACAAAAAGCAAGGTAAATTAAGATTTCATGAGGAGTTGTTGAAATTTTTTGTATTTTTTAATTAAAAAAAGACAATAACGACATTAATAAATAAGAAACAACAACATACCTGACGCAAATCCCATTAGACTGCGCGCTATCGCCAAGTAGACACCGCCATTGCCACTCATACTTGCCACATAAGCGTAGAAAAAGTTAGCAGCCACTTGCAGAACCAGCGAAACGACCAGAGGCTCGCGGGCAGACTGTCGTCGGGCTGACCACGCGCCCAACACGGGGGACGCAATTAGCTGGCCTATACTATAGGCTGCTACCACCCAGCCTAGTAGGCTAGGCGTGGCACTTTTGTCAACCTGCGTAAGGAAACACAAAGGTCTAGGAAGTCATAGGCACCCTTCGCATTCAGTGAGATTATTATGGGTTCTTTGAGTTAACTATCGCAACCGTTACACCAACGTAGACACACTGAAAGTAGTTTCAGCAAGAGGCATAGATCCTCATGAGCCCCCGCGACTGCGGGGGGTCATGAGGATCTCTACCTCTTGCATGCATTTGGGTGATGGCGTTCATTTCTTGGCAGTAAAGGGGGTAAGGCCTGGAGCAAGTCATTAACCCATTACCTGCTGAGGCAGACTTTTATTTTTCTTTTAATTGCTTGTCCTATGAAAGCTACATTACAGATTAGGAGAACGATAGACCATTTTAGTTCAAGGGTGGTGCCAGAATAGCTTGGCGCCTGAAGCGCCAAGCTATTTTGGCACCACCCTTGAACTAAAATGGTCAAATTCATTTCAAGCAATAGTGTATCAGGGTGAAAAAGGTTTAGTATAATGAATCGTGTTAAAAGTCGACACTCACCTCCTGAAGGTAGGGCCAGATGGTGGACATGGTGATGGTGAAGGTGACGGCGCTGAGGAACATGGTCATGTACATGATGCGGATGGAGCGCCATCGGCTTTTGCACTGGTCAGGGGGCTCCATAACGCTCGGCACGCTGAGTGAACTACAGGAGAGACAGACAGGCGGAACACTTCATCACAATACAGCGTTCCATCCTACGTCGAGTCTATAACCAAAAATGAAAGAAAGAAGCACGCTTAGAAAGGACCTTTCTAATTGCCGCTTCCAAGCCTGTTTCTTTGTTTTTCTTGGGATTTTCTAGACAACTTTTCGGTCTGGGTTTCGAACAAGCAGCAGCAACAACATCAACGACGATGAAAATAACAGCAGCGGCTGTAGCAGCACCACCGCCACCACTACTACCACCACTACCACCAACAACAGCAACAACGACAACATCAGCAACAACAAACTGTAACACACAAGTACAGAATGGAACAGTTTACACCATTCACCATCCTCGCCGTGAGATCAATTAAAAATGAAACTTTATCGCCTGTTTTAATTTTAACTAATTATAACTTGGAAAATCACGACCTTAGTACCATGCACGGAATTAATTCGTTCACTGCCGAGTAAAAGTAAACATTATCCAACTGCAAGAGACATAAAACCTCGAGCACCCGCAGTTGCGTGGGGCCGGCTGACGAGGACCTATGTCTCTTGCTGAAACCGCTCTGTAAAATACTTCACTTTAACGGCTGGGGATCTTTGGCGTTGAACGGAATTGACAATAGATTTCCAAAAACGGAATTTGCGGCCACTGGGAGTGAATGGGTTAATCCCCCAATAACTGAGTAAATTAACCCATTTAACCCCATGGACGCATTTCCCAAATTTTGGAGGAGTTACCTAACGACTATTGGCCAGTTGCTGGGGATGGATTTTCCATGATAAAGGGTAGTGCCAGATGAGCTTGGCGCCTGAAGGCGCCAAGCTCATCTGGCACTACCCTTGAATTATCACGGTCAATCGGTTTCCTGCTGTAGGGCGTTGGGGTCAAACAGGTTAATACTTAACCGACCCGCCGACGGAAGAGTCGACGTGCGATGACCCTGAGTATGATGAGTTGGCCAGAATGTTGGCCAGCAGACCCGATTTCTCGTTGGCTTCGTCTCCGTCGTTCAGCAGACCCATGTTTGTAGAGGGAAACCAGCCCGAAAGTGACTGAAACACAGCACGTCTGAAATCCTGAAGTCACTCAGGCTAAGTCTGAAATAGTTTGTGGTCCGAGTCACTCAGGTCATTATTATAATCCCCATAATAGTAGCTGATTTGTTTTTCCTTGCGTGTAGAATTAGGCTTATTGACATAAAGTACCTCGTGTTCCAACCAGATACTGTTATCGGGCTCTATCACATGAGCAGCGGGATGGTGTGTGTGTGTGTGCTGTTGATCTGTGATTGCGGACCTGTCTGCCTGACTGTGTGGCACGTAGCTGTGCTGGTCTGTGATTTTGGACCTTACGGCTGCAAGCCGCTGTAATGCCCCCCCCCCCAAAAAAAAAAAAAAATCACACACTAGCACACATACGCGTGACACGGTCAAGCATACCTGTCTGAGACGTTCTCCTTGACAAGGACAAAAAGGACTATGCTGGCCGCTTTATCCAACAGACTGTCTAACACAGTATATTTACAAATATAAATATTGACAATGAGGGGAAAATGAACATGTGAGTGATAGGCCACGGGTGTTTCTTTCTCTCAGTGTGGCCGCCTAGACTGACAGGTTTAACTGTGGCAGGAGTAAGCAGTATACACGATAACTGAGTCAATATACTGCACACTATAATATGTGTAATCGGGCTTGACTGATACTGATACACTGTGTGGTATACACACTGTGTACTTTAGCACGCTGAGCTCCAAGGGCAAGGTCGCGCTCGACATTTCTTAATTTGGGACTGTTTGTCTTCAGATAGATCGACCCGCATGGTGCACAATAAACTTCGGATATGCTGAACAAACCGTCTATGGATTCAAATTTGTTTTTTTTGTCCGGAGTGTATAAGCCAAGTACTATAATTTACTATGAGCGCAGTTGGAACCCGGCTCTAGTGTTGTCATATCATGCCACTGAGACGCTTGCTGTGTCCGACCTAGTTCTCTGTCTTTTTTAACCCTCATTTAGCCCTAAGTTTCCATTTCTCAAATTTTGGAGGTGTTGCCTAACGACTAGGTGCCAGTTGTAGGAAATGGATTGATCATGATAATTCAAGGGTAGTGCCAGATGAGCTTGGCGCCTTCAGGCGCCAAGCTCATCTGGCACTACCCTTGAATTATCATGATTAATCCATCTCTTGTTGCAAGGTCCCGGGGCTAAAAGGCCGTTAGGACTCTTTACACTTGTTCTCACTGGCCTATCTCTATACGCCTTTTCCTCCTGGTTGCCCGTTCTCAGGGCAGCGGGAGTCACCTACCACATGTTACGATGACAACTACTCGCTGAGCAAAACGTTTCCCCCAAATACGTCACTGGCTAATCACATTTCTCAGTACGAACACCTTTATTAAGTCAAACCTCTAACCATATGCTGATAAATTAACAATTTTGGGGGTTACAAAACAAAATAAATTGTATGCAGGTGTTATGTGATACCTTTGGTACCAATTTTATACATAACATAATTAAAAAAATGAATAAGTTAAATAATATCAACGACAGAAAATTGCAAGCTGCTATTGTATCTGGAATACCCTGAGTTGTTTGATATTTGTCGAATGGTGATAGTCTTCACATACACACACACACACACACACACACACACACACACACACACACACACACACACACACACACCACACACACACACACACACACACACACCTTATCTTACACCCCTCCCCTCTCCCCACTTTCGTTGTTTGATTTTCCGGCCAATGGAAGACGAGCTAACGTCGGGGAGGCCTGACCTGTGTCAGGTTGAAGGTCCCAAACAAAACGTTGGACCCCGCCCCCCCCCCCCTTCCTCGAGGTAAATGATCCGCCCCTGCCCTTACTTCTGCGAAGATGAATCTTGACTTTCATTCTGTCAAGTGGGCGTCAAGCTATTCTGGCACCAATCTGGACTGTTATGGTCGTTCTGTCCTGTTGAACTGTACGCCAGGGCTGAATCGGTGTATTAACCCATTCCCTGTCACAAATCACAGCCGATTGTTTATGAAACTGAACAGCCTCCGCCGTACAAGGAACACGTATGGAGTCAGCAAGAGGCATAGATCCACATGAGTCCACATCAGAGGCGGGGGCTCATGAGGATCTATGTCTCTCGCATTGTTCGTTGTGTTCAGACAGTGAGCGTGTTAATGGTTTGTCCGTACTGGTAAGGAAAATCACCATAGCAGATGATATGGTCCACTTGACCTGACAATGCCTCTCTCACGTTTTTCCCTGTTATATGGCCTCCACTCTCTTAAAGTGTAGAAAGGCCTTACCTAATTACTGTGACTGATACTCGCTTGCACGGTATACGGAACAAATCAAATCTGATTCAGTTTATATTGAGTGATTATGTCGACTGCATTTCTGTTGTTATTTTGCAAAAACAAGTATGATCATTTTTATGAGGAAAACGAGATTTGAATTGTATAACAATGAACATCCCGCTTTTCTCAAAAATAGACATTCTGACTTTTGTCATATAACGGCAGATTTTGGTCTCTTTTCCATCGTCTTACTCTGTCCTCTGATGATGTAACTCCGTCACGGAGGCTGGACCGGCCGAGTTGCAGAGTCACAACTTTTATCACAGGAGTAGGAAGCTGAGTTATACCCCGGCCCTGACAAGCGCACCGCCGAACCTAAGAAAACACATATCCTGATGGCGCTCAGAAACTGCCAGGGACACTTGTATATAATTAATGGTTTCCTCGCCACTGTGCTTTCCTCAAAGAAACGTCATTTACAAAAGACTGTACAAGTTACGCATGTATGCATAACATGTGCGGTCTTTTCAGTGCAAGTGATATTTCTTCGGGTTCAAGCAGCTCTGGCGTTACGTAAAAGGCTATCGGGCTGACGTCTTCCGATGGCCTTTGCATACTTTGGGAATAGTGCGGTTTCGTTTGCATCGTAGGACTCTCGACAACAAACGAATTGAAAGTCACTGCGCATAATAAGCTCGGACCATAAGCATAGACAACACTCCAAACATCTTTAAAAGGCATAGATTCTCAGGAGCCCTCATGAGAATCTATGCCTTTTGGAGATGTTTGGAGTGCTGTCTATGCTTATGGTACAATGGTACACGCTGGTTGTCCGCTATGATTTCGCGCTCGTTGGTTGTTGGGAGTCGTTCGTTGCGGCAAACGAAACCTCAGTGTTATGTGGTGTAGATGTACTCTCTGACTGGCACGTGGCACGTGGACAAGATCTCGTGTTAGACCACTGAGGCACACTGACGTAATCCATTACTATCTCTCCTGCTGAGCGTACCGTGTATATCTTCAGTCTCAGTAAGCACGGTGTTATTAGGGCGACGTCGACCCTAGTCGACCGCGCAACTGCGGCCAACTGACGAAGAGAGCCTTTTGCGTACTGGGTTGTGTGCTACAGATGGAAAAAATGTCACTTAGGGCTTACGGTCTATTGTGCACTAGGAAGGTGATTTCAAAGACGGGGCACCGAAAAAAAGTCTGAACAAATCAGTTTTGACCCCAGTTGGGTTCAAACCCACGACCTTTCGGACAAGAGTCGAACGCTCTACCAACCCAGCTACCCAGCTCCCCGTCACAGTTGGAGGGGATGACTGTGGTGGCGGCGGGGTTACCGGATCAGTGACAGTAACAGTCTGGCAAACGTCCTCACGCTCGCCGCCGATGGACTCCGACTGATCTGCAAAACGGCGAAGAGGACCGGCACAGACTCAAGCGGTCCAGGCTGAGCAGTCTCACCTGGACGAGGCATCCAAATGTGCGGACAGCGGACGGACTGGGGACGGACTGGGGGTGGACTGGGAATGGGCGGGCAGGGGACGCCTTAACTAAGAGCAAACGTTCAGTTTCAGCTGTCTGGCTCTCCTAGATCGCTGGCAAATTGGCGATTTGAAGTGAGCAGTATATTATTGCTCGGAGGGGTCCGTGCAGCGAACCCCTCCGACCAATAACGTATTTGTTTTCATTCCTCCACTATTTTCGTAAAAGAAATCAAGAAGACATCTTCCGACTTCGATCACGCCAGACATGACTGACGTCAAAGGAATATACATGTATACATAATAGACCGATGACGTAATTTAAAATATTTCATGACGTTGCCGTCTCCAGTACTGAGTGCTTGTTGTTTCGAACAACACTATGCAACTTTTTACTTTAGAACGGTTTGGTGATCTTTTATAGAACAAAACTCGCATCCAAGATGCGTCATCGAGAGGGCTACAAAACGTCCGCCATTTTTCGCTACAGGGTTTTTTATATCACGGTCACATGGTACGGTTTGCGCTAACGTGACTGGTCGTGTGACGTAGGGAGGAAGAATATATATATATATATATATATATATATATATATATATATATATATATATATATATATATATATATATATATATATATATATATATATATATATATATATATATATATATATATATATACTTTACTTTTAACAAAGGCGTCTCCCAAAGCCAAAAAATGCACTCGATCAGAATAGCTCAAGGGACGTAATTTTTCATTAAATTCTGAGAATGCTCTTGCTACGCTAATGCCATGGAATTCCAGGCTAGTAAGCTTGCATTGTGTCATCAGGACATCAGCTGCCCTTTTTGTGACCGCATCGCCTACTAGTTCTAGAAAGGAGAGGGTTAGTGGGAGAGAAGGAATGACAGACCTATCATTTTAAGCCTTCCACTGAACACCTACTACATAAAGTAGTAGGGACTACCCCCAGGCGCCCCGCAACCCGCTGGAGAATATCCAGTCCTCCCCCCCGAGAGGGGAGGCTAGTGCATGAATATTCCCAAACAGATCTTGGACCTGCTGGATAGATTTAAGTTTTTGCCGACTACAACCGGTTTCGCTCCAAGGGGGAGCTCATCAGGTAGGCATACGGCGTAACCTGAAATTGCAAACACAACGCATGTACGAGAAGCTTGCCTTTTCAAAATTAGGTTGTCTTCTTCCACTGCAACACCTCATAAAGTTTTCGGGATGCATTTACACGCTGTACTAGCGGTGCTATCAGTCAAATTCTGGAGGCAGCTTCTCGTACATGGAGGCAGCTTCTGGAGGCAGCTTCTCGTGTGTGTGTGTGTATATATATATATATATATATATATATATATATATATATATATATATATATATATATATATATATATATATATATATATATATATATATATATATATATATATATATATTATATATATATATATGCCACTGTAACAGTATCTCATTGATCGCCTCCAAAAAATTCAGAACAATGCAGCCCGGCTTGTTGCCGTGAGAGTCCGTAAGACTGAGCATGTCACACCCATCTTGAAGTCCCTTCACTGGCTACCTGTGTCCTCACGTATTCAATACAAAGTTATGTCAATCTGTTTTAACTGCCTTTCAGGCACCAGCCCATAATACTTGTCCTCTTTGCTGCATGTGTATACACCCTCTCGTGAGCTCCGCTCCTCTTCTGATAAACGGAAGTTGTGTGTACCTTCTGTCCAAACTAAAACATTTGGTCAGCGCACTTTTGTTTATGAAGCCCCAGTGTTATGGAATACACTTCCTCTTGAGGTCAGAAACAGTGAGTCTGTCTCTGACTTCAAGAGGTCGTTGAAAACTCACCTCTTCAAGCTTTACTTTGAATAACTGTCAGTGTTTGATGCCTTAGTTGTAGTTCTGCAATCCTCCTTGTTTAGACTGAATGTTAATTAGAATATAAATTATTATGTATGTATTGTTGTTTAGTTTATTGTAAAAGTGGTGTGTTCGGGCATTGTGCTTTGTTTGTTATGTGCATATGTCATTGTATTTTTATTTTTGTGTACAGATTGTAAAGCGCTTAGAGCTTTTGAGTAAGAGTAAGCGCTATATAAATACTCATTATTATTATTATTATTATTATTATTATTATTATTATTATTATTATTATTATTATTATTATTATATTTGTTTTCCTCCCTACGTCACACGACCAGTCACTTTAGCGCAAACCGTACCATGTGACCGTGATATAAAAACCCCTGTAGCGAAACATAAATGGCGGACGTTTTGTAGCCCTCTCAATGACGCATCTTGGATGCCAGTTTTGTTCTATAAAAGATCGCCATCCGTTCTAAAGTACAAAGTTACTTAGTGTTGTTCGAAACAACAAGCACACTCAGTACTGGAGACGGCAACGTCATGACATGTTTTAAATTACGTCATAAGTCTATTATGTATAAAGGCATATTCCTTTGACGTCAGTCATGTCTGGCGTGATCCAGGTCGCAAGATGTCTTCTTGATTTCTTTTACGAAAATAGTGGAGGAATGAAAACAAATACGTTATTGATCGGAGGGGTTCGCTGCACGGACCCTTGTAGGCCTTTGGGAGGTCAAAGGAACCATTGTACCCCTCAGGCCTTCGGCCTTCGGGGTATAGTGTTTCCTTTGACCTCCCTCAGACCTACAAGGGTCCGTGTAGCATACCCCTCCGACAACTAACATAATATACCTCAGTAGCAAAACGTCTTCGGGCCCACGACGGCCGCAGTGGGCCCGCGTACTGGCATGCGCGGGCCCACTGCGGCCGTCGTGGCCCCGAGGACCATTGCTTACTGGGTATGCTTTTTATTGTCCGTATGCCTTTTTTTTTTCCTGTAAAGAACCAGTGTCGCTGACGGCTGCCGTCGAAGCTCGGGACCTAAAATGGATGGCGTTTGGCGAAGGTTAAGGCTAGCGGGCTGAGAGTGTCAGAATGGGAGAGGGGATGACCTCAGTAGGCTTAGAGAAAAAGTTTCGAATGAGCTGCCTAGGCCTGCTAGACGCCTAGCAAATGCGATTTGAAACTTCCTGTTAAAATTAGGTTCTGAACAGACAAATGAAAGTTCCATAGAGCCCCACATGTGGTGAAGGGACTCAGATGCGGACGCTGAGGGTCTTGTTGCTGGCACTAAAGAAACGTCAGAAGGAAGGTTAACAGATGCCCCATTAACCCCTTCGCTGCCAGCGGACGCGAAATGCGAGTCTGAACTCACAGCACGCTGACCGACATTCGCGTGAGGAACACACTGTAAGTGGGATCAAAAATAGGCATGAAGAACATAGGACTAACAAGAGACATTAACCTTCATGAGCCCCCGCGACTGCGTTGGCTCATGAGGGTTTATGTCTCTTGCAGATGGGTATCCTTCAAATTTCCCCGGCACTTAAGTGGTCATTGGATGACGTTTTCTGGCAAGTCTGATTTGGTTTTAGAAATGGCCAATGACCGACTTCAATCCTCAGGCTAGTTTGATTTCTTTTTTATGTGCACTTTCGGTCTGCAGCACATCAGTCAAAACAAGATGATCACTTGCCTGTAAACGTCGGTGTAGTTATCAGATACAAGACAACCAGTTGAAATGACGGTACACATAATAATAATAATAATAATAATAATAATAATAATACATAGTATTTATATGGCGCATTTCTCATATTTATAATATAACTCAATGCGCAGGACATAGCCGCGAACTGAACCCAACAAGCACGCTCAGGTGAATCACGCGCATTCCCTCACACACTGTACATAAACACAGAACATTCACGTGGTGGTAAGGGCAAACTCAAGCGAGCTGCTGAAATTTTGGAAACCAAATGACAAAACAAAACTGAAACGATTGTCACAAAAATAAGCTGCATGTGACTTTTACACACAAACCCCCCACCCCCCCCCCCCCAAAAAAAAACAAAAAAAAAAACAAAAAAAAACAAAAACAAAAAAAAAACAAAACAAACAAACAACAACAAAAAAACAACAAAAAAACCCCTAACAACAACAAAACAAACAATCAAAACAAAAACCCAACAACAACAACAAAAACAAAACAAAAACACAACAACCAATGCCACATTCTTGGATCCCAAGCTGACCACGTCAGTGACCCGCACACAAAAGGATTGTTCTGAAAATGTAGGCCATTGGCATGGCTATCAGTGGCATCCCATTGCGCAAAGGCCATTGGGCCGACATCGGCCGCCGTTGGCCCCCGCATGGCCATTGGGATAACATCACTTTTTGCCGATTCTGAAATTTTTTACCATTCAAGTTCAAATCTCAATATCCCCTACTTTTTGGCACAGTATATCTGGCGGATTGTTATGAGCGAAGCCTTCTGTATATTTATTATGCGTATATGCATATTTAACTGAACTGGTTATAGCGCCATCTGGTGCAGAAAACGGTAACTAAAGAACCGTAGATCTTTTGATACTTGATCGCGCAGTACTATTGTGAAATTCATTCTGGCTGACTTGTACTTATGTATCCCATGCTTCCACAATCCAGACCATAAAGGTGACTGCCAAGCCTGTAAAATGCAAAGAAGTCACCCAACGGAGAAAGAAACACGCTTGTGTTGTTCATGCTTCCACAGGTTATTGAACGGATCTGCATTTCCAGAAGCACAGGTACTTGACGAACAAGGGTTGGGGCGCTACTGAACTCACACACCTCACACACCTCTTGCCTGAAAACCCGACTTTCGATCCGGTGATGGTAAATCTCTTTTCTCACACACCTCCTTCTTTGCTGCCTTCGAGCGGAAAAGCTGTATCACACACGTGTGTGATACAGCTCTGCTGTGTGAACGGCCAAGTGTGCACAAAATTGTCTTGCAGAAAGTCTGGTAAAGAAAACGGTACGGGCACATGCGATATTGAAACGTGACCTACTTTCAGCTCACACACAATGACATTAATTTCAGATTGACGACTGGCACTATTCATCACCATTCTATTATGTCATTGTAGTCTCTATGTGAATTGATAATGTTTTTGAAGACCTTCACCAGCTGTCCCAGATGTTGCTAAATAGGGGTTGATGAGATGGAGTGACATAAACAATTGTGTTAGAATTGCCCATATTTGCTGACTTTGAAAATATCGTGCAGTATGTGTTGGGATAATAAAGCGATTTGCTCCAGAGCAGGCACTTGTTGTTCAAATCCACCGATGCAACAGGTTGAAAACATTGCCTTGACTGTTCTACCCTTCTGTTCACAATCTGTTTCAGATTCAGACAACTTCAGACAACTTTATTATCCCAACACATGCTGCACAATATTTTCAAAGTCAGCACAATTATTTATGTCGCTCCATCTCATCACCCCCTATTTAGCAACATTTGGGACAGCTGGTGAAGGTCTTCAAAAACATTATCACATACAGACTATAATGTTATAGTAGAATGGATAAATCTATATAGAATGGTCCTAAAACACCTCACAATTTTGTAATTTGTAACTAACTGCTATGGAGTGCAGAAAGCAGCTGTAATTAAAACAAACAGATAACAGTGCACATGAAGCCGTTAAAAGGAATTTCCTAACGAAAGATTACGCACCGGTGCGTACAATTGCGAACGTCACTTCCCAGTATCTTTGGCTTCTTTACTTTGGGTTTGTCATTCTGTCCAAAGTTTAGTAACACTATCCACAGAGTGTCAGATTTGTATACGAATGCATTATTTGCCAATTATTGATAATCTAATCCCCGTTATGTGGACCTTATTTGAAATAGAAAGCAAACAGCTCACACTTGTTATGAAAACACGATCATTGTATAACAGTTACGTATATCTCTGGGGAAACAAGGGGCTACTTTAGCAGAGTAGGTATTTATACCTAAGAAAAGTCCAAATACGTTACTGAATATACCGGTTTTTTGTTAACTCATTCAGCCCGACGGCCGTATTTGCCAAAGTCTGCAGGCATCATCTAATGACTATGCACCAGTTGCAGGAGGTGAATCGACCATGATAATTCAGGGACAGTGCCAGATTATCTTGGCGCCAACAGGCGCCAAGCTAATCTGCACTACCCTTGAATTATCATGGTCGACCCATCTTCTGCTTTAGTGCGTCAGGGCTGAATGGGTTAATAGAGATCTGTGGTCGATTTCTGCAATGATCTACCGTGTCTGTCATCTTGCAATGACGTTCACATGTGCACCGGTTAACCCTTGCCGTGTCGGTGGCGGTTTTGTCGCGATGATTCCTATAGAAATTATCGCGACAAAATCGCTACCGCCACGCAAAGGGTTAATGTAAGCGTATGGCGGGTGACGGGCGTGTAAAATGTCACTGTGTCACGCTGTCTTTCTGTGCCGATCGGATGTGAAAGCCAGGTGAAGTTCACAGGTTTTAAGGCCAGTGTTAGCGAGATAGCCAGTGGACACTGTGTGACACAGAACAGGTGACTCAAAACAAAGTTCCTGAGTACTGTTACTAAATATCCTTTCAAGACCACTTTTACAAAGGAAACATCCCCACACCATAATTATACTAAGTATACATGTATGTCCTAGTCTTACTGCGCTTTGCTTTCTGGATCGATTGGCATGGTACAGCTGCACGCAGTTCTAAAAAAAACCCCACATATACCACATTTGAATGGCTAAAGCTCACTTCCTACACCTAGAAAGGCCATGCACAATCCGAAAATAAAACAATTTTCCCCATTATTTATTTTGAAATAAGAAATTTAGATCTCGCAGAGCCTGTGAAGGTCTACATAGCGAAATTCCGCAAGAATGTGGTCAGTTAGTAATAAGGGAAACAATTCCACCTTTGCATTGTAATGGAGATTTCGGTTTATAGGTACGGAGTTTCGTATTACACTTTGTTGTTTCAAATGTTGCAAGTTAAAATTCTTGTTATTGTTGTGCAAAATGGATATTTCTTACAAATGTTATGTTATTTTTAGGGTTATTGTTTTACGTTTGTGGTTGTGTTATTCTTTGAGAGCATGTGTGTGGCAGCATAGGAAAGATCCGATAGTCATTTGAGTTATTTTGGATAAAAATTACGTACCTTTTTAGTAGGATTCGTTTTCTTTTTGCACGAGGAATTGCGATCGATTTTTGTTGTGACGCGTAGTTTCGCCTACATTAGACTGGAAAGTTCGAGCAGGGTCGCGATCTTTCTAGTGACCTCAGATATGACGTCAAAGTGTCGGCTACACTGATTTTGTAACATTGTTTCAAAGACGCTTAATAGTAGTGGAATTTTGTAGTTCATTCTAGTGTGTTCTTTTTCATGAATATTAATGAGTTTTGGTTACGTTTTCTTTTCTGATTGGTTGTCATGTGCTGTCCAAATTTGCTGGATTATTCTGGAAATCTGTAATAGTATAAAAGACGGTGTTAGGAAATATGTGTGTACATTGTATGAGAGACGCAGTGTGTCAAAAGTGTTGATGCATTGTAGATGAGACAGTGTATCAGTGTTGTGCATTTGTGAATGCATTGAGAGGAGATCCGCGCATCTCTGCAATAAAATATTGTTGGAACTGTTACTCCTGACTGGTCTACAACTTTGTGCCACGTGTGACGAGTTGCAGCTGAGTCAGAAGTTTCAAGTCTTTACAACTGAGAACCCTACGTGCATGCGTCTGGTGTGAGTGATATCATATCACGTAACAATTGTGTACTATTGCAGTACGGCGAAAATAAATGCGTCGCTGCTGTTCAAGAAAGACGACTTCGACCTACATCGCTGTCTGCGGTTGTGAAATGTTCTATACAACATATAAGTGAAGTGTTTGTATTTCTACACAGACCTCGCGGCTCAACCCAGGCTTCTGCAGCTGTTAATATCGGGGTGATTCATACGCAATGCGAAAAAGGCCATTGGGCCGACATCGGCCGCGGTTGACCCACGCACGGGGTGTTTGGACCCCCCCCCCCCCCCCACCCCTTTTCCGTTGTTTCATATTTTGGCAAATGGTGATAGTCTTAATACGCACGCGCCTTCTCTCTCTCTCTCTCTCTCTCTCTCTCTCTCTCTCTCTCTCTCTCTCTCTCCCCCCCCTCCACCCCCCGACCGTGTTGCATATAAAAGAGAGACAAGATGGCGGCCATGCAACACCTACAGGCCGCCCGCTCCGGTAGAAATGGTCGCCACCCGCAGACTAGTAGTCATTGTGTCTTTGTTTGATATATAATTTCGGGCCCTGCAATACTACATCATTACTGGTGCTTCTTTTTGATGACTTTTGGGAATTGTTGTGCTGTGGCTGTTAATTGGAGTTCTCAGTAGTTTCCCTCCGCCGTCAGTGCAATGCTAGTTTATACACGCTGGCTGATTTTTGTTAGTGCCAGTGGCCGGGAATTCCGATCTCAGAAGAACAGCGCGCATTATGCTGTGGCAAAGAACCAACGTGCTTTTCTCCCATTTCAAGCATCTCAGGAGTGGCTCTTCCCACGCCACGCGCAACATCACTGCCTGAGGAGTAGCGTGAGTGTGCGCAGCGATGGAGTGCCGGCAGGCTTCGGGCCCCACATTCCACAGAGTGACGTGATGACGGACACCTCCCCAACACAGTGACTGTATTTCTTACAACACTGACTTAACAGCGTGTGGATGTGTGTACTGTGCTTTAGAAACAATTTTGGACAGCTTTTACGTTAATATTGTAGTCATTACTATTTATTGCTGAAAAATAAGTAGGTGTGAAATTATATATTAGTTAAGTTATAAGTAAGGTGGTGACTGTTTATGCCGGAGCGAATGTCTAATAGCCGGCGCTGTTCTTATAGCGACGGGCCCCCAGGTAGCAACTGTGAAAGTATAATTCGTCTTTTTGTTTTGTTGATGCGTATTTCTCATTTGTGAAACTAGTCTCAGCCAAGCAGAAAGTTTAAAAACATTATATTATGTGTTTAGGCTTGGCTTGACTTCGCGAACGAAGATTTTATAGGAGTTGCCCACGACGTCTGCAGGCTTGTTCGTGGCTGCGGAGGCCAATCCGAGACAGGCAGGTTCGACCGCAGTGGCTGCAGGGGAAGGTATGGCCAGGGTTCTGAGCGGCGGCATCTCTGTTTTTTTTCCTGAGCCGCTTGTCCTTAAGGCTAGCTCTGTGAGAGTCCTCAAAGGAGACAGCTGCCTTGTAAATGGTGGAGCGCCAGGTGTCACGGTCCGCAGCAAGCGAAGACCACTGGTGGTGGTCGATTTGGCAGGCACTAAGTGACCTCTTGAGACAGTCTTTGTATCTCTTCTTTGGTGCCCCTCTGTCACGGTGTCCAGTAGCAAGCTCGCCGAACAGGGTGATCTTTGGTAGGCGATGATCCTCCATCCTGGAGACATGCCCCGCCCAGCGGAGCTGTGTCCGCGGCAGCAAAGCCTCGATGCTCACAGTTTCAGCCTGTTCAAGGACCTCGACGTTGGTGACATAGTCACTCCAGTGAATGCCCAGGATGGTACGCAGGCAGCGCTGGTGGAAGCGTTCGAGGAGTCGTAGTTGGCTGCGGTAGAGGGCCCAGGACTCGGAACCATACAGCAGGGTGGTGAGGACGACAGCTCTGTACACGCTGATCTTGGTGCCTGTTTTCAGCTGTTGATTGTGCCACACCCGCTTGAAAAGTCGCCCGAAAGCGCTGTTCGCTTTTGCCAGCCTGCTGTCAAGCTCCTTGTCCAGCTTGGCATCCGACGTGATAATGCAGCCAAGGTAAGTAAACTGGTGCACTGACTTTAGTTCAGACTCGCCAATGGTGATGTGAGGAGGGTGATACACTGTCTTGGGTGCCGGCTGATGAAGGACCTCTGTCTTTTTCAGACTGACCTCGAGTCCAAAGAGCTGGGCAGCATCTGCGAAGCAAGACGTGATGCGCTGCAGGGCTCTCTCTGTGTGTGCAACGAGGGCAGCATCATCAGCAAAAAGCAGCTCACGAATCAGTTGGTCTAGGGTTTTCGTGTGGGCCTGCAGTCGTCTGAGGTTGAACAGGCTGCCATCGAGACGATACCTGATGTACACTGCATCGTCATCATCGAGGTCCACTGTGGCCTGCTTCAACATCATGCTAAAAAAGATGGTGAAGAGGGTCGGTGCCAGCACGCAGCCCTGCTTTACGCCGTTGAGAATAGGGAATGGTTCTGAGAGGTCATTGTTGAGTCTGACCTGGCCTTGCTGGTCCTCGTGTAGCTGGACAATCATGTTGAGGAACTTTGGGGGACAGCCATGTCGCTCCAGGATCTGCCACATGCCTTGCCTGCTCACAGTGTCGAACGCTTTTGTTAGGTCGACAAATGTTACGTACAGCCCTTTGTTCTGCTCGCGGCACTTCTCCTGTAGCTGTCTCAGCACAAAGACCATATCGGTGGTGCTCCTGTTTGCTCTGAAGCCACACTGGCCCTCTGGGAGTTGGTCTTCAGCGATGGCAGGTACCAGCCGATTCAGGAGCAGCCTTGCAAGGATTTTCCAAGCAATGGATTATGTGTTTAAGAGATACTATGATAGGGCTGTCCTTAGTTTGCTTTGTGTTAGGGAGGTTCAGGTCGGGTTGGGGCCGCTGGCGCCGGCCATGAGACGCCTTGGCGACGGGCTTCACCCGTCCCGAGCCACTGTCCATTTCAGTGTTGTGTGTGAACTGTTGAGTGAGTGTGGGTGATTGCGAGTTGCACCTGAGGTGGCGAAACAAATTTTCCTGTACGTGTCAACATGTATTTGGAACAATAAAGTTGATTCGATATTTTGGCAAATGGTGAGAGTCTTAATACGCACGCACCTTCTCTCTTCCTACCCCCCCCCCTGCCCCCCCCCCTCCTCCCTGCTTTTCGATTTTTTCGGCCCCTGGAAGCAAGGTCTAGTGTCGGGGAGGCCTTTAGTATGAGGTTGAAGGTCCGCCCCTGGGTTTCTATGAAAGTGTCAGCTGCATGGTCTGTCTAGAAATGATAGTATACACATACTCCACTTCTATGCTATATAAAAAGTAAGGTTGCAGGTCAACATGAACAAAAGCCGCCTCTTCAATCGCCTAATTCCTACACCCCCTCCCCCGCCCCGCCCTCGAAAACAACAAGAACAAAGAAACAAACAAACCAGCCAATCAACAAAACAGAAGAACAGGCAAAACAGAGCGGGACATAACCGAACATTTAACTCGTTTTGCCTTCGACACTCCGCAGCAAGATATGGCTCACTTTTGAATGGTGACTTTATAGCTTGTTTACAGAGTGCGTTGTATTTTGTTTTTTGTACTTTTTGTAAATTGCATTTTTGTAATTAGTTATTTTTGTACATTAGTTTTTGTTAAGCTCCTAGAGCTCTAATCTGAGGTTAGGCGCTATACAAGTACTCATTATTATTATTATTATTATTATTATTATTATTATTATTATAGTTCAAGGGTGGTGGCAGAATAGCTTGGCGCCTTAGGCGCCAAGCTATTCTGTCACCACCCTTGAACTATAATGGTCGATCTGTCTCCTGAAATGTAATGCAGTCCTCAGATGATAACTCCAAAATGTGGGTATTTCGTACCTCGGGCACAATGAGTTAAGAGCGAAACAGAGCAAATCCACAGAAAAAGAACCTAGATCAGATCAGTGCAGATCCAGAGCAGAACAGAATAGAAACCCTGAAATCCGCCAATTGACAACAGGTGTTGTGATGCATGGACTGTGCAATGTGATTTGTTTAGGTTTAGGTCCACTGCCTGGACAACGTGAACAACACCAGACGAAAAGGCGCATGAAAATGTTTTCCTCTTGCAGGTTACAGAACCCGTAAAAACGAATCTGAGTCATGCACAAACGTGTCCTGAGTTATGGGATGCGATATCGACTTTGTTACATCTCATGTCTCTGTTAACCATTTGCGTGTCGGCAGCGGTTTTTGTAACAATGATTCCTACAAGAATCATCTCGACAAAAACCGCTACCGACATGCAAAGGGTTAAATTAAGACGAGCAGACCTTACACAAAATATGGAAAACAAAGTGATGTATTGAGAACAATCCAGTACTGCGCACACTGCACTCCACCAAAAAGCTCCATCGCGCAGGCTTTAGGAAACGTCCACGGACCATGACACCGACCATTCCAAGTCCTGTAGCGACGGGCGAGGGGCGAAACGGCAGGTGAAAGATGTCACTGGAAGCCGCAGTCTCAAACCTGCATGCAGGCGGTTCAGGATATTGGTCGCCTGATGTTGACCTGGGGATGACAACGTCACTCGGCACACCCTGAGCGACCAAGCAGCCTTCACTGCTTGCTCCACACGGAGAGTGACCTAGAAAAGGTGGCCTAACCAAAGCTCGTCCCCTTACAACCCCAGTTGGCTAGCCGCGGTCAACGGGCATCTTCTCCTGCGGTCAGAAAACAAGCTGGAACATGCGCGACACAGCAGACAGCGGACTCCCTGATCGTCGCTCCGCCCTAATTGCCCATGAATTGCGGAGGTTAAACATCGACATCGCCGCGCTCAGCGAAGTACGCCTTCCGGACGAAGGCAGCCTCCAAGAACTTGGCGCTGGCTACACCCTCTACTGGTCAGGCAGGCCTGCATCAGAAAGACGGATCTCAGGCGTGGGTTTCATGGTCAAGACCTCCATTGCGACTAAGCTGGAAAACCTACCAACGGGTCACTCAGACCGCATCATGTCCATGCGCCTCCCACTGAGACACCAGCAACACGTCACCCTTCTCAGTGTGTACGTCCCAACCCTCCTGGCAGAGCCTGCAGAAAAGGACACGTTCTACACTGACCTACGCAGCCTCCTACAGAGCACCCCTGCAGGCGACAAAGTCATCATCCTTGGCGACTTCAACGCCAGAGTGGGCCAGGACTCTGAAGCCTGGAAAGGAGTCCTCGGCAAGCATGGCGGCGTCGGGAACTGCAATGACAATGGCCGCCTACTGTTGGAGTTCTGCGCAGAGCAGCAACTGGTCATCACCAACACTACTTTTCAGCAAAAGGACAGTCGAAAGACCACCTGGATGCATCCTCGCTTCAAACACTGGCACCTTATCGACTATGTCCTAGTGTGTCAGAGGGACCGCAGCGACGTCCTCCTCACCAGAGTGATGCCCATCGCAGAGTGCCACACTGACCCCCGCCTTGTCCGCTGCAAACTCAGGCTCCACTTCAAGCCAAAACCCAAGAAATGGGCCCCCCCCCCAAGAAAAGGCTTGATGTTGCCAGCTTTCAGCGTGACGATGTGAAAGCTGCCTTTCAGACATATTTACAGCGCAGGCTCAAAGACACAGCGGACCCAGCAGACTCCTCCCCTGAAACACTCTGGGAACAACTGAAAACTGCTATTGCAAAATCCTCTGCAGAAGTCTTGGGTTTCGCTAGAAAGAGGAACAAAGACTGGTTTGACGAAAACGACGTAGAGATCCAGGAACTCCTAGCAAAAAAAAAAAAAAAAAAAAAGAGCCGCCCATCAGGCCCACCTAGCCCAGCCTTCCTGCCCTGTGAAGAAGTCTGCCTTCCGCCTCGTCTGCAGCAGTCTCCAGCGCAAGCTCAGAGATCTCCAGAACGATTGGTGGACCAGACTCGCACAGAGGACCCAGCTCTACGCTGACAACGGTGACTACAGGGGCTTCTACGAAGCACTGAAAGCAGTGTATGGCCCTAGGCACCTGGTACTGAGTCCCCTGCGAAGCGCTAATGGACAGGCATTGCTCACAGATAATACCTCCATCCTGAACCGCTGGTCGGAGCACTTTCAGAGCCTCTTCAGCGCTGAGCGCACTGTTCAAGAAGCAGTCATCCTCCAAATCCCACACCTCCCAGTAAAGGCTGAATTGGTCGAACCGCCCACCGCTGAAGAGACTCTCACAGCCATCCACCAGCTCAAGAGTGGCAAAGCAGCAGGCATTGATGGAATACCGCCAGAGATCTGGAAACACGGAGGCCCAGCACTGCACAACAAGCTCCACGACCTCTTTCTATGCTGCTGGGAGGAAGGAACACTACCAAAGGATCTCCGTGATGCAGTCGTCATCACCCTGTACAAGAACAAAGGCGAGAAGTCTGACTGCTCGAACTATCGTGGAATGACCCTGCTGTCCATTGCCGGGAAAATTCTTGCAAGGCTGCTCCTGAATCGGCTGGTACCTGCCATCGCTGAAGACCACCTTCCAGAGGGCCAATGTGGCTTCAGAGCCAACAGGAGCACCACCGACATGGTCTTTGTGCTGAGACAGCTTCAGGAGAAGTGCCGCGAGCAGAACAAAGGGCTGTACATAACGTTTGTTGACCTAACAAAAGCGTTCGACACTGTGAGCAGGCAGGGCATGTGGCAGATCCTGGAGCGACTTGGCTGTCCCCCAAAGTTCCTTAGCATGATCGTCCAGCTACACGAGGACCAGCAAGGCCAGGTCAGACTCAACAATGACCTCTCAGAACCATTCCCTATTCTCAACGATGTAAAGCAGGGATGCGTGCTGGCACCGACCCTCTTCACCATCTTTTTTAGCATGATGTTGAAGCAGGCCACAGTGGACCTCGACGATGACGATGCAGTGTTCATCAGGTATCGTCTCGATGGCAGCCTGTTCAACCTCAGACGACTGCAGGCCCACGCCAAAATCCTAGACCAACTGATTCGTGAGCTGCTTTTTGCTGATGACGCTGCCCTCGTTGCACACACAGAGAGAGCCCTGCAGCGCATCACGTCCTGCTTCGCAGACGCTGCCCAGCTCTTTGGATTCGAGGTCAGTCTGAAAAAGACAGAGGTCCTTCATCAGCCGGCACCCACGGTAGAGCATCGCCCTCCCCACATCACCATCGGCGAGTCTGAACTAAAGTCAATGCACCAGTTTACTTACCTTGGCTGCATCATCACGTCGGACGCCAAGCTGGACAAGGAGTTTGACAGCAGGCTGGCAAAAGCGAACAGCGCTTTTGGGCGACTATTCAAGCGAGTGTGGCACAATCAACAGCTGAAAACAGGCACCAAGATCAGCGTGTACAGAGCTGTCGTCCTCACCACCCTGCTGTATGGTTCCGAGTCCTGGGCCCTCTACCGCAGCCAACTACGACTTCTCGAAAGCTTCCACCAGCGATGCCTGCGTACCATCCTGGGCATTCACTGGAGTGACTATGTCACCAACGTCGAGGTCCTTGAACAGACAGAAACTGTGAGCATCGAGGCTTTGCTGCTGCGGACGCAGCTCCGCTGGGCGGGGCGTGTCTCCAGGATGGAGGATCATCGCCTACCCAAGATCACCCTGTTTGGCGAGCTTGCCACTGGACACCGAGACAGAGGGGCACCAAAGAAGAGATACAAAGACTGTCTCAAGAAGTCACTTAGTGCCTGCCAAATCGACCACCGCCAGTGGTCTTCGCTTGCTGCGGACCGTGACACCTGGCGCTCCACCATTTACAAGGCAGCCGTCTCCTTTGAGGACTCTCGCAGAGCTAGCCTTAAGGACAAGCGGCTCATGAGAAAAAACAGAGATGCCGCAACTCACAACCCTGGCCAGACCTTCCCCTGCAGCCACTGCGGTCGAACCTGCCTGTCCCGGATTGGCCTCCGCAGCCACGAGGAGGCCTGCAGACGTCGTGGGCAGCCCCTATAAAATCTTCGTTCGCGAAGTCAAAGCCAAGAGGTTGAGAACAATACAGAGAGTAACAATACAAAGTGTGCCATCGTCTTCTTATCGGACATTTTGAGACCCGCCTGCTTCAGCCACACCTATGCATATATTGTACACTGCTTTCTCAAACCATGCCCAGTCCAAAAGCTTAAGATATCTTATCATAGAACCTTATTTGGTGGAGTCTTGAATGCTTGAATGCCCACAACAGTGAAGAAAAGAGTTGGTTTAACAATAAACAAGTGACCGACAGATATACACTGCACGCCATAAAAAGACAAAGATTTGCCGGTCGATATTATGCAAACGGCTTAACATTTTCAAGATCTGATTTCGTCACATTAAAGCATTTTTAGTCCTCTTTACAGCACTATCAGCTTTTTTTGTCCATTGTGTTGTCTTTGCGCTATGACCCGGTAACGTTACCTACCCCCAAAATAAAAAATCGCAAGACGGACATTTCTCTGTGTGCTGTGTTATTTTTTATATCATGTTTTACCAGACACTCTAAAAAGCGGATAACACCATTTTACACTTCGTTCATTTTTCTCGAAAACCTGGAGATTGGGAGTCATTTCAAAAGAAAACGTTTTTGCGTGGCCTTTTCCACACGTTCACCCTCGAAAATATCAGACATGTAAGATTCAGCCGCGAATGCCTCGCATCTGAGGGCACTCAGCCTAATTTTGTCTGCACTTGTAGCCAGAAGAATCATTTTCCATTCAGTTGTCACATGTGCGCGCCTAGCCTCCAAATGTAAAACTGATTGCTTTCATTACTTGCTGGTGGTCTGTTTACATCAGAGTGTGTGTGTGTGTGTGTGTGTGTGTGTGTGTGTGTGTGTGTGTGTGTGTGTGTGTGTGTGTGTTGGTTTATGATTAAATACATGTGCATTTTAAGGTGGTCTGCTGGTGGTCTGTTTACTTCAGTGCGTGTGTGCTTGCATACGTACGTGTTTATTTGTTTTCTGATGTTTGTTTCTTTGTTCTATCTGTATTCTAATGTGACAATGTAAATGTGTGCGTGCGTTTGTGTGTGGGGTTTGGGGGGTTGGGGAGGGGGTGTTTGTGTGTGTGTGTGTGTGTGTGTGTGTGTGTGTGTGTGTGTGTGTGTGTGTGTGTGTGTGGGCGGGGTGGGTGGTTGGGGGGGGGTTCAGGGGGGGGGGATGTCTGTGTGTGTGTGTGTTTTAACCCCCCTAGTGTCTTTCAGTTTTGTGTGTGTGTTTGTCTGTGTGTGTGTGTGTGTGTGTGTTTGTTTTTGTTTGTTCTTGATGCTATTGTCTTTTGACATCAGTACACTGTATAAGATCTTTATTTAAGCTATGATCTATGATTTGCAGCTGTTGTTTTTTGTGTCAGTAAACACTGTTTACACTAACAAGTTTTGCTTTTCATTTATTTGACTTTTCTTGTGTTCAGAGCCGAAATTTACTTACAAACAAAAACAAACAAACAAACAATCCTTTTTTGTTTACAAAAGATGATCCTTAAAATACACATGTACTGAATCATGAATCAAGACACGCGCACACACACACGCACGCGCACACACACACACACACACACGCACACACACACAGACCCCCTCCCCCCCTACACACACACACACACACACACACACACACACACACACGCACGCACACACACACACACACACACACACAGACCCCCTCCCCCCACCTACACACACACACACACACACATTCACATCGTCACATAATGAGAATACAGAAAATACAAAGTAAAAAACAAACAACTGAAAAATAAACACGCACGCATGCAAGCACACACACACACACACACACACACACACACACACACACACACACACACACACACACACACACACACACACACACACACACTGACGTAAACAGACCCCCAGCAAGTAATCAACGCAATAAGTTTTACATTTGGAGGCTAGGCGCGCACTGTGACAACGACATCCCCATTTTTCACTCAAAATTCTCCTTTCTTGTTGCAGCGAAATGGAAACTGATTTTTCTGGCTACAAGTGCAGACAAAATTAGGTTGAGTGCCCTCAGATGCGAGACATTCGCGACTGAATCTTACATGCCCGAAGTTTTCGAGACGAAAAGGCCACGCAAAACAAGAGAAAAGTTTTCTTTTAAAATGAATCCCAATCTCCAGGTTTTCAAGAAAAATGAACACAATTTAAATGGTGTTCTCCACGTTTTAGAGTGTCTGGCCAAAGTTGAGATTGTGCTCAAGTAAACAACGCAGCACACAGAGAAATGTCCGTCTTGCTTTTTTATTTTTATTTTGGGGGTAGGTAACGTTACCGGGTCATAGCGCAAAGACAACACAATGGACAAAAAAGCTGAGAGTGCTGTAAAGAGGACTAAACATATTTTAATGTGACAAAATCAGATTTTCAAAATGTTAATCCGTTTGCAAAATATCGACCGGCAAATCTTTGTCTTGTTTTTTTATGGCGCGCGGTGTGTTTTACATTGACGGAAAACTAAACCGAGACCAAACAAGCAAGCAACCAACCAAGCAAACAATCTACCAACCAACCAAGCAAACAATCTACCAACCAACCAAGCAAACAATCTACCAACCAACCAAGCAAACAATCTACCAACCAACCAAGCAAACAATCTACCAACCAACCAAGTAAACAATCTACCAACCAACCAAGCAAACAATCTACCAACCAACCAAGCAAACAATCTACCAACCAACCAAGCAAACAATCTACCAACCAACCAACCAACCAAGCAAACAATCTACCAACCAACCAACCAAGCAAACAATCTACCAACCAACCAAGCAAACAATCTACCAACCAACCAAGCAAACAATCTACCAACCAACCAAGCAAACAATCTACCAACCAACCAAGCAAACAATCTACCAACCAACCGAGCAAACAATCTACCAACCAACCAAGCAAACAATCTACCAACCAACCAAGCAAACAATCTACCAACCAACCAAGCAAACAATCTACCAACCAACCAAGCAAACAATCTACCAACCAACCGAGCAAACAATCTACCAACCAAACAAGCAAACAATCTACCAACCAACCGAGCAAACAATCTACCAACCAACCAAGCAAACAATCTACCAACCAACCAAGCAAACAATCTACCAACCAACCAAGCAAACAATCTACCAACCAACCAAGCAAACAATCTACCAACCAACCAAGCAAACAATCTACCAACCAACCAAGCAAACAATCTACCAACCAACCAAGCAAACAATCTACCAACCAACCAAGCAAACAATCTACCAACCAACCAAGCAAACAATCTACCAACCAACCAAGCAAACAATCTACCAACCAACCAAGCAAATAATCTACCAACCAACCGAGTAAACAAGCAACCAGTTAATCGTAAAGGCTTTCGTTTAGAACTTAACTCATTCTACCCCAAGACCGAAATCCCCAAATTTTGCCGTTGTCCTCTCAAGACTGCATTGCAGTGTAGGGCACAGATTGACCATGATAGTTCAAGGGTGATGCCAGAATAGCTTGGCGCCCATAGGCGCCAAGCTATTCTGGCATCACCCTTGAACTATCATGGTCGATATTTATCTTGCTGTGGTGTGTCTGGGGTAGAATGAGTTAACGTCTTCTGTCCAACGCGACGGTGATTTCAAAGACGGGGCACAGAATGGGTCTGAACGAACCCGCGACCTTTCGGACGAGAGTCGAATGCTCTATCACCGAGCCGCCCAGCTCCACAAACCAATCAACCGGGCAAGCAAACAGCCTAAGCTAAGCTAACGAAGGTAACGAGGGAAGGATCTAGAGGGGGGTGGGGAAGGGGGGGGGGGGCGGCCGGCGGTGAGAAGTTGCAATCACCGAGCAGCTCACAAACGGATAAACCTCCGTTACTTCATAAATAGGACACCATTACTTTTGTGTGTGTTTGTTCCCATTTGTTTTCACTAGTGACCCACTGGCCCTGTGGACTTTTTGTCGGCAATATCCAGTCCTATTTTCAAGCCGATAGCGTCCACTTGTCCAACTATAAGACCTTGTCGTCTCAAGTTGAGTGAGGCCCAGGCAAACAAGACGGCCTTGCTGTATAGAGTATGTCCACTACACGTTAAGGTCCTGGCAAATCCAAGTTGCAGTGAGCCTCAATTGATCAGTGTTCAGGTCATATGTACTACATACGCAACAGCTGTCCTTGTCCTCCACAACCCGCCCGTACGGCCGTCCATCATCATTCTTTCAGTAAGCAAAAGTCGTGCGCGGGCCCACTGCGGCCGTCGTGGGCCCGAAGACTTTTTTTGCTACTGGTGCCGGTGCAGTGGCCGCTAATCCTCGAAAAACTCAAATTACGACGTTGCATCCGTGCCTGCAACGCTAAACGACACTTTCGCAGGTATTGATGCGGGGCGCCTTGAATGAGTTAAACAGTGCTGTCGAAACACATCATTAGTCGGTAATGGCTTTCTCAACTTCTGTTAGTGTCTTATTAGTCCATTCACTATCGATAAAATGTTAACACGGTCAAACTGCAAGAGAAACAGATCCTCACAATCCGCAATCCCTCGCAGTTGCAGGGGGGGGGGGCATGTGGATTTATATCTCTTGCTGACACCACTTTGCGTCAGGACACGTTCCTTGGGCGGATCTGGAGTGCTTTTAATTTGACGCAGAATCTTTCATGATTTCAGAAACTGGCATTGAAGGGGTATCAAACTACAATAGACGCAGATTGTGTTTCTGGAATCATGGTTAATTCAGCGTCAGTGATCCCCATAGCCGTCAAAAGAACATCGATGATTCGATATATACAGTCAGTGATCCCCATAGCCGCCAAAGGAACATCGATGCTTCGATATACACACTCGGTGATCCCCATAGCCGTCAAAGGAACATCGATGATTCGATACACACACTCGGTGATCCCCATAGCCGTCAAAGGAACATCAATGATTCGATATATACAGTCAGTGATCCCCATAGCCGCCAAAGGAACATCGATGATTCGATATACACAGTCAGTGATCCCCATAGCCGTCAAAGGAACATCGATGCTTCGATATACACACTCGGTGATCCCCATAGCCGTCAAAGGAACATCGATGATTCGATACACACACTCGGTGATCCCCATAGCCGTCAAAGGAACATCGATGATTCGATACAGACACTCGGTGATCCCCATAGCCGTCAAAGGAACATCGATGATTCGATATATACAGTCAGTGATCCCCATAGCCGCCAAAGGAGCATTGATGATTCGATATATTAATTATACAGTCAGTGATCCCCATAGCCGTCAAAGGAGCATCGATGATTCGATATACACAGTCAGTGATCCCCATAGCCGCCAAAGGAGCATCGATGATTCGATATACACAGTCAGTGATCCCCATAGCCGTCAAAGGAGCATCGATGATTCGATATACACAGTCAGTGATCCCCATAGCCGCCAAAGGAGCATCGATGATTCGATATACACAGTGGTTTCAGCTCAGCAAGAGGCATAGATCCTCACGAACCCCCGCATTCGCGGGGGTTCGTGAGGATCTATGCCTCTTGCAGTTGGATCGTCTTCACTTTTTTCCTCGGCAGTAAAGGGGTTTAAGGTTAGTGCCATCTGACCGATCTGTGTGCTGCCGGGTTATCTCAGAGGTGAGCGTGTTAAATTGTTTTGTACACAGGAGCTCCCTGCATACTTCCGAGTTCTAGAAATGGATCGACATTGATAGTTTGCGGGTAGTGCCCGTGTGGCACATGCTATTCCAGCACAAACTTTGAAATGTCATGGTCGATCCACACATATTCCGCCTGATACATGTGGTTTTCATGACAGATTTACTCGGGCAGCTGTGCACATGGGATGAAATCTGAGAAACAGCATTGTGAATGCGAAGAAGGGTGACTCCGCTCATTCCCGACCCGGACAGTTTTTATTCTATTAGTTGTTGCTGTACCAGACATCACTGACAAACTTACCTCTAGAACGTAGGGTGGCGGGTTGGGCCTAGGAAAGAAGACATTTGGTTTTTATTGGCTGGGTGCTGGGGTTGGGGTGGGAGTAAGGGTAAGATTAAATTTATAGAAGCGGTGCTTGTGGTGTTGCAGAGATCGATTGACGCTTGCGTGTCATTCATCAGATTCTCTCCGTCCTTCTGCCAGCTCTGACCTGCGAAAACATTGGAGAGGAAGATTTTCATTATACATGGATTACACGCTGTAGTCTACGCATTTCTTTCTGGAACTGAGAGGCACGGCCGAACCATATAGACCTTGCCACGCCAACAGTTTTTGTGTGTGTTTTTTTTTTCCAATTTTTTTTAGCATACTGTACAGTTAATTCATACCCTACCGCATTAATCTGGGGTTTCAATAGCAAACAGCTGGTGGCAGACACACGATCAGAACATCCGATCATGTATTCAGCTTTCTCAGTGCAAAGGCCATCGGGCCTTTTGCGCATTGGGTTGTGTGCTGGACGATTATCGACACTGGCTGCAGGCGAGAAACGGTGTGTATCCTTTTACAGTATGAGCCCAGTTCTATTCCAGTGTATCTGCCGTATATAGTTACATCGAGAGCACAGTAAGAGAGGATTAAGTTGATGCCCCAGCATCCATTCTGATTGAGGTCATCAGCAGGCAACTGCCTCTGAGGCGGTTTACCGCCAATGATGTCATCAGTTCAGAATGGATGCTGAGAATTCTGACATCAGGACGTCAAAATAGATGCCGTGGAGCCGGCAATCGAAAGACATCGAACAAAGAGCATTTCACAACCGAAGCCTGTGGGTGTACCATTGTGTCAGGCTTGTCCACTGATGGTTGGTTAATTCAGGTTTAACGTCCACAGCACCGAGGTGATAATGGACGGCCCTGACGGGCGGGTTATGGGGGACAGGGAAATCTATTGCCTAAGGAGTACGACCTGAACACTGATCAACTCAGGCGCACTCCAACTGTGCCACTTTGATTTACCAGGACCTTTCAACGGACAAATCCGTTTTTCCCCCTGGATTGTGAGTCCAGCTACGGGCCGGGACGGGATTCGAACCCACGACCCGGCGATTCCCTTCGCTCTCCTGCTCCGACGTTTAACCGCCTGAGCTATTTCGGACTCGTCTGTGTCCACTGACTTATAGTTAGACGAGGCCATGAGCAGTGCAGTGTAGACCAGTTCATTGCAAAGTTAGTGAATGCTTTAGCCATGAGCCGTTTTGACTACTGCAATTCTCTGCTTTTTAGTCTTCCATCTGAGCAGATTAACCGCCTTCAGCAAGTTCAAAACAATGCCGCAAGGCTTGTGAAGCGCAGGCAAAAACGAGACCACGTAACCCATATACTGAAAGACCTTCACTGGCGTCCAATCCAATCCCGAATAAAGTATAATATAGCGACCCTTGCCTACCGCCACTTTGATGGCAGTCTTCCGTCATACCTTTCCTCCAGTCTAATTACTTACCAGACCTCTCGCTCACTGCGTTCATCGGGAGAGAAACTTCCGTCAAAGTTCCAAAGTTCCATCTCAAAGAGCCGGTGAACGCTCTTTCAAATGTACTGCTCCTTTAATTTGGAATTCCTTACCGACTGATCTGAGAAATGCCTCCACCCATACACAGTTCAAAGCAAAGTTAAAAACTTACTTTTTCTCGCAGACTTTCGTATAATCTCTACGGTATTTCTGTACACACCCCCTGTGTGTGTGTGTGTGTGTGTGTGTGTGTGTGTGTGTGTGTGGTGTGTGTGTGTGTGTGTGTGTGACCTGTCACACAGACACACTCACACAGACACAGAAACAGACACAGACACAGAAACAGACACAGAAACAGACACACACACACACACACACACACACACACACACACACACACACACACACATATATATATATATATATATATATATATATATATATATATATATATATATATATATATATATATATATATATATATATATATATATATGTCATTAGGTGTGTCGACGAGGTATAACAAATAAAAAAGGTGCTGAAATATATCTTCAGGTTTATGCGTTGTGACATGGTTTGATAATTAATTCATTCAGGTGCAGAAAAGTGTGTGTTCATTCCTGCAACGGACGCACACCTGGTTTGCAAGAGGCATGGATCCTCATGAGCCCCCGCGATTGCGGGGGATCATGAGGATCTATGCCTCTTGCTCACGAAGATACATACGTGCAGAAGGCCTGTCTCACGTGGCGGCACTTACAAAGCATCCGCGCAATATTCTTTTGTTCAGATGTGACGGACGTGTTGTGGAACGAAGAAGGGAAACCAGCAAACGGCGTAGAACCGTGCGAAGTTATGTAACGACAGAAAGAGAGTTGTTTTAAGCATTGGGGACTTTCCAATCTGTTTCGACGCTTCGATTCGCGGACATTAATACAGTAGCGGTGTTTTGCGGGATTAAATGTACCAGTGCCATGGATTCTTGCTGAGATAATGGTGCGTAAATGCTCACGGTCTAAAATTTGAACTCGGACGGGCACGTTTCGAGGGACTTTTTTTTGACACGATATGAGCCAAAGTATACGATCGGCTGCTTTTGCTCCTCTACAAACATACAAAGAATACCTTTGTTTGTAGTGGAACAATATAGATCGATACTGTACTTTGCCTCAGATCGTCACAGGAGAAAGTTAAAACAAACAAACAAACAAACAAGCAAACAAACATGTGTGTCTAGTCAGTAGAGTAATTTCAAGATTTGTGTCTAGTCAGTAGAGTGTTATTTAAAGATTTGCCTTTCACCCCTTCAATGTTATTGATGATACCGAAAAGCATTAAATTATAGCGAGTTACGCGTCTTTTCCACCGAGCAGTATCGTCAATAGCTGCCGAGAGGTTAATTCAAAATGAAAAAAACAAAAACATTTTAACCCGTTGGGTGTTGGTGTTATGGAAAATTATTTTGATATTGCGGTGACAATGGTGTGAGTCACAGTTAGACAGTGCTGTTCAATACGTTTTTTATTTGTCTATTACTTAATCATCCCCGACACACCACAGCTAGATATGGGTCGACCATGATAGTTCAAGGTGGTGCCAGAATAGCCTGACATGGCGCCCATGGGCGCCAAGCTGTTTTGGCACCACCCTGGAACTGTCATGGTCGATATGTCACCTATTTAAACTATAATGCAGTCTTCAGAAGACAACTCCAGAATTTGGAGATTTCGACGAAGGGGCACAATGAGTTAACACGCCGCCTCTCAGAGAGATTTATCCGTGACCCGAGATAACCTCCCTCCCTGAAACACTGAATAGACGGCCACGCAGAGAAAGAAATGACACGTGTGTTCATGCCGACGTTTCTTGGATATCAAGTCCTTGTTGGATCACGTGCTAACAACATTCGTGGGTGAACTACTAACTACAGTGTGATAGGCAAAGAATCTCCCAGCACAGTAAGAAACACGCGTAGAAAGGACAAGAGCAGCACAACTTATTAAAAACAGACATACGGACATAAATCAAATGAATGTACTTATATTTTTTAAAAAAAAATTTAAAAGTAGGTAGTGTTTGCATTTTACGCGCTCCCGGCGTGGTCTTGATTCAGTAAGTGTTAACTCATTCGAGACGTGCCGCCTCCGGATACGCGGCTTATGCCGCGTATCCGGAGGCGGCACGTCTCGAATGAGTTAAAGCAGCTTACATTCGGTCTTCGCGTGTGATCCGCTGACCATGACACTCCACCTATTCAGGGCATCGATCGCATTATTAACATGCTGTGTGCATATGTTTGTATTTGCTCAGAACATAGACAACGTTGTTTTGTAGTACAGTAGCACCTGTTTTCGGTATTCACCTCTTTTGCAAGAAAAGAAGTGGTCTTAAAAGACAGGTTCTCTCGGGAAAAAAGTTTTGAAGGGCGAAAAGTGTCACCTGTCATTAAAGACCATCATTTAGGTGGCTACAGCTACCTAAATGATGGTCTTTAATGACAGGTGATCTCTCATTAGGATGGTCGCTCAAAACAGGTTCTGCGGTAGCCTCTTTTGACACACGTCAACAATGAAGCATGCGTGGAAGATTCCGGAGAGACAACGGGGAGGGATTTCGTTATACCGTATAGCTGACTGATCCGCGAATGAAAAGAACAATGTCAATACATGAAATTTCAGACAGAATCGTTTGTGAGGACGCCGATTTTTTTAAATATTATTCTTTTGAGATCGGTTCATAAAGACACTTTAGTAGTGAGGTTGGGTTTGCGACGAACGACCCCCAGCAACGAACGAGAGCGAAGTCAGTCCCTGAGAATAATCATCTTCTACCATATGCATAGACAGCACTACGAACATCTCCAAGAGGCATATCTATGCCTCTTGAAGATGTTCGGAGTGTTGTCTATGCTTATGATATCCGCTAAGACTTTGCTCTCGTTGGTTGCAAACGAAACCTCACTAATAGCTTACTTGAGGACTGTACATTTTCCAGCAACTGTGTTACAGCTGAGAGTGTCTGGATATCCCTGGGACATACGTGAGAGCTACTAATATTTCTGATCCGAGATCGTCACATCTGATCTCTGTGCTACATTTCAACTGAATCTCAGCGTCACAACTTTGAAATATACAGGACGCAGTGTCATGTCTTTCGTTTGGAGTTCAGATATACATTTGTAATTCGCCGACACTTTTTTGCGCAAACATTCGTTGCACTTCATTATCAACGCTGCTTTAACTCTTTGCCTACTAAGTAACTTCTCCGTAGTATATGTACGCCGCTACTAAGTACTTTTGTTAAGAGTTCATTTCTGGATCCTGTGCGCTTTGTAACGGGTGGTGACGACACATTCAGTACTAAAAATAGCCACGCACACGGCACCGCAAGCGAACCTTGGCTGGACGGATCTCGCTACCGGAAGTTTTTCTCTAGGCGGCTGGAGCCGCCAGCCGTAGGCAAAGAGATACTCCGAGTCAGCCAAAGTGTTTGCGATTCATTTAATGTGGACATCGATGCTGCTTTTGAACTGAGCCGGTTTCAGTATTTGACAGTTATTAGATTCCTTTTGTCTAGTGTTCCACATTCACTCACCATGTCGTCGCGACACGGGTCACGAGGCTCCGCGGCATCCTCCGCCTCCTGCTCCTCGTCTTCTTCCTCATCCTGCTCGTCCCCCACCTTGTCCAGCTCTCGCTCCGTCCACGTGACGCCCGTCCGCATCGAACTGCGCAAACATATCAACCTCTTCAGGTCTGTATCAGACTATTACTCTGTACCCAGTGCGCAGAAGGCCAACGGCGGCCGACGTCGGCACGATGGACTTTTAGGGGCGGATCAGTTACCTCGAACGTTGGGGGGGGGGGGGGTCCAACGTTTTTGTTTTTTTTTAACCTTCAACCTGATACAAAAGGCCTCCCCGACGATAGACCTTGCTTCCAGGTGCCGAAAAATCGAAAAGAGGGGTGAGGGGTGAGAGAGAGAAGGCGTTAAGACTCTCACCATTTGCCAGAATATCAAACGACGGGGGTGGGAAGGGGGTGAGGGGGGTTCCAAACACCCCAAAAAGAGACTTTGTTATAGAATTTTAGAGAATTTTGGGTCGGGGGGGGGGGGAGGGGCGGCGGAACCCCTGTAACACCACCACCCCTAGATCCGCTCCTGCTTTTGCGCAATGGGTATTATAGTCTTTCGAGACGTGTCGCGTATGGATACGCGGAAACTTGGAATGAGTTAACTGTGGTAGACACATCGCAGCCACACGGGTTAACTCATTCGAGACGCGCCACATCCGGATACGCAGCACAAAGCCGCATATCCAAATGCCACACGTCTCGAGTGTGTTACTGCTCAGGGCGCAAAGGCCATCGGGCCGACGTCGGCCGCCGTTGGCCCGCGCACGGTCGTGCGCGGGCCAACGGCGGCCTGACGTCGGCTCGATGGCCTTTTGCGTATTGAATGTGTGCTGCTTTTGGATCGGGGCCGTTACATCCAAAATCATGAGCCAGCGCACACTTAGTCTCCATGACGACGACGACAAGGATGATGATGATGATGATGAAGACGATAGCCCAGATATTTATGATATGTTTAGACCTGAAAGTAAATCTCTGGAAGCCTGCTGCTTGTAGTGATTCGATTTAGTTTGATTTATCCAAATCCAATGGATGCTTTCTAGCCTGTTTGCTTGACTGGTTGGTTGGCTGGTTTGTTGGTTGGTTGATTTATTGGCTGACTTGTTAATTCAGTGATTGATTCGTTGATGTATAGATAGACAGGCAAACAGGCAGACAGACGGGCTGGTCTACTGGCTGGCTGATTAATAGGTCGTTTGATTGCTTGTTTGCTTGCTTGCTAGTTTGATAAATTTATAAGTTTCTAATTAATATTCTATCCTCTTCAACAGCAACATTGTTTATATTTTAGTGTTTTCACTTTTTATTTTCATCAGTTGCGTCACCATCATTATCGGCATTACCATCGGGTCAGGCATCTTCGTGTCCCCTGTGGGCATCCTGACCAACGTGCGCTCGGTGGGCATGTCCTGCGTCATGTGGGCCGTGTGTGGGCTGTACTCCCTCCTCTGCGCCCTCTGTTACGCCGAGATGGGCGCCTGTTTGCCCCAGTCGGGAGGGGAGTACCTGTACATCATGCGGGCCTTCGGTGACTTCCCGGCCTTTCTGTGTCTGTGGGTGAACTTTGTGGTGATCAACCCCGTGAGTCAAGCGGCGTCCAGTTTGATTTTTGCTACGTACCTACTGCGGCCGATTTTTCCGCATTGTGACGCACCTAAGGCAGCCCTGCATATCATCGCTGTACTAATTATGGGTAGGTCAAGACGATCCCCGACAAGATTCAAGATTTCAAGATTATTATTCAGAACTCGTGAACCTTTTAGAGTATATGATTCGAGAAGCTGGGGGGGGGGGGAGAGGGGGGGTTGGGGGGTGGGGGGGGGGGCGGTGGGGGGTGGGGGGGTGGGGGGAGTGATAATGTCAGTTTACAAAAATGACTCTCTGAGCAGTGGTGTGTTAAATCAATGTGCCCCTAGGTCGAAATCCCCACATTCTGGAGTTGTCCTCTGAAGACTGTATTATGATGTAGGGGACAGATCGATCATGATTGTTCAAAGGTGGTGCCAGAGTACCTTGGCGCCTACGGGCGCCAAGCTATTCTGGCACCCTTGAACAATCATGGTCGACCCATATTTTGCTGCGGTGTGTCGGGGCAGAAAAAAAACCTTCTTGAACAACACTGTCTAACTGTGGCTCACACCATTGTCACCGCATTATCACAATAAGTTTCCCATGGCACCGACGCCCAACGGGTTAAACTGGGTTTCTGAAACGAACGAACAAACAAACAAACAAACAAACAAACAAACAAACAAACAAACAAACAAACAAACAAACAAACAAACAAACAAACATAAACAGCAAATGAAAAAAAGATATCAAGGGAAAAAAATGCCGGGGGCCGGCGTGGATGTTCCATGACACGTGATGTCAACATTACTGTCCACGAACAAAGAAAGAAACGCGCTTAAAAAGGACAATTACGGCACAATTGTCTTGTAATTGTCTAAGCGTGCTTCATTCTTCGTTTGAATTTTCTATCCTTGTTAGGATTTTCTTTCTTCGTTGGGATTGCGTTTACATTTTACACGCTTGGCAGTCACCTTTTTTTTTTTTGTTGGGTCCGGATGTTTTATTTGTTTGTAATGTTGGACCTTACGGCGTTGGAATTGTGACTGAGATTAGGAAATGACACCTACTGTATACAGCAGCAGCTGCATTAGACGTCGTGCGGAAGTCAAAAGTAGATCAGACCCAAACCGCAGTAGATTTAAAGCACGGACAAACATGCGATAATCCACTTTTTCTTCTCTCTCTCTCTCTCTCTCTCTCTCTCTCTCTCTCTCTCTCTCTCTCTCTCTCTCTCTCTCTCTCTCTCTCTCTCTCTCTCTCTCTCTCTCTCTCTCTCTCTCTGGCCTCACGCACGCATTCACGTTTGCTCGCTCACGCGAGCGCTTACACACACTCTTGTAGCTCGTGTTCAATTTCTCTCTGAGTCTCTCTTATGAGTTTTTCGTTGACGTCATTCTTATTTTACTTCTTCTTTTTTACGCACTTTTGTTTTTCTTTTCTTTTTATTTTACGTCACATCCTTCAGTTGGGGCCACATTTCTTCTGCGATAAAATTAATGAAGAAAAGTGGCGACTGATTTCTCTGTTAGTCTATTTTGAAAAAAGGTATTTACCCGAAATATTAATAAATTGCGTTGTAACTGTCTTTTCTAAGCGTGTTTCTTTCTCATTTGGGTATTTCTTCACTGTCTGCGTGAATGGACGCACCGTCCGTAAATGACCTACTTCTGATTATGGAAAGCGACCATTTTCTAGGCGGAGAGCTACCGAAGAAAGGGAATAGACCCAGACTTGTGAAACAGCTATAGTGTGAGAACAAAATACTGTAGCGTCTGTATCTGAGCATGTATTCAACGCAGAAAAATGTCGAAGAGACAAGTTGACTGCTAAAATTCACCCATCCAACGAGTTATCAATGTTGTCCTGCCACAGCTAAGACATTCAATCTACCCGTACAACTTCACACACGTAACAGATGCTTTCTACTGCCCCTTGGGCCGGTTGCACGAGCGAGCTCAGTTGTGCGCCGGCCGCTAAGCAAGGTGCATCCGCTAAAGCGGAGCACCTTGCTTAGGTGGCTGGCGCAGAACAAAGCTCGCTCACGCAACTGACCCCTTGTGCGCAACGAGGGAACTCTACTACGTACAAAGGAGAAAAAGAGCAGAGACAGTCTTTCATTTTATGACACTCAGACGTCAAAAGCTAAGTTAGCTCTATCGTGCAGCATTATTGTGATATTATACTAATAAAGCACTTAACACAGTCTGCTCCTGGACCGAAATCCGCAAATTTTGAACTTGCCCCCTGAAGACTGTATTACACTTCTGGAAACAGATCGAGCGTGATAGTTCAAGGGTTGTGCCAGAATAGCTTGCCGCTCTTTCCGAAATCCGCAAATTTTGAACTTGCCCCCTGAAGACTGTATTACACTTCTGGGAACAGATCGAGCGTGATAGTTCAAGGGTTGTGCCAGAATAGCTTGGCGCCTATGGGCGTCAAGCTATTCTGGCACAACCCTTGAACTATCACGCTCGATCCATGTTTTGCCGTGGCGTGTCGAAGTTGAATGAGTTGATAAAGGAGATATTGCGCGTTATTAAGCCGTTCAGTCCCAGTTGACGCACTCTGTGTTTCCGCAATCTTCGGTAATTCAACACACACAATACCCTAGCTGTCCCAGGATTATAGATTCAAAGTTGTGTCAGCAAGAGGGCATAGATCCTTTTGGGCCCCCGCAACAGCGGGAGCCCATGAGGATCTATGCCCCTTGCATTTGGGTGATTTTCTAATTTCAGTCTCGGCACTGAACGGGTTAACCCTCTATTGCCTGGAGCAGGTCTCTAATTGCTGAGGACTGACCTAGTCTGTCAGGTAAAGACCAACACACAAAGACACATACGTTTATTTCAGCACTACTCACCAGCGTGAACTGCATCAACGTGAAGTGGGCCACCAAGATCCAAGGAGTCATCACCGCCAGCAAACTCATCGCCCTCATCGTCATCATCCTTATCGGCTTCATCTGGCTGGGCAAGGGGCAGGTGACCAACTTTCAGGACGCCTTTGAGGGCAGTGACTACAGTGGAGGAGCCATCGCTGTGGCTTTCTATTCTGGCTTTTGGGCTTTCGGGGGGTGGTCAGTAATAAACTGGTGTATAGCAACAGTTAAAAAAACAAAACAACAACAACAAACCCAAACAACAACAACAACAAGCAAGCACACAACATGGACGAACGAACGTATTAAATTAGATTGTATGAAATGTAACATCTCGCCTACTAAGAGAGATAAGAAGTGTACTGTATGTTTTTGTAGTGGCAGTTTTAAACACAGTCTTAAAACCCACCTTTCCCCATCTTGATTATCAGTGTTCATTTTCTTTTCTTTTGTGTAACTATAAATGTGGTTTTGGTTTTGTCACTTTTTGTGTAATATATATATTTTTGTTCATATGTAAGGCGCCAAGAGCATTTTATCTTGTAATAGGCGCCTTATAAATCATCTCTATTATTATTATTATTATTATTATTATATGTTTGTCTGTACGTCCATTATCACAAAGGGGTTTAACCCCCCCCCCCCCAAACAACAACCCCCCCCAAAAAAAAAAAAAAAAAAAAAAAAAAAAAGAAAAAAAAAGGCATAATTGGTAAACGTAGTATATTTTTACTTTCTAAGGTTATTTCATTCTTTGTTGCCATTTTCTTCGCATTGTACGCACTTCGCAGTCACCTTTTTGGTCCTGATTTTCTATTTTAAAAAAACCCGGACAAACTGACGAAGGAACGACCAAACGACCGACCGACGGAAGGAACGAACGAACGATCAAATAAACAAACTGCAAACAAACTCGACAGAATCACTAGTCACAAACATGTTCCATCACCAGGTGAGAGACAGAGATTGAAAGTGATTCCTAAAAGGTTTTGCTTGGTTAACGCATTCTACCCCAGGACCGAAATCCTCAAATTTTGAAGTTGCCCTCTAAAGGACTGCATTACAATGCTAGAGACAGATCGAGCATGATAGTTTAAGGGTGGTGCCAGAATAGTTTGGCGCCTACGGGCGCCAAGCTATTCTGGCACCACCCTTGAACTATCATGCTCGATCCCTGTACTGCTGTGGTGTGTCGGGGCTGAATGAGCTATATTTTAAATTGATAGGTATGTGCGCGGGCTAAAATACGAGCTACGTTGGTCCGATGACCATGTGCGCGGGGTAAAATACGAGCTACGTTGATCCGATGACCATGTGCGCGGGCTAAAATACGAGCTACGTTGATCCGATGACCATGTGCGCGGGGTAAAATACGAGCTACGTTGATCCGATGACCATGTGCGCGGGGTAAAATACGAGCTACGTTGATCCGATGACCATGTGCGCGGGGTAAAATACGAGCTACGTTGATCCGCCGATGACCATGTGCGCGGGGTAAAATACGAGCTACGTTGATCCGATGACCATGTGCGCGGGGTAAAATACGAGCTACGTTGATCCGATGACCATGCGCGCGGGGTAAAATACGAGCTACGTTGATCCGATGACCATGTGCGCGGGGTAAAATACGAGCTACGTTGATCCGATGACCATGTGCGCGGGGTAAAATACGAGCTACGTTGATCCGATGACCGTGTGCGCGGGCTAAAATACGAGCTACGTTGATCCGATGACCATGTGCGCGGGCTAAAATACGAGCTACGTTGGTCCGATGACCATGTGCGCGGGCTAAAATACGAGCTACGTTGGTCCGATGACCATGTGCGCGGGCTAAAATACGAGCTACGTTGATCCGATGACCATGTGCGCGGGCTAAAATACGAGCTACGTTGGTCCGATGACCATGTGCGCGGGCTAAAATACGAGCTACGTTGGTCCGATGACCATGTGCGCGGGCTAAAATACGAGCTACGTTGATCCGATGACCATGTGCGCGGGCTAAAATACGAGCTAATGTGCGCGGGGTAAAATACGAGCTACGTTGATCCGATGACCATGTGCGCGGGGTAAAATACGAGCTACGTTGATCCGATGACCATGTGCGCGGGCTAAAATACGAGCTACGTTGATCCGATGACTATGTGCGCGGGCTAAAATACGAGCTACGTTGATCCGATGACCATGTGCGCGGGGTAAGTACGAGCTACGTTGATCCGATGACCATGTGCGCAGGCTAAAATACGAGCTACGTTGATCCGATGACCATGTGCGCGGGCTAAAATACGAGCTACGTTGGTCCGATGACGTTTTGCTTACCGGGTCTTGACTACCCAGAAAAAAACATGAACACCACCCGACCGCAAGACGTATAGATTCTTGTGAACCCCCGCAGTTGCGGGGCCTCATGAGGATCTATGCCTGTTGCTGACACCAGTTTGTATCCATGTTCTTTTGACGGCTGGAGATCTTTCACGTTTACAAGTGTTCCACAATGGTTTCCAAAACACAATCTGTGTAGTAGTAAAATAAATAGCGGTATTTTCAGCAGCAGCAGCAGCATTGGCAACACCAACATAATTACTAGCATCATAGTTTTCATCCCTACGTAACACGACCAATCTCTCCAGCGCAAACCGTACCACGTGACCGTGATACAAAAACCCTTGTTTTCATCCCTACGTCACACGACCAGTCTCTATAGCGCAAAACGTACCATGTGACCGTGACACAAAAACCCGTGTAGCGACAAATAATTGATTGATTGATTGTACATTGCTTAACGTTCCGACAGCAACAAGGCTTTCTCAGGACGTGCCTGCACTGCTTGTGAAAAAAAAAAAAAAAAAAAAAACTAAACAGAATATTGAATGTATGTCGCCAGCCGGTCCAATGCGTTAAATATACCTACGCCATGGGGCCTAAATAAAGCCAAGACCATTTAGCAACACACATCCAATATCAAGAGCTACAGGCAGCGCAGACAGTAGGGAGAGTTTTAAAAAGACAAATACACGTAAATGGACCAAGGGTAGACAGAAACACATGCCCCAGAATCGGAAAGGAAACCCACCCTGTGGGGCTGACCAGGGTGACCCTGAGAACTAAAAAGTAGTTAACCCCACCCAAGTCCCACAGGGCAGACCCGGGTGGGGGAGCGACAAATAGCGGACTTCTTGTAGCCCTCTTTGTGACGCATCTTGGATGCGAGTTTTGTTTTATAAAATATCACCAAAATGTTCTAAAGTAAAAGTTACTTAGTGTTGTTCGAAACAACAAGCTCACTCAGTACTAGAGACGGCAACGTCATGAAATATTTTAAATTACGTCATAAGTCTATTATGTATAAATGTATATTCCTTTGACGTCAGTCATGTCTGGCGTGATCCAGGTCGGAAGATGTCTTCTTGATTTCTTTTACGAAAATAGTGGAGGAATGAAAACAAATAGGTTATTGGTAGCTGGGGCTTGCTGCACGGACCCTTGTAGGCCTTCGTTAGGTCAAAGCAAGCATTGTACTCCTCAGGGCTTCGGCGTACAATGGTTCCTTTGACCTCCCTCAGGCCTACAACGGTCCGTGAAGCAAACCCTTGCGTCAAATAACTTATATTTTAGCGACAAATGGCCGACTTTTTGTAGCCCTCTTTCTGATGAGTCTTGGATGTCAGTTTTGTTCTACAAAAGAACAAAAAACCGTTCTAAAGTACAAAGTTACTTTGTGCTGTTCGAAACATCAGGCACACTACTGGAGACGGAAACGTCATGAAAGATTTGAAATTACGTCACAAGTCTATTATGCATAAATGTACATTCCTTTGACGTCAGTCATGTCTGGCGTGATCTAGGTCGGAAGATTTCGTCTTGATTTATTTTACAAAAATAGAAAACAAATACGTTATTGGTAGCAGGGGCTTGTCGCACGGACCCTTGTAGGCCTTCGGGAGGTCAAAGGAACCATTGTACCCCTCAGGCCTTCGACCTTCGGGGTACAATGGTTCCTTTGACCTCCCTCAGGCCTACAAGGGTCCGTGTAGCAAACCCCTCCGAACCAATAACTTATATTGTTTCATGTCATATCAGTTTATTATGTTCTTGTCATTTTTTGTTCTCTTTCATCAGGAGCTGCCTGAATTTCCTAACGGGCGAGGTAATCAACCCTCACAGGTGAGTGTCCACCTTCAGTAGAGGTGGGCGTCTTTACACGAAAACAGCGGATTTAACTCATTCTACCCCAACACCGAAATCCTTAAATGTTGCCGTTGTCCTCTGAAGACTGCATTGCAGTGCAGGACACAGATCGACCATGATAGTTCAAGGGTGATGCCAGAATAGCTTGGCGCCTATGGGCGCCAAGCTATTCTGGCATCACCCTTGAACTATCATGGTCGATCTTTATCTTCCTGTGGTGTGTCGGGGTAGAAAGAGTTAAGAGCCCGGACAAACATGCGATATCGCATGTTTGTCCAGCCTTTTAATCCACTTTGTGCGTCAGAAGACGCACAGTTTTGGACCTACTTCTGATTTATAATCCGAGGGCAGTATAGCAGTTTCTATTTGGAATATTAATGATATGGAAAACTTTGCCATAGGTTGCCTAACTATGGGCGGATCAGTTGCCTGCCGGAGGTAGGGGTGGGGGTGTGGGTGTGGGTGGGTGGATGATGGGTCGGGGGTTCAAACTCCAGAAGAGGGACTTTGATATAGCATTTTAAAGGAGTTTTCGCTGGGGTTGGAGTTGGGGGTGGGAGGTCCGGAACCCCTGGAACACCCTCCTCCCCCCCCCCCCCCTATCCACCCCTACTAATCCCTTCCTTGCCACAGGACGCAGATTGTGTTTGTATGTTTTTGCTGACTCGGCGCCATCAGTCCAAGGACCTTGATACAAAGTGGGGCCAGCAAGAGGCATAAATCCACATGCGCCCCCGCAACTGCGGGGCTCATGAAGATATGTAGAAATTACTCATAAAATAGCAATATTAGAAGAATTCAACAGACTATCTCGATTAATAGAATTATACACATGAACAGCCAAGAGAAGTTTCCTGCAGCCAAGGGCTTATACGAGCGCTAGTCTGCAATTTTGAACCTTACGACCAAGAGCCGCAAAGGTACAAATCCATAAACCAGCACAATTTCGCCGCTATTTGACAAACGAATAATTATGTTCGGGTTTTATTTTTATTTTTATTTTTTTGTTGTTGAGAAAAGCGAGATTATCAAATGTTTGGCAATGAAAATCTCGCTTTCTAAAAAATGGGACATACTGTACTGGGTTTTTTCCCCAATTAACTGCCGACTTGTTCGCATCGGCTGTTTTTTTCTGTTGTGCTGCATGTGTGCGGGTCTTTGATTTCGGGTTTACGGATTACATACATAAGGTCAAAAATCAAAGATCAGCAAACAATTATTACGTCAGCTGATCATGACAAAATCTCGTTTCATTTCTTGTTCATTTAGTATTTGTAAGGTTCTTAAATTTCCCATTATTTTGGTGTCCCTTATGGTTTAAGTTGGCTAAATTGACTCGCTATGACATTCTTTATGAAAACGCTAGCAAAGGCGTGTATCCACATACTAATTTGACAATTATTTCATAAAAAGGCGATGTAAATTAACGAATTATAGTGGAATAAAAAAGCCCAGTATAGTTTCAAGATACATATAGTGAATAGTGTGAGCCTGCCCACAAAATTAGGAATGCCTTCTACAGTCATTTAGAACAGGCTAGCTGAAAACGCAGAGCTTGGCTGTTCAATTACGGATGCAGAAAACATTACCAGAATGATGGCAATACTAAAGAAAATGCCATTTGGGCCCCGGCATGGGTTACTTTTCTGTTGTTGTTGTGTGTTGTTGTTGTTGCTAGTGACCGTAACAGAGTTTGAAGAACAAATGTTATGGCATGAGGCAGCATTTTGTGTGCCTGTATAATCAAAACCAGCCAACGCAGATCAATCTCAGTTTGCTTGTTTAGTGTAAAAATGGCTGTCCTTTCCAAATACGTGGCTGTCTGTAGCCCTTCAAACACGCACTTAGTTTAAGGATGCAGACAATAGAGACGATCTCGTCAAAATACAAAAATACGAATGCATACAAAACGTATGTTACGAGAGCTTGGTCAGGGTAGGCATTGTGTATAGTGAAGAACTGGGACCCTAGGGAACGCAAAGAAGTCATTCCTACAGCATGATCATGGATCTGAAATCACAGTGCATTGGGTACTTCCACCGTAAAAACTAAATTAAGAAACTTTTTTTCACTTCTTTTTTTCCCCCCAGAAACGTTCCTCTGGCAATTGTGATCTCCATGGTGATCGTGACTTTAGTGTACCTGACGACCAACATCGCCTACTTCGCCGTCCTCACGCCGACTGAAATGCTCGCCTCCTCGGCTGTCGCTGTCGTAAGTGGATGGGCTTGTCTTTTTAAAGACGGGTCGCCATGGGGCGAATTAAATAGTATGTCCATGATGTCAAAGGCGGGCAGGCTAAACCTCTAACAACTGAAGTAACAAGATAAAAATTACGTCATGTCTAGTTACGCTAACCTCGCTGCTGAACGTACATTTGGCGCGAAGCGCCGTATGTGCGTATGTATGTGCGTATGTATGTATGTGTGTGTGTGTGTGTGTGTGTGTGTGTGTGTGTGTGTGTGTGTGTGTGTGTGTGCGCGCGCGCGCGTATGTATGTAAACAAGAGAATCTCCGATATTTCTGTACACACAAGCTTGAAGCTTGGCGAAATACTTTCTTAAGTGGGTGGCTATGATAGCCTCCGGGCATATTGTAACTGAATGTCTCATTGAAGACATAAACAACCGTTTATAGGAAGTCGGTTGACCCAGATTAGAGTCCGTAATTTTTGTCATATTTACTTGAACTTTTGCATATAGCTAGTTTGGAGAAAGACATTGGATGAGTTCATTAGCCAGCTTTGTATCCTTTCAACTTCTTAGTTAAAATTAATTCTTTTCAGAAAATAATTAAAACAGTAAAAGAAACCTTGACTTCTAGAGAAAATCAGACAGTGCCGGTAACGTAAAAGAAGCAAATCCGTCACCACACAGACATATTGTAAATATGACGTAATTCTCTCTCTCTCTCTCTTGCTCGCTCTTTCTCAAACATATGCGCGCATCTCCAAGAGGCATAGATCCTCATGTGCCCGGAGGGCGCATGAACATCTATGCCTCTTGAGTATGTTTGGAGCGTGCGCATGCACCCACGCACACGCACACACATACACACACATCGACGCGCTTTCAAAAGAGCATGCAGGTGTACTTAGTATATTATTAGTAAAATTTAGTAAAAACTAATTCTTTTCAGAAAAAAATTAAAACAGTAAAAAACCTTCACTTCTAGAGAAAGTCAGACAGTGCCGTGACGTAAAAGAAGCAACTCCATCACCACGCAGACACTTTATGGGCCTCTGTCGGTCTGAATCGACCATAGATAATGCGTCCTAGTTGTTCTGATCTGGTTGCCTGCTCAGCTGGATTTGAAGCAGCATCTTTTGTGACTGTAGAGGCCAATGCGGGAGTGGCAGTCCCTGCAGCAAAAGATCACAAATGTACGTGGTCGCTTGTCTGGTGGACTTGTTGCACTCCTTTCTGCGTGCCCGCTTGTCTGCTGCTGCTTTCGACATCTTCTCTTCCCCTGACTTGAGGTGTTGGTGGAGGATACTTCTCCACTTTGCACGGTCATCCGCAAGGCGTTCCCAGGACCCAGTGTCAATGTCCAGTGCTCTCAGTCCCTCTTGCAGACATCTACAAATCGTAGCTTGGGGCGACCAGTGCTTCTTCTCCCAGCTGCCAGTTCTCCGTAGAGGATGTCTTTTGGGATGCGGCCATCGTCCATGCAGTGAACGTGGCCGAGCCAGCGCAGTCTGCGTTGTCTGAGTAGGGTGTACATGCTGGAAAGGCCAGCGTGTGACAGGACTTCGGTGTTGGTCACTCTATCTTGCCAAAATATGCCCACGATACGGCTGATGCTTCTCAGGTGGAAGGTGTTGAGTCTTCTCTCCTGTCTAGCATAATTATGTGGTCCATGTCTCACTGCCATATAGTAGTGTGCTGATGACGCAGGCGTTGTACACAACCATCTTTGTTTTCACACTCAGCTTGGGATTTGTCCACACTCGAGTTGTGAGGCGTGAAAGAGTTGCAGCAGCCTTCCCGATCCTCTTGTCGATCTCAATGTCCAGAGAGAGGTTATCGGTGAGGGTGGACCCAAGGTACGTGAACTGGTGGATGACGTCGAGCTCGTAGTTGTCAATGGTGATGAATGGCGGTGTCTCTGTGTCCTGTTCCAGGACATCCGTCTTCTTTAGACTGATAGTCAGTCGGAAGTCCTTGCAAGCCTGGGAGAATCGGTCCATCAGTGACTGCAGTTCCTGCTCGGTATGGGTCGAAACTTCCGGATCGTCAGCGAACAGTATGTCCCTGATGAGGGCTTCGCGTATCCTTGTCTTGACTTTGAGGCGGGCAAGGTTGAAAAAGCCTGCCATCTGATCTGGTTCGCAGGTAGATTCCTTCTGTTGTGTTACCAAAGGCATGCTTGAGCAGGGCAGCGAAGAAGATCCCAAAGAGAGTAGGGGCCAGGACGCAGCCTTGTTTGACTCCGCTGCAAACGTCAAAGGGTTCGGATGTGCTGCCTTTCAACAGCACTGTCCCCTTCCTGTTGGTGTGGAGGATTCTATCATACTCTGCAGTTTGGGTGGGCATCCAATCTTTGAGAGGATCTTGAACAGACAGTCTCTGCTGACCAGGTCGAAGGCTTTGGTGAGGTCACGAAAAGCGACATACAGAGGCATGTGTTGTTCTCTGCACTTCTCCTGAAGTTGACGGAGGGATAAGACCATGTCTACCATTGACTGCTCAGCTCGGAAGCCACATTGCGACTCTGGATAGACATGTTCTGCCAGCTTCTGCCAGCGGATCAAGATGACACGGACAAAGACTTTGCCGACAATGGTGAGAAGGGAGATGCCTCTGTAGTTGTTACAGTCGCTTCTCTCGCCCTTGTTCTTGTAGAGGGTGGTGATCTTGGCATCCCTCATGTCTTGTGGTACCTCTCCTTCCTGTCAGCACTGGAGTAGGACCTCGTGCAGGGGGAAAAGGAGGGTAGCCTTGCAGTTCTTGATTAAATCTGGGGGTGGGGGGTGGGGGTGGGGGGATCCCATCGTTGCCTGGGGCTTTGCCTGAAGCCAAGCTGTCAATGGCTTTGCTGAGCTCTTCTATTGCTGGCACTGCATCTAGCTCATCTATTACAGGCAGGCACTCGATGGCGTCAAGAGCTGACAGGATTACGACGTTCTGTCTGGAGTAGAGGTCAGAATAGTGTTCCACCCATCTCACCATCTGCTGGCCTTTGTCTGTAATAACTTCCCCAGTGGAGGATTTCAGGGAGGCGGTCTTGTTTTGGGTTGGTCCTAATGCCTTCTTAATGCCGTCGTACATTTCTCTGATGTTACATGTAACGGCTGCAATCTGGATGTTCTCTGTACTCTTTCTCTGTACTCTTTCGTGCAACACAGACACTGATACTCTAAATATGAAGTAATTCTCTCTCGTTCTCTCTCTCGCTCGCTCTTTCTCACACATATGCGCGCATCAACAAGAGGCATAGATCCTCATGTGCCCGGAGGGCGCATGAACATCTATGCCTCTTGAGGATGTTTGCAGCGCGCGCATGCACTCACGGGCGCACACGCATACACACACATCGACGCGCTTTCAGAAGAGCATGCAGGTGTACTTAGTATAGCAAGCAGCTAGGTAAAGTCAACCTGATTTCACACAAATTATATCAAGACTGAAATTGTACAGTGAAATTCTAGTTTTGTCATCATTTTCGAAAGTCTTGAAGCGAAAGCGAAACTCATATCACGTTAAACATAAAATTACGTAAAAACAAAGAACGTCATGACAAATGACATTTGACAAACCAATGATACATATGCGCGCATCTCCAAGAGGCATAGATCCTCATGTGCCCAGAGGGAGCATGAACATCTATGCCTCTAGAGGATATTTGCAGCGCGCGCATGCACTCACGCACAAGCACACGCATACACACACATCGACGCGCTTTCAGAAGAGCATGCAGATTTACTTAGTAAAGCATGTAGCTATTGAGGTAAAGTCAACCTGATTTTACACAAATTATAGCAAAACTGAAATTGTACCGTGAAATTCTAGTTTTGTCACCATTTTCGAAAGTCTTGAAGCGAAAGCGAAACTCATATCACGTTAAATATAAAATTACGTAAAAACAAAAAAATACGTCATGACAAATGACGTTTAACAAACCAATGACGCCTATGCACTGCGCGCGCCCCTTCTAGAGTTCACTATGACGCATTGGCACATCTGCGAGGCTTTTACAGAAGGAGATATTTTAACATCAGAATCAAGTCAAAGACAAAAGGTAAGGACCCCTAACAGCAAAGACAGCTCTCATATAGAAGGGACTTTGTGGGTTATGGTTCACCCCATCTTGTTTATGGTTTAAGGGTATACGCGGTAAACTATCATATTACATTTATCTCCTGCTGTAGTTTCACAGTGCGCAAAATGTCATCGGGCAGACGTCGGCCTCAGTCCGACGTCGGCCAGATGGGGTTTTGCTTGCTGGGATCTGAGGCTCATCCTATTAAAACAGGACCATCACTTCTTAATTTTGACGGCGAAGCAGTGATGCCGATCACGTTTTAACCCATTTAGTCCCGACGCACTACAGCAGGAGATGGATCGACATGATATTTCAAGGGTAGTGCCAGATTAGTTTGAGCCATCGGGTGCCAAGCTAATCTGGCATTACCCTTGAATTTATCATGGTCGATCCATCTCCTGCAACTGGTAAATAGCCGTTTGGTGACACGTCCAAAACCTGAGAAATGCTTCCTTTGGACTAAATGGATTCACTGGATGTCTCAGAAAGAGAAAATCAGTGACGGCGTTTTGCCTTTTCCAGACATTTTTGGAGCGTACCGTGTCTGCTCTAGCGTACGTGGTGCCGATCCTGATTGCGGTTTCTGTTGCTGGAGGCATAAACGGTTCAGTCCTGTCCATGTCCAGGTACGGAACACGTCAGAAGTGTACTGGGATATGATTTTTGATAAACTGTAAATGTCGTTTTACTGTACAAAGACAGTTATCGCGGTGTTGACTTGTGACTATTATAAGACCTCATTTTCCTCGTATCGACCTTTTTTTCCATCATTCGTACGTGTCACTTTTACGACCATTATTGTATATATTTTAACTGTTTTAACTCATTCGCGGCCAGCCGCATCCGGATGCGCGGCATAAGCCACGCATCCGGATGCGGCTGGCCGCGAATGAGTTAAGACCATTTCGCAATTTATTCAAATTCAAAAATCTTTATTGTCCATTAAATAGTTGTTTGTGATTTACGTGACCGTTTTGATAGTTTTGCGGCGTTTTTTTTTTCTCGGTTTACGTGAGGTTGTTTTCAAGTTTTCTTTTTTGCAATTTGCTCAATTGATATACGACTTTTTCAGACTATTTTTCGTCGCTGCCCGATATAACCACCTTCCCAAAGCTATTTCAATGATCACCATCAACAATCTCACACCAGCGCCATCTCTCATCTCTGTGGTAAGTGATATTTACATTTACACGTGCAGTTTATGTATGCAGATCTTTGATTTCGCAATGGACGAATTTTCACACGTTTCGATTTCGCGAGTTTTTAATTCACTGTTTTTCTCTAAACACGTGGAACTTAGACCTTCGGCTGAATTCTGAACAAGGCCTTTGTTACGACCGTGAAGACTGGCCATGCCATTTCAAGGTAGTGCCAGATTAGCGTGGCACTTTCCCATGCGCCAAGCTAATCTGGGGGTAACCCTTAAATTGTGACGGACGAACCATCTCCCACTGCTTTTACGAATGCGTTAATTTGTCTTAATTTTCCTTTCTTGAAGTCCCATTTCCGCATTTCAACTCTTAAACTCCCAGTGAAATGACTTCCATTCGACAGAATGGAAGTCATTTAGTTCTGGGAGTTTAAGAGTCAATCTGGGGCCGGGCAGCACAACAGCCTCTAAAATAAAAGCATTTTAAAGTTACAATCGTTTTAGTTAACAGAGGTTCTAAAACAATTTTAAAACTGGTGCACGACTCGTTTCTCAAAAAAAGTTAACGTTTAGCTAAAAAGTGTCTTCCGCACTACGTCATCGATATATAAATAGACTGAGAGGGGGTTCTTTGAATAGTTCATTTGCAGTAAAGATTTATAATCACCAGTATGGAGAGAAAATCCCAATGAAAAGAAAAACACGATTAGCAAAGACAGTTACACCACAATTTATTAATATTTAGGCCTGTTCTCACTCGCATCTTTGTATGGTAATATCAAACAGTGTGACGTTTTTGGTGCTTATTTCCTAGAAAGTTTAGATATGAAGAACCCCTTCTGGAAATAAGTGGCTGTAATTTTAAAAGAATATCACAACCATTTCTGTCCCCCAAATATTGATGCATTTAAAAGCGAACCATTGTTTTTTAACCCACGACTTCTGAAAAATGATACTTTGAAATCTGTCGACAAATGGATTTTGAAAAATATTTTTACAATTGGTGATGTATTTGATGATAATGGTGACATTATTAGTTTCGAAGATTTTTGTAAAAATTTTGGTGCAGATGTTTCTTTTCTCGAATACTATAGTAGAACAAGTACTATACGAAAATACAAAAAATAAATGTTACAAATATGGACCGATGCAGTCGATATAACCGATTTGGGTACACCTTTGGGTGTTGTCTTTAAACACAAAAAGGGTACAAGAGATATATACAACGTTTTCTTAAATAAATCATCACCTACATGTATTGACAAATGGGGAAAAAAATCTAATGACCTAAAGTGGAAAGCTATTTTTGTGCATCCTATAACAGTCACACAAGACACCAAATTACGCTGGTTTCAGACTAGAATTGTCCATAGAATACTGACAACCAATGTTTACCTGCGCTATAGACAGATAAAGGATTCAAATTTTTGTACTTTTTGTTCACTTTCTAAGGAGTCTATTAAACACTTATTTTTTGAGTGCACAATGATGCGTGTTTTCTGGGACAAATTACTGAACGAACTAAAAGAAAAATGTGCTCATTGTGACAATTTTGAACTCTGTACAGAATTAGTTGCGTTTGGAGTGAAAAATGGGCTGCGGACGGACCCAGGTCTTGACTTGCTCTTATTAATGGCAAAATATTTTATTTACCGTTGCCGTCGTTTGAAAAAGCATCTAAACCTTTCTGTTTTCTGGCAGAGTTCAAAGACAGATACTGTACAGAGAAATAATATTTACTGTCAGAAACAGACTTTTTGCACGTCTGTGGCTGCCTTATTTTGGACTTTGTGTAAATAATTAATTTTTGTTACCTATTTTGTTAATTTTTGTAGACTGCAGTTGGTTTTTGCTTTGACCTGCTATAATTCACAATTACTTCTTGCTGAAATTTGACAACTATCCGTTATCAATACATGCATGCAGACCCACTCACAAAACAAATTCCAAGAACAGTCTCTCTCTCTCTCTCTCTCTCTCTCTCTCTCTCTCTCTCTCTCTCTCTCTCTCTCTCTCTCTCTCTCTCTCTCTCTCTCTCTCTCTCTCTGGCTCCGTGAATAGTTTGGACCGTCAGCACGCATTCACATCCTGCTCCGGTTCGCAGTGGATTTATGTGTCTAAGTGATTTGCCAAGTATATTTGGCACACGGTTAGTGATGTGTCTCCTAACTGGCATTTTCACGCAAGAGATGGAGTTTTTGTGTTGGAGTTATGACTTATGAGTGTTTTCCAATATGATTCCACTGAACTTCCATTTTCAATTTGTGCAATGTGCATATGGCCCGAGGTTTCGTGCACAGGAGCGTCAGACTGGCTACCTGTCATCATAGTCACAACACTGAAAACACACCCATCGCCTATCCGCGCAGATGCCTGGCCCATTACCATGTTACTGTGGTTAGTCGCTGAGCGCACTCAGGGTTCAGGGGTCTGGCCTCATCATCCGGCCGCCTCTGTATCTGTCAAACATAGCCGAGCCAGACCTGAGAGCGCCACGAAAACGCTAAAGAAGAAAAGCAAGAGATAGGAGAAATAAGAGTTTTCGGACACACCCAAATTTTCAACGGACTGATCCCGGTTTTAACGGCCGCCATTTTTTATCACCCCTACACCATCGTGGACGCGTACATGTGTAATGCAACTCTGGCTTAGCCGTGATCTGTGAAGCTGAGTGGCATCATGGTTGAGTGACCTTGTAAGACGCACGGACTTGTCGGCCTGCTCTGGCTGGCAACTTATCCTTTCAAGTAGGTGTCAAGCTGATTAGCGATCAACATGTCGTCACACCTCGAGTAAGTGACTATGGCGACACCACCATCCCCTTACAATGGGCCCTCCACACGCTCCTCTTCAGCAAACTCTCGCCTTTCCCTTGAAAAGATTATCCGAACGAGAGACCCGATCCAAGTAAAGTTTGAATCCGACATAGCAAGAGTTCCCCTATGGCGACGTGTCCTGCATATTCTGTATGTAGAAAAGCGTATGCCCCCAGGTGTGAATCTGCGCTGGGAAGACAGAGAGAAGAAACAAAGCGAACTGAGTGTACCTGTTCCCATTGAAACTGTTTGTGGAATGGATCGAAGAAATTCGTCATGATAACTGTATATTACACCACAGGGACTGTTACTATTCAAGGAAACTGCTGCCAAGAATGGGTTGATGAAGAATTTCGGATGTTAAAAGACACTGTAGACAAAATGGCCTCCTCTCAATCCCAATCCTCACCCGAAATTCCGCCACCTCTACCCACTGACACCGCCCGCGATGCTCCGACTGACTGCACTGATGAGATTAGTGCGGTCTCATCTTTGACCAAGGATGCGGTCAGTGACGTTCTGGCTGAATACACAAAGGAGATTAGCGCAAGCGCTGCCCACACCCCGCAGCCTCCAGCCTCTGCAGCGAAACACCCTGGATCTGACCCTGGCACTACTCACAGCACTCCAGCCCAGACTATCAAAACTAACCCTGAAGTGTCGGCCACAGACTCAACTGACGTGAGTGAATCCAAAGATGCCGACTCTTCAGTCCCCAGCAGCGCCTCAGGAGATAACAGCAGTCTCTCTTTATCTGACCTGATTACTCATGTGTCCTTAACCCAGATCAGCCAGCCGGCCATTACATTTTACCAGCTTTGCGACCTCTCGACAACAACCGCTGATCAGCCCATTTCACTCGCAACTCTAGCACAAATAGCACAAAACCCAGAACTGATGTGCATTGCGCGAATGCAGCAGCAACTAGCCCTGGACGTAGCTACTATCAGGTGCCTCCAAATCCAGCTACAGGAAGTGCGAACTGAACTGGCTAATGTCAAGAACCAGTGTGCTGCACACACTAAAACCCTGGCAGAGATGGACTGTCTTGTGCGAGATGACGAGGTCAAGGCGAAGAGTGGGAGAAAGGCAGTTGAGGAATATGCAGAAAGCATTAACTCAGCTGTAGAAGGACTCTCAGCGGACCACATCAGGCTCAATGAGACTGTGATTCAACTGGCAAACAGTAGACTGGAAACAACCATGCCAGTAGACTTAAAGACCTAAAAAAGCAAGTGCCTGCAGAAACAACCATGCCAGTAGACTTAAAGACCTAAAAAAGCAAGTGCCTGTAGCAACACCCAGAGTGTTGAAAAAGCCAAGGCCCCCCCCCCCCCGCCCCCCCCCCCCCCGCCCCCCCCCCCCCCAATGCTCATCCCAAGAAGATAGCGTCTCATATGCACAGTCCCTCATGTCCCCTCCCTCTAAAGACTCTACCACGACCGACAACACACTCCTCGTGCAAATTCCAGTAAATAAAACGATACTCTGTGTTGTATGAATTGGAGGAAAACAAACGAGGCAACGATACTTCCACCCGCAATACCAACGACAGTAGCATCAGCGCTAAGGACCATGCACCTCTAGGACAGCTCCGGCGCCTGCAAGTGCGACCAGATGTCAACACGCTGTTAATCGGGGATTCTGTGCCCTTGTACAGAATCTGTCTATCTCCGGTCTGACTGTGGCTGATGTCACTGAGTTGCTCCGCACTTTGCCACCAATGCCCCACATCCGCCGTGTGACGACACATGTTGGTGTCAACAGCTGCAAAGTGGGCGCCGTCAGCAAGCAGTCCTGGGAGCAGTTCTTATGTTTGCTACGCACAGCCTTTCCCATTGCCGCTGTACACATCCTGCATCATTCCAGGTGGAACTGAACATTACCTGGCAAACTCTGTGTTTGCTTCCAACGACAACCTCGGGGCTGTGTGTAAGCAGGCCAATATCCCCTACATCGACATTGTCCCCCGCTTCTTGACAGCTAATCATGCGCCTCGTCAGACTCTGTTCCAGAGAGACAGAAATCACCTGACAGTGGCGGAAGGCACCAAGCGACTGGCACTCGCCATCAGGTTCTCCGGAGCAGCACGTCGCTCGCCAGAATACGATGGACCGAAAGAGGATCGTCGTGCTCCTACCAACCCCCAACAGCGACGGACACAGCACTACCAGAATCAGGCTTCTGGCAGGGGCACAGAATGGGGACAAGCAAAGAGAGGAAACAATTCCAAAGTCTAACCCCATCCCAGCCATTCCCACCCCAACCACGCTCACACTAACCAAACCCATCCCAGCCAAGCTAATTCCAACCAACTCCAAGCCCATCTTCAACAGTCTCAAATTCGCCAAGCTCATTCTGCTCAAACCTAGTTCAACATGTCTGACACTGCCATGTACAACTCTGCCCAGCCTGGTGAACCCCCCCCCCCCCCCCCCCCCGACATTCTGTCCCCAGCAAGGTCACTCCAGGCAGTTCACTCCTTCAGAACGCGAATTTCCGCACATTCCACCCTCCGAGCAAGGCACCGCGAGCACCAACAGCACCTTTCTAGCCCTCGCCGCCGCTAATCTGACACCGACACCGACCAGAGGGTGCAAGAGCCCTGCAGCTACACCCGGATTAGACATAACGCAGAGGATGCGCGACATGTTTTCAGGGATTTATCGGCCACTAATTTGCTTAACCCCCTTGTGCGTGCAACCACCGGTGCTGCGAACAGTACCGGCAGATGCATGAACAAAAGGGTTAATTTCCATTGTTGAACTAGTAGGTGGTGTTCATCATTGATTTACTGACGCTCAAATTAGACGTTTATATTTGGTGATTGTGGACTCGAGCACAGCAAACTGACTGCTGACGATACTGTTTCTGCCTAATTGCGCCTGCAGGCAAAACAGTCGTGCTTTCATTACAGTAGAAAGTGACTTTGACCATTGTTACAAATGTAACTTGTTCTTATTATTTTTTTTATTCCTATGATGAATGATTTAATAGGAAAATTGCATGCATAGCAGACCCATAAAGGAACTAAAGAAAGAAAGGACATTTATAAAGGCCTCACGGCCTATTTTGTCCTCACAATACTACTACTACTACTACTACTACTTACCGTAAATCAGTTAGATTGACTACCAACGCTATTGTCACAGTCTCCACCCAAAGGTTACACTGTGCTGTTTATTGATTATTGTTTATTGATTACTTTGGTTCTACCTTCTGCCCGCGTTGGTCATAGACTGATGTGACAGTAACATTGAGTGTTACCACCAGAGACTGTGTTAGTTTACACTGTAAAGATTGTGTTCATTATAAGAATAGACTTTAATTCTCAGTCTCTTTCGTGTCTTTACAGTGCGACAGACTATCCTGCAGCGTTTCGCGTTGCGTCACTTGATTCTTGTGGTTCGGTCACTGCAGTGAGTTTTTTGAGAGTTCAGTAGCGTAACTGCTACTTGTTCACTGGAGGACTTTTATTCAATTAATAATAATAATAATTAATAAATAATCACGGTATTTATAATGCGCTTATCTTATAATAATTATAACTCTAAGCGCGCATGCGCACGCTTTAGACAATGACTCACGTACCACAAATTCATTACGACAGTCAGCTTGGGGTGGGGGGGCGGGGGGGTGTCGTAATATTATAGTGCTAGAACTCTTGGAAGAGGTGGCCTTTTACCGTTTAATAATAATAATAATAATAATACCGTTATTTAATAGTTTTATAGTACTTTTTATTTTCGTGTTTTTCTGTATTCAATTGTTTTTTTTCATTGTTTATTTTGTGTACTCTGTATTTTGTTATAAGTTCAAGCGAATTTTCCATCAAAGGTGCAGTTATGAGAATATGGCACCTCAATGTGTTCCATCTGTATAACAAACTAGCCTACATATCTGTATATTAACAATCGTACTCCGTTCCACCTTTTCGGACTCAGTGAGACGCGTCTGAGTTCCTGTGTGAGCGATGCAGCAATCAGTATCCCCAACTTTTCGGTTATTAGACGAGACTCCTTGTCTCCAAGTCAAACTGGTATCGCTGTCTATATTCATAATTCTATCCAGCATTTAGTTCATCGACGCGTCGACCTAGAAACGATGGGGGTGGAGTGTATATTGGTCGAAGTTAAGTGTCCGATATCAAAACCGATATTAATTGGGTTCTTATATAGAAATCCCGCCTCAACTTTTGAGTGGTACGATCAGTTTAGTCTGAACCTTGACAGAGCTTTAAAAAAGAAGGCCGACATTCTTTTATTGGGCGATTTTAATATAGATTTACTTAAGCCGCACCCCGCCTGGGACACAACGTCATCTCTGTTTGGCTTAGTACAGTTAGTGACTGAAATCACCCACCAGAATTACTCCAACTACTTCCACGCTTAAAGACCACATATATACTAATAAACCCAAAGCCGTCTCTGACGTTGATGTCTCAAATCTAAGTGTTAGTGATCATTATCCTGTGGCGTGCTCCTGGTCTTCTAAACTCCCTAAACCAAAAAAGAACGGCCATACAACTATAACGTATAGGACATTCAAACACTTCAGTGAAGACGAATTTCTGTTTGATCTAAAAAATACTCCTTTTAATGATGTGCCCCTGTCCTATGATCCTAATACCGCCCTCAGTATTTGGTACTCTCTTTCCCTGAACGTACTTAATAAACATGCTCCCCTACGCGAGAGGAGGGTAAAATCTCACACTCTTCCTCCCTGGCTTACTCCTGAAATCGTGCAGGCGATGGCGCTTAGAAACGATCTACGTAGCAATAAAATGTTTGCTGAATATAAACAACAGCGTAACCGTGTTAAATACATGATCAGAGAGGCAAGAAAAATGTTAGTTCGTGACACGGTTAAAAACACACTTACAAGGGGGTCTCCAAGTACCGCAACTACCATTCCCACTAATCTTACTGCTGATACATTCAATGTCCATTTTCTTTCTGTTGCCGAATCTCTAATTTCGTCAAGTCAGGATAACACTTATTACCGTTCTAATCTGCTGTCTGAGTTTTGTCAACAAAGAACAATGGGTACAGCCTCCTTCAACATCCCCATGCTAGCTGTTCATGCAGTGGGTTTACTCATACGTAACCTTCCAAATAAAAAGTCCTCGGGGCCTGATGACATCAGCCCGAAAATACTTAAGCTGTCTCTCCCATACATTGTAGAATCCTTAACTTACATTTATAATCTCTGTATCCAGCATAACACTTTTCCCAACGAACTTAAATATGCGAAAGTAATTCCACTTCCAAAAACAAAAGATCGTTCTGACCCTAACTACTATCGGCCTATTTCGTTATTATCTGTTTTGTCCAAACCACTGGAAAGGCACGTTCATAAACACCTGCTTGCTTACTTAGAAAACGGCTCCTCCACCCTTTCCAATCTGGATTTCGCCCGCAGCATTCATGCCACACAGCACTTACACGTCTTGTTGACACGTAGCTCGATGGTATGAATAAGTCACAGTTAACAGGAGTAGTCTATCTAGATTTTTTTAGAAGGCTTTTGATCTGATTGACCACACTATTCTGACTGCTAAGCTTCACAAATACCTTAATAACCGAGACGCAGTTGCTTTTTTCACATGTTACCTTACTAAAAGAAAACAAAAGGTTCTTGTTCATGACTCATACTCCTCTCTCAAATATGTAAGCTTCGGTGTGCCCCAAGGGTCTGTACTGGGCCCCCTGCTGTTTTGCTTATTTATTAATGATTTGCCTCTACATATTACTTGCCAAGATGTACAATGCGAACTTTTTGCTGACGACACCTCAGTTCATACTACTAGTAAAGATATACAGGTAATTTCCGACAACTTACAACACAGTCTTCATGACGTATCAGCTTGGTGTATAAACAATTCTATGGTTGTTCATCCAGTCAAAACGAAATCGATGGTAGTCGCCATGCGCCAAAAACAGCAGATAACGCCTCTATTATTTAACCTTTCACTTAAAGGTAGTCAGGTAGAACAGGTAAACGAACATACAGACGCCTTATGCAAAACAGTAGCAAAAAATCTCTTTATGTTATCAAAACTGAAATATTATTTGATATTAAACTATTTTATAATGCTCACATATCGATTACGCGTCAGCGGTATGGGATGGATGTAGTGAGGTCCATTTAAAGAGACTCAATTCCCAACACAAACGGGCGGCCAAAATAATCTGCCCTGATCCGCACCTAACCATAGAAGAAAAGCTCATAAAAGCAGGTCTACTGCCTCTTCAAGATCATTTCAAATATAATAATAATAATAATACATAGTATTTATATGGCGCATTTCTCGTATTTATAATATAACTCAATGCGCAGGACATAGCCGCGAACTGAACCCAACAAGCACGCTCACGTGAATCAAGCGCATTCCCTCACACACTGTACATAAACACAGAACATTCACGTGGTGCTAAGGGCAAGCTCAAGCGAGCCACTGAAATTTTGGAAATTTAAATCGTTTTTTATATTTTTTGAAATTTGATTAAGTGGACTGAAATTAATACCGAATTCGTGGGGGAGGAAAGAGCCGGAGTACCCGGAAAAAGAATCCCCGACGGTCCGCCGGAATTAATGGCGACACTTACTAGAGGAGAAAAGTCCGACGCCGGAACCGGGTATCGAATCTCCCACCTCTTGCATTGGTGGCAGGCGCTTTTACCGCTGCGCCACGGACCGTAAAATATAACAAAGCAATTTTTATGTTCAAAGTGTGGAAGCGCAAAACACCTGAGTACATCTCCATTTTGTTCCGCAAGTCCAAGCTTGGAAACATCAGAAAACTTTTCATAGTCCCAAAACCAAGGATCGATCTATATAAAACCAGATTATCCTCCTCAGGGACACATATCTGGACTGCGCTTCCCGACCATGTAAAATCCACCTCCTCGCTAGCCTGTTTTAAAAGGGTCTCTGCAAGTATTTTGTGGATCACTCGTAGGGCCTAGGGATGCCTTAACTACATGTATTATGTGTCTCTTTCTATGCTGGGTCCAATTTATTCCAAATTAAGCCTGTTATCCTTTTCATTATCATTTGAACTACTTAGCTTCGTGTGTGTGTGTGTATGGAGGAGGGGTGTCTCTTTCTATGCTGGGTCCAATTTATTCCAAATTAAGGGGGGGGGGGGCGGGGAAAGGTGGGGGGGGGGGGGGGGGGGGGGAGAGGGGAGAGTCCATGAGTATGTCTATGTGAACAGTGGTGTCAATTGTTGTTATTCTTTTTATTTATCATTTGAACTACTTAGCTTTGTGTGTGTGTTTGTGGAAGGGAGAGGGGGGAGGGGTGGGGGTGGGCCATGTCTGAGAGTATATGATTATGTCTGCCTATGTGAACAGTGTTGTCAATTGTCTGCAAGTATTATGTTTTACTTATATGTATGTGCATGTGTAGATAGTTTTGTAGTTGTTAGCAACGGCAGGTTTGTAAAATGGCTGTGTCAATGACGATGTCAATGCCTTAACCGTTGTAAAATAAAGTTTCATTGATTTATTGATTCATTAATTCATTGATTCTCATTCTCTCTCTCTCTCTCTCTCTCTCTCTCTCTCTCTCTCTCTCTCTCTCTCTCTCTCTCTCTCTCTCTCTCTCTCTCTCTCTCTCTCTCTCTCTCCCCCCCCCCCCCCACAAACACGCATCAATTTAATTAAATTATTTTTTTATAAAACGTAATTTATTATCAGTTCGTGTATGTATGATTTTTATTTATTTTGTATTCGTGTTGTACTTGTATGCGGTCCTTATGTGTTCATGGCACTAATCTTGAAAGATGTTCAAAAATAAAATTGAAAAAAAAAGTAAAATTGAAAAAAAAAATACAAAAAAAAAAAGAAAAAAGAACAAAAGTTTATGTCATTATGTACAAAAACAAACACAAAATTTTGGTCTGTTCAAAATATGTATACAAATACGTACACAATTTGCAACTTATCTTTTCTGATAATGAGGACGCAACGGAAGGTATGACGTGAAACAATAGCTGACAAACTTAAATTTCGTAAAGAAAAAAAGAACTAACACCTAACACACGTCAATTAACTTTATTGCGTCAAAACACGTCAGTTTCATTTCAAGATGGCTGCTCCAAGTCCGGGGCAGACTATTCGGCTCCCCCGCCTCCCCCCCCCCCTCCTCCCCCCCCCCCCCCCCCCCCGAAAAAAAAACTTGGCAGAGGAAGCAGTCCTGCTGAAGGAATATGGAAATAATTAGATACGTGCAGCACAATTACAACAAACAAACAAGAAAACTTTAAAAACAACAACAAACAAACAAAAACAACCACGGACCATGCCAGTTGTGGTTTCAAAATGATATTTTTGAGCGAGCTTTTTACTGACTGCGCTAAGGGCATTGATGACAATCGAGCTTATTATAATTATATACAAAGTTACGTTGTGTTACTCCGGCTGACCTCCGCAGATATCTCCGACAATATTTCACTTCCCAAGGCTTTGGCAGCCCTTCTCAGTTAAATTCAAACACTGAAACCGATGTTGTTCGTCGTTGTACTCCGCCGTCATAGGATGCAATGATCTCCCTTTTCTTCGCTGATGTTGTCGAATTCAATGAAGCGGCTGATTCAAACGGTGGCCATTCAGCGTCCATTCAGTTTTAAAAGCGTCAGTTTTAGAGCGTTTAGAATAGCTCCGAGCACTTCTAAAATTACAAGGGAAAATCGTCGCAAAAACAATTTTAAAACTTCCGTGCACCGCATCGAAGCGCGCTAAGCACGATTAAAAAAAAAACGATTTTTAATTTTCACTTTCAAAACTGTTTTGAGTTAGAAGCATGTCGTGCACCGCATCTAAGTGCGCTAAACACAATTTTTACAAAACGTTTGTAAATTTTTACTTTTAACACTGTTTTAAGAGTTAGAAGGCTGTTGTGCACCCGGCGCCTATTCTGCTCTGTGTAGGCGAAAAATGTTAAGTCCATTTTAATGAAAAGCGTGATTTTCATTGTAACACAATAAGCATCCTGCTTTTCCATAAGAATGGACTTGCAGTCTTTCGCCTTCTTGCAGAGACGTCGGTCGCCGCCGTTGGCCCGCGCACAACCGTGCGCGGGCCAACGGCCGACGTCGGCCCGATAACCTTTTGCGCACTGGTTGGCTGGTTACGCACAACGGCCCTCAGGCCAACTGCGGCCGACGTCGTCCCTTTGCTGCTCACCTGAGTGCTTTGCGCTTGGTCCTTCCATAGCTAGTTCTGACGCTGCTGATGCAGATGTACGGAGAAATTTTCTTTCTCATCGAGATGATGGGGTTCGGTTTCGCCATCGTTCTGACGACAGTGCTGGCTGGTCAGATATTCATCAGGCTCAAGGAACCCAATTTACCGCGACCTATCAAGGTACGCGATACGAACATCTACTCAGGGACATCACTATTCAGCACCGTCCACCGCTGAGTGATGTCCCTTAGTATGAGTACTGTATGTATCAGCGCTCGCCTCCCCTTTGGTTTGTGAGGTAATGTAGTAAATACATTCTTGTAGTTAGCAAAATTTTTAGTTAGTGGGACCCATTTACATTCTTGTCTTCACGTGATGTTGCAATCGGGGCCGGGTAAGAATTGTTCTCACTGAGTGGCAGTTCAATTTTTAGAAGCATAACGAAACAAAGTTACCCGGCTTCCACTTCTTTCCAAGTCGAAATATCAAACGACGTGGGCTTGTCTTCTTGTTGCTTTTATTCTTACATCTAAAAAGACTCTTTCATCGGGTTTTATTTGATACTGAGAATCTCACTCAAGTGAGATCCCCAGTATCACCAAAACGCCTTTCGGACAGAATCTATATAATTATATAGTTTGTTGTTCATATGCACACATTTAGCACTATCTATTTACCACCATTACAGTAGTCTCATCGTTTCATTTTGACAGCTACCTCTGGCATTGCCCATCTTTCTGCTGGTGGTGAGCCTGGCCATCTTGGCTTTGACCGTCGTCCGGAAGCCGCGCGAGAGCGCCACCTGTCTTTTGCTCATGGCGAGTGGCGTCCCGTTCTACATTTTCGGCACCAGGTGGAGCAAACCGCCCTCAGTGCAAGCAAAATTAGGTAAGATTTGTGTTTGTTGCCGACTGAAGATGTTTGTGGTGTGTGGCAGTTTTCAAAATATGTTTCTTAGTCAATGCCATATATATATATATATATATATATATATATATATATATATATATATATATATATATATATATATATATATATATATATATATATATATATATATATATATATATATATATAATTTTCATATGTATATATATATATATATATATATATATATATATATATATGAAAAATTATATATATATATATAATTTTTCATTAAATTCTGAGAATGCTGTGCTAATGCCATGGGATTCCAGGCTGGTTAGCTTGCATTGTGTCATCAGAACATCAGCTGCCCTTTTGTGACTGCATCGCTTATTAGATCTTTTGAGCCTTCCACTGAACACCTACTACATAAAGCAATAGGGACTACCCCCAGGCGCCCCGCCATCCGCTGGAGAATATCCAGTCCTCCCCCCGAGGGGGGAAGATAGAAAATATTCCCAAACAGATATTGGACCTGCTGAGTTTTTGCCGCCTACAACCGATTTCGCATATATATATATATATATATATATATATATATATATATATATATATATATATATATATATATATATATATATATATATATATATATATATATATATATATATATATATATATATATATATATATATATATGTAACTTGTAAGGATTTCACGGTGTTTAACTCCCCGACAAAAACAACAAAGATTTATCAAAGAAATGTGTTATGTTTTCTTCTTCTCATGAGCATGTTATATTTATTGTGATTTAAATTGTTACAAGGTGGATTGCCAACCTGATCAAAGTCATAGCAAACCTTTACAACAAGGCCACTAGCGCAGTCTGCTTCAAAGGCAAAATAGGAAACTGGTTTAGGACTACAGTTGTTGGAGTCAGACAAGGCTGCTTGCTCTCACCTGCTCTTTTCAACATCTTCCTGGAAAGAATCATGACGGACGCTCTGAAAGATCAAGAAGGAACTGTCAGTATTGGAGGCAGAACAATCACGAACTTGCGCTTTGCGGACGACATTGATGACCTTGCAGGAACAGAGAAGGAGCTAGCTCAGCTGGTGGAAAAGCTGGATAGTACAGCCATTGCATATGGGATGGAAATCAGTGCAGAGAAGACCAAACTGATGACCAATAACGCCAGTGGCATTGGCACTGAAATCATGGTTGGAGGCCAAAAACTGGAAACAGTTAAGAAATTCAAATACTTAGGAGCCATTGTGACAGATGAGGGATCAAAACCAGAAATACTGTCCAGGATTGCGCAGACAACAACAGCACTGACAAGATTGAAGACCATATGGAAGGACAGAAACATCACACTCTACTCCAAGATCAGACTGATGCGCTCCTTAGTCATCTCAGTGTTCTTGTATGCCTGCGAGTCATGGACCCTCACAGCAGACCTTGAAAGGAGGATACAAGCCACTGAAATGAGATGTTTTCGAAGGCTGCTTGGCATCTCATACAGAGATCACATCACAAACGAGGAAGTGGGAAGCAGAATCAGGCAAGCCATCGGGCCCTATGAAGACTTATTAGCCATTGTGAGAAAACGCAAACTGAAGTGGTATGGGCATGTCACACGTTCAGCAGGGCTTGCCAAAACAATCCTGCAAGGCACTGTGCAAGGAGGACGAAGGAGAGGAAGAAAGAGGAAAAGATGGGAGGACAATATCTCAGAGTGGACAGGACTGAAGCTGGGCGATACGCTGAGAATGGCGGAGAACAGAGATGAATGGAGGGAGCTGGTTGTTAAGTCATCAGTGGTGCCCCAGCGGTCGGCAAGACTACGGGATATAGATAGATAGATAGACAGATAGATAGATAGATAGATAGATAGACAGACAGACAGACAGACAGACAGACAGACAGACAGACAGACAGACAGACAGACAGACAGACAGACAGACAGACAGACAGACAGACAGACAGACAGACAGACAGACAGACAGACAGACAGACAGACAGACAGACAGACAGACAGACAGACAGACAGACAGACAGACAGACAGACAGACAGACCGACCGACCGACCGACAGACAGACAGACAGACAGACAGACAGACAGACAGACAGACAGACAGACAGACAGACAGACAGACAGACAGACAGACAGACAGACAGACAGACAGACAGACAGACAGACAGACAGACAGACAGACAGACAGACAGACAGACAGACAGACAGATAGATAGATAGATAGATAGATAGATAGATAGATAGATAGATAGATAGATAGATAGATAGATAGATAGATAGATAGATAGATAGACAAGGTGGCATAAGTGTCCATTCTATGATTAATGGTGTATGTTCAATATGAATTTGTTTTTTTATTTAGAACGTAATAACACAGTTCATCCATAACACACCACAGAAAAGATGGATTGGGGATGACAGTTAAAGGGTAGTGCCGGATTAGTTTTGGTGCCTGGCACTACCTTTGAACTGTCATGCCTATTGATCTCCCACAGCTGATAGCGGTATAAAAAGTTGTTACAAACACCTACAAGAGTTTAGAAAGTTAATATTAGGTCTGTACGAATGACTGCAATGCAGCCTCTGTGTTCATACATAGTATGGCTTAAGGGGCCTTGCGGACGCCGGGGAGGGGGGGGGGGGGTTGAGGTGAGAGGTGGGTGGGGGAGGGGGGGGGGTTGTTGACGCAGGCTTAATCGTGGATTCGAGTGCTGTGAACACGAATCAGTTGTTGATTTTATTGCTTTTTTAATTACAAAAATGGCTATATGCTGACTTTTAGTTTGTGTTATCTTTTGTTATTTTACACCATACCTTGTTGCAGATTCAGTGACTAAATTCCTGCAGAGACTGATGCTGATGGTTCCAGAGGAAACAAACTGCACGAGGAAGAGAGAGAAAGACACAGACAGTTCCAACTGACTCCTGACTACAGCATCTTGACTGACACATCAAAAAAGGACATCGATCGACCATGATAGTTCAAGGATGGTGGTGGCAGAATAGCTTGGCGCTCTGTTAAAGGATCGTTGCAAAATATCTTGGCGCCTTGGTAAAGGGTGGTGCCAGAATAGCTTGGCGTCTTGTTAAAGGTGGCGCCAGAATAGCTTGGCGCTTAGTGGCGCCAAGCTGTTCTGGCATCACCCTTTAACAATTATGGTCGATACGTTCTCAGCTGTAATTTAGTGGGCAGAGGATGACACGCAGGCTTGGGATTGTCGACCCGAGTGCTCAATGTGTGAATGACTCGGTCGTTAGACTTGTCTGAGCGTCGGTTAAAACGACAAATGGGACAGAAGTTTCATTGAATGGTTGGAGTCAGTTTGGGATGTCCATGTATGTGTGTGTGTGTGTGTGCGTGTGTATGCGAACGAGTCAATCTCCGTGCGTGCGTGCGTGCGTGCGTGTGTGTGTGTGTGTGTGTAAGTGAGTGCGCGCGGGTGTGTATGCGCGGAATTGGACACTAGATGAGAGTGCGCGCGCGTGTGTGTGTGTGCGCTCGCGTGCGGGTGTGTATGCGAGCAATGGGACATTCATGTGTGTGCGTGCGTGTGTGTGTGTGTGTGTGTGTGTGTGTGTGTGTGTGTGTGTGTGTGTGTGTGTGTGTGTGTGTGTGTGTGCAAGTCGATGTGTGTATGTGTACGAGTCAATGTGTGTGTGTGTGTGTGTGTGTGTGTGTGTGTGTGTGTGTGTGTGTGTGTGTGTGTGTGTGTGTGTGTGTGTGTAGATGTGTGTGTTCTGCACGAATAGGACGTTATTCACAACAATATTAGTTGTATTACGAGTTAGATTTTGCCAGTGGTTCTTGTCGCCTGACCGGACCCTCGAGGCCAGAAGAACCACTCGCAAAGCCCAACTCAAAATACAACGATGTTGTCTTCAACTGTAAAAGTATAAGCGAGAAGTATACCCTTGAAAAGACCCCCAAAATTTACGCCCCCACCTGGGTCTGCCCTGGGGGGGACTTGGGTGGGGTTAACTACTTTTAAGTTTCCAGGGTCACCCTGGTCAGCCCCACAGGGTGGGTTTTCCCGTCTATTCTGGGGCATGTGTTTCTGTCTACCTTTGGTCCATTCACCTTGTTACGTGGTGGAGTCGTAGTCGTAGTATGATAAACACACCAGACGCACGCACGTAAGGTTCTTTTAAATAAACTTCATTCAGCTGCAACCCGTCACACGTGGCTTAAGGATGTAGACAATACTGGAGTAACAGTTCCAACAATATTTTAAATTCAGGGATGCGATCTCCACACAATGCATTCCCAAATGCACCAACACTGATACAATGTCTCTTCTGCAAATGTCAACACTGGCGACACAAAGTTCCTCACACAACGTACACAACCGTTACGCTGCGTCTCTCGCAATGTACACCTTATACGGGCCACGTACCTACGATAAACTGTGTGTCCCTACAACTGACAATGCGTGACGATGTACCCACGTGGCTTACTAGCACCGTATTTTATAGTAAAACCACTTTCCAGAATAATCCAAGAAAATCATACCACGCAACCAATCAGAACGAAAAACGTAACTGAAATCATAAATATTAATTTAAAAATAAAACCGTTCTAGAATAACTAAACTGGTCTACAAAATTCGACTGCTCATTTCAGCCCTAAATCCCAATGTATAATGACGTTACACAAAAGTATGGCAAACCGTTCACGACCTTTCAAAACACACACTGAACAGCTGTTAATTTCACGCGCACAGTAAACAACTATGACTAAAATTACTACAGTGTAGCAAACTGTTGCTTACACTTCGACGTCACATGTAAGAGGTCACTAGACAGCGCGACCCAGCTCGAATGTTCTGATTCATTCTCAGCTAATCTACGCAAAACAAAAATCGGCCGCTCTTCTCTGTGCGAATTTTCTAGAAGCTTCCGGACTAAAATTAGCGTATCATAACAATGCCAAATCCGCTATCATGCACGAACGATAAAGAATCTCACTGAAAAGGTACGTGATACGTAACCATGATAGCTCAAATAAATATCGGATCGTTTCCTACGATTAACACATGCATGCTCTCACAGGACAACACAACCACAATCGTAACACACCTGTATTTTCCTTTTTTAAACTCTCCCTACTGTCTGCGCTGCCTGTATTCTGTTTAGTTTGTTTTTGTTTGTTTTTTCATCACAAGCAGTGCAGGCACGTCCTGAGAAAAGTCTTGTTGCTGTCGGGACGTTAAGCAATGTACAACCAACCAACCCAAACTTTACGTGCGACGTAGAGATTCCGGGGACGTAAATCTCCATACTTCCCACCATCAGTCAACAACCTCGCGCGAACTGCATTCGCCTGTAATTTCTCTCTCAGGTATTTTTTTAATCTATCACATATGAGTCAGTTTTTTGTATAAAATTGGTAATATCGGCAGAACGCAACTCTTGCATATAATTATTTTGTTGTGTAACCCACTTTTTATTTATCCAACTCTTTGTTTCTTCGCCGTTTCGAATATTGTCATTACGTAATAGGGCCTTCGCTTCAGCTGAATTTTCCTGTCGTTGATATTTATCTATCTTATCCAATTATTCAGTTCATTATGTTTTTTTTATGAAACTGGTACCAGCGGTATTACAGAACACCTACATATAGTTCTATATGTTGTGCAGCCCCTTAAATTATTTAATTATTGAATTATCGGCATTGTGTCTACCGTATTGAAAATACGGTAGACTTTGACATGGGGCTGGTCTCAGCCTATTCAACACCTAGTACGCGATAACATAGGCGGGCAGGCGCCACACTGTAAAAGTGTAGTAACAAGAGAAAATTGCGTCACGTCTAGCTACGCTAGCATTGCTCTTGAACGCAGATCTAGCGCAAAAGCGTGTGTGTGTGTGTGTGTGTGTGTGTGTGTGTGTGTGTGTGTGTGTGTGTGTGTGTGTGTGTGTGTGTGTGTGTGTGTGTGTGTTTGACAACGACTATGTTACGTGGTAGTCGTTGTCGTAGTATGAGGGTTCTTGTAAAGAAACTTCACTCAGCTGCAACTCGTCACACGTGGCACAAGGTTGTAGTCCACACTGGAGTAACAGTTCCAACAGTATTTTATTGCAGCGATGTGATCTCCGCACAATGCATCCACAAATGCACCAACTCTGATACACTGTCTCCACTACAATGCATCAACACTTTTGACACACTGCGTCTCTCATACAATGTACACACATGCTTCCTAACACGGTCATTTATACTGCTACACATTTCCAGAATAATCCAGCAAATTCACACAAGACAACCAATCAGAAAAGAAAACGTAACCAAAACTCATTAATATTCATTAAAAAGAACACTGTAGATGAATCCAAGTTTCTAACATCTAGGCGAATTCGATAAAATGTTGTGAAATGTAGCCGACACTTTGACGTCACATCTGAGGTCACTAGAAAGATCGCGACCCTGCTCGAACCTTCCAGTCTAATGTAGGTCAAACTTTACAACATTGTAGCGAAACTACGCGTCACAACAAAAATCGATCTCAATTCTTTGTGCAAAAGAAAATGAATCCTACTAAAAAGGTACGTAATTCTTATCCCAAATAACTCAAATGAATATTAGAACTTTCCTATGATCAACATACACATGCTCTCAAAAGAATAACACAACCACAAACGTAACAGACTAGAGCCCGCGTTTGTGGACGGATAGGCTTGAAACTTTAGTATGTCGTCTTTAAAAGAATTGTCTGGAGGCAGTTTTTATTTTTTTATTTTTCAATTAGTTTACACATTATTGAGAAAATGACCGTTTCCCCAAAACCAGTTGATCCGCATTAGAGTCCGCAATTTGTCTTATTCTTAATAGATATTTTGCTTATAGATATATTAAAGGAAGACGTTGAATGAGTTCGTTAGACAGCATTGTACCTCTTCAACTTTGTGAATGATAATTAATTAATTAAAAAAATTCGAACCACGTTTCACTCCTGCCAAAGAGTCAGCCCTGGATGGAAGAGGCTGCGTGGAAGAGACCCTTGTGCTTTTCACGACTCCGACAATGACAGTGACGTAAAAGTGTCAAACACGTCAGTGTTATACTATGCTCCTAACTAACGCAAAGCATGGAAAGTCCGTGTTATTCGTGAGTATGGGTTAAAGCAATGCTCTGACTCTCTGTTTCTGACTTGATTAGGAAGACAGTCTGTGGCTACGCCAGCCCACAGAACGTGTAACTGGCGCCATGCCGTTGTGTCAGTGTTCGTGCGGATCGTGGGATAGGATGGGTTAGGGTCGAAAGAGATGAATCAGAAGGATAAGCTTACATTTTTTTCAACAACTCTGAATGTTCCTAAAGAAAATCGCATGTGAGTTCAAAACAATACGGTAGACTTTGGGATGAAATCCTCATCTTGTTTGTTGAGAGGCTCGATTCAATAAAGATTAGGGTATGTGTGTACCGAGAAATGTGATTGGCCAAATTGGGGGAGAACGCTTTGCTCAGCGAGTAACATGTAATATCGTAACATGTAATAAGGGAGTCTTCTTATCACATGTTACCTTAGTAACATGTGACAAGTGGACTCACGTTGCCTTGGCGGAGAACACGTGACCAGGAAAAAAATCGAATAGAGCCAGGCCAATGGGGGAAAAGTGTAAAGAGACTGAAATAAGACAAGAGGCAGTATTCACAAGATCTTGTTAGGTGTGTGTATCCGCACTGTATTGTATCTGTGACTTGGGGCATGCATCGCCGCGTTACATTATGACTTAGAGGTACATCAAGTTAAAAACGATGTTGAGAATTAAAACATTACAAATATGTACCATTCTGATCAGAAATATTTTAAGTTGTAAAGTTTGGAAATGAATTCAACTGGTTTTATTAACCTGTGATGTTAATTTCTTTTTGTACGTGCGATTAGAGAGAGAGAGAGAGAGAGAGAGAGAGAGAGAGAGAGAGAGAGAGAGAGAGAGAGAGAGAGAGAGAGAGAGAGAGAGAATCAAGTGTGTGCATGTGGGTGACTTAAAAGCGACCTGTTCCCGACAATGGAGGATCAATAGTTGGTACTGAATACCGGCTTTGTATTCTAATGCTCTCAGTATGTCTTACAATAACAAAGAGGTTAACAGCTTTTGAAGTCTGAATGTAAGGAAACGAAAGACTTCTCTGCTCTCCCTTAGCATGTAGGAGAGAGAAGCCCCTAGAAAAGGCAAAACACCGTCACTGACTTCCTCACTGCGAGACATCCAGTGAATCCATTTAACCCCAAGCTATTTTTTTTCAGGTTTGAAGGTGTCGCCAAACTGCTATGTACCAGTTGCAGGAGATGGATCGACCATGATAATTCAAGGGTACGCCAAGCTAATCTGGCACTACCTTTGAATTATCATGGTCGATCCATCTCCTGCTGTAGTGCGCATGTGGTGTTAGCGAGATAACGCCGGACGACTCTGAACAACGAACGAAAGCGAGATCACGGCGGATAACCAGAAGCTTTTAACTCATTCGAGACGTGCCGCCTCCGGATACGCGGCTTAAGCCGCGTATCCGGAGGCGGCACGTCTTGAGCTCCAAACATTTCCAAGAGGCATGGATCCTCACGAGCCCTCCGCGATCCGGGGTCTATGAATCTTAGATATGGTCGGAGTGTTTATTATACAAGCTGGTTATCCGCCGTGACTTCGCTCTCGTTTGTTGTTGGGGAGTCGTCCTTTGCAAACGAAACCTCATCAGTAGTTAGCATATCTCAGTTCACGTGTGTGACGTATGGATTCTTACATCGGTGTTTAGGCGACACTGTGAATCAGTGTCACTCGAGTGGTTTTAAAACTTTATCCTTACCAGCGAAAGCGAGTAGGATAAAGTTTTAAGACCACGAGAGTGCGATTCTATCTGCATCACCTAAACACCGATGTAAGAATCTATTTCTTACTCACCCTTTTATTTGCATAAATCCGATGTGAGTTGGTTTTCGGCATAGTCACAACACAGCCGCCATTGGGTCTTGGCGATGATCTTGGCATAATTTACTTTGTAATGTGACGTCAATATTTGGATGCCAGACAAGTGTTTTTAAATGATGATGTAATAGCGCTACACATAACGCCAGAGTGTCAGTCGTCACTATGAAATGGTGTCAGTCATTGCGCGTGCGCTGAAAGTAGGTCAAAGTTTCAATATCGTACCTTTTGTGTCCGTACCTTTTTGCTGACCAGACTTTCTACAAGACATTTTCGTGCACACGTGGCCGTTCACGCAGCAGAGCTGTATCGCATAGGTGTGTGATACACTTTTTTCCGCCCAAAGGCATAAACAAGGAGGTGTGTCTTCGCCACTTTGTGCTTCAACCACATGAAGGTAAGAAGTGGCGGAGATGCCAGACGCTCTTGTAAACATTGACAATACATGTAGCTGACGTAATTTTGAGTTTAACGTCACTACAGGTGACGAATCCAAGAGATTTGTCGCAGTTTTGGAACAATACGTAAAAATGTTTTGTCGAGAACCACACACATATCGGACTTCTTTCTGTGAGCAACTTAGGACAGGCACGTGCACTGGAACTGAAATATGAGTAATGTTCGCTGTATACATATATCCAGTAATGAATGACTTTCTCATTATGCAAAATAAGTGCCTGATGCCCAGGATGTCATATACATTTCCTCCTTAAAACCCTTATCATTCGGAATACACCAGTGTGTCAAATAAGTTTGACTAAAATAGTTCAAGGGTAGTGCCAGAATAGCTTGGCGCCTCTAGGCGCCAAGCTATTCTGGCGCCACCCTTGAACTAAAGCCATTGGTCTATATCCTTATCTGTAAGTACTATAATGTAGCTTCCATAATTGGCAGTGCACAAATTTGAAGCTTTTAGCCTCAGTATGATATGGGTTAAAACTCGTATTTTATCTATCAAGCCTGAGCACTCCTAATCATACTACATAATATTGCATAATGGGATGGCAATCATAATTTAATCCCTATATTCATTAGTTATTTGGGTTTAACGCCGAGCAGGCCACTAAGGCCATCTCACAATTACGGGACGGGTAAAAATCTGGCCAGCCAGTCTAAAAGAAAGGTCTTAAGACAAGATGTAAATAGATCTTAAATATATTTTATGCTAAAATGTCGCACGAGCCTTTAAAGGAAACGTCTACAGACTCGAAAAGGTCAAAATGATAATATTCATATAGTCTATGAACGCTCACATCTTGCTAAAAATATTCGATTCTCTCAGAAAACTGAAGATTTTGTCCGGGGGAACATCCCGGAATCACCATGTTCACGCCAGCACCGGTGTAACACGCGAAAATGACTTTCACGCCAGATCGACCCAGCGGGCCGATCTGACGTGAGTCATTTTCGCGTGTGACACAGGGGCGGGAAAATCTGGCGTCAGAGTCATTTTGCGTGTTACACCGGGTTCTTAATTAACGCTTTTTGTCCACCACCACACAAAACATAACGATAGGACCACACATAAAAGTAGATTTTATACAGACAACTCCATACAAAATGAGAACATATTATTTTTTTCCATTCCCAAAGACATTGTGAATCACGCGCTTAAAAAAAAAATACTGAAATACGCTGGTACATATTTCTAATGACTAACATCTACAGCAGATAGATTGTATTGTTACAATAAAATCAGAATCGGAAGAAAAGAACACACGAGAAAATATGCTATCCGCTGCGAAATGAGTTGTCTTTTCTTGACAAAAAACGTAAAATTGTTTCCTTTGTCATAACAGTCACATAAAGTCACTTTTCCGAAATTGTTTCATTTTGTCGCATAAATCATTATATATTTTCTCTATTTAAATGACACTCATTTTTGTTACTATGATGCTCTCTAATATAAATAACTTCACGCAGAAAGACAATTCAAACATTGCATATATATATATATATATATATAATTAAAAAAAAAAACACATTACGCTGAAAAGCTGATCCTTCTGAGTTTAAATCTTATCTAAATGTTTTCAAGAAAAGATTACTTACTACAGGGTTCCAACAAATACAAAAGCAATGTACAATCAAACAAAAACGGTTATTAAATGTTTCAAAATATACAAAAGTAAATAAACAAAATAGAACCAACTATCACTATAAATCAAAACAGAACACAACGATAGACCCCGAATCCTTCAAGTAATGCAAATTTAAAAAAAGGATTCTACATAACACAGTGCTCCATAATTGTCTTTAACATAACAAACCGTGACAAATTGTTCTTGGGGGAAACAAGCGTTCAAAACCGCGCAATTAGTGTGTGAAGTAACGGCAACATACGCAACGACCGAAAAGAAAATCCCGCAGAGAAAGAGAAACACACTTAGAAAGATCAATTACAACACAGCGTGTTTCTTTCTTTTGTTGAGATTTTCTTGGCATCTTTAACGTTTGACCGCCACTTTTCTGATCTAAATAAATAACTGAAAGAAACTGGTATGGTCCTTTACTGTATATATTGCATGATAGTATCTCAGTGCGCAAAGGCCATCGGGCCGACGTCGGCCGCTGTTGGCCCGCGCACAGCCGTTCGCGGGCCAAGAGCGGCCGGACTTTCTTTTGCGCATTGAGTAGACGGCGTTCGGCAATATGAAGCACCTCAAAATAACACTTGTTTCGACGAAAACAGTGGATTAAAAGTCGGCCCAGACAAACATGCGATATCGCATGTTTCAGACAAACATGCGATATCGCATGTTTTGCCAAGGCTTTTAATTCCTTTACACTTACGACGTCTGTGCCCACTATGTAAATGAGTGCCCGTGGTTCAACTGAACGCGCCATTCGCGTTCAACGCGCGGCGCTTTGAGCTCAAAGTCTGAGGGAAATACGCCCTATTCACTTTTTTGTATCACAATATATCGTGTCTGTCTTCTGTTACGCCCCAACCATTCCCACACCTCGCACTTCATGAAACACCGGAAGTCTCTTTTCCGCTCAGTGCAAATGGCCGTAGCTGTAAGCTGTTTGATCGGGGTATTCGTTCGACAGTTCTAAGCACTATTCCTTGTGTAAAAAGGAACATGATAGTCGAACCGAGTGCTTAACCCATACAGAAAACAGCGAGTAGTGTAATCTTTAGATTTAGGAAGCCGGAGTTAGTGGAAATGGTTGGGGTGCGACAAATACCAGTTAAAGGAAAGAAAACTAAACTTGGAAGACATGAAGCCCATATTGGACTAATGAGTGCCGGTCTACGATTTTGGACCTTACGGCTTCAAGCCGTAAGGTCCAAAATCACAGACCAGCACACACACGGAGACAGGAAGACATTGATCAAGGAATAGTTGCATATAAATAATAACGAGACACACGCTTCGGTCAGTGCATCCTTACTGCATGGCACTCAGGTCGGTGCGTCAAAGAATGTTCAGTCGTTCAGGCAAGCGCTGTGTGGGAGTTTTCTTACTTGCCCTGAAAAGAAAAATACATTTAGATAAAATTTAAAAAATGCACTCAGATTCTCGACATAGATAAAACGTTCGTCCTAGGGCCAGTCACGAACTGAAGACTGCACACGAAATAGCCAAAGAAACACGTATATATTTGCTGTAGCTCTAAAACAGCATATTTGAGGAATTTACCACACTGATTTCATGCATTAAAGAGTTAAATATGTCGATGCAAACACTTTGAAATACAACGCCAGCAATCTGCAAAATACAGTAATTCCAATTCTATTAATTGCCGGGTTTTTTTTTTTAATTTTACCTGAAAAATAAATCCTCAAATCCTCAAACAAAAGTGTCGCATTGACGTTCGTGCCATTTACAGAAAAGGCTAAAAGACAACAATAGTCGGAACCTGACGCAGGAAAAAAATGCATGAATGAGGAGAAAAAGCGTGATATTCGTTTTAATTTGAAGCTAATACAGTATAAGAAATCATTAAACCGATCGTGATAACACAGCGTAGCATCTGGAACTTGCAACGCCAGTTGGCAAAAGGTCATCGTAATAATAATATAATAATAATAATAATAATAATAATAATAATAATAATAATAATAATAATAATAATAATAATAATAATAATAATAATAAATAAATAAATAAATAATACATCGCTTTTCTATAGAGTCCTTCCCCACTTACGCAGGCTAGGAACGCTTTACAAATGATTATAAACACACACAATAAACTGCAAATCACAACAACAACAAAAACAGTTCAGGCATACTAAATACAGTTTTTCACACAACGAACACATTATGTCCAAATATTACATGATGGGAAAAAATGGAAATTAACACTGATATGTCAAATTAAAAAGATACGTTTTCTGGTTGGTTTTTTTAAAAAAAGACTCAGAGTGTTGGGGATTGAGGAACATGGGGAGGTAGAGATATGGGGAGGTAGAGAGTTCCATACATGCGGGACCTGGTACTGAAAAGAACGAGCACCTGCAGTCTTTAAGTTAATTCTCGGTTGGACCAGTAATTTCTGGGAACAAGAACTTATGCTACGGGAAGGGTTATGAGAGCAGAGACTGGAGGAGAGGTACAAGGGGAGTGTGTTGTCAAAGTGCTTATATGTCAGGGTAGCCAGTTTATATTCAATTCTCTGTTTGACAGGAAGCCAGTGGAGTTGTTTTAACAGAAGGGTAACGTGGTCAGAGCGTTTCTTGCGAAGAATTAATCTGGCTGGGTTGTCTGAATGCGACATAGTTGATCTGATGTGAAGCCTGCAAGAAGCGAATTGCAATAGTCAAGACGAAAAATGATGCGAGAACAGACAAGCTGTGCAATGGTCTTTTCTGTCGCAAAGGTTCTTATGATGCTGAGTCTACGTAGTTCCAAGTAGGCAGTAGTCCGATCTCGTATGGTAGAATCATGCATTAAGGGCCAACTGCTCTGAAATTTGGCACGGCGGTAGAAAATCGGGATAGAAGAAAATTCCACACCTGAGGCATCGAAGATTTTGCTTAATGTTTCCATGGCAACCAATATTAAAAACGACCGTTACCATATCCTATGTATACCGATTTTTTTGGGGTGAGAAAAATAACATGTTGCAATCTTTACCATGGATTTCAGGTCGTCCATGTTTTAAATAGAAAACAAAATCAAAATTTCTGGTGGGTACTTACACACCGTTGACAAAGAATATTCTATTGCTGTTTATTTATGGAATAAACTTTAAAATTGCTTGAGCTGTGCTTGTCAGACACAGATATTGCCACCGTGACTTTGATCTTGACTACAACGGCTTGATTTTGTCAAGTACACGTTCGTTTATTAAAGACTATCGTCTTGTAAGGTTTGAGTCATATCGGTCCAATGGTTCTAAAGATATTGAATTAAAAACAAAGATGGCCACCACAACCTTGACCTTAAACAGGTCAAGGCACATTCTTGCACATTAATACTTATGTGCTTAATATCTACTATTTCACCCAATTTGAGCCATCTCGGTCGAATAGAATCGAGACTTTGCATAAGCAGACCGAAACCAATTATGGCCGACGTGACCTTGGCCTCACCGGTGGGGATTAGCAAACCTTTATCATGGCAGTTCCTCTTACAGTGAACAATTTAAAGATGTGTATGAGCCTAGTCACTGAACGTGTTTCATTGAACTCGCCTACCAATGGTGCCTGAAAAAATACATTGTGTAAACTTAGGTATTTTGATTCCATATGTTCCATACCCATGACCTTTTAGAGAAGTCATCCAAAGTAGTATGCTTGGATATAGCTTATAATAAACTATTTGTCAGTACAATTTGATGAAAACTTTGGCTAAAATACCTGATAGCAATATGAGTTTGTCTGAAACCAGGCATTGACTACAAATACCGGTACAGTAGGGGCATAATTGTCACTTTCCTAACCATGTCACCACGACGAAGCCTAACGCCAGTAGATCAAGGCCGGTCGCTAGCATGGCTGCAGGATGGAATTTCCGGACGAGAAGTTGGGAGACGTCTTGGGGTGACCCATTCAACGATCCTGAGGCTTCTGGCACGATTCCAAGAAACTGGAAGGACAGAACGACGACCCTGGTCAGGACGCCCGCGCTGCACCAGCAGAAGGGAGGACAGATACCTCTGTGTGGCGGCTCTGCGCGACCGAACTGTCACGTCAACCACTCTGCAAGCTGCAAACGTTAACGTCAGTAGAAGCACAGTCTACCGACGTCTGCGCGAAATTCTCCTGGCTTCATGCAGAGCAGCAGTGAGAATACCCCTCACTCCAGCTCATCGCAGAGCCCGGGTTGCCTGGTGTCGTCAACATGTGAGGTGGAACAGACTCCAGTGGACTCAGCTTCTGTTTACTGATGAGTCACGGTTCACTGTGTCCTTCAAAGACGGCAAGGTGAAGGTCTGGAGACGCCAGGGCGAGCGATTCACGGATGGATGCGTCCAAGAGGTGCATCTCTACAGAGGAGGCTCAGTCATTGTCTGGGCAGGCTTCAGCAGGGAAGGCAGGACCCCCCTCCACATCATCCGAGGCACCCTGACTGGACTGCGCAATCGGGACGAGATTGTGCAACCCCTCATCCAGCCAGCTCTACAAGCCATACGCGATAATGCTGTTCTGCAGGACGACAACGCTCGACCACATCGCGCCCGTGTGGTGGTTGAATACTTTGAGCAACGGGGCATCATGAGGATGGAGTGGCCCGCTCGTTCACCTGATCTGGCTCCCATCGAGCACCTCTAGGACGTGCTGGGGCAACGTGTAGTCAGCAACCACATCCCACCTCAAGGCGTCCCCCAGCTGACTCAGTTCCTGCATCAAGTGTGGGAAGCGATCCCACAACATGTTCTCCGAACCCTGGTGAACTCCATGCGTCAACGCGGCATTGAATGCTTGGCTGCAAACGTTGGGTACACTCGCTACTGACTGGACCAGTCTTGTGTGACTTTTCAAATGAGGGGTGGGTAAACATTCTAACGTACTGCTGTTGTTACAGTTGCTTGATTTACACAAAACGTAAATGACATTGTTACTGAATAAATTAGCAAAGTACTGACTCCAAGTATTGTTACATTATTTGCGTGATGTTGTCGGTGCGTCTGCGATAAAAAGTGGCCCTTAAGTTTTGACCATTAGTATATGTAAAAACGTCACACATTGAAGGCTTAACGTCCTTTTATCCACTACGAAGGTGATTTCAAAAACGGGACATCGAACAAGGTCTGAGCAAATTTTGACCCCAGGCTGGATTCGAACCCGACGCTCTACCACCGAGCCACCCAGCATCTGTGTAGATGACAGACCTATAAGATAAAATACGTAAAAGTGCTATGAGAGACTCTTGTGCATGCATGCAAAAACAGATCAGCAAAGTTGTTAACAATGAGAAAGGCAATTTAAGAAAGCATTACCAATTAAGCTCGCATGAACTCAGGGTCCATAAACGAAAAGAGGGACATCATCCGGAGGAGAGAAGCAGCGGGATACAAACACACACACACACACAAACACACACGTACAATCGTACGTACTAAAGTGCGAAAGCGCAGGATGGCCAACTGTGATTTGAAAATGAGTTCAGTCTCACTTCAGTGGCAAAGGAACCCGGGGGCCAGGTATAGCTCTGCTCTAATTAGTATGTCCATTTTTGTAAAAAGCGCGATTTAAAAAAAAAAATGTACTTTGAAAATCTCCCAAGATTTTCAATGTACACTGAAAATCTCGCGAGATGTTCCATACACGTAGAAAACCTCGCTTTTCACAAAAATGGACATAATGGCGTTTGCCTATCAGCCCAGAGCTTGGCCATGCATTATATCCTCTGAACATGATATCCACACCTCCCTTTTAATGTGGGTAATACCTCTCCTTGTTCTTCCCAATATACAAGTGTACTTTGACAATAGGCTTATCTCCACTTAACCCGTTCAGTGCCATCTGATGCACACTGTGTTTCTGCAATCCTTGTTAGTTCAAGACCAAAAGCCACAGGTGCCCCAGGCACATGGATTCAAAGTGGTGTCAGCAAGAGGTATAGATCCTCATGAGCCTCCGCAACTGCGGGGGCTCATGAGGATCTATACCTCTTGCAGTTGGGTGGTGCTCAATTTTTTTCGGCATGAACGGGTTAAATTGTTTTGTCAATTAAAAAATGCGGGCGTCGCGACGAAAACCTAATCTAATGTCAATTACTCCAATTTTCAAATTTCAGTCGTGTCACCCTTCGCCTGCGTATCGGTTAGCAAGAAACTCATAAAGTAAAAAATGCAAGCACAGACTGCTGCATGCGAATTGACCATGACAGCTCCAGGATAGTGTCTGATTAGCTTGGTGCCTGGTGCCTTCAGCTACCTTTGAACTATCATAGACAATCTATGACTTGAATAACTTAACGCTGGAAGTGACGAAGCGCAGGGCCTCGGGCAGACGTCGACCTCAGCTGGCCCGCGCGCAGCCTTGCGCAGGTCGACTAAGACCGACGACAACCCGAGAATCTGGTGCTTAATAAGGAAGTAGGAAGCGAAATTCTACCTCTAATATTAGTGAGGTTTTATTTGCTACGAACGACTCCCAACACTGAACGAACGAGAGCGAAATCATGGCGGAAAACCAGCTTGCACCATAAGCATGGACAACAACACTGCAAACATCTCCAAGAGGCATAGATTCTCAGGAGCCCCCCCCCCCCCCCCGAGGGACTCATGAGAATCTATGCCTCTTGGAGATGTTTGCGGTGTGTTGTCTATGCTTACGATGCAAGCTGGTTATCAACCGCGACTTGGCTCTCGTGTTGCAAACGAAACCTCGCTAATAGCACACAGGCCATCGTCGTTTCCCACAAACTGTATTGTTTACATTGTATGTTTTATTTTGTTCAGTTTTGAATACAGCGTACAACGCTGTATTCACAATGTAACAAAATAGATCCTGTTAATTGGCGATAGTATGTGAAAACAATTGTTTTTAAAAACTAAGGCCTGTGTTCTCGCACAAAGAAAAAACCTACGTGTGCAAGGAAAAGGCGTTTTTGTGAAAACATGCAAAAAGCAAAACAGTTAGTACATGTGAAAGGTGTCCACTATAAGATCTAAGTGAAAGATGTACAAAAGGAAAAAAAGAACACACACACACACACACACACACACACACACACACACACACACACACACACACACACACACACACACACAAGGAAAGAAAAGAAAGAAAAAACAAACAGTAACCATATTTATGCATATGATGTTTTGCCTTGCCTCAACACACATTATTCATTACTATACAAGTAACTGTAAAATTTGGCTTTTTCACGGAAGTCAGACAAACTCAAATAACGTACTTCCGTTTTGGATGAGTCAGTTAAACCCTTTCGTTTTCTTGGACACGAACAAAAAATGTACTTTACTAAATGAATCAAAATGAAAGATTGAACCCCACTGGGAAATGTTAAAAATGATAACTTAAAAACAGCAAAACATACTACCGACATCATCAAACTAGGAAGAAAAAAAAAACAACAGCAGAAAAATGATGAATATTGCCAAGGTAGATTAACACATTCTACCCCAGCACCGAAATCCACAAATTTTTAAGTTGCTCTCTGAAGGACATGATAGTTCAAGGGTGGTGAGAGAATAGCATGGCGCCTCAAGGCGCCAAGCTATTCTGGCACCGCCCTTGAACTATAATCCTCGATCCATGTCTTGCTGTGGTGTGTCGGGGGCTGAATGAGTTAAGCAAGCAAGTTACATATCACCAATGAGTACCACTGACCGGTAAGCGTTGGCTTGCTTTTTTTATTATTGCACAGCTCTCGTAATCAGGCTGGCGGTCACAGATGGAGTTGGATTTCAGTAGGGGCAGCTCGTAGGACTGCTGCTGCTGCTGCGTGCCGCCTGATCACAAAAAAAAAAACCACCAATTAACCTATGACGCCCTGATACAATACGACAGGATGTTTTTAGTTAGTCGGTCATTAGAGTTCAATGCCCAGCAGGCGACCACGGTCATCTCACGGCAGTTCGACAAGGGGCTGGACAGACCATGATACTTCAAGGATGGTGTCAGAATAGCTTGGCACCTAAAGGCGCCAAGCTATTCTGACACCATCCTTAAACTATCACGGACGATCTGTCTCTAGAATTCAACGAGTTAACGAAATAATCTTAAATCTTAAAGATATAAACTTAATGAAATGAAAAAAATAATCAAGAAAGAAAGAAAAACGCTTAGTAGCAACAAGGAACAAGATGGGATGAACCATAACCCAGAAAGTCCCTTCTATATGAGAGCTGTCCTAGCTGTCAATGGTCTCTACCTTTTGTCTTTGACCTGATTCTGATGTTGAATTATCTCCTATTAAAAATGCCAATGCGTCAGTAAGTTCTATGAGTGACGCAGGACATATGCGTCATTGATTTGTCAAACGTCATTTGTCATGACGTAAGTTTTAGTTTTTGCGTAATTTTATATTTTATGTGATAGGAGTTTCACTTTCGCTTCATAGGCTTGAGAAAATGGTGACAAAACTACAATTTCACCTTACAATTTCAGTCTTGCTATAATTTGTTTTTACACGCAGGTTGACTTTACCTAGCTACATGGTATACTAAGTACACGGGTCACCTGCATGCTCTTCTAAAAGCGCGTCGATGTGTGTGTGCGTGTTAGTGCGTGCGTGTGTGCGCGCGCGCGCTCCAAACATCTCCAAGAGGTATAGATCCTCATGCGCTCTCCGGGTGCATGAAGATCTATTCCTCCTGGAGATGCGCGCATGTTTGTGTGTGTGTGTGTGTGTGTGCGTGTGTGTGTGTGTGTGTGTGTGTGTGTGTGTGTGTGTGTGTGTGTGTGTGAGAGAGAGAGAGAGAGAGAGAGAGAGAGAGAGAGAGAGAGAGAGAGAGAGAGAGAGAGAGAGAGAGAAAGAGAGAGAGCGCCGTGCGCGCGAGAGAGAATGACGTCATATTTAGAATATTATGTCAGTGGCTGCGTTGTGACGGAGTTGCCTCTTTTACGTCACCGCCACTGTCTGACTTTCTCTAGAAGTCAAGGTTTTTTAGGGTTTTAATTCTTTTCGGAAAAGAATTATTTTTTACTAAAGAAGTTGAAAGGATACAAAGCTGGCTAAAGAACTCATCCTATGTCTTCCTCCAAACTAGAATATATATGCAAAAGTTCAAGTAAATATGACAAAAATTACGGACTCTAATCTGGGTCAACCGACTTCCCATAAACGGTTGTTTATGTCTTCAATGAGACATTTAATTACAAATGCTCGGAGGCTCTCTTAGCCACCCACTTAAGAAAGTATTTCGCCAAGTTTCAAGCTTGTGTGCACAGAAATATCGGAGATTCTCTTGTTTACATACATACGCACACACATATATACATATATATACATACGCCATGTCTAGTTACAGCAGTAACTAGACATGACGTAATATTTATCTTGTTACTTCAATTGTTAGAGGTTTAGCCTGCCCGCCTTTGACATCATGGACATGCTATTAAATTCGCCCCACCGCGGCCCGTTCTAAAAAGTCCCTTATATAAGTAGAAGAGACTTAAAAAGAGGGTTACAACAACAATTGAAGGAGATAAACGCCAAACAATAAAGGAAGAAACTCAATTTGTAAAAAAAAATAAACAAAATTAGATAACCAGAAACATGTTTCAGGAAAAAAGGACAACAATTAACAGTTTCTTTTCTTCCTTTCTTCCTTTCTTTCTTTCTTTCTTTCTTTCTTTCTTGAGGCGTGCTTCTTTCTGTGTGGTTATTTTCTCGCATTATACTTGCACGCTTTCCAGCCTAACCAAATATCTTTATTAGCTTCCCAGAATGTGTAAAAATAACTTGGCGCCTCCAGAACCAAGTTATTTTGACACGACCATGAACTATCATAGTCGTTTCGACTCGTAGTCTAGAAGATGACTTCCAAAATATTTAAAGCGATCTGTGCCATGAGAGGCGCTGACTGCTAAATTTCGCCGATACAACTGCTCATCAATGTTTGCTTGCCTCTACTAAGACTTTTCTACCCTTTTTTTTTACAATTTATGTCAGTAGGCACACATACCAGAGGTTTTCCACTGCCTTCTGAGCTTAACTGAAGGCCGAACTCTCCCGTGCGCAAAGGGGAAAAAGTAGAAGCAGTCTTTCATTTTTTGACGTTCAAACTTCATAATTAAAATTAGCCTTTTTGTTCAGTATTATTGTAAAACATACTAAGAACATTCATAAAGGAAATATTGTGAAGTATTAACCCCATAATGCCTAGAGTAGGTCACTTTAATTTCGAATATTTGGGCTCAGTATGCTAAATGTCCATGCAGTAAACTGACCTGGCTCATAGTAGTCGTAAACTAGCACTGGCGTGGGGTCGAGGTTCACAGGGACTCCGCTGGCAACAGCCATGGGCAGCACGGCACGCACAGGTTTGGAACCCATCTGTAATTAGATAAACAATATCAAGGAATGAACCATAAAAAACACACGCCAAGACAAGACCACTACAGGAAAAATATAATTATAACCCATTAAAACATGTCTTGATGATCCCGTGCACAAACATCATTTACTCACTTCCACTGCATGTCCCTACCCTGTTGACCTTCAAAACAAATTTGAAGACCCATCTTTTCCAGGTAGCATATCAAGATTAGCTTAGTCTGGATGTGCTGCCTGGAAATGTTGGTTGTTTCCCCATGTAGATAGGTTGTGTGTGTGTGTGTGTGTGTGTGTGTGTGTGTGTGTGTGTGTGTATGTGCGTGTGTGTGCGTGTGCGTGTGCGTGTGCGTGTGCGTGTGCGTGTGTGTGTGTGTGTGTGTGTGTGTGTGTGTGCGTGCTTCGTGTTAGGAATGCGGCTACATGGTGCGAGCAGATGTTTATTTAAAGAGTGAGTGCGTTCTAATTTTTCTCCTTTTTAATATTTTTTATGTGCTGTAAAGCGCTCCGAGCTTGCTGTTCGTGGGGAAGGGCGCTATATAAAAACTATGTATTATTATTATTATTATTATTATTATCATTTACACGATTACCCTGAACAGAAGATAAACAGCAATAAAGGAATGAATCCTTTCACTGCCGTAAATATGAACACCGCCAAACCGCAAGAAGCAAAGAATCTTTAATCCCCCACACCTGCGGCGGCTCATGAGGTTCTTTGCCTCTTGCTGACCCTATTCATATCCGTGTTCGTTGGATCGATGTCATTACATGATTCGGTGATGAATTTGCCCGGCTTTCAAAGGCATAGATTTTCGTCCCCTGGCAATGATGGGGGAGAATCGGGTAGTTCAGGTAGTCGCTCTGCAATGGTTTTGGGATTATTTCATTCAATACTACTGGAAATGAAGAGTTTGTTAGTGCGTTATGAAGGTTTTACGCCGAGCAGGCGACTAAGGTCATCTCACGGCGGGACAGTGAAGACAAGAATTTTAAATAATTATGACCTACTGACCTCATCGTAGTACAAGATGTACTTTCTGTCCTTGACCTCCTGTTGTTTGGAACCCGTGACGTCATAGCTGGGGTTGGATGTGTCGACGGCAAAGCCCGTGGGGACCCCGACCTCTACAATGGTCATACTGCCCTGTTTCCCGTCAGCACGACTGGCATCCACCTGCAGAACGAACTCTTCCGGTTTCTGCTGCTGGACGTTGGTGACGACTTTGTAGGTGTTGAAGGTCGTCGTGTCCTGGATGTTGAAGTTCAAGGTCACCTGAGCGAAACAAATTATATTGCTTATCTGTTCACAAATCGGCGAGAAATGTTAGGAACTTCATTGTAAGTAGCTGCAGAGCACAAATACTTTTTTTTTTTACACCGTGAACGTTATACTTTATTGGAGAGAGAGAGAGAGAGAGAGAGAGAGAGAGAGAGAGAGAGAGAGAGAGAGAGAGAGAGAGAGAGAGAGAGAGAGAGAGAGAGAGAGAGAGAGACAGACAGACAGACAGACAGACAGACAGACAGACAGAGACAGACAGACGGATTGTCTACTTACTTCCGCAACAGCGATGCCAGAAAACTCTCCTGTGGTTACAGCGTTGATGGTGATTTCCTCAGGAATCATGTTTCCCTATAAATAGAATGAATTTATGAATAAATAAATCAATAACGCGTTATTTCACAACGGCTGAGGCCTTGGCACTGTGAAACGAAACGGTCATTTTCAAACACGCCCTTGCTAACGCCCACAAGTCTGCTGGTACAACCACGGCTACATACACACAAATATAAATTTATTCATATGCAGATGAACAAATGGCATTTGCAAACATTGAAAACATGACACAAACAAGAAGTCACACTCAAAATGAAGCAAATATTGATTAGGCACGCACACACAAACGCACGCACGCGCACAAACACACACGGTCCGAGGCCGATCTTTGCTAGATTTGGGAGATGTCCCAAAATAACTACAACATCATTTGTAAAAGACGGACCGACCACGATAGTTCATAGGTAGTGCCTGATTAGTTTGGCGCCTATAGGCGCCAAGCTAATCAGGCACTACCTTTGAATTATCATGGTCCGCCGAACTTCTGTTGAAGGGCGTGATGCCTCAATGAGTTCACATACCGAAATGGGCACCTCCACTTGCTGCAGGAGAAGCTTGGTGGAGTCGTCAATGGTCAGTGACCGTGTCTCCTTCTGCAGGCCCACCTTTGGTGTCCACTGGATCGTGACGGTGATGGGGGGCTGGGTGGGGGTATAGATGGCAGCAGCTACTTCCGCCAAGGCTTGGAGGCCGGTCACTGTGTCCTGTCAACACGAAGTGGACAAATAAAGACACGTTTTGTTGACGGGTGTTTACAGTAATATATGCATTTTGGATATCGTCATGTCACAGAGATTCAAGTTTAACAACACTGTAGATCAACTGTTCAATAAAGATCTGCCTTTGTTTGGCGAAAGACGGTACATCCATTTTTTGTGTGAAAGGCGAGATTGTCATTGTATTACAAAAAAAAAAGAAAAGAAAAAAAGATTGATTGCCTGTAGCCAAATTAGAACAGAGATGACGGTGATACTGATTCTGTTATGTGTTATCTGCTTAGTTTCAGTTATTACAATTATTGACTCACAGATTTGTATGCACGACCATATATAGCGTTGCCCGGTGTCCTTTGTAGATTTTAGTGGTGGGGATTTATTTTTATTTTTTTTAATTTTTTTTTTTTCGCGTCACAAAGACGTAATAAGTATGTTTGTAAGACAGCCACCGGGTCCCAGTGCCCAAAGGCCAGCGGGCCGACGTCGGCCGCCGTTGGCCCGCGCACGACTGTGCGCGGGCCATCAGCGGCCGACATCGGCCCGATGACGTTTTGCGCATTGAGGCGGTTCTCACAGTCAAGGATACTTCGTATCACTGGCACTCCTGGCGGACAAGAGGAGAGGGAAGCACTTCCGCTCACTCCGTCCCCGCCCGAACAACATACCTGAGTAGAGATGAATCCTCCCTGAGGCCCTCTCTGGGATGTGAGCCAGCGCACGATAGGCAGAGCGTTCGGGACATTGTTGCGTTTCATGTAAGTCAGAAGGGCATAGGCCGTGGCTTCGATATTGATGGCATCCGTCGTCCTCTGCCACGAGTAGTAGTAGTCTGTCGTCTCCGTTGCAGGCTTAGGACGCTCCCAGTGCAGTGTAAGAGGCTCTGCAAAAACGAAAACAAAACTCAACACTGTAAGTCTACAGTAAAATATAATGTCTAGGGTCGCTTTTCGTGTATACCAAGCAGCTCCGAGCGAAAATCGTTAGTCTTGACAAACAGACAGACAAACGAACAAGCGAGCGAACAAACTAACGCATGCAAAAACAAACAAGCACTGAAATAAACAGTGTTTCCAAAGACACAGGAGTGAATAGCACTATGCAAATATACTGACGAGCAAAAGGAATGGCGCATTTCTTTTGCTCGTCAGTATATATTCGGACTTCTTTCCAGCAAAAGTTTAGCCTAAATCCTTTTCTGTTTGTCCAATAAATGTGCGCTGATATTGCACCTTACGGCGTTGCTAATTCGTATCTTATCACATCACAGTTGACCCGAGTAAATGATACATTTTTTTGGAAAACTAAGACAAGTATCGCCATTGTTTTATGAAAGGAAAATCTTAATATGAGGGACTAGTGTGAAATTTCGGTCACACACAACCAACAAACAAAAGAAAAAAAATGTTCCTGTACTGTGGGCTTCACAAATCCAAAACATTAAAAGGTGACTGTTAAGCATATAAAATGCGAAGAAGAACCCAAAAGAGAAAGAAAGACGACTAATGTCTACCCATAGACATTAGACATTCTCCCTCATTCACTGCCCATAAATCTGCACTTAAGCCCCACTGTTCAATACCCCAATGTAGCGCAGTTCTTCGTGATTATGTACCTGTGTGTTTGTCTGTGTGAGTGCGTGTGCCGTATTGCAGAATCCTTTCCTTCTTTCTCAACATCTAGAGTTCAACTTTAAACCTTTTAGTAGAGAGCCGTGAAAGAGGCCACTCTGCACTGCTGTGCATCCATTAGTTTCTGCCGTGTTTACTCTAAAGTCAAAGCGAATTACTCGAAAAGATATTGACAGCTGAGCAGCGTTTAAATCAGACTCCATTAAAGTAGAGCTTGTTACTGCAGCGGAATGCTACATATAAATTATACACCGTGATTTGGAATTATGATCTACATGAGTTGTGTGTGCTGCACTGCTTGATAATTTATGTCAATGAGCCGTCTTGACTACTGCAATTCTCTGATTTTTGGTCTTCCATCCGTGAGCAGATTAATCGCCTTCAGCGAGCTCAAAATAATGCCGCAAGGCTTGTGAAGCGCTGGCGAAAACGAGACCACACACGGTAACCCCTATACTGAAAGGCCTTCACTGGCTTCCAATCCAACCCGCATAAAGTTTAAGATAGCGACCTTTGCATACCGCTACTTTGACCAGATGGCAGTCTTCCGTCATACCTTTCCTCCAGTCAAATTACTTACCAGCCCTCTCGCTCACTGCGTTCATCGGGAGAGAAACTTCTCAAAGTTCCATCTCAAATATGCCGGTAAACGCTCTTTCAGATGTACTGCTCCTTTAATTTGGAATTCCTTACCGACAGAACTGAGAAATGCCTCCACCTTTACGCAGTTCAAAGAGAAGTTAAAAACTTACCTTTTTCTCGCAGACTTTTGTGTAATCTCTACGGTATTTGTGCTTATGTCTTCGTAATGGACAAAAGAAATGCCGCGAATGACAAACATCGTTTAATTTTATTAATTATCGATATATCGTTTTTTAATATCTATTATTTGGTTGTATCATGTATGGTTGGCTGATTGACTGATTGGATTGACTGATTTATTGATTGATTGATTCACGGAGTAATTGATTTGTTGATTGAAAGATAGACTGATTAATAGATCTATTCATATTAGATGTACTTATTTTGCATATGTATTCCTGTACCTATTTATCATAATAAATAAATAACTAAATGTAATAATTTTGTGCATTTTCTTGTGTAAGTTATATGTGTGCTCTTTGTTTTTTCGCCGTTACATGGTCTTCGTTGCCTGCTCGAAGTTAACCCTCTGACTCCCAGAACAAAATAACTTCCATTTTATAGAATGGAAGTCATTTAGTCCTGGTAGTCAAAGGGTTAAATAATATACTGGTTTTCTGATTCTGGATCTTATACATGCAGACCAGCACGCGCTGTCCTATAAATCTCTCATTTCTTCATTCTTTGTCTGTAGACGAGCAGACTGGCGTCGGGTGAACCTGAGCTTCCGTAATCAGAGTGTCATCAGCAACCGCGAGGTGACTCTGACGAAAATGCTTGTCATTATGTCCTGTGTCTTCATCAAGTTACGTCTTTATCCACAAAATTCCGCTCATCTCTCTCCCAGGATACATAGTGGTAATTTTTATATTTTAATCTAAATAAATGCACAATTTAATCCGTTCATGACCATCCTCAGGGTCAAACACAACTTAATATTCGTAATTTTGAGGGTTACATTTGTCTTAAATCTAGGCCAGGTTATTAAATTGGCATGACCCTCAATTCTAGTGCGATCGCTATGAAAATGAAAAGATAAGAAAAGAATGATCGCTATCGCTAAAAAATCAAAGGTTAACTCTTTCCCTGCCACTGGACGCATATTTGTTCCTGAAATCTGCGTTCATTCAACGATCAAAAGCTACAGTTTTAACTGTCCGAGTGACATGGATACAAACTGGTCTCAGCAAGTGGCGTAGATCCTCATCAACCCCCGCAACTGCGGAGTCTGATGCGGATTTATGCCTGTTGGAACTGCGGGGGCTTATTAGGATCTATCAGTTCATCTTGTGTTGTGTTTATATCTAATTTTCCCGCCAAATTAAAGACGTCCAAGCAGTAACAGTGTTATAATTTTCTGATTTCAGGTAGAGGGAGAACTGAGAAGTGTGCAGAACCTGGTCAGTCTACATGTTCACCAATCTCCTAATCCTGCTCAACAACTCAGTCACCATTCATGTCTATTACCGCTGTGGATCGCGATACCGCCGGCAGTTCCAGTCCATGTTTTCATGCCGAAAAAGCCAAAACTCGGACGACAGCGGTCACGGAGCCGCGGTGGCACCGAACGGCCAAATGGCGATGACATCAATGTCAGGTCGAACTTCGTTGTAGTAACGAGCCGAAGGAAATGACGACACCGAAAACTGACGCCGGTGTAACGCGTCCAAAAATATTCTCACGCCACATCAACCCAGAGTGACTGTGAAAGCCAGACCAAACCGATGACCAGCGTGATAAGAAATAATCCAACAAAGAACCACGCTTAACTCTCAAACTCACAGAACTAAATGACTTACATTCTATAGAGTGGAAGTCATTTAGGTCTGGGAGTTTAAGATTTAAAAAGGCCAATTATGACATAATTTATGACATTTTCGGGTTATAACAATGCTCTACCTATCTCTCTTTTGAGAGACGTAAACATTTCGCAACATAAAGATGAGATGAGTGGTGCATTGTTTCCTTGTCTGTGTCTGTTTCGTCAATTACAACTCGGTTTATTAACATTTCGGGTTAAAACCCGAAATTTTAATAAACCGTTTTGGAACTGGCCTTTCTAGGCACGTTTCTTTCTTTGCTGGGATTTTCGGTGTCACTTTGGCGCCGGTTTTATATGGTGTGAGTCATTTTGCGTACTACGGCTGCCTGCATAGAATATAGGCTCAAAAAAGTCACTACGGATCGAAATGGCGTACGCAAAATGATCCCGAGTCGATCTGGCATATTTACACCGGACTGAGTAAAAAAACAAAAAACCCACCAAAAAACCACAAAACTAAACAACAACAACCAACAACTTGCTTAAACAGGCTTGATATTTATAGCCAATGACTGTGTTAATATCTTCACCGTTGTAAAATAAAGATTCATTGATTCATTGTGTTTCTCGATGCATGATCTAGACAGTACAAATGTCTCGCGTTTTCATTTGTTATGGCTGCAAATTTCTAGTCGTCGATGTATGTTTGAAGAGAAGGTTGCCTTCACTGCCGAAAAAAGTTAAACGCGATCTAGCTGCAAGAGCCACAGATCCTCATGAGCCCCCGCAGTTGCGGGGGCTCATTATATTATGTGCCTCTTGCTGGCACCACTTTGAATCCATGTTTATTGGACGCCTGCTGCTCTTGGGCATTAATATAATGAAAGATTTCAGAGACATACTCTGAGTCCGCTGGCTTTGAAGGAGTTAAGGTGTGGCTTTACTTTTTTGGTATTTATTTTCGTTGATATTTAATGTGTTCTGGATGTCATTTGTCATATCCTTGTTTTCCTGTGTGTATGTTATTTCACGTTCTGTGGCCCCGGTTTGTTAGATGTTGAAGACTCTGAGCATCTGGACATTTTGACAAGTAAATTACTATTAATGTTGTGATTAGGTTATGTGGCGTTCAGTGCTAGGCATCTGACGTAAGTGTTGATTACTGTGATGATGAGAAGATTGTGATGACGGGCAAGGGTGATGAAAGACTGATGGCGCTGCAACGATGGCAACTTGTCTTGTAAGGGAAAGCAGCCCAAATTTTCCTTCAAACGACAAATGAATTCTATGTACAAGAACTACAGCATCAACCCCTTCAGACGCATATTGTGTTTCTGACATCTTTGTTAATTCAACGCCAAAGAGCCCCAACCGTCCCCGAAAAAAATGGACTCAAAGTGGTGTCAGCAAGAGGCATAGATCCTCATGAGCCCCCGCGACTGCGGGGGCTCATGAGGATTTATGCCTCTTGCAGTTGGATCATGTTCACATTTTCTCTGCAATCAAAGGGATTAACATCAACGCGCGACTGGCGTGCACTGTTAGGTTTCCCATTAACTCCCGAACAACCTGCCAACCTACTTACCGGTAACTGCCAGGCCCCTGAGGCGCTCAAAGGCGGCATCCTGTGAGGCGCTGTCAGTCAGATGCAGGGCGTAAGACACGATAGCCACGTCGTAGGCGTCGGTCAGGTTGCTCAGCTGTTGCTCCAGGTACACACGGGCTCTCGTGGTGGAGGCTTGAAGCTGTCAGATGAAACAGAGGGTGAAAGCAACAATGATGATGATGATGATGATAACAATAATATAAGCCAATGGTTTCTCTATTGCGCTAAATCCCCCATTACTAGACTCAAAGCATGTGATGTGATGCGGTGTGCACTCTCATAATAATGATGATGATAATAATAATAATACAATACAGGGTTTTTATATAGCGCTAAATCCCAAATTGCTAGACTCAAAACACGTGATATGCTGCGGTGCGCACTCTCCTAATAATACTGATGACGTTGATGATAGTAAATAATGATAATGATGATGCTTATGTGATGTGATGCGGAGTGCACTCTCCTCCCATCGACAGCACCACCTGCCCGAGCTGTGCCCGCCAACTGTACATCTGTGTCACTGTCATAATCGTCAACGTCATTGTTATCATCGTCATAATGCAGCTAACTTCCGATATAACGAAATGCCCGCGGACACATTCTGCCCTGGGAAGGCAAAACACACAAGTCCATTTTTGTGAAAAGCGAGATTTTCATTGTATTACAATGAAAATCTCGCTTTTCACAAAAAAATGGACTTGCTGTCTTTTGCCTTCCTTGGGCAGCTTTTAAATTTTTCTGTCATATCCGAAATGTGTTATATGCGAAGTAATTTTAATGGAAAAGGGGTGGCCGGGTTTGGTACACATTTTTTTTAAAAGTCGGTAAGCCCGACATTTTGTTACATCCAACCTTGTTAAAAACCAGATTAACACTTTTAGCCCCAAGGTCCCATTTCTCAAATTTGGGAGGTGTTGCCTAACGACTATGTACCAGTTGGCGGAGATGGACTGATCATGATAATTCAAGGGTAGTGCCAGATTAGCTTGGCGCCTGAAGGCGCCAAGCTAACCTGGCACTACCCGTGAATTATCATGGTCAATCAATCTCCTGTGGTAGGGACTCGGGGCTAAATGGTGTGATGAAACTCTATGCTCATGCATAGTGTTCACACAGTAGGGTTAGTACGGTACAGTAGTTGTCAACAGTTTGTTTTGTGCCGATAGTCCGTGAGGCCCGTGGTCCACGTGGAATTTCTAAGGAACGTTTAACACGGGGAGTTTTAGTGAGTTCTAGGCGAAAGTTCAGTCTGTCAGAGGTCTAGTTACATTAGTACGGGGCTTTACTGTCAGCTTGGACAGATGTGTGTGAGATACCTAGCCCGTATTCCAAGACTCTGAAACCTAGAATTCAGGTATGTTTCTATATATGTATTATTGATAGTTGCTTAGTTAAAGACGGTATGCGTTGGTAAGAGCAATTCGTTTCTATAGCATTGTTTGGTTTGGTCCAGTTATGTTGGTTTGGAATTCAGTGAGGTAACCGGTGTTTTTCGTATACAGTTATTTACCGAGATGGATAACTAAAGGAATGTGAGGTGTGTATGTCTACTATGAAGGTAGGACGTGGTTGGTTAAGCATAGTCTTTCCAGTGTAGAGAATAGTGTATGGCGAGAGTGTTAGGTTATAGTCTGTTTCGGGGTGGTGACAGTTATGGGGGTGTTGCGTGGATAGTTCGGGTTGTGAAGCACGTGTGTGTGTGTGAATGAACGTGTGAGTTATCAGCCAGGTTACGTAATGTTTCTCAAGTTATCCAATATGTGTGTGTGTTTAGCAAGTGTTACGATTTGGGTCCTTGTTGTTGTTTAGAGTGTTTGTCAGAGAGAGAGAGAGAGAGAGAGAGAGAGAGAGAGAGAGAGAGAGAGAGAGAGAGAGAGAGAGAGAGAGAGAGAGAGAGAGAGAGGAGAGAGAGAGAGAGAGAGAGAGAGAGAGAGAGAGAGAGAGAGAGAGAGAGAGAGAGAGAGAGAGAGAGAGAGAGAGAGAGAGAGAGAGAGAGAGAGAGAGAGAGAGAGAGAGAGAGAGAGAGAGAGAGAGAGAGAGAGAGAGAGAGAGAGAGAGAGAGAGAGAGAGAGGGACGCCGAGACGCCGGTCACCAGGGATCTAATGCGAGGTCATCTCTCCATCTCTTCACTCGGGGAGTGAGCGACCGGTGCCGAGACACTTGGGTCACAGCGAAGATACAGTACGAGTAACGAGGACGTCCACGGTTAGAGACAAGACGACTCGGGAGCGTACGAGAAAGGACTTGCACGCCTTGACGTGAAAGGACTGACAGTAACCAGGCGAGAACACCAAACAGGTTGGAGTGTGAGAGACTACTACCTAGCCTGGCATTGATATTGTGTGTGTGTGCATGTGGTGTTGAAATGCTGGTAGTGGGGAAGGTGTGATGTATATAGTTTGATAATCTTTTGTGCGATCCTTTTATTGTTTACTTGTATAAACGTCTTCGTTATAAAGGGAGCCCGCGTGTTGAGTTTTATCGCATGAATGCGCCCGTCTGAGTCAGTGGCGGTGTATGCGTCTGTTGTGCGAGAGTCTGTGCGTACGACTGGGAGCAAGTCTGCGTGCGTTACAATGGGTTAACCGTAGTAATCACCATCAACACAAGCATCATCATCATCATCGTCGTCATCAACATTAACCATCGTCATCGTAGTATTCGTCATCATCGTAACTATTATTAGAATTCTCATAATCGTCACCATTGTCATATTCATCCATATTCATCATCGCACGATGACGAGGGAAAAGTGCTCAGCGTGCTATACCCAGTAAACAAAGGTCCTCGGGCCCCCTACGGCCGCAGTGGGCACGCGCACCGCAGCCGTCGTGGGCCCAAAGACGTTTCGCTGCTGGGGTACTGACCGTGAGTTTGTCCGCGGGTTCCAGAGCCTTGAAGTTGACGTCAGCTTCAGCCAGCGCGATCAGAACGTAGGCCGTCAGTGCCTCGCCCTGGGCTGATCCTCCCTGTAAATGTCATGCATGAGGACGTCTTACGGTTACAGGAATTGACGGACATAAGCAAGATTCGAAATTTAGCTCACTTCGCAGTTTCAGTCTTAACTGTTACTAGCGTAGGTGTAACTGGAGTAGACTGAGTTTTTAACCCTTTCGCTGTCGGTAGCGTGTTTGAACGAGGTGATTCCTGCAGGAATCACCTCGTCCAAACACGTTACCGACAGCCAAAAGGGTTAAAACAAATCTACTCACAAAAAGGGGGAAAATTCCCCCCCCCAAAAAAAAAAAAAAACAACCACCAAGGCATCATGCAATATCAGGTCGCTCTACATGGAGAACAAGAAGCGAAAAAGTACGCTTAAAGCCAATTCTGAAGCAAACACAAAATTCAAGTAAGTGAGAGATACATATGTGCTGGTCTGTAATTTTGGACCTTGCGGCGAGGCGCCGCAAGGTCCAGATTCACAGATCAGCACATATACGTCTGCTGGAGGTAGTCAAGTTTCATTAACCCCGTACGAGGCCCCAGTTTTTTGTTTGTTTGTTTGTTTGTTTTGTTTGGGGAGGAGGTAACTAGAACATAGCGTGCGCTTGGTCTACGAGCTAAACTTCCAAAGACTCCATCCATAGTGCGAAATCAACGTGTTGTGGAAGCAGTTAGTTAATTATTATGGTTTCACGCCGAGTAGGGAACTGTATGTCATCTCGCGGCGTGTGACGTGGATGTATTGCAAAACAAAAGCAGTCTGCCTGACCTGCATGTTCTTGTTGAAGACCTTGCCAGGCTCCGGGAAGGACCCGTCTTTGTTCTGCTGCGACACCATCCACATGATGGACTTGTGCAGGATTTTGGGGTCGATGCTGATCACTTGCCCTTGCAGCGCCATGGACTGCACGAAGCACTTGGTCACGAACGCCGTCAGCCTGGAACGGACATATACAATCACAAACTGCTGTTGGTTTGTCTCACTTGTGTAAACATCATAAGATTCGGGCTCCCATAATTATTACCACAGTGCGAGAATCGCATGAAACACACGCGTAGGTGGCCCCACTATGACTTGTTAAAGTAATCAGTACTGTTTTAGTTTAGCTTGACAGTAACCTCTTAACCCCTTTAGCCCAGACGCACTACAGCAAGAGATGGGTTGACCATGATAATTCAACGGTAGTGCCAGATTAGCTTGGCGCCTGATGGCGCCAAGCTAATCTGGTACTAACCTTGACTGTAAATAGAGCCTGAATGAAGGTTGAACTATATTGTACGTACCACATACTGCCTGATTCCCCTCTGTCGTTCTGTCCAAAAGCACTGTAAGATCCATCATTGTGCTGGTACTTGATTTCCTTTTGGTAACCTGCAAACAAAATTGTTTGTTAGTCTATTACATTTTAACGCCGACCAGGCCAAGGCAAGCAAAAAAGGAGACAGGTCACATAGGCTGAGGTTCATGTAATATTGAATGATTGCGCATTCATATACTCTGCGCACAGTATTGTCAAAAACATCAACAGGTGGATAAATACATAGATGATTAATAGACACTTTTTTTACTTGTTCGATTTTTCCAGTACTTTTTCTCCTTTCTGAACACGTGACATGTTGCACTCTGCAGCAGTACGGGCCCGTGCCGTTTCCGGACGTACTCCCACTCGGGTAGTATGCCACAAGTACACTTCTATTTAAATGAGATGCTGTATAGGGTATCTAGCGAAGAAAATTTGGGCTCGTGGTACCGTCAATATTTTTTTTTTTTTCTCCTTTTTTGAACGCAGGATATGTAGCATTCCCCGTAGTAACAATCTATAGGGCTCGGAAAATTCCCCGCGTTGCCTAGCAGCGTCGGCGTGTCAGCCGCCATCTTAAGAGGATACCATAGTCATCAGATAGTAGCGAAATAGTGTTTCGGCAACACGTTTTTCTTATTTTTCTTCTTCTTTGGAAACAAACAAAAACAGATTCTGGTGAGCGGTTTGCTACAATGATGGCAAGACTTGCTGTTATTGTTTATAGTACGTCAGGACTTTCCTGGCATTACAAAAACAGCGATTTCCCTATGAGCGCATAGTCCCGTATCCTCACAAGATGGCCGCCACGATTGGGGTGATGACGTCCGCTTCCCGAGCCCTGTTGGAAATCTGGTTAATTTTCATTTGTAAGCTTAAAACCTGCTCAGGCTGTTAAGCAAGGCGCTCCGTCGCTATAGATCTGTCAGGCGAAAAGCTTAACGCCTTCCCTGCCAACGAACGTACATTTTCTTTCAGAAATTTGTGTTCACTGAACGACCAAAAGCCACAACTGTCCAAAGCACGTGGACGCGAAAGTAGTCTCAGCAAGAGGTATAGATCCTCATGAGCCCCCGCATTCGCGGGGGCTCATGAGGATCTATGCCTCTTGCAGTTAGATTGCGTTCACGTTTTCTCGGCAGTAAAAGGGTGAAGTCATAACGTACCGATAAGCATGTAGTTCTCGGCTGTGGCGGCCAGCTCCGTGGTGTAGGTTTTGGTGGTCTGTAGGTAGTCGATTAGGAACACGTTGGGAGCGAAGTACAGCATATTTTGTTCCCCGCATCCGTAAGGCATTCTCAGCAGGTCATCGATGTTCTCAAACACTGGGCCCAGCAGATCCCCTAGGAGGATGAAAATCACTCATCCAGTTAAAAAGAAAATACCAATGAGAAAGAGACTCCTGCTACCTGCGTGAGTATACTCTCCAGATAGACCCACTCGGGAAGCACGCCACAAGTACACTTCCATTCCAATAATATGCTTCGCATCTCATTCGAATAAAAGTGTACTTGTGGCGTACTCCCCGATTGCGTTTATCTGGGGAGCATAGGGACCTGACGAATGGTGCTTTGACTAAATGCAAATCCGCTGCGCCAACGGGTGCGCGCCACCTCGTCCACTAGCTCAATTCAGAATACACGGGAGTAAACAAAAGGCACTCAAAGCGGCGAAGCACTGTGATTCCAGAGCAGTTTTCAACCCACGAAGCAACCATCCGCCTAAAACCTCGAACTGAACAAACTCAGCAGATATTTTGCCACAAATCTATAACAACCTTGTACAACAAACCAAGGGGAATCTGGTTTGTGAGTATAACAACCTTGTCCGCCGATCAAAACTGATAGTTTAGTATAAAGGCTTTTTGCACAGTCAAGCATCATTTTAGCAGACGTCCATGTGTTGGGTTTTAGATGTGGCCGGAAATACGCCTTATGCTAATTTTTCATTGATTTATGTAAATTAGCATATCGCCACATGAACTTAAAACAAGAGTGCATCTTACCGTCGACATGAACGTGCACGCAGTAATCGCTTTAGGTACGTATTTCCCCCAGCCCGAAAAGCTCTACTTTAATGGAGTCTGATTTAAACGCTGTTCAGCTGTCAATATCTTTTCGAGTAATTCGCTTCGAATTTAGAGTCAGTAAACACGGCAGAAACTAATGGATGAACAAAAGAGCAGAGTGGCCTCTATCACGGCATTCTACTAAAGGGTTTAAAGTTGCACTCTAAATGTTGAGAAAGAAGTCCGGGATCACTCTGTTCGGCGAGCTTGCTACTGGACACCGTGACAGAGGGGCACCAAAGAAGAGATACAAAGACGGTCTCAAGAAGTCACTTGGTGCCTGCCAAATTGACCACCGCCAGTGGTCTTCGCTTGCTGCGGACCGTGACACCTGGCGCTCCACCATCTACAAGGCAGCCGTCTCCTTTGAGGACTCTCGCAGAGCTAACCTTAAGGACAAACGGCTCAGGAGAAAAAAACCGAGTTGCCGTAACTCAGAACCCTGATCAGACCTTCCCCTGCAGCCACTGCGGTCGAACCTGCCTGTCCCGGATTGGCCTCCGCAGCCACGAAAATGCCTGCAGACGACGTGAGCAAGCCCTATAGAATCTTCGTTCGCGAAGTCAAGCCAAGGAGGGGAGATGTTGAGAAAGAAGTCCGGGATACTTCCGGCCACAGCTAGAATTTCGCGCGTGCCATTCGTTGCATCCCTTGTATTCGGAATTGAGCTAGTGGACGCGGTGGCGCGCACACGGTGGCGCAGCGGATTTGCATTTAGTCAAAGCACCACTCGTCAGGCCCCTATGCTGGGGGAATACTCTCGCAAACAGTACGGGCATGGATAGATTGACCAAGATAGTTGTAGCGTCAGATTAGCTTGGCGCCTGCTGTAAAATGATGCTTAACTTATTCAGTCATCAAAATAATGAAAGAGGTAAACCGAGCATGACAGTTCAAGGGTAGTCTGGCACTACCCTTCATCAAGGCTACCATGATCAAAGCCTCCAGCATGGAATCAACACATCTGTGATAACTGTGACAAATATTTTGCGGTTTAAAAAAAACATCATTGAAATACATGGCTGAACCATAATATACTGACGAGCAAAAGAAATGCGACATTTGTGGAATCATTGGAAACACTTAAGTCTTTCCGATGATTTCACAAATGTCGCATTTCTTTCGCTTGTCAGTATAGTTAAGGATAGAAGCGGATTAGATTGATGCCTTCCCTACCCTTGCCTCTACCCTTGAACTACCATAGTCTTGTACATCCATCACCTAACATTAGTCGCTGAGTAAACGTGGCTGTATATTAACTAGGATACATAAGAAAACATAACGTTTTGTGCAAATTCGGTCGGCTTTTTTCAAATTTGTTTGGGGGAGTTGTTGGCATGACAAGATTACAAATGTTTTTAACTCATTCAGCCCGACGGCCGTATTTCCCAAATTTTGGAGGCGTCATCTAATGATTATGCACCAGTTGCAGGAGATGGATCGACCATGATAATATAATACAATACAATACAATACAATACAACTTTATTGTCTGTTCGAGTCCAGGCACGACAGAAATTTGCCTTTCGGCTCGTCATGAAACAACAATATAAGACATTAACAAACGCTGCAAAAGCATATCATGAAAAATTATCATTGCAGCAATCTATTACAAGCAATCTGTCACAAGATGGGAGGTAATGTTAAGTAGATCATACTTATCGCGGCGTTATAAACGAGAGTTCAAAATCGAGACAGCAGTTGGAATAAAAGACTTCTTAAAAACATTCCTTTTGGCAAGTGGCATGTTGAAACGTCTGCCTGATGGTAGCATTTGAAACTGATCAGAGAGTGGGTGACTAGGATCATTGACAATGCTAGCAGCTATCCTTCGGACAGCTCTATGGTACAGATCATCTACTGGGTACTGTCCTAGGCCAATGATCTTCTCAGCTGTTCTGACGATACGTGACAGTCTGCCCCTGTTTTTCATACTGAGACTGCCATACCAAGCAGTGATGTTAAACGTCAGTATGCTTTCGATCAGGCTTCTATAAACGGATTCTAAAACCCTGGAACTGACATCAAAACTTCTCAGTTTCCTAAGAAGGTACAGACGCTGGTTTGCTTTTTTCACAATCAGATCAGTGTTTCCAGTGAAGGACAGCCCACTATCCACGACTGTGCCAAGGTACTTAAATTCAGTGACCACCTCTACAGGTTGATTATTAATTGAGACAGGTACAAAAATATCATCAACTTTCCTGTCATCAATGACGAGTTCCTTGGTTTTCTGTACATTCATTTCCAGAAAACTATCTTTGCACCATGACTCTAATACTGCTATCTGTGCAAAGTACTCGGCCAGACTGTCTTCTTTTTGGAGTAGGCGTACAAGGGCCATGTCGTCTGAGAACTTTAAGAGACGAGAAGTGGCAGTGTGACAACGCATATGGTCTGTGTATATAGAAAACAATGTCGGAGAGAGGACACAACCTTGAGGGCAGCCTGAATTTAGCACCACTTGGTCAGACAGACTGCCGTGTACATTTACACGTTGTGGCCTGTCCTTCAAAAAGTCTCGCACCCACAGAATAATGTTTGTGTTCACATTAAAGTCCATCATACGCTGCAAAAGCCGACAGGCGCCAAGCTAATCTGGCACAAACCTTGAATTATCATGGTCGACCCAACTCTTGCTGTAGTGCGTCAGGGCTGAATGGGTTAATTTATCAGAACATTTTTCTGAAAATATGTCAAGGCTGCTTGTCTGTTTTATTACGATATACGCATTTTATTATCTGGTAAACATCTGGCCAAGAAATGGCAGTACACAGACCTCGTGAACCAATCAATCATATCCAAGGTACGGAAATGAGAAAACAATCATTACTGCTGTCTCAGATTGTTGACCCTAACCATATTGCTAAAGCTTGTCACCGAACAGTGTGAAACTCATGAATAATTTTTACAAATGCACAGCCGGGAGCTAGCACTTTGTGATAACACCACAGACCTCGTGAAACAATCAATCATATCCAAGGTACGGAAATGAGAAAACAATCATTACTGCTATCTCAGATTGTTGACCCTAACCATATTGCTAAAGCTTGTCACCGAACAGTGTGAAACTCATGAATATTTGTTTACAAATGCACCGCCGGCAGCTAGCGCTTTGTGATAACATCATTGCCAGCAAACAATATATGCCATAATAGCTTAATTACTTCATATTACGTACTTTATCCTTGCACTGATTAAAAAGAGCCCGACACTCCATTCTGCTCCAGCTTAATACTTATTTCCACAGGCTGGAGTAGATGAATGCGTTTTCACGCTGTTTATCAGTGTACAGTATTCTTTCCCTCCAATCATTGTAAAACAAGACAATGTCTCAATGTACATTATTCTTTTCTTGGAGTCACCGTAAAAACAAGACAATGTCTCAATGTACATTATTCATTTCTTGGAGTCAATGTAAAAGCAAGACACTGTCTCAATGTACATTATTCAATTCTTGCAGTCTCAAGAAAAAACAAGAAAATGACTCAATGTACTTTATTCATTTCTTGCAGTAAAACAAGACAATGTCTCAATGTACAGTAACCAAGTAGCAACTCGTCTTCGGCCCTACGACGGCCGCAGAGGGCCCGCGCACTACCGTGCGCGGGTTAACTGTGGCCGTCTTGGCCCGAGGACCTTTGCTTACTGAGTATGCATCTTTTGCATTCACTGTAAACCAAAGACCATGTCTCAATGTACTGAAAGCATTTCTCCCAGTCACTGTAAAACAAGACTTCGTTTTGTTGTACAGTGATGGGAACAAATAAATATTGTACATTGATATATACTAATGGTCAAAACGTTCCGGCCACTTTTCATCGCAGACGCACCGACAACACCACACAAATAATGTAACAATACTTGGAGTCAGTACTTTGCTAATTTATTTATAACAATTTCATTTTAAGTTTTGAGTAAATCAAGCAATTGTAATAACAGCAGTACGTTATTATGTTCACCCACCCCTCATTTATAAAGTCGCACAAGACTGGTCCAGTCAGTAGCGAGTGTACCCACCGTTTGCAGCCAAACATTCAATGCAGCGTTGACGCATGGAGTTCACCAGGGTTCGGAGAACATGTCGTTGTGGGATCGCTTCCCACTCTTGATGCAGGAACTGAGTCAGCTGGGGTGGGGGTGGTTGTTGACTACACGTTGCCCCAGCACGTTCCAGAGGTGCTCGATGGGAGGCAGATCAGGTGAACGAGCTGGCCACTCCATCCTCATGATGCCCCATTGCTCAAGGTACTCATCCACCACACGGGCGCGATGAGGTCGAGCGTTGTCGTCCTGCAGAACAGCATTGTCGCCTATGGCTTGGAGAACTGGCTGGATGAGGGGCTGCACAATCTCGTCCCGATAGCACAGTCCAGCCAGGGTGCCTCGGATGACGTGGAGGATGGTCCTGCCTTCCCTGCTGAAGCCTGCCCAGACCATGACTGAGCCTCCTCCGTAGCGATCCACCTCTTGGACGCATCTATCCGTGAATCGCTCGTCCTGGAGTCTCCAGACCCTGACCCTGCCGTCGTTGAAGGACACCGTGACTCATCAGTAAACAGAACCTGAGTCCACTGGAGTCTGTTCCACCTCACATGTTGACGACACCAGGTAACCCGGGCTCTGCAATGAGCTGGAGTGAGGGGTATTCTCACTGCTGCTCTGCATGAAGTCAAGCCAGTTTCGCGCAGACGTCGGCAGACTGTGCTTCTGCTGACGTTAACGTTTGCAGCTTGCATCAGTTGATGTCGCAGAGTGGTTGACGTGACAGTTCGATCGCACAGAGCCGCAACACAGAGGTATCTGTCCTCTCTTCTGCTGGTGCAGCGCGGGCGTCCCGAGCAGGGTCGTCGTTCTGCCCTTCCAGTTTCTTGGAATCGTGCTAGCAGCCTCTGGATCACTGAATGAGACACCCCAAGACGTCTCCCAACTTCTCGTCCGGAAATTCTATCCTGCAGCCATGCTAGCCCCCGGCCTTGATCTACTGGCGTTAGGCTTCGTCGTGGTGGCATGGTTAGGAAAGTGACAATTATACCCCTACTGTACCGGTATTTGAGGTGCTCAGTATTCACGACTGACCCCTTTAGCACGTGCATCACGACTTTACCTAGTTTTTCCACCTGCCTGCCTTTGATACGCTTGCCAATATCGCACAGCTTTTCACAAAAACTGACGATGTTTCACTGACGTGCATTTGACACGTTCGTGGAAATTGATGAATTGTTGTCTATTGTTCCCTGTACAGTGGACTGTCTAAGGTCAACTTTTAACCCATTTGGATCGAAAGAACATTGTATTTTATTAGCGTACTTGCGACGATAAACAACGACACAAAACTCGTGGAGTGGCCCTTAAGTTTTGACCATTAGTATATATCACGTAAACGCATTTCTCTCTTCCTGTCTCTGCTCACTTTTAACGAAATTGTTTGCTAGTACACTGCACTGGCTGAGTTGTTACGTACCTGCTACGCTAACTGTGATACGCTGTGAGCCCTGCACGACGTTAGGAGGGAAGGAGATGGGCACCACCTTGTTGAAGGCCGTTCCTGCCGCCACGTCTATAATCACAGGACTGGACTGCACTCTCGGCAAACCCTCGGGCTGAAAAAAACCTCTGCCGGTGAACACGTGTGTGATAGTCTTGTGATTTTGGGGCTTATGGCTTTAACCGAAATGTCCAAATTCACAGATCACTACACATATTAACAGAATTTTTTTTACGCGAAATTGTATTCAGTTTAAAAATTATAACACGTGTTTTGTTCATCACTCACACTGACTGAGACACGTACAATGTCCGATATCTGAAAAAAAAACAATTATTTAAATCAACCTTGAGTTAATTGATCTACTGACCTCTACCAGCAGCATGCGCTCCACGCCGTCGCCTGGGATACGAGTGTTGGTCAGGTTGACCCTGATGGGCAGATAACCCAGCTGAGTGGGCTGGAAGCAGAAGACTGTCTCCCCTACTGCGTCTGGCGCGACCTTGAATATAGAGAAAAAAATGGAAGAACACATTATCTGATTTTGTAACGTTCAATACTCCGTAATACAGATGCCTGCAACTGAAAAAAGTCATGTCACCGACATTCTGGATGAGAACGTCTTGTAAGTATTACTGCCTCTGATGTTCGTCATGATTTAGAAAAACACTGTATGGTCATCTCTATAAGCAAAGGCCATCGGGCTGACTGCGGCCGACATGGGCCCTAGGAGCTTTCGCGTACCGAGAACTTTTTTTTTACAAATATTATGAGTTCCGCAACTTTAGGAGGCGTCCATAAAGAATGTGTTTTATCTGTGGGAGAGACATCAACCAAGACCATTCTGCCTTGGCGAGTTTCAAGTCCCTTTAAAAGGGTGAATGTGTTTATAATCAACAAACACAACAACAACAACGACAAACACCAACACAACCAACTGACCGACCGACCGAACGAACGAACGAACGAACGACCTGAACGCAAGGAAAGAAAAGAAAAGGGGAGAATACCAGTGTTAACTGGTCATTGATCATTCGTCATTAATGTAGTTCTCTTCCCTGACAGAGCTTTTATCTTCTTTACCTGGTAGACGTCCTGAACAAACAAACAAACAACTTACGGATCCAATACGGTGTGAAATCCTCATTGGGATCCTTAACTCGCTGCGAGCGTTGTTAACCCGGGACGTTCTCAGCAACCGGATGTGGCTGATTCCATCCGTCTTGTCCATGGTCATTGTCATCTAGACACACAAAAACAACATTTAAATATTTTTTTTTTTTTACTGATTTCATGTTTTACTCATCTCTTATTTCACGTGGTCACAAATCTGTTCGCATATGAAAGTTTACACTTTACTGTCGTAATTAACCCTTTCGCTGCCAGCGGACGCGAAATGCGCGTTTGAACTCACAGCACACTGACCGACATCCGCTGAAGAACACAATATAACGGGGACCATAAATAGGCATGAAAAAAAACAGGCCTAACAAGAGACATAAATCCTCATGAGCCCCCGCGACTGCGGGGGCTCATGAGGGTTTATGTTTCTTGCAAATAGATATTCTACGATTTTCCCCGGCAGGTACGGGGTTAACACAACGGGGCTCCCGAGAATAATCCATACAAAGGATGGACTTGTAGGCATTGGGCAGTCACTTTGTCGTACGCCAGATCGATCTGCGGTAATACTTGTGTCGCAGTTGTGCACGAGGGGAGTAGCACGCCAAAATTACTCACACCAAAACTATACGTGATCGCTTTGGTGTACGCCAGATCCACGTGCGGTCACTTTCACGTGGTACTTGTACGCCAGGGGGGATACCGCACGTCAAAATACCTCACACGCCAAAAACGATACGTGATCTCTGGCGTACGCCAGATCCACCAGCGATCATTTTCGCTGGGCAGGAGTAACACGCAACAACAACAACAACAACAAAGTTCTCCGTCGTGAAATGGCGTTAGTTACCTGCTCGGCGTTAAAACCTAACTAACTAACTAACGAAACAACTAACTAACTAACTAACTAACTAACTAACTAACTAACTAACTCACTAACTCACTAACTAACGAACCAACTAACCAAATAACTCGCACGCCAGGGCAACACGTAATCATGCAACACGTGAAAATGACTCTCACGCCAGAATGACGTGATCACTTTGGCTTACGCCAAGGTGATCACATGTCATTTTGGCGTGAAAGTCATTTTGGCGTTTAACGCTGCATGGTGACTTTTCTTTGCCCCAGCTCGCGGGTTTAACAACCTATAGTCTGGCAGAAAGTGCTACTCACGAAAAGAGGTTCGGTGAAGTAGTTGAAGGCAAAGGCCTTCATACACAGGTCCTCACCACGAATGGCTGAGTAAGGTAGGTCTAGGCTTACAAACGTGTCACGGAATGTTGTCAGCTGAAATACAACAAAGATTTTCCACAGATTTGTGGGTGCTTGTTTGTTTATATCTTAACGTTCAACTTATTAAAAAGTTAAATTTCAACAACAACAACATCAAAAAGGGGGACAAGTAAAAAAAACTGTTTCACACACAGGGGCAATTTAGGTGACTGCCAACGAAGTAAGAAACACGTTTTGAAAAGAAGAGAAAAAACTGAAATGTTTTGTGTTCAACTTTTCAAAGCGTTTTTCTTTATTGGTTATTTCTTATATTAAAAGGTAAATCACGGAAATAATAATAATAATAAAAATAAAGATGATTTAAAAGGTGCCTGTACATTGGTAAAATGCTTTAGGCGCTGCACATATGAAAAATAAAATACTACACAACAAAGTGGCAAACAAATAAACAACATGTACATTACAATAACAGCATACTACCAAATACATGAACACTTACAAATAGTTATACCTGAAAACCAAAAAAGATAAGTTCATCATGTTATTTTCCCATCAGTGAAATGGCACCATTGACTTGGAGGCGATAAAGAAAAAGTACTACCAATATGCTTTTGGAATATCACATATCAGCACATATGAAATTTTACTCACCTCGGCAGCCTCGGGGAGTACAGAGAGTCCAAACTGCGGGTGTACAGCGAAGGCCGTGGTCAGCCATGTTGTTATGGTGTCCGGGGCCACCTTCGTCTGTATGGTCATACCGTCAGCTCTGAGACACCGAAATAGTTGTTAGCCCTTTGACTCCTAGAACTACTATTCTATTCACTGTCAGGGGAGAGAAGTGTGCATGATCGACCAGTGATCGATCTACTTACTGTGGCCAAAGCACACACAAAAAAAGAGGTAGGAAAGAGAGGGGGCGCTAAAAAAGTGACTGAAAGCAATGCATATGGAAGCCCCCCCGAAGGGGGGCGTATCACATATCCCACTGTTCCAGCCACTCAGTGCATGGAAATTTAAATCTAGGTCCCCCCAAGGGGGGGGGGGGGGTCCAGATATTTAGCCGGTGTGGACAGTTGTTTCGGTCTTGGCGACCTCTTCAGCACACCATCGGCGATACTGGAGTAGGCAGGAATTTCTGCCTACCTGCAAAGACAACCACATTTTACTGTGGTGTCTGCAGGGGCATACATTCCATGCCACCACCTAGAGCTAAATTTCCATGCACCCTAAAAGAGAACCTACCAAAAGGGGGGAAGGGGTTGCAGTCGATATTGTAGTAGTAAACGAAAAGAAAAGGGGAGACTGCCAGTGCTAATATTTTAGGAAAGTTACAAAGTAAAGTAGATAATAGCACTGTCAGGGGAGAGAAGTGTGCATGATCGACCAGTGATCATAGATCTACTGTGGCCAAAGCACAAAAAAAAAAAAGAGATAGGAAAGAGAGGGGGCGCTAAAAAAGTGACTGAAAGCAATGCATATGGAAGCCCCCCCACGAAGGGGGGCGTATCACATATCCCACTGTTCCAGCCACTCAGTGCATGGAAATTTAAATCTAGGTCCCCCCAAGGGGGGTCCAGATATTGAGCTGGTGTGGACAGCTGTTTCGGTCTTGTCGACCTCTTCAGCACACCATCGGCGATACTGGAGGAGGCAGGAATTTCTGCCTACCTGCAAAGACAACCACATTTTACTGTGGTGTCTGCAGGGGCATACATTCCATGCCACCACCTAGAGCTAAATTTCCATGCACCCTAAAAGAGAACCTACCAAAAGGGGGGGAAGGGGTTGCAGTCGATATTGTAGTAGTAAACGAAAAGAAAAGGGGAGACTGCCAGTGCTAATATTTTAGGAAGGTTACAAAGTAAAGTAGATAATAGCACTGTCAGGGGAGAGAAGTGTGCATGATCGACCAGTGATCATAGATCTACTGTGGCCAAAGCACAAAAAAAAGAGATAGGAAAGAGAGGGGGCGCTAAAAAAGTGACTGAAAGCAATATAATGCATATGGAAGCCCCCCCCCCCCCCCCCGAAGGGGGGCGTATCACATATCCCACTGTTCCAGCCACTCAGTGCATGGAAATTTAAATCTAGGTCCCCCCAAGGTGGGTCCAGATATTTAGCCGGTGTGGCAAGCTGTTTCGGTCTTGGCGACCTCTTCAGCACACCATCGGCGATACTGGAGGAGGCAGGAATTTCTGCCTACCTGCAAAGACAATGCATCATGCACACTTCTCTCCCCTGACAGTGCTATTATCTACTTTACTTTGTAACTTTCCTAAAATATTAGCACTGGCAGTCTCCCCTTTTCTTTTCGTTTACTACTACAATATCGACTGCAACCCCTTCCCCCCTTTTGGTAGGTTCTCTTTTAGGGTGCATGGAAATTTAGCTCTAGGTGGTGGCATGGAATGTATGCCCCTGCAGACACCACAGTAAAATGTGGTTGTCTTTGCAGGTAGGCAGAAATTCCTGCCTCCTCCAGTATCGCCGATGGTGTGCTGAAGAGGTCGCCAAGACCGAAACTACTGTCCACACCGGCTAAATATCTGGACCCCCCTTGGGGGGGGGGGGGGACCTAGATTTAAATTTCCATACACTGAGTGGCTGGAACAGACAGTGGGATATGTGATACGCCCCCTTCGGGGGGGCTTCCATATGCATTGCTTTCAGTCACTTTTTTAGCGCCCCCTCTCTTTCCTATCTCTTTTTTTTTTTTGTGCTTTGGCCACAGTAGATCTATGATCACTGGTCGATCATGCACACTTCTCTCCCCTGACAGGTCTATTATCTACTTTACTTTGTAACCTTCCTAAAATATTAGCACTGGCAGTCTCCCCTTTTCTTTTCGTTTACTATTCTATTCAATTGAATTGAAGTCATTTAATTCTAAGAGTCAAAGGGTTAAAGTGTTGAACATTTGGGAATAAATGCATTTCGCCACCAAAAAGGGGATTTTGCAGACGGGGTATCGAAATGAGTTTGACACAACCATCATCATCATCATGGTACACTTCTGTTGGAAGTTTACAAATCGTAGATCTAAATTACTGCTCTATTATCAAACTCAACTAGACTGCACAAAACTACAGCCCCTGACGCTGAAACTCAAACGATGTATCCTTCACTATCCAACCAGTAAGACTACCAACCAGAAATTCAGCCATCAACTGACCAACCAACCTCTCAACCAACCCACCCATTAACAAACCAACCACTCAACTGACCAACCAGTCAATGTGTTCTAAATCAAAGCGCAATTGTTGTAAGTGTTTATGCCACCGACTTCCCAAATCTTCAGACTTAAGTTGGCATGAACGGTTTATCATTCAGACTAGAAAGAAAGATGTGAAAAGCCTCAAAATATCCCAGAACGTACGGAAAATCTCTGGACCACACACATACATAAACATGTACTAGACCAGCCTGATAAATATTCCATACACGAAACAGATCGACCGGCTATTCGACTCCCCTGAAAATAAAAATAAATTCGTGTAAAGCAGAAGGCATGACATGCCATCGACCATGACACCTATTAAAGCGACAAACTAACGATGCAGCACTCTTGAGCAGTCGCGGTCGCTCTGTATCCAGCAAAATGGTACTGGTAGAGAGTGACATTTTCTACACTGAATCCTTTGGCTGTCGGTAGCGCATTTTTTGTCGCGATGATTCCTTCAGGAATCATCGCGACAAAAATGCACTACAGACAGCCAAAGGCTTAAAGAGATTAGGGGAGAGGCCCCGACGATAGACAGTCTCGCTTTCGACCTTTACGTTCTTACTTGCTATCAATTATGAGCATCTTGCAAGAGAATAGTAAATGGTTTGGTTTCAATAATATTGTAGGTGTGTCTGCAAACTGACATAGACCAAGATACTTGACTCCTGTGTCATGCCGATAAGGTCACACAGTCCCAAACCCTGAGGCACTAGGACCGCTAGCAAGGGATTTGCTCCAAGCAGTAAAGGTTAACCCTTTATCTGCCGGGGAAAGTCGAACTCTACCCACCTACAAGAGACATAAATCCTTATGACGGACGCCTTTGGATTTTGGACAACGATCCCTTACCCGATGACGAGTAAAGTGAAGAGCCAGGTCTCCGGGAAGAACTTGCGAACCCTTTCCACTGGCAGATCCTTCTCATGCGGCGCACTGTCAGCCATTTTATTTGAGCTGACCGATAGGAGTCTAGTAGCAAGTAGCGGCACAGCATGTTTTTTCGGCGTGCCTTTTACATCTGCAGGCACCAGCAGTAGAAGTGTCAAATAAACTATCGATGCTCAAGTGCAACAGAATGTGGGTCAAATCAAAGTCACACTGCGTTTCCCTTGCACGCACACAGGCTAAAGCACCACAATGCATGTGCGTACTATGTCCTTGTCTTGTTAATGATGCACCATAATGTGGATCAGAGAAATGCCCACATTCCACGTGCTGGCGCAAACTAAGATGTTCTGCCATGCAACTGCCCAAAGAATATGGCTCAAAGACACCAGCATGTGCTAGCATGCAAACTACTTCAATGCGTCACAGTCCTGCCCATGTGCGCCCAGAACAAACGTTACACGACCGTACAACGTACACATCTGGCAAAAGCTTGCTCCCGTTTTCATCCTGATACACTTTTGCATGAAATAAATTTAACTATGATAGTTCAAGGGTGGTGCCAAGCCTGGCTATACTGGCACCGCCCTTGAACTAAAATGGTTGATCGATCTTCTAATCCGTAATGTAGCCTTCATTTGGACAATAAGCAAATAAAAAAAATCAACCTCAGGTTGTTATGGGTTAACGGCCCTAGCGATTTGATCCAGACGAGGTTGGGACCATATGCAGGCTGTCTTCAAGCCCACTCACATGCGTCGATGAGAGTGCTGGCATGTGATTTTGGGATTACTGTTCCAAGCCGTAAGGTTAAATATCACAGACACATTGTTTGTGGACTCAAAAGTACAAACCTCTACCATGCACAGCAAACAACAAAACACTACTTCACTACAACGAGCAAAAATCCGTAACCGAACCGTCTCCCACACAACACGCGAAACTAACAAGGCTTTAGATCTAGACAACAGCAACATATGGCACGAAAAACAGAAAAGACAAAATGGCCCTTTAACGCCTAGACGACAGAAATGACTAAATATTCCAGGCACCGTCTCAGTGAACTATCGCCTCAGGAATCACAACTATACATTTTCTCCTCAATCTGGTGGCAGTCCTACGTAAAATGTGCAGATTCGTGTTCTAACCTTTTTATTCTTTTTTTCTTTTTGACCCGTTGACTGCTGCTGACGATACCTTTCGGTGAAAAAAGACGCGCAACTATGTAAATCAAAGGTTTAACCGCTTCGCTGCCGAGGAAAAGTGAACACGATCCAACTGCAAGAGACGTAAATCCTCATGAGCCCCCGCAGTCGCGGGGGCTCATGAGGATTTATGTCTCTTGTTAGTCTTTGTTCTTTTTTTGCTCACATTTTCATCTGTATTCTTCACGCGAATGCCGTCAGTGTGTTGTAGTTTCAGACGAGCATTTCGTGATCACTGGCAGTGAAGGGGTTAAAGGGACGAGGCAAGGAAGAGAGAAAGGGGAAGAGAAAGAGGAAATGAGGGACAATGCGGACGAGAGAATTTTGAAGAGGGACGTTTTATAAAACTCTAGCGTCTGAAACAACGTAAAAGTCGGTGGTCATATCGATGTGTTTATTTGGTAAATTATTGTGCTTGTATTAAGTGTACGAGCGTTACAAATCTGGCACAGGGAGTTTAAGGTGCTTTCTTCTTCTTCTTTTTCTTTTGTTACTTTTTTTTTGTTTGTTCGGCGTGGATTTTAACCGAAAAAAATATGTACGTGGATAGGATTTTTGATTATGAGGCAGTGCTGCCACGCTGCTCAGTGTACCCGAGAATAACCAGGTCCCAGAGCCACGTCTCCGGGAAGAAGGTGCGCACGCGTTCGACAGGCAGGTCACTAGGGGCAGCCGCCCCGCCAAATCCTCCAGCGGAATCCTGCATCAAGCCCGCCCCACTCGGAGCAGCGGCCATCATCATTACAGGACCACCACGGTAGTCTGCACACACCAGTTCCCCAAAGGCAAGTCACACGTGCACTCACACACAAAGCACATGCAAAACGTGACAACATACAACAGCAAGGCCTACCACGACCGTTTCACGATGTGTGTCAATATATATTACTACCCTTTGTAAAAGACAGTAAGTCCACTTTGTAATACAATGGAAATCTGACTTTTCACGCACAAAAATGGACTTATTTACACATTCTGCTCCAGGACCGAAATCCGCAAATTTTGAAGTTGCCCCCTGAAGACTGTATTACACTTCTGAAAACAGACCGAGCGTGGCAGTTCAAGGGTTGTGCCAGAATAGCTTGGCGCCTATGGGCGCCAAGCTATTCTGGCACAACCCTTTAACTATGACGCTCGATCCATGTCTTGCCGTGACGTGTCGGAGTTGAATGAGTTGAAATTGCCTTCACACGGCAGATTATTCATCCCTTCTGCTGATCATGGTGAACAGAAGAGATCATACTGTACACTATTGATACACATCGCGACCCGCAGCCTGTAAGCTCACACAAAGCACACAACACCAAGCTGAACATGCTATGCATCGTATCTTCTATGTCAGTAATATTTGTTATTACATGAAATCATTCATTAAAATGACCTTAACCCATTCACTGCCAATTGACGAAGACTGTTTCTAAACTGATTCTTTGTCAATTCGACGCCAGAGAACCGCCAGCCAGCCAAGGAACATGCATAGAAAGTGGTTTCAGCAAGAGGCACAGATCCTCATGTGCCCCCGCAGTTGCGGGGGCTCATGAGGATCTGTGTCTCTTGTCGTTGGCTGGTTCACTGTACATCTCGTCAGTGAAAGGGTGTACATTGTCCAGGTCTGTGATTTTGCAAATTCACAAACCAGCATACAAACACTGACTTGTCTTCACCCAATGGTTCAGCGTATCAATGTTTCCAACTGCCTGTTTCGCCGCTACGAACCCAATGCGCAAAAGGCCGTCGGGCGGACGACGGCCGCCGTTGGCCCGCGCACAGTTGTGCGCGGGTCAACGGCGGCTGACGTCGGCCCGATGGCCTTTGCGCACTGGGAATTAACTTTGGAGGAAGACGCTGACGCATCGCTTAAACATCCACAACATGCAGTTACAGACTATAGACAAATGTAATCGAGCCCCATGCAATAGGATCCTGTTAGGCCCAACAACACAATAAGATGCACACACATTTCTGGGGTAAAGTTTAAAAACCCAAAAACAAACACATGTCATATGAAGCATAAATGAAAAAATCTAAAACAAACAAACAAACAAGCAAAACAAACAAAAACACCTATCTACAATTTGAATTCCATAATATATATTACGATTCATATGATGCTTTGCTAACAAAGTGTTTTTCGTGTAAAAATAATAATAATAATAATAATAAATAGTTCTTGTATAGCGCTGTTTTCCATGAAAACACTGGACTCACTATCAAGGACACAGCACACATAAATAACTTTGCATTTTCAGACCTCATACTCATAATTCATACTTATTCAAAATGAGCACACAACGGAAGAGTGAACATTTAAAATAAAAACTGAGCAGAAAACTCAGTTATTTATAACACCAAATGTATTGTTAATGAGAATTGACCACACAACGATAATTGTCAAAGCTAATACAATGATGACGTCAGAATAGTTGTGGAAGAAACAACAAAACACATGAAAGCTCACTGCTATTCATTAATTTTCGAGGTGGTCTGATGACAGAAGATGTCACGGCTGTTTCTTTTTATTTCATCCGCCCATTGATTTGTACTAGTCTAATGTTTTATCCTATATAACTGAATTTTATTCTGAATCTGGATCTATTGTGACAGGGAAGTGTATGTAAGATGTTGGGAAGGGATGGGGTGGGTTAAAATAGTGTATAATTGTGCGTGCATCTGAGAGAGAGAGAGAGAGAGAGAGAGAGAGAGAGAGAGAGAGAGAGAGAGAGAGAGAGAGAGAGAGAGAGAGAGAGAGAGAGAGAGAGAGTGTGTGCTGTTGTGCATGCGCAGTGAGTCCAGCGTCTTTCTGGAAAACAGCGCTATACAAGAGTTATGTATTATTATTATATAACGGCCGCATTTTCCCAACTGAATTTTGAATGTGTCACCTAGCAAAAATGCACCAGCTGCCGAGGATGGATTGACGGGAAGTGCCAGATTAGCTTGGCGCCTGATGGCGCCAAGCTGATCTGGCACTACCCTTGAAATATCATTGTCGATCCACCTCCTGCTCGGTGCGCCCGGGCTAGATACGTTAAAGTCGTGCACACCTGATCATGTGTGTTGCTGTTTCTTTAGCTTCGGGGCGAGTCTACTGATGCGGAGAGCGATGAATCGCCACAATAGCTCAAGAGTAGTGCCAAATTATCTGCGCTTGTTGCAAGGCGCAATGTTAATCTGACACTAACCTTGAACTATCATGGCCCATATTGCTTTCAAGACGATATACGCAGCAACGCACACACTATGCACGTGGAAAAAAAAGGTGAGGGTACTTACAGTAGTTGAAGGTTTGCTGATATACATCTCCGTCTGTGAGAATCGCCACATTGGCACCCTGTCAATTAAAGACACACGAACACAGAGTGTAATGATTGATTGTACATTGCTTAACGTCCCGACAGCAACAAGACTTTCTCAGGACGTGCCTGCACTGCTTGTGAAAAAAAAAACACTATACAGAATATTGAATGTATGTCGCCAGCCGGTCCAATACGTTAAATAAACCTACGACATGGGGCCTAAATAAAGCTAAGGCCATTTAGCAACACACATCCAATATCAAGAGCTACAGACAGCGCAGACAGTAGGGAGAGTTTAAAAAAGGAAAATACAGGTGAATGGACCAAGGGTAGACATGCCCCAGAATTGAGGGGGAAACCCACCATGTGGGGCTGACCAGGGTGACCCTGGGAACTAAAAAGTAGTTAACCCCACCCAAGTCCCTCAGGGCAGAGCCGGGTGGGGGCGAACACAGAGTGTAAGTTGGACAGACTGAAAATAGAAACCAAACTATAAGCTGAACGGATCAGACACAAACAGCTCAAGAATAGGCAAACAGTTTCAAATCTAGCCTAGTCCTTTAACCCCTTCCGTGTCACTCAACGCATAATATTATTACGTTTCTGAAATCTTTGTTCACTGAACGTCCAGAAACCACAACCGTCCAAGGAACGTGGATACAAACTGGTCTCAGCAAGAGGCATATGACATAGATCCTCATGAACCCCTGCAGTCGCGGAGGTTAATGAGGATCTATGTCTCTTGCAGCTGGATCGCTTTCACCGAAAATTGGAAAGAAACAAAATTTTGTTTGCGTCAAGTCTTCTAGGATTTCAAGCGTAGATGAAGGATGGGGACACACTGGTTATACACAGAGAGGCCTCTGATTAATGCATTCGAGACTTGCCGTGTACGCCGCGTATCCGGATGCGGCACGTCTCGAATGTGTTAATCAAAGTAAGTTTATAATTATAATTCAGCAAACAAATTATGAAAACGAAAAGGAACTATTTAACAATAAAAAACCCACACAAAACACAAAAACAAACAAAAAACAAACACGCCTCGAAAAACAATGGCAACACAGGAACGGACTTATCCTTGTTTTTCCTAAGCGAGTGTCTTTATTTTTGCATTTGTTATCATTTTTTGGAAAATAAATCAATAAATAAATAATGCATAAATAAATAAATTAATTTTAAAAAAAAACCATCGAAAACACGTACACGCTTTGGAAAAACAAGGACAAAAAGTAATACTGTTTGACCTAGTTTTTCGAAGCGTGTTTCTTGCTTTGCCGTTCATTTGCTAACTTACATTGAAAACACTGTAGGCATCGGAGCCCTGTGAAGGGTAGGGCCAGCCACAGATGACCATGTAGCGCCAGAAACCATGGAAACCGAACCCGTAGTCGTAGCCAATCAGCTGTTCCGTCACCTGAAAATAAAATGAAATGAAATAAAATAAAATAAAATATAATAAAATAATAATAAATAATGAAATTAAAAAATAGAATAGAATAAAATAAAAATAAAATAAAATAAAATAAAATAAATAAAATAACACAAAATAACGTTATAAATGTCTGGGCATACTTGGGGCCGGCTGTTCACGGATACTGTAGAACTTTTTTCTTAAGAAGTACTGAGATGGTGTGTTTCTCTCACAGAGGTTTGTACACAAATATCCAGGCAAAAAGAACCCAAATCTGTATATAAACTCCTGCTACACCACCCCTCACCCGAAATTTACGCCTGAATCGCATTATAATTTGGGACTTGCTTTCCGAAGACTACGGGACACAATTTAATATCTACAGCCGTAACCCATTTATACTAAATGCCGCGTTTCCAAACTTTTAGGGAGTATCAGCTTCAGGCGACGGATCGACCATGATAATTCATGGGTGGTGCCAGATTAGCTTGGCGCCTTCAGGCACCAAGCAAATCTGGCACTACCCTTGAATTTTCATGATCAATCTATATCCTGCTGTCGGGGCGTTAGGGCTAAATGGGTTAAGGCAAACTTGACCCTGAAAATTACGCCAGGCGCAAAGCTAATCTGCACTACCCTTGAATTATGACGGTCGCTCCATCTCCTGATGTGGTGCGCCGGGGATAAATGGGTTAAACAGAGGCTGAACTGTCTCTTCCTCTTCTTCTTCTTAAAAAAAATTAAAAAGTCAGCCATACTTACCATATCCTGGGTGATGTCGTTGCCAGACTTGAGGAGCTTAACACTCTTGTCAATTCCCAGCATGAAGACAACGGAGCTTGGCTTGGCCCGGATTGTGAGGTCCACCTCTTCTCCTGGCTTAACTTGTTTCTTGCTGTATTCCAGCGTCACCTGCATGACGCACGATAGGATGATGAACAGGGTGATAATTATACTGACGAGCAAATGAAATGCGGCATCATTCGAGTCATCGGAATTACTGACGTGTTTCCGATGACTCGAAAGATGTCGTATTTCTTTTGCTCCTCATCATAAAATCCAGACCAAAAAGGGTGACTGTGAGCGCGTAAAAAGCAAAGAAATGTCCAACAAAACAAAGAAACAAACAAGTTTACAAAAGACACGTACAATACAGTTTATTTCATAAACTGTGTTGTACTTGTCCTTTCAAGGTGTGCTTCAATATTTGTTCGGCAGGCCATGTAAGAACACATTGTAATTAATAACTGACTTTTAAAGATAGGTGTTGTTCTCATTAGACGTAATTCAAAATTGCACGTATTTCGACGAAGACGGTGGATTAAAAGCCCGGACATACAGGCGATATCTGGAAATTGTCTATTAATAAATATACAAACCGGATTGTCCGAAGCAGCATCCACTTTGAAGGACATGCTGTCAGCCACAACCTCGCCATCCGTGCGGAAGTAAAAGACGAGCACACGACAGTTGGGTGCCATGTTGGCGGTGAGTACGAAAGAGAGAACAAAACTGGCACTTCCGGTCGCCACTGATGACGCCACTTCTTCTGATTTCACAACTGTTCCCTTGGCGTACACCTGAGGAGGAATTCAGGGATTGAATAACAACAGAGAATGATAATGACAGGCTGAAAATCTTCAAATCTATGAGAACCAGCAACAAAATGAATGAATGAATGAATGAAGGAATGAATGAATGAATGAATAAATATGAACCGTTCATTTTGTGCAAAGTCCTCAGAGATGCTGAGTGTATAAAAGGGCAGTCATATCCGTTCCTTTTTCTCTTTTTAATCCACTTTTTCCCCAGATGATGATGATAATAATAATAATAATGTAATAATAATAATAATAATAATACAATTTTATTATATAATGATGATGATGTTTTATCATTATCGCTCTTCTTCTGGTTGTAAAACGTGGACTCACCTGGTAAATGATTTTCTGCACTGGTTCTGTTATCTTCACAGAAAAGGACGCTGACTGTCCCACCTGAAAGAAATAAGTGGCATTACATAAAGACAGAGTCAAACGATTATAAACGTATAACTTATTTAAATAATCGGTAAAACTACCAAAGAGCTTGTCGTAGTACACCAAATGTTCAGGCAGGTTCTTCAGTGATAACCAGTGAGTACCAGTCAAAGAAGATAGATCACCTATAATACGGCACAAGAACTGCCAAATTAACTTGATTCTTCGTGAAGGTTGAAGGGTAGTGTCACATCAGCCTGGCGCCTTTCAGGGCGCCAAGCTAATCTGGCACTACCCTTGAACATTTGAAGGCGTTAAGCTAATCTGGCACTGCCCTTGAAATAGGATGGACGATATCTTCCACGAAACATACAATCATTTAAGTCCATGCTGTAACATACATATCTGGGTTAAAGTAGTTGAATGTTAGAAGGAATCTACAAGACATGTGATTTCTATTAAGTACCCAACAAAGAAATAAACACTCTTAGAAAGGACAAGTACAACACAGTTGAACTTGTATAGTCCTTTCTAGGCGCGTTTCTTTCTTTGTTCATTTCTGCGTATTTTACACCCTCGGATTCGGTTATTCTTACCTTGGCATTCTGGGAGGTCATGACGAGCTGCAGAAAGTTGTCGCTAGGGGAGGCAGCACGGTTAGCTGATGAGTAAGCCTTCGTTTTCAATGCTTCGGCCTGAAAAAAGGTAACAACTAAGTAATCACTATTCTAATAGAACATCAAATGTTTTACTTCCGAAAACTGAAATGAGTGAGGTTTCGTTTGCAACGACAGAGATCGAAATCACGGTGGACAGACAATACTTGAGACATCTCCAAGAGGCACAGATCCTCATGAGCCCAGAGGGCTCATGAGGATCTGTGTCTCTTGGAGATGTTTGGTGTGTTGTCTATGCTTATGGAGAAAACTGGTTATGTGCCGCGATTTTGCTCTCGTTCGTTGTTGGTAGCCGTTCGTTGTTGGTAGCCGTTCGTTGTTGGTAGCCGTTTGTTGTTGGTAGCCGTTTGTTGTTGGTAGCCGTTCGTTGTTGGTAGCCGTTCGTTGTTGGTAGCCGTTTGTTGTTGGTAGCCGTTCGTTGTTGGTAGCCGTTCGTTGTTGGTAGCCGTTTGTTGTTGGTAGCCGTTCGTTGTTGGTAGCCGTTCGTTGTTGGTAGCCGTTTGTTGTTGGTAGCCGTTCGTTGTTGGTAGCCGTTCGTTGTTGGTAGCCGTTCGTTGTTGGTAGCCGTTCGTTGTTGGTAGCCGTTTGTTGAAAACGAAACCTCACTGGTAACATGCCAGAATCAAACGACCCAAGAAACACTGTGACACGACCAAATTGCGTCATACCTCTTTCTCAACGATTGGCCAGAATGCTAGAGGTTTCCCCGCGCTGTTTTTAGAGACCTTTCTATTAATGTTGTAAAATTTCTGTACTCAAGTTTCATTTTCATCTTCTTTTTTAAAATTTTAAATCCGTCTGATTTACTGATTACCTTATTCAATGTTTTACACTGGTTACCTAGCTCAATCCGTCACTCATGATGTGTAGCGGATCGAGGGAGGTGTCCGGTGTGATCACTGCTTACCGTGATATCGATTCTCTTGGCGTGTGCAGGGATGTCGAACTCCAGAGCGATGAAGCCGTTAGCGGTCAGGGGGACTTGTTTTTCTAGCAGAATCTGAAAAAAGTTATAATGGCAATAATAATAATAATAATAATAATAATAATAATAATAATAATAATAATAATAATAATAATAATAATAATGATAATAATGATAATAATAATGCGCTGGTTTTAATAATAACAATACTACTGCTACTACTAATGATCTATCTATCTATATATATCCCGTAGTCTTGCCGACCGTTGGGGCACCACTGATGACTTGGCAACCAGCTCCCTCCATTCCTCTCTGTTCTCTGCCATTCTCAGCGTATCGCCCAGCTTCAGTCCTGTCCACTCTGAGATATTGTCCTCCCATCTTTTCCTCTGTCTTCCTCTCCTTCGTCCTCCTTGCACAGTGCCTTGCAGGATTGTTTTGGCAAGCCCTGCTGAACGCGTGACATGCCCATAGCCACTTCAGTTTGTGTTTTCTCACATAGGGCCCGATGGCTTGCCTGATTCTGCTTCCCACTTCCTCGTTTGTGATGTGATCTCTGTATGAGATGCCAAGCAGCCTTCGAAAACATCTCATTTCAGTGGCTTGTATCCTCCTTTCAAGGTCTACTGTGAGGGTCCATGACTCGCAGGCATACAAGAACACTGAGATGACTAAGGAGCGCATCAGTCTGATCTTGGAGCAGAGTGTGATGTTTCTGTCCTTCCATATGGTCTTCAATCTTGTCAGTGCTGTTGTTGTCTGCGCAATCCTGGACAGTATTTCTGGTTTTGATCCCTCATCTGTCACAATGGCTCCTAAGTATTTGCATTTCTTAACTGTTTCCAGTTGTTGGCCTCCAACCATGATTTCAGTGCCAATGCCACTGGCGTTATTGGTCATCAGTTTAGTCTTCTCTGCACTGATTTCCATCCCTAATGATAGCAGTAACAATACTACTACTAATAATAATGATACTAGAACTACTACTACTAATAATAATGATACTACTACTACTACTACTACTACTACTAACGATAGTGATACTACTACTACTGCTACTACTACTACTAATAGTATGAAATGAAATATAATGACATTATACTTTATTTTACAAGGATAAAAGATTTTACAAGGATAAAAGATTAGGTCACAGACCTATTTTCAATCTTGTCCTTGCTACACACTACAACAAATATAACAGTAACACAAACACACACACACACACACACACACACACACACACACACACCGGCACACACACACACACACACACACACACACACACACACACACACACACACACACACACACACAAACTCATTCTCTCACGTACACCCACAGGTCAATACCCTAACAGTACAGAAAGATACACATATGAACAGGATATAAGACTACAGTTACATATTCATATAAATGTACATGCGCATCAAATCAATAGTACTAGAAACAAACAAAAATTATATTAAAAAAAAAGAATAATAACGAGGATCTATGTCCCTTGCCGCAGTTGGATCGTGTTCACTTTTTCTCGGCGGTGAAGGGGTTAAACCCAGAACTCTGAACTAACCAACCAACCACCCAACACGACATCTGAATCCTAGCCGTCAGCGTGAAACCATAGTACCCGCCCGAACTGCGGTTACAGCGGGTGCACTTTCGAGAACCCGCCAGAAACTGCGATCTCTTACCTCCTCTAGTTCAGGCTCCCAGTCCCAGCCCGGGCGGATAGGGTACCTCCCAGGCTTCATCATCATCAGCTCCCCAGGGGAGGTGGAGGGCGGGATGGCGGTAGTTGTGGTTGTCGTTGTGGTGGTGGGTTTGTTGCTGTACATAGTGACATTAAAGGTCACCATGATGCTGCTGGGGTTCTCGAACAGGCTGTCGTCATGCTTGGTCACGCTCAGCTGCACACGGATAAAAGCTCTATATATAGTGAATCATCAACACCGACATCAAAACGGTCAGAGTGAAATGCCACACTGTTTCTGTCATGAACTCCTCACCGCCGGAAAAACGCGAAATTCTATGACCCTACAATTCTTTCACTCATTTTTTTCGAAGACTATATTATCTCTATTTTCTCTAGTAACCCTTTTTATTCTGATACACCCATTGCTTGAAAGAAATTTGGCTGATAGTTCAAGGGTGGTGCCAGAATAACTTGGCGCCTTAGGCGCCAAGCTATTCTGGCGCCACCCTTAAACTCAAACAGTTGAGCTATCTCCAGATCTGTAACGAATCCTTCATAGGACAATAAGAAAATTTTACAAAATCAGCCTCAGGATGTAATAGGCTATATAGTCCATTATGTGTGTTGGTCTTCGAGCTGTAATGTCCAAAACGAAAATTAATGTCGAATTTACATCAACAGACATTAGGTCGAAATTGGTCGAAGTAGGACGAAATTGCTGGTCCTAAATGACAATTAATGTCCAATTTACACGAACAGACATTAGGTCAAAATTGGTCAAAGCAGGTCGAAATTGCTGGTGCAAAATGACAATTTATGTCCAATTTACATCGACAGACAATAGTTCAAAATTGGTCGAAGTAGGTCGAAATTGCTGGTCCAAAATGACAATTAATGTCCAATTTACATCAACAGACATTAGGTCGAAATTGGTCGAAGTGGGACGAAATCGCTGGTCTTTAGTGGATCGAAAGCCCGAAAATCGTCTGTTTGTGTCAGCACATCCCCTGAGACGACTTCCGAAAATGAGACAATTATTGTAAAAACTGCGCGTCTTAATGCAAACAGTGGACATAAAAGCCCGGACAAACAAAGGATATAGTAGTACCCAAAAGTGCGCGTCTTTTGACGCTAACGGAGGATTAAAAGCCCGGACAAACATGCGATATCGTCTGCTTTTACGTCTAAAAAACCACGATTAAAAAAAAACAACAACAACTACTTCTGAAATCAGTCGTATATTGAGTCAACACATTTCTCGCAGTTTTTTCTTCTACCGCGAATTTGTTTTTCCACTTACATGAGCCGTGTATTTGAGGCCGGGCTTGTAGCTGCTGGAAGAGATAGGCAGGAACTCCACTTTGGCCGGGTCTGCCTTGAAGGTCAGCTCGGCGTCTGAGCCCATCTGGTGTCCAGTGCGCACGTCCGTAACGTTGGCGATGATCTGCAGAAGGGTATATGCAATGGGTTATCACGCAAGAAGTCACTGGGCCGACGTCGAATGCCAATGTTTGCTTACTGGGACTTTCAGGGCGCTTCATGAGGACTCTATTTTGCCAATCACGAATCGTAACCCCTTCACTGGCCGAGAAAAGTAAGCACAACCCGATTGCAAGAGACATAGATCCTCATGAGCCCCTGCAGTTGCGGGGGCTCATGAGGATCTATGTGTCTTGCTGAGACCAGTTTGTATCCCTATTCTTCGGAGGGTTGTGGCTTTCGGTCGTTGAAAAAACAAAGATTTCAGGAACAAAACGTACGTACGGCGGCCGGGAAGGGGTTAAACCCCACCGCACACCGTGTAATAGGCGATGATTGCGTTTCCCAGGGAAATGCTACTAAGTCAGACTTGCATAAGGCGACCTGCAAGGGGACTGTAACAAGCGGTCACCTTAGGCAAGTGGTCGGTCTATACAGGGTCCATTAGGTATAGTAAAAAGACCACGAGACCCAAACAAATGGGTGGTCTCCGGCCTTGAGGCAGTTGGTCGTCTTAAACAGGTGGTCGATTAAAAACGTTTGACTGTATAATATCCTATTACACGCTACGCGGCGGAAGCTATCATGATTTTTCTTTCTCACAACTTCTTTCACGAATCACGGATCGTGACGATCGACAGGCAGAGTCACGAAAACTTAACTCATTCTGCCCACGACAAACCAAAGCAAGATACGGCCCGACCATGATAGTTCAAGAGTGGGGGCAGAATAGCTTGGCGCCTATAGGTGTTACGATTGTGGTTGTGGTGTTCCATGAGAATGGTCATGCATAAATCGTAGGAAACGATCCAATATTTATTTGAGCTATCATGTTTATGAATAATATACTTTTTCAGTGAATTTCACTTTCGTTTACGAATAGTGCGGTATTGATTATCTGTTGCCGCACGGAGTTGAGTCCTGAAGAGTCTAGATACTGCTCGAGTATTCATTTGTTTACTGCGCGTGTGTAGCTTAGCGTTCAGTACTAGTGCACTAATCGCGTGTTTTCTAAATAAAGCGGGCAAGGTCGTGACCTGCCTGGCCTACTTTTGTGTGACGTCATAGCGCGCCGGGATTTTCCCAACATAGGGGTTGGAAATAGCAGCCAGAGTTTTCTAGACCAGTCTAGGGTAATGTTATTTAGGAGTTTTAGTTACGTATTTTGTTTTGATTGGTTGTGTTGTACGAATTTGCTCGATTGTTCTGGAAAACATACTACTATAAAAGATCGTATTACGAAGCGCGTGGGGTACATTGTTCAGTTGTAAAATTGCGATGTAACAGCGTCGGTACATTGTTCAGTTGTATAATTGCAGTGTATCGTAAGCACATTGACTTTGAGCTACGCAAGGTATCGTGCTTCATTGTCAGTGACGGAGTTATGCAGTGTATGGTGATGTACATTGTATGAGAGGCGCATTGTGCCAAAGTGTGGACATTTTGCAGAGAAGACATTGTTGGTGCATTTGTGAACGTATTTTGTGGAGATCGCTTCGCTGTAATAAAATATTGTTGGAACTGTTACTCCAGTATTGTCTACATCCGTAAGCCACGTTTGACGGATTGCAGCTGAATGAAGTTTATTTAAAAGAACCTTACGTGCGTGCTGTCTGGTGTGATATCATACTACGACCACGATTCTACCACGTAACAATAGGCGCCAAGATATTCTGCCACCACCCTTGAACTATCATGGTCTATCTGTCTCCTGAATTGTAATGCAGTCCTTAATATGGGTATTTCGTACCTCAGGCACAATGAGTTAAACAGAACAATCAAGCACCCCCCACCCCCCACCCACCCGGGCCTGACACTCACCTGCAGAGTGCGGTAGTCCAGTGACAGGTACTGACGCTGGGCGTTAGGGTAGTTGTAGTAAGTCTTCCACGCTAGCTCCAGAAGCTCCTCGTTGGTGAAGGTGAATTTGAATTCCCCTTTGCTGTCCAGCTGCAAGCGTACGTACAAATTTTGGAGATCTCAGGCAGGACGCCAATTGAGCAAAAGGCCAGCGGGCCGACATCGCCAGACGTCGGCCCATGGGCCTTTCGCTCAATGGTCAAGATCTTTCGTCATTATTAAAACCACAACGAGTTTTGTTATGATTTACTTTTGTGACTTTTACTCATTACACAATACAGGGTAGATGGGGCTAACATGTCAAAAGAACAGAGCCTGCTATGTCACAGCAAAAGACTGTCAGTCCATTTATCCCAAAGCTAGATTTTCATTGCAAACGCAATATTTAAAAATATTGTTTTTCACAACTACAAAAAACGGACTTACTGTCATTTGCCTTCAGTAGTGTCCTTGGGCCATTTGCACGAGTGAACTTAAAAAGGTAAAGACAAATCTCTGCTACAAAAAGAAAAGCAACCCACCTTCCCCGTCCTGGTCAGAGTGGGATAAGGTGCACCGTCTCGGCTATAATAGTAATTTAGCTTGGCGGTCACCAGAACGTCGGCGTCAGTCAGGGGCTTTCCGAACGTGTATCTGAAGACATAACATTATAGCATACAAGTGGAGTGTTTGTATACTATAATTTCTAGACAGACCGAGCAGCTGACACTTCTGCAACTGTTTGATCCATAGTCACCGAGCGACAATAATGGTGATGTTGTTTTCTTCATTTTAATGTCCCACTAGCACAAAATGTGATCGGGGACTACAACGGTGATGACGAAGATGATCACTTTTATACTACTATTTCCATCCCAATGCGCAAAAGTCAATTGGGCCGACGTTGGCCTTTTGCGCATTGAGATCCTGCTGCACAATGCTTATGGCGCTCCATGTGTACACTTGCCTATGACCTGCGACTGAGTCTCGCTAAACTGTACAAAATGTGTTAATTGTGTGAATAGTCTGTCTCGGTGACTTACCGTACCGCATTGACTGCTACCGAAAGTACCGCTCCGCGGAAAGACGCATAACTACGCGTCATTTCCCGACGAACCCGGGAGTATCGTCAGAAGCAGTCAAGGGAGTTAAAGCTATATGCTCCGCGGCGGGTGTTTTGTTATCTTGCCTCAACTAAGACTCTTCTACCTGTTTTTTGCAATCCATGTGAGTAAGCACACGTAGCAAAGGTTTTCTACTACTCTGTCTCATGGTCAGTGTCGATGGAACTCCTCTAAGTACGAAGAAAAATAAGGGCAGAAAAAGCTTACATTTTACTGACATTCAAATTTCATCAGGAGACATTGCCTGTGAGCCATGCCTGAAGCAGGTTGCTTTAACTATGCATGTGAATAATAACTCTCAGGGAGATAATATTTTACGTAGTCACACCCTGTGTCCACTACCCACGGAAGGCGTTTTCGCTTTTCTCAAGTCTGCGTCAGTGATACCTGTACAAGCATGGCATCCAACATCAAGCCCAACACAAAACCAAAGTGCTCTCTTAGCACCAGCCAGTGCGCAAAAGGCGGTAGGGCCGACGTCGGCCGCCGTTGGCCCGCGCACGACCGTGCGCGGGCCAACAACGGACGACGTCGGCCCTATGGCTTTTGCGCACTGGGCATTTGCCAACTAAGGCTGCCAAAGGTACTCACTTGCCACTGGCAGTTCCGGTCAGCTGTGGATCAGTAGTCAGCATATATTTTGGGATGTCCACCTTGGCCTCAAACTTGGGCAGAACTGGAACAAAAATCCAATAAAATAGCAATAGAGACCAATAATAATAATAATAATAATAATAATAATAATAATAATAATAATAATAATAATAATAATAATAACAACAACAATAACAATAATAATGTGCTGTCGAGCAAAACAAATGCGACATTTTTGGAATCATCGAAACACTATTGTGTTTCCGATGATTCCAAAATTAATATCGAATTTCTGTTGCTTGTCAGTATGATAATGATAAAATGTTGTCGATATGAAAAAAGAAAGGAAAAGAGGGTCACGCAATAAAAGACTGGCTGGTCGCATTTTACTCGGCCCTTTTCCAACCCCCTTTAATCCGACCGTTACACTACTTTAACCTCCTCACTTCCGAGAAAAATTGAACACAAGCCAAATGCAAGAGACATAGGTCTTCATGAGCCCCCGCAGTTGCAGGAGGCTCATGCTATATGCCTCTTGTTTTGCGTCCACTGGCATTGAATGGGTTAACGTATTACTTATCTTCCAATTCGTGTGATAAACTTTGTTTAGCGTGAATAAAGAATGATCCGTACCGGTACCACCGAGCATTTTCATGCAATGTGTAAGGAGAAAACAAAATAAACCTACCGTATTCATCAATAGTGAATGTCTTGCTTTCTTTCTGGCCCTGAAAAGATCGAAAATACGGTTCAGTCATTGCACAGATGAAACAGTCACCTGCTCTTTATTTAACCTTCTGTCTGTCTGTCTGTCTGTCTGTCTGTCTGTCTCTGTCTGTCTCTCTGTCTGTCTGTGTCTCTCTCTCTCTCTCTCTCTCTCTCTCTCTCTCTCTCTCTCAAGGACAAGATTGAAAATATGTCTGTTACCTAATCTTTTATTCTTTGTAAAATAAAGTTTCATTTCATTTCATTATTTCATTTCATTTCATTATTTCATTTCATTTCATTTCCTCTCTCTCTCTCTCTCTCTCTCTCTCTCTCTCTCTCTCTCTCTCTCTCTCTCTCTCTCTCTCTCTCTCTCTCTCTCATCGTATCAAATCATTATTTAAACAAAATGTTTCATCAACGTGAAGTATTTACAGAATGCACACACACACACGCACGCCCGCAAACACCCACTCACACACACATACACACTAACACACACACACACACACCAAAACTGATCCCCACCGACCCACACACCTTGACAGTGACATCGATGGTCCAGTCGCCTAGGGGTGGTTGATCGGAGGTAGGCATGCTCAGCTCTATCACACCTGTGTTGGAAACGCCCGTCACCCCCTTCCACTGCTTGATTCCGTTACCGTTCGGGTCCTGTCATCAAACAAACACAGTCATGAATCCGTCATACGAACTATCATATAACCCCTTCACTCCCTAACCCAAGTGCAAAAGACATAAATCCTGCCTCACCCAAGTGCAAGAGACATAGATCCTGCCTCACCCCAAGTGCAAGAGACATAGATCCTGCCTCACTCCAAGTGCAAGAGACATAGATCCTGCATCACCCCAAGTGCAAGAGACATAGATCCTGCCTCACTCCAAGTGCAAGAGACATAGATCCTGCCTCACCCCAAGTGCAAGAGACATAGATCCTGCCTCACTCCAAGTGCAAGAGACATAGATCCTGCCTCACCCAAGTGCAAGAGACATAGATCCTGCCTCACCCAAGTGCAAAAGACATAAATCCTGCCTCACCCAAGTGCAAGAGACATAGATCCTGCCTCACTCCAAGTGCAAGAGACATAGATCCTGCCTCACTCCAAGTGCAAGAGACATAGATCCTGCCTCATCCCCAGTGCAAGAGACATAGATCCTGCCTCATCCCAAGTGCAAGAGACATAGATCCTGCCTCACCCCAAGTGCAAGAGACATAGATCCTGCCTCACTCCAAGTGCAAGAGACATAGATCCTGCCTCATCCCCAGTGCAAGAGACATAGATCCTGCCTCATCCCAAGTGCAAGAGACATGTAGATCCTGCCTCATCCCAAGTGCAAGAGACATAGATCCTGCCTCACCCCAAGTGCAAGAGACATAGATCCTGCCTCACCCAAGTGCAAGAGACATAGATCCTGCCTCATCCCAAGTGCAAGAGACATAGATCCTGCCTCATCCCAAGTGCAAGAGACATAGATCCTGCCTCACCCAAGTGCAAGAGACATAGATCCTGCCTCATCCCAAGTGCAAGAGACATAGATCCTGCCTCATCCCAAGTGCAAGAGACATAGATCCTGCCTCACCCAAGTGCAAGAGACATAGATCCTGCCTCACCCCAAGTGCAAGAGACATAGATCCTGCCTCACCCAAGTGCAAGAGACATAGATCCTGCCTCACCCAAGTGCAAGAGACATAGATCCTGCCTCATCCCAAGTGCAAGAGACATAGATCCTGCCTCACCCAAGTGCAAGAGACATAGATCCTGCCTCATCCCAAGTGCAAGAGACATAGATCCTGCCTCACCCAAGTGCATGAGACATAGATCCTGCCTCATCCCAAGTGCAAGAGACATAGATCCTGCCTCACCCCAAGTGCAAGAGACATAGATCCTGCCTCACCCAAGTGCAAGAGACATAGATCCTGCCTCACCCAAGTGCAAGAGACATAGATCCTGCCTCACCCAAGTGCAAGAGACATAGATCCTGCCTCACCCCAAGTGCAAGAGACATAGATCCTGCCTCACCCAAGTGCAAGAGACATAGATCCTGCCTCACCCCAAGTGCAAGAGACATAGATCCTGCCTCACCCAAGTGCAAGAGACATAGATCCTGCCTCACCCAAGTGCAAGAGACATAGATCCTGCCTCATCCCAAGTGCAAGAGACACAGAACGTGGTGCTGCAAGAGAGATAGATCCTCTTGAGCCCCCTCGATCTATCTCTCTTACCCGCACCACGTTCCTTGGACGGTTGGGGTTTTCTTGCGTAAAGATTAACGTGAAGGGAGTGAATTGGTAGCGAAGAAGCTAAATCCTGAAAGACATGATGGATGTTGTTTCGGCAAGTACGTCCTTGACAGATGATATATGACTGAGTCTTTTCGGCAATCAGTGTGTTTACCGATGGTGATTCTATTTCACGAGGGACAAAACCCAAATAAGGGACTATTATGCAAACAAATTTTCATGCAGACATGCACGTAATTTCCGTGTGTTTTGGGTTTTTAATCCGCGACAATTACAACACAGATTTTAAATTGCTTCTGAAAAGTAAATGATATTTTTAAAAAAAATACCTCGTCTCATTATGTCAGTTTAATCCCTTCGGTGCCAGTTGACACATGCTGTGTTTCTGTAATCTTCGTTAATTCAAAACACACAACCTCCCCCCCCCCCTTCCCCCCTCCCCCCTTCCAGCTCACATCCCCCCCCCCTAAAAAAACAACAACAACACAAAACACACACACACACACACACACACACACACACACACACACACACACACACACACACACACACAAACAAACGAACAACTGTCCTCCATACGTGGGTAAACAAAAATGTGATGTAAGCAAGAGGAATACATCTTCATGCGGGGGCTCATGCAGATCTATAACGCCTGCAGTTGGGTGTTGTAAAGATTGTCACTGAACTTTTAAGCAGTACTTGTGAGCATCTGCACTTACCCTGATGAAGACATCCATGGGTTCCGTCATGACCGTCAGGTCAGGGTTCATGGCCAAAGCACGGAGCTTGACTGCAACAATCATCACATCACACTGATTGGTGTGCACATCATAATGAATTAATGAAATGGAATGGGGATGAAATGGGGTGGGAGTGGGAATGGGATGGGATGGGATGGGGACGGGGAATGGAATGGGATGTGGATGGTATTGGGGAAAGGGTTGGGATGGAAAGGGGATGGGAAGGGGGATAGGGTAAGGAAGGGATAAGGGGGAATGAATGAATGAATGAATGAATGTTTTTTAGTTTTTTTCTTTTCACGGCTGAGCGAAGGCCAATAACGGCATGTTGGCCCAAGGGCCTTCTTTTCATTGTTTACCTGTCTGCCCGGGCTTGTAGATAGCCTTGTCTGTCTGCACGAAGATCGAGAAGGCCTTGTCGCTCATGCTGACGTCTGAGGACTTGTTGAAGGTGACGTCACCACTTCCCTCCACGCGGATCGCAAAGCCGTACCACCCATACCGATAGTCGGGCTGCTTCAGGGTTTGAGGGATCTACAACAGAACGAGTGCTGCGTTAGGGGCATCTCCGCCATTACGATAACCACGAGAAGTTGTGGTAAAGAGACGAAGAGATACCGAAGGAAATAAATTAGATCGAAAATGCTCTCCGATGTCGGACACATTAATTGGTAATGTAACTATTTGTATATAAATTTAACTCATTCAGCCCGACGCACGTATTTCCCAAATTTTGGAGGTGTCATGTAACGGCTATGCACCTCTTGCAGGAGATGGATCGATCTCCTGCTGTAGTGTGTCAGGGCTGAATGGGTTAATTCCAGTCCTCAGAATTCTCTGACGGTGGAAAGCAGCGACCATTTATCTCTCTCCCCCCCCCTCCCCTTTCCTCTCGATTCCCCTCTTCCCCTTCACTCACACTCCCTTCCCCAACCTTCCCATCTGGTAACGTGATATTTGAGAGTCTGGAAGTACGATCGTGAAATTTCATTACGCAAAGAAAACATTGTGCACCCTTCCCTGAAAGAAAACTGATCTACACCTTCCACCCTACGCCTTCCCCCCACCCTAGCCCCCCCTCCCCCACTTCCCCCTCCACTGATTTCCTTTAAATTCAGCTTCAGGACATCTCGTTTACATATCTATGTCTTCATTCTCACCTGTAAGTTTATCGTGTGCGTCACACCTGAAAAGAAGAAATGCAGTTTGAAGCAAACTTAATTCAAAATATGTTAATGGCCTCATTGCAGGTGAGCAGGTCAGTGGGGACAGTGATGCATTTTCACATTACTTTGCAGTATTCCTGGTTAACCCATCCACCGCCGAGACACACCGCCCAACTACAAGAGGTATAAAACCTCATGGGCCCCCGCAGAAGCGGGGATTCATGAGGCTCTATGCAACTGTTGCTGGCAATGTTTCGCATTCGCATTCTTTGGGCAGATGGGATTGTTTCGTGCTGAATTTATAGCGATTTGTGGTCCTTAACAGTGAAAATGCTAACTTGCAAGATGCCAAAGATTCTCATGGACCTCTGCTGCTGCAAGGGCTCGTGAGAATGTATGCCTCTGTGAAGTGATATCCACCACATTTGAATCCTTACGGAAATCGAGGTAGACCTCATCCATAGGTACGTACGTATAAACCTGAAACTGTACTAAATATATTAGAACGATTCCGGAGTAGGGGGGGGGGGGAGGTAGGGATGTGGGTGGGGGTGAAGGTGGGGGTGGGGGTGGGGGGTGGGTGGGTGGGAGGGGGTGGACGTGTGTGTGTGTGTGTGTGTGTGTGTGTGAGTGTGTTTGTGTGTGTGTGTGTGTGTGTGTGTCCGTGCGGGCGACCCTTTACTACCTGGAGTAGGTCGCTTTAATTGAGGGATAAGATCACTTTAACCTGAAGTTTTTTTTCCGAACAGGACAGGTAATTGGCGCAACATCGGGGCCCGTGTACGGTTAGTCAAAGTAAACAACACCCACCCGAAGCAAATGTCACAAACCACGCACACTGAGTCATCATAGCGTATACAAGTACAGTCCCAGTAAGAAACGATCCTCGGGCTGCAGTCAACCGTCGCTGGCCCGCGCACAGCTGTGCGCGGCCCAACGGTGGCTGGCGGCGGCTCGATGGCCGTTTGCTTAGTGGGACTCAATGGCATTGTATGAAGTACTCAGATAACTATTACGAACTCGCACGCTGAGACCGTCCTGACAATCCCCCTTTCCTCCCTTCTCAGGAGGATGTGAATGAAGACTGTCACTTTCTCTGACTTCTTCGGAGCCCCTGCACCCTGCGAATCTATGCCTCTTGTTGGGAAATGTAAGTACTATCGGGTAATACTGTCTTTTACTTAACTTTTCTTACCAAGATACCGTTATGATAAAGCAGTTTTAGCATCCGGTAAGGAGTTCGTTCTTCTATCTGTACAGAAACAAGCACAATAGCTGCATATTAACATGCACGCATGCACGCACGCACGCGCACGCGCACACACAACAACTTACAACAACAACACCGAACAAAGAACACTGCCAGTCTACACAAGCCTGCAACCAAAAACACCAGCAGACACACGAACAAGGGAGAAGGTGTAAAGTAACAAACAAGCAAACAAACACTTCTGTTTTTCTTAATCATGCTTACCGCCCCCTGAAAGCGTCTGAGGAGCGGCCGAGGCGAGTACGGAATTGTCCGAAGTGTTCCGAAGAGTGACGGAAACTGTCGAAGTGACTCCGTCCTTTAGGAGGCGAACGCTGACTGGAACCGTCATACCTGGCCGGATACGGGTAGAAAAGGTCACCCAGTATGTCGCAGGACCGCTAATGAACAAATCGATGACGATATAATAAAATGACGAAATACAATAATTTGCACTGAGAAAATAAGAATAAGTAAGCGCTGGCAAAGGAGTGAGTGAGTGAGTGAGTGAGTGAGTGAGCGGAGTGAGTGAGTGAGTGAGTGAGTGAGTGAGTGAGTGAGTGAGTGAGTGAGTGAGTGAGTGAGTGAGTGAATAAATGAATGAATCGATCAATCAATCTTATGCAAATTCTTATACAGTAATTTGAATGACAAGAACTGGGGCCAACAAAGTTCCACTGTCATTCCTACCACTGAGAAACCTCATCATCACCATTTTTTTTTTTTTGGGTGGGGGGGGGGGGGAGGGTGTGTGTGGGGGGGGGGGGGGGGGGAGGGGGACGCTCTCTATTCACCGTCGAGAGCCTATGACAAAAGCGCAGCAGCCAAAACAGAGGTTATCTCCCTCCATCCGCGACGCATGTGTAGCGGATCGAGGGAGGTAACTTGACTTAATGGGACAGGAACTGAGTCTTGCTACCCTTGGCCTTGTCCCACAATGACACACACTTTCACCTAACAATCGCGTTACGTTAAATCCAGTTCACATGTGAAGCAGTCCTTCATCCAGACAGCTAGCTGTCCACAGGACCAGGAAACTTGAAAGAGTTCTGTCCCCCGACAGCGGCCCCTAATCTCTACGAGATGCTCGGAGGCGCTCTGAAGGGACATAACTCATTCACGTTTCCTTATTTTCCGAGCTGTCGACTTGAGTGCGTCAGTTCTTACCGCTGTGACAAGCAAATGCCCGTAAGCAGTCCGAGTCCTATATTCCATAGTACAAAGTTCGTAATGACAATTGTGCCTTTTCATATGCTTAACACTTTGGCTTAACGGTAGCGATTTTGTAGCGATGTTTTTGACGCTGGACAGGTCAGTTACAAAATACATGAGGCTAAAATATCGTTTTCCTGTTCGTGATAATGTCTACACAAGGAAAAGCACTTGACTGCGTATGACAATGAAAAATGGTAATTGGTACGAACAATGCTGTGAGGAAGCAATGAAAACCATGATCTAACTGTTTAGGAGGTTTGACAAAGTTGCGGCGGCTCATGAAGATCTTCAAGAGCTGAGACCACTTTGTATCCATGTCCCTTTGACGCCTAGGGACCTTTAACGCGAACGAACAAAGATTTCAAAACGCAATATGCGTCCACTGGCAGTAAATGGGTTATTCGTAACAGCAAATTGTCCACGGGCCAGCTGCATGAGTGAGCTTAGTCCTGCGCCAGCCACTAAGCTATCACGGAGCACCTTGCTTAGTGGCTGGCGCAGGACTAAGCTCAGTCATGCTGCTGGACGAAGAAAAATAAATATAACTAAAAACGCATTCCTTACCTTGCTCGCTTAGTTGTCGTCTCTGCAGGCTGTGGAGATTCAGGCGCCAGATCCGCGGGCACTTGAGCCGCACAGAGGGCCACAAAAGGCAGTATTAACACAGATACCGCACTGAGCGTCACCATTTTGATCTGCGTACTTCCTACCACAATATCACACAAAATATCACACGTGTAGCAGAGCAATCTTCTTCAACGTACAAATCAATGTGCGTCACTCCGCTTTCTGAAGTCCGGCGATGCTTTTGTATTGACTGTTAAAGTCGCAACTCTCTATTAAGTTAGTTGCTGGCAAGTTGAGACCTTCCTTCTGTCACTCCCTTTCCGTTTCAATGTCAGAATATTATCATTCGCATTCAGATAGCGTTGTTATGTTCCCTTGATCTTAGGGTCCCTTTTCTGAAAACAAAACAGAAAAGAAGAAAAAAGTTAGTTTTCATTCAGTTCTTGCGCCGGCCACAGTAAACCACATCCACCGCGGGCTACTGTCTTCAGATGGGGTCGATTTCTGTAGTTCAGCCTTTTTCAAGTCAAATCAGAAATTTCGCTACGAACTGAATGTCCCACTGGATCAATGGGTTTGTATTTACTCACGTGACGATCGCCATCTAAAAAGTTTGTCACCGTAAGTGCATGGGCAAATAATACCGGCGGTGAGTGGTGTTTTTTTCTGTGGCGGAGATGGATATCACGTGAAGATGATCTCCGCCGCTCAGCTGAAGTCACCACAAATGCATGAGTAAAATGTTTTGAATTGACGCGTTTCTGTGGCGGGGAATGTTCTCCGGGTAAACTTTAAGGTTTTGAGTTTAACGTTACTGCGATGGAAATTACCTAGGTGTACTTAATTATTCACGTGATGATCTCCATCGCAGAGCTGAAGTCACCGCAAGAGGCTGCATATCTAATGTGTTGAGATGACACTTTTCCGTAGGGGAAAATGGTGTGCGTAAAGGTCTTCAGTTGGCACTTTTCTGTGGCGAAAGATGTGTAGGATGAAGGTCAGAATTTTGCTTTAACGAGTTGGATTTGAACGAGCGCTGCACCAGAAAGAGCCATAGATTCTCATGAGCCCCCTGCAACCGCAGGGGCTCATGAGAATCTATGACTCTTGCACGCAGTTTTAAACTATAAAAACCGCCTCCTAAGAAAAAAGGACAAGACTTGCGGTCATGTATGCCGGCAATTCAAGATTTTGTCAACAAATGGACGTGTGTGCTGGGTAAACTATGAGCACGGCCTCCGAGGGTAGGGAATTTCACTTCAAATTTACAATTGTGACGTCGGTGCTTCTATGCGACGGGACAAGTTGAATGCCGCACTCGGATTCTTAAGGACCAGAAGGCGTCAAATGTTTTTCAGGGGTAGCTCACTTTGAAACCCTGGCGCACGCAGGCACCGGTACTGTGAACAATAACTTTGGTTGTATGCACAAGGGGGTTAATGTTTTGGTTCAGGCACCCAATGTTTGAACAGAATATCACGGTCAACTTTACTTCAAATAACGTATCCGTAAATTATACTTTTAAAAAACGTATCTTTCCATTCGACCACCAAGTGCAAAAGTTGGATCGATCTCGATAGCTCAAGGGAGGTGTTACACTAAGGTCGCCGCTTGTGCAGGCGCCAACCACGTCAGGCACTTCAAGATTCAAGATCCAAATTTAATTATTTATTTATTTATTGTTGTCTGAAGCAAAACTGAGATAACAGAAATCCGGCAGAAACGGTTAAACAAACAGAAGCAGGAATGGTCGCCCCATCTCAGCGATGTTCGCGTATTCAGTAACCTTTGTCTTCCAGAACTAAATGACTTCCATTCTATAGAATGGATGTCCATTAGTTCGGGTGACGAAGGGTTAAGACCTCGTCAGAAATGTTTCACGAGGTGCACTAGGGACAAAAGAGATATCCTTAACCCCTCAACCCCCCCCACACACACACACACACATACTATACGTACATTTCTGTTTCTAAAATGTTTGTTCATTCAGCGACCAAAAATCCATAACCGCCCAAGAAACATGGATACAAATTGGTCTCAGCAAGAGGCAGAGAACCTCATAAGCCCCCGCAGTCGCGGGGGCTCATGAGGACCTATGTCTCTTGCAGCTGGATCGTGTTCACTTTTTATCGGCAGTGAAGGGGTTAAACAACGTATATCCCACCACTGTATTCTTAAAACGAATAAATGCGATGAAAAATGAATCAAACGGCGCCGGTTTCTGTTTTGTACCTCCTGGCTTACAGCCGTATTGATGCAAAGCCTGGAGCAGCACCCAATTGACTAACATACAAGGGGTGAAAGCTGATTGATTGATTGATTGTACATTGCTTAACGTCCCGACAGCAACAAGGCTTCTCAGACGTGCTGCACTGCTTGTGAAAAAAAAAAACTAACAGAACATTGAATGTATGTCACCAGCCGTCAAATACATTAATAAACCTAAGACATGAGGCCTAATAAAGCTAAGACCATTAGCAACACACATCCAATATCAAGAGCTACAGCAGTGCAGACAGTAGGGAGTTTTAAAAAGGCAAATACAGGTGAATGGACCAGGGTAGACAGAAACACATGCCCAGAATAGAGAGAAAACTCACCCTGTGGGCTGACCAGGTGACCTGAGAACTAAAAGTACCTAACCCCCCAAGTCCCCCAGGGCAGACCCGGTTGGGGGGAGGGGTGAAAGCGCTGCGCCCGACAAGTTACAATGAATTATAGTGACGGAAAGTAAACACTTTGGTCAACGAACTTTTAATTTTTTTTTTATTTTTTTAATTTTTTTTTTTTACTTTGAAACTTGACTCCCTGTTTACTCTCAAATGTTGAAAGATCCGTCAACACTAAATCGCATTGACGGTGATGCGAACCTGGCTTCCCAATGCGCAAAAGGCCATCGGGCCGACGTCGGCCGCCGTTGGCCCGCGCACGGCCGTGCGCTGGCCAACGGCGGCCCACGTCGGCCCGATGGGCTTTGCGCACTGGGTTTATTTCGTCACGAACAAACTAGTGCATAAGTGCAAAGCCATTATATAGTAGCCGCGTTTAATCACACCGACTCGAGACGTGCCGCCGGCAATGTTACACGACACTTTCGCAGCTATTGATGCTGAGCGCTTTGAATGAGTTAACCCCTTTATACATGCAGTCACCGGTACAGGGCGGGCTTTGACTGCCAAACTTCGCCGATACAACGGGTTATTAAAGTTGTCTTGCCTCAACTAGGACACGTCAGTCTACACATCTTTTCACAATCCATGTGAGGAGCTACACTTAAAGTACCATTACGCGTAACTCTGAAGACACATTTCAGCACCATTTGTGTTTGTTATGCCTTGTCCACACACATAATGAACTTTAACAGCAGTGGGGACACGCAGCAAAAGCACATGCGTAATCGCACTTATTTATTCTGTGCAGCCGTTAGCGTGTCAATCTATTTTTAGCTGTTTCTCGTACTGATAGCCTTGTATTTATAGAACGGAGTGGCCCGTCAATGTCAGGCTACTTGATATAAAGACGGTGTGTGCAGGCTGAACTGGATTGTTCTGTGTCTAAATGAATCATAGCTAGACCTGTGTGTAGCGTCTCGTAACCATCTTTTACAGAAGTGCACCTTTGAACAGTTACGGCGGTAGTGGGCCTTTAACAGAGGGGTACCTTTGCCCCTCTTGAGTAATGTGGGAACTCAACGGCTTACAACAGAGAAGAATAGCAGATTATTGAAAGTCTTTTATTTTACTACATTCAGGCTTCGTAATGGAAGGTAGTTTTTTTGTGCTGTAGTATAATAAGAGAAGGACCCAACGGAGAAAGAAACACGCTTAGAAATGAAGATACAACACAATTTACTATTAATATTATAAGACACACAAAAACACTCATAAAGGAGATATTTGAGAACTATTAACTCAGTCAGCCCGACGCACATATTTCCCAAATTTTGGAGGCGTCATCTAAGAACTATGCACTTGTTGCATGAGATAGATCGACCATGATAATTCAAGGGTAGTGCCAGATTAGCTTGGCGCCATAAGGCGCCAAGCTAATCTGGCACTACCCGTGAATTATCATGGTCGACCCATCTCCTGCTGTAGTGCGTCAGGGCTGAATGGGTTAATCAATTCTTGCCTGGAGCACCTAGTGTGTGAGGTGTGACACGCAAGAATGACAGAGGCCGCGAAACACACATGGAAACGGTACAGGAATCTTAAGCAGTTACGTTACCTTAGCATAGAACTCGCTCCAGGAGAAAACACCCCATTTGAAGAGACAAACACTGTGAGAACTTAGAAAAATTACTGTCGTGTTTTCTGAGCTAGCCCTATTTATACCAGGGACTATCCTAGGGCTGTCCCCAGTCACAGCGGGTTGGTCTTTAAAAACAATAGTCAACTAAGTGTAAAGCTCTTCTAGCGTAGTCCTTCAGTCTGCACGAGGCATAGATTTTCATGAGCCCCTGCAACTGCAGTAAGGGGCTCATGAGAATCTACGCGGCTTGCAGGTAGAGCCTACAGCTTCCTCGCTGAATTTTCCTCACACTGAGTGGGCTGGTCGTAAAGCAAAATAGTCACCTTAGTGTAAAACTTAGCTTATTCCTTCAGTTTGCAAGAGGCATAGATCCTCATGAGCCCCTGCAAATGCAGGATCTATACCTCTCGCAAGAATAGATTTTCCTCGTACAGGGGGAGGGGGGGGGGGGGTTCCTAAGTGCGTACATTTTCGACTGTAAGTGAGAAAATTTTGCGGAGTCAACGGCCTCTAGTTTTAGAGGCTGTGACTTGAAGAAGCCGGATATCCTACAAGACTCGGAATTTGGTTAAGATTGTTGTGTGCAATGTTTTGTGAACGAGCGTAAACTACATCTACGACGCAGTAAGTGTGCCTCTTTTGGAAGCATGTTTTGAACACTTCACAAACATTTTCCGAAAATATGGGTCAGCAGGGGCAAGTATACATTTCGCATCCTGATTGAGCAGATAATTATGAGGCAAGCACGCAAATTATAAACGAACGTTCGCAAACAGACGAACAAACAATACAATTTAATAATGAATGGAATGGGAATGGATGAATGAATGAATGAATGAATGAATGAATGAACCAACCAACCCGCAACCAACCAACCAACCAACCAACCAACCAACCAATCAATCAATGATATGAATAAATAAAAACACATTAAATAACAAATAGATAAATAAATAAATCTTTCATTGAACCATTTGGCTTTCGGTAGCGGTTTTAGTCGCGATGATTCCTACAGCCAAAGGGTTAAAAAAAAACACACACACACAACATAACTTCTGAACATACAGTAAAAAATATGGACGAACAAACAAGCGCAAAGCCCCCCCCCTCTCCCCCCAAAAAAAAAGAAGAGAAAAAGAAAAAAAGAAAAGAAAACCACAACAACACACCAATCCTCAATGTACGAGCATAATAAAGATCGAGTTTTAGAACGGTTCCTTCAAGTTTGAATTCATACGTCAACAGCTGTTGGAAAGAAAAAACACACAAACACAAGAGTTGATAAAATAGTGCGCTTGCTTGTGATTCTGGGTGAGGGTTTGGTGCTAAAAAGCCCCAAGGTTCAAAATCACGGACCATCAAACATGTGTTAACCCATTCGCTGTCAGTGTTTGAAGACTGTTCTGAAAACTTTGTTAACCCATTCAGCCCTGACGCACTACAGCAGGGGATGGGGTCGACCATGATAATTCAAGGGCGCCAAGCTAATCTGGAACTGCCCTTAAATTATCATGGTCGATCCATCTCCTGCATCTGGTGCATAGTCGGTCATTAGATGACGCCTCCAAAATGTGGGAAATACGGCCGTCGGGCTGAATGAGTTAATTCAATGCCAATGAGCTCCTGTAGAGACAGTAACATTGATACAAAGTGGTGTGTACAAGAGACATAGATCCTCATGAGCCCCCGCACTGCGGGGGCTCATGAGGATCTGTGTCTCTTACATTTGGACTGTGTTCAATTTTCCTCGACAGCGAAAGGGTTAAAGACTTTGACTTGGGTGCATGAATGTTCCGACAGTGGCTATCCCAACAAGATGGCTGCCAAGCGTGCATGTGCATAGAATTTCCGAACAAAACAAGGAAACGCGTTTACAAAGGATAATTACGACACAATTGTGTTGCACTGGTCCTTTTAAAACGTGTTTCCTCCCATGAGAGATAGAAACACGCTTATAAAGGATAACAGTACCGGTCCTTTTTAAAGCCGTTTCTTCCTTTGTTGGTGATTGGAGGTTCAGTGGCTGCGCACGTTGCCTACGAGTACACTCGCTGGCCTGCGTTGACAGTGCAAACAATCTGTCAACAAACGGAACTAACTCTGATAAATAAACCCATTGTAATAACCACATAAAGTGTGACAACTGTTGTCGGCTTCCAATTGTTCCCGACGAACTGCGCCAGGGATAGGTTGCTGCGGCGGAGAATGCTAGGCCGTACCCTTTCTCACTGTGTTAAACCCGGAAAACGTATTGTTTTACAGAATGATTACGTATTTGAAGCCCAAGCAGCCACATCATTGCCGTTCCCATTCTGCGTTAGCTGAAGAATATATTATTATAATTATTATTATTATTTATTATTATTATTATAAATTTTTTTATATTGGGTCTCTTTTTCATCTGATCTCAGCTGTGGAAGAAGAAGAAACAATCTTATTTACTTCCAAACGCCGATTTCATGGGAAAATCGTGCGAGTACCACACGTAACATTCGCACACAAACCTCGAAATAATACCCTCGGAACGGCAGGAGCTGAGATTCTCATGAGCCTCTGCAGCCCGATTCTGACAAGCAAGAGACTTAGATTCTTACAAGCCCCGGTCGTCGCTGGAACACGAATATAAAATGGTCTCAACAAGAGGCATAGATCCTCATGAGCCCCCGCAATTGCGGGGGCTCATGAGAATCTATGCCTCTTGCAGACGGCAGGTATTGTTTGAAGGAATATAGGTAGGGAGTATTGTACATTTCAGTGAGCAGGGAGTGCGATTGTTTTTGACACAAATTGCAAGGCGGCGGTGACACTGATGACTGGATACTGGGCCCTAAATTGAGGCCTTTGCAGCTCAGAGCAGGTGTTTCGAACCCAGAACGACACAGGATACATCCCGGTGCGTCACTGCCGAACAGTCCCTATTAACATAATTATTAACCCCTTCACTGCCGAGGAATAGTGCGGGACACAATCCAACTTAAGAGACATAGATCATCATAAGCCCCCCCCCCCCCCCCCGCCCGCAATTGCGCGGACACATGAGGATCTATGCTTCTTGTTGAAAACGCTTTGTATGGATCCGTGTTCCATCGACGACCGGGGAGGGAGGGGCTATTCTGGCACCACCCTTGAACTAAAATGGTTGAATCTGTAATGTAGCCTTTATAGAACATTAAGCATTTTTTCCCTCAAAAATCGGCCTCAGGATGTAATGGGTTAACAAGGATTTAATAAACGGTGTTTGCGTCAACTGGCAGTACAAGGGTTAACCTCTACTGACAAAATTTCCAAATTTGGGAGTTGTCCTCTAAAAACTACGTTACAGTGCAGGAGAAAGATTGACCATCATAGTTCAAGGGGTCTTGCCTGAATAGCTCTCGATGCGAGGACCTTGAACAATCGTGGTCAATACATATGGGTCACTTTTTCTGAAAAGTGGTCAGAACTGTAACATGAAGGGAACATTCAAAGTGAATATTTTTACACCAGTGTTGCTCTAGTGTAAATGATAGAGAAACCCCTTTAATTATCTTTAGAGTATGTAAATAGGAAATAAAGAGCAACTCTGAAAATGTTGTGCACAGTGAAGTTAGTCACATGTGTGAGTCTCACGTGAAACACAGGACACCAACGTGACATCTTTATCTCTTATTACATCACATGGAATGATATGAAACAAGTAATTTCTGTTGAAATAAGATTAATTTGAGGGGAAAACAGCACGGTAAGTCTTAAATTAACCCATTCGAGACGTGCCGCCTCCGGATACGCGGCACAAGCCGCGTATCCGAAGGTGGCACGTCTCGAATGAGTTAATATGCAGCTATTATGTCACTCAAGAAGCGAGCGAAGTGACGGACGTCACATACGTAACGTGGTTTTGGACACCTAATTTTTTTGGGCACCAACGTTTTCCTGATTACGACCGTCTAGTGAATCGTTTGCTAATATTCCTCATACTATGTGAGAGAGGATATTCACTAAACGAAGTCCTTTGCCTGTGGCGGAAGCAGATGTGTGTGAGCGGCCCATAGTGCTGCGTGTCGCTGAACAGCAAGGTGACACCGCCGTTATATAATACGATAATGAATGTTTGTTCTTTGTATTATCATCAAAAGTGTCTTCGTGAGGATTGAATGGATTATAAGATGAACGCTGCCCATCTGCAAGAGACATAAACCCTCATGAGCCCCCGCAGTCGCGGGGGCTCATGAGGATTTATGTCTCTTGTTTGTCTTATGTTGTGTATGCCTGTTTCTGCCCAATGTCGGTCTGTGTGAAATCCTTTCAGACGCGCAGTTCGTGGTCACTGGCAGGGAAAGGGGGTTAACTGTCCAGTGGACAAGCACAAGCTCAAGGTCAGGGGATCTAACCGTTTGTTTGTAAAACGCGGAGTGATTTCCCAAATAGATGTCCCATATCTGCTCTACGATGACAAATAACCAATCAGTGCTGGTTAATACAAGCACAAATTCAGACCCGAAAGGTGAGTGCCAAACGTATAAAATAAAACACAAACAAATAACCAACAAAGTGGGAAACACTCTTTAGTGTGTTTAGCACAAAATATTGAGTTTCAGTATTGAAACTTTTTTTTTCAGTGCGGACAAATAAACAAGATGGAAAATGCGCAACTTATCTGTTTGAAGCAGATGCATCCAAAAGAGAAACAGTGAATCAGGGGCGGATCTGGAGGGGGGAAGGTCCGGGGGTTCCAGGGGTCCCCCCCCCCTCCGACCCAAAATTCTTTAATATGCTATAACAAAGTCCCTTTTTGGGGTGTTTGGAATCCCCCCCCCCCCGCCCCCCCCCCCCCCCGCCCCCCCCAACCCCGTTGTTTGATATTTTGGCGAATGGTGAGAGTCTTAACACACTCGCGCCTTCTCTCCACCACCCCCTCCCCCCTTCTCTCCTCCCCCCCACCCCCACCCCCACCCCCGCGAGGTAACTGATCCTCCCCTGCGTATTGTCGGTCCTTTTTAAAAGACAGATCCTGCGTACTAGTCATGTGCCGCTGTTTGAAAGAAAAGCAGTCGGATTAGCTTTTGGACTAGATTAGGTTATACTAGTCCTAGCGTTTGGCATAGGTTTAAGATTAAGGATAGGCTTCAGTAAGGATTAGAGTTAGGGGTGCATTTACACCCTTCCTTGCCACTGTACGTATATTTCGTTTCAGAAATCTTCGCTCATTCAGCGACCAAATGCCACAACCGTCCAAGGAACATGAATACACATTGGTCTCAGCAAGAGGCATAGATAATAATAAAAATAATAATAAGCGCATTAAATAGGCGCTTTATCCCAATTGAAAATCGGCTCAAAGCGCCGCCGCGAACTGAACCCAACAAGCACGCTCACGCGAATCACGCGCATTCACTCACACACTGTACATAAACACAGAACATTCACGTGGTGCTAAGGGCAAGCTCAAGCGAGCTACTGAAGGTTTTGGAAATTCAAAATCGTTTGTATTTGAAATTTGATTAAGTGCGCTGAAACTGATACCAAAGTCGTGGGGGAGGAAGAGCCGGAGTACCCGGAGAAAGAACCCCCGACGGTCCGCCCGAATTAACGGTGACACTTACTAGAAGAGAAAAGTCCGACGCCAGAACCCGTAATCGAACCTCGCACCTTTAGCATTGGTGGCAGGCGCCTTAACCACTGCGCCACGGACCGCCCCAAATGCGAGGGCTCATGAGGATCTATGCCGCTTGCAAGTGTTTTTTTTGCCGGTTGGTATTCCAGGGGTGAAAAAAAGTGTGTGTGTATGTGCGTGCGTGTGTGTGTTGTGTGTGTATGTGTTTGTCTGTGTGTGTGTGTGTGTGCGTGCGTGCGTGCGTGCGTGCGTGCGTGCGTGCGTGCGTGCGCGTGTGCGTGTGTGTGCGTGTGTGTGTGTGGTCTTTGGTGCATCTATACTATAAGGACACGTATTTACTCGAATGCACTCGAGTCAACAAAGTGCGGGTTTACATTTGCTCATGCGATTACAGGTCAACATTACTGGTCAACGTTCTCACTACACATGTGGATTACTAATGACTCAGCTGCTCATATGTTAGTCTGGATAAAACCGCGCCAAGTGCATTCGTGCGTGCGTGCAGGTATGATGGTGCCTGTGTGTTTCCTGATTTGTTTTTGCGAGCAAGCGAGACTGAGAAAAATGATATGAAATTAAATGGACTGTAACTTTATTAACCCATTTATCCCCAACGCTTAACATCAGGAGGTGCATTGAGCATGATAATTCAAGGGTAGTGCCAGATTAGCTTGGCGCCTGAAGGCGCCAAGCTAATCTAGCACTACCCTTGATTTATCATGCTCAATACATCTCCTTCATCTGGCACCTGGTCGTTAGATGACCTTTCCGAAATGCGGCCGTGGGTTAATATGGGTTAATAAAACAATTGGTGCGTAGCCTTTTTTTTATTCTCGTGCTCGTTACACAGGAGAGAGAGAGAGAGAGAGAGAGAGAGAGAGAGAGAGAGAGAGAGAGAGAGAGAGAGAGAGAGAGAGAGAGAGAGAGAGAGACAGAGACAGAGACAGAGACAGAGAGAGACAGAGAGGCGGGGGGTCTCCTTGTCACGGTATTTTGCGAAGACAGTGAATTAATGCTAAATAAAACCGGTGATGGCTCATTAACATTACATAGAATAAACATGACATTTAATTGTGTTTTCTCGAAAGTCTGTCCACACACACACACACACACACACACACACACACACACATACAGAGGCACACAGAGAGAGAGAGAAAGAGAGAGAGAGAGAGAGAGAGAGAGAGAGAGAGAGAGAGAGAGAGAGAGAGAGAGAGAGAGAGAGACGTGCACACACACGCACACACACACGTGCACACATACATACACACACACACACACACACACACACACAAACACGCGCGTGAACGCACACACTGCATAATATAGGGTCGCAATGAAAGTATGACGATACTGACGTGAGGTAATTGAAGATACTGGCTCTAAAATACAAATGGGTTACAAAGTAAAGTACGTAAAAGCACTGTCAGGGGAGAGGTGTGCATGATCGACCAGTGATCAATAGATCTACTGTGGCCAAAGCACACAAAAAAAAGAGATAGGAAAGAGGGGGTGCGCTAAGAAAGCGACTGGAAGCAATGCATATTGAAGCCCCCCCCCCCCCCCCCACGAAGCTTCGTCTCCGCCACGGCCCAGCCAGGCATGCTACTTCCACCTCCGCCGCATCAGTCAGATCAGAAAATACCTCACTACCGAAGCTGCCACCAAACTTGCTGTCTCTCTCATCCTATCTCGCATCGACTACTGCAACTCTCTCCTTTCCGGCCTCCCTCACTCCACCACTTTCACTCTCCAGCGCGTCCAGAACAACGCTGCCCGCCTCGTCCTCAGAAAGAAAAAATCCGACCACATCACTCCCCTGCTCAAACTCCTTCACTGGCTTCCCATCCCACAACGCATCCAATACAAGATTCTGTCTCTCTGCTACAAATCCCTGAACAACTGCGCTCCTGCCTTTCTCTCTAACTTACTTCACCCCTACACGCCTTCCCGCTCCCTCCGCTCCGCCTCCGACCCTCTCCGCCTCCACATCCACCGCACCAAACTCAGCACTTTCTACCCCCGCTCCTTCTCAGTATACGGTCCATCCGCCTGGAACACTCTCCCACTCTCTCTCCGTCAGAAACACTCTCTCTTCTCCTTCCAGTCCGCCCTCAAAACTCACCTCTTTCAGCAGTTCTAGCACTATATCACCACACTCCCCACCCCAAGCTGACTGTCGTAATGTATTTCACTATTTGTGGTACGCGAGTCGTTGTCTAATGCGTGCGCATGCGTGCACGAGTTGTGAGTGCGCACTTAGAGTTATAATTATTATAAGATAAGCGCATTATAAATACCGTAATTATTATTATTTAAGGGGGGGGGGGGTATCACATATCCCACTGTTCCAGCCACTCAGTGCATGGAAATTTAAATCTAGGTCCCCCAAAGGGGGTCCAGATATTAAATTACTTAATTATTAAGATACTAAATTAATGGCACGCCATATAATGGAGGAGTCTTTACTTTGCTTAACTACCTTGCTGAAAAGAGATTATTGTTTTTGCTTTTAAAACCATTGATTTTACGCGATTATGCTGTGTTTTGTATTCAGCAAAACACGCTTCGCTGTTCTCAGTTCGTCCCTGTGTTCCATAGCCTCTATCAGATCCGCAGTTAGCCAGGGTGGTAAGGCAGCGTACTTAACTCTTTTTACTCAGGGGCGCGAGTTTATTCCGCACACCGAAGAAGACGCGGTACCAGGTGTCTAATGCTTTGTTCGGGGTCACTATCGTTATACACGTCCGTGAACTGTGCCCCAGCTAAATCAGTCAGAAATGCATTTTTCATTAAAGTTTATAAATGATCTATAAGTGATGAGAGAGAGAGAGAGAGAGAGAGAGAGAGAGACTAGAGAGAGAGAGAGAGAGAGAGAGACGGACAGACGGACAGACGGACAGACAGAGAGACAGAGAGACGGAGACAGAGACAGAGACAGAGAGAGAGAGAGAGAGAGAGAGAGAGAGAGAGAGAGAGAGAGAGAGACAGAGACAGAGAGACAGAGAGAGACAGAGAGAGATGAGAGAGAGACAGAGAGAGAGAGAGAGGGAGAGAGAGACAGAGACAGACAGACAGAGACAGACAGAGACAGAGACAGACACAGAGAGAGAGAAAGATGACGACGACGACACCCATTTTTCAGCGAGGCTAAATGAGACAGCTGAGAGTTGTCGTCTCAGTGGCCAAGCTGAGTCTCGCCCAGCTAGGACAACACTCACACCATGCTCTGAACTCATCCCCTCCAACGCCAGGCTGATTTTCTCCCTCGATTCGCTACCGCTAAATAGCGGTAGCGAATCGAAGGAGACAACCAGTGTGATCCTGTTGACACCGGCACAGTCAAAATGTCATTTACAACAATATTACATTTTTTAGTATACTGGTCTGTTATGATATCAAAAGCACTATATTGAGTTCAAGCCACGCTGTGAAAAAATAGCGTGGAAAGAGCTTGACTGCTCGAAGATTTGCGCCGAGTCGGTTATAGGCACTACCGTGCAGCTATAGTGGCCCATCAACCCCTCCGCGGCCGGTGAAAATGCGAATATCACCCAGCTGCAGGAGGCAAAGAACCTCATGAGGTTCTTTGCCTCTTGTTGACTCTATTCATATCCGTATTCCTTTCACTGATGGGGTTATGCGGTGTTAAATTTGCGCCGCTTTCAAAGACGTAATATCATTTTGCGTCCACTAGCAGTGCCATGGGTCGAGAGAGTGGGTCTAACTAAGGTAACAAAGCGCTGCCACGCCTGACCTCACAGCTGTTACTAGTCGGAGTCGCTGTCTGGAGGACTTAACGCGTGTAGGATTCCTATCCCTGTCACATACATCGCTCAAGAATACACATCGGTCCAAAAGCCTGTCACCTATATAGATGATATAGACTTATGATCGGTCACATTCATCATTTATTTCGCTTCGGTCCCGTCCGTAACAGACTCAAGGTTAAAGAGACCTGCTCTAGGCAAGAGCGGGTTAATGGTTCGCAACATCTACTTCATAAATGTTATGTCAGTCTTACAATAAAACTAGACAAAAGCGCTAATTTAGCTAATAAAGTTTGAATATCGTAAAATGATATTCCTTTCTGCTCTTTTTCTCCTGTAGGCCTATACTACATGTGAAGTAAAACAGTTCTTCCGTTACGCACAAATGGCAACAGAAATCTTTTGCTCCGTGTACTCACACGGACTGGAAAAAGAAGGGTAGAAAAGTCTTAGCTGAGGCAAGGAAACAGACAAACCGTTGTATCGGTGAATTTTACAATACAATACAATACAATACAATACAATAAAATACAACGTAACTTTATTGTCTGTTCGAGTCAAAGCACGAGAGAAATTTGCCTCTTGAGGGATGTATACGATCGTCTTGTCCTATACCTGCGTATTTTTCTGTTGGCTGGCGATTGGGTGTCTGATAGGCGGGGGCAGGGATCTAGCTGTTTGTCTGTCCAGCGCTGAGTCTCTTGGTATGTGTACAGTTCTACCAGCGCTAGCCTCACCTATCTGGTTTTTCAGCCGTTTGGTTAGTCACTCATAAACCAACAAGACAAGACACATAGGCATAATTATAAGCAATCAAAACCCGCCCTGGAGCAGATCACGTTAATTCACTCATAAATCCAGCTCAAAATTTGGAGTTGTCCTATGTATACAAACTACATTATAGTTCATGAAACAGATCGACCATGATATTTCAAGGGTGGTGCCAGAATAGCTTGGCGCCTAGAGGCGCCAAGCTATTCTGGCACCACCCTTGAAATATCATAGTCGGCAGACCTGTGGTGCACTGCCGCGTCAGGGCTGAATGGCTAACCCAAGGGAAACTTTGAAATGCAGCAGAACCTAGCTGGAAGAGGCATAGATCCTCATGAGCCCCAGAAGTTGCAGGGGCTCATGAGGATCTATGCCCCTTGCTGAAACCAGTTGTACCTATTTTCCTTGGATTGATTGATTGATTGTACATTGCTTAACGTCCCGACAGCAACAAGGCTTTCTCAGGACGTGCCTGCACTGCTTGTGAAAAAAAAAAAAACAGAACATTGAATGTATGTCGCCAGCCGGTCAAATACGTTAAATAAACCTAACACATGGGGCCTAAATAAAGCTAAGACCATTTAGCAACACACATCCAATATCAAGAGCTACAGGCAGTGCAGACAGTAGGGAGAGTTTTAAAAAGGCAAATACAGGTGAATGGACAAAGGGTAGACAGAAACACATGCCCCAGAATAGAGAGAAAAACCCACCCTGTGGGGATGACCAGGGTGACCCTGGGAACTAAAAAATACCTAACCCCACCCAAGTCCCCCAGGGCAGACCCGGGTGGGGTTATTTTCCTTGGACGGCTAGAGCTCTTTCGCGTTCTGTTAACAAAGGTTTTAGAAACACGATCCGCGTCCACTGGCAGTCTAAGAGGTTAGAATCGCCTGTGCCGCTACTTCTCGATAGCAGGAGATGGATTGCCCATGATAGTGATAGAGCTTCATTACCAGTGGCGTAGGAACCGGGAAAGCCAAATGAAAATGTAGGGGCGGGGCGGGAGGGTTGGTTGAACAAAGCTTAACGTCCCGACAGCAACATGGCTTTCTCAGGACGTGCCTGCACTGCTTGTGAAAAGAAAAGAAAAACTAAACAGAATATTGAATGTATATCGCCAGCCGGTCTAATACGCTAAATAAAGCTAAGACCATTTCAGTAGCAACACATATCCAATATCAAGAGCTACAGGCAACGCAGACGGTAGGGAGAGTTTAAAAAAGGAAAATACAGGTGAATGGACCAAGAATAGAAAGAAACACATGCCCCAGAATAGAGGGGAAAACCCACCCTGTGGGGCTGACCAGGGTGACCCTGGGAACTAAACGGGCGGGAGGTGGGGGGAGGGGTAGGGCAGGGGTGGGCGGGGTGGGGGTGGGGGTGGGGAAGAGCCCTCTGCTAATCCTGCTCCCCCCCCCAAATCCCCCCTCCACCCACCCACACCTCCACCCCAAAAACACAAAGGTGACTGAAAAGCGTGTAAGCTGCAAAGAGAGAAAGAAACGCTTATGACAATTCTCCTTTCTAATCGTGTTTCTTTCTTGGGATTTTACGTAAGTACGCAACTACTCTCTCTCTCTCTCTCTCTCTCTCTCTCTCTCTCTCTCTCTCTCTCTCTCTCTCTCTCTCTCTCTCTCTCTCTCAGTCTCTCTCTCTCTCTCGCGCGCGCGCTCGCTCACTTAGCACTCTCAATAGGCATAAACAGATTGTTGACGGAGGTGCTTGTCACTAGATTGCGAATGCCTCAGTTCTGACCTCTCTCTCCAAGAAACACACGACTACCGTCACAGCTGTGAGCGACACGTCAGTGTCAACAAATTCATTCATGTGATAAAAAAAAACAAGCCATTACCATCGTCTATACTATACGGGCATATTACAAATCGCGCGCCATGAAGACTTTTGCAATGCAAGAAAAAGCATCTGAAGTATGTGTGTAGGTTACTACACACCGCTACATGGTCTCCATTTAAAAAATGATAAAACAACAAGTGGTGCATAAATGGAGCATTGTTCTCGCTAAGGTTTTTTTTTTTTTTTTTAAGAACCTGGCATTTTCTTTGTCATGTATGCTACCTGTCAAAAATAGCGTCAAACGTAAAAATCGGTCCTGACGCAACACAATCGGTTTCAAGTCAGCCTCGAAATGTCTCACGATAGAGGGAGGGGATTGAGATGGACGGGGGGATTAGGGAAACGGGGAGGGGGGCGGTGCTGGGGGTGGGGGCTGGGGTGGGGAGTACTTTAGTCAGGCCTCCAAAAGTCAAGCGACAGGGGGAGTGGGGAGAGGGTTGAGGGGGGGGGGGGTTCGCATCTGGCCCATGTAGGCCTCTGAAATTCAAACGACATTATGATGCAAATTGTCGGTGTTTTAAAAAAAATATTTTCGGTATTCCTCATTTTACATCCGGCATTTCTCCGTTCTGATCGGTGTCTTCTGCCGGCTGCTACTTTCCATTTCGGTATTTATCTTCGAAAATCGGTAAAATAACGAGGATTAACGGTTAACGTCAACGCTATGACCCATAAAAACACAGTTACGAGTAGGCCTATCACTACGTTGCAAGAATCAATAAATCTACATGCAGGGGCGAAAAAACAACAACCAAAAAAAAACCAAAACATTTTAACCGGTTCACTGCCGAGAAAAATGATGCGCCGCCAAACTGCAAGAGGTATAGATGATCCTCATGAGCCCCCGCAGTCGCGGGGCTCATGAGGATCTATGCCTCTTGTTAAATTCACTTCGTGTACATGTTCCATTAACGGCTGGGGATTGTTGTTGAACTGACGATGATTAAAATTGACAATGAGTAAAACAAAACAAAAACAACAAACAACAACAACAACAACACACGCACACACACAATCTGCGTTCACTGGCAGTGAAGGGTTAACCCCTTCACTGCCAAACTCTACGGAATGATGTATGTGACACCATCACAAATGAACTGGCTTGGACACTGTGACCTTCCACTACGTGAAGAACACGAATAAACATAGGCTGAGCAAGAAGCACAGATCCTCACGAACCCCCGCATCTACGGGGACTCATGAGGATCTATGCCCCTTGCGTCTGGATGTTGCTGGTCTCGGGTTCAGTCTCGACAATGAAGGGGTTCAACGTCACGAGGTGTGTGAAGAAGCTAAACTAAACGGGCTTGAACTTTCGCCGGCCATTTCAGTGTGGAAAGTCAATTTCTAGTTTTTCCAGTCTTGGAAACCCAGTCCCTCCCCTCCTTTCATCTACCACAAAAGACGGACTCTCACGGTCCCCTGCAGCCACAAAGGGGTTTATGAGAACCCAAAGCCTCTTGGTGATCCTGATCGCCTTCAGCTGTTCCTCAAACCCAGGCGATCTTTCGGGTTTTAGCATTGCAACCGGTTGACCCAGCGGCGCGTCGTGTTTGGTTTTCCACTAGTTCTAGCCCTGTCTTCAAACAGCCAAAGTGCGAAAATCACCGGGACAGGCTTTCGTTTCAGCCGCAAGAGGCATAGATTCTGGTGAGCTCCTGCGGCCGCAGGGGACCATCAAAATCTATGCCTCTTGCCGGGCAAATATTGGAATCATTTACATACTCATTTTAAGGAAATCATGTGGGTATACGTCGACGATTATTGTCTCGTGGTGGTTTTTTCTGTGCATCAATGGGTACCCAGTGCGCAAAGGCCATCGGGCCGACGTCGGCCACCGTTGGGCCGCGCACGATCGTGCGCGGGCCAACGGTAGTCGTTGTCGGTCCGATTGCCTTTTGCGCATTGGGTAGCAACGTCAGCGAAAAATGTATAGTTCCTTCTCAAAGTTTGCAACTTCCTGGACTGGCCAATTACAATGTCAATGAAATAGTGAAACGATTATTTCCAGACAAAACTTTTCAAATGCAGAATTACAAAAAAAATATTTCAAAAACAGAACGGAGAACTTAAGCCATTTTGCGGCCGGTTTGTTTGTCACTTTGTTTGTTTTTGATTGTGCATGTTTTTTTTTTTTTTTTTTTTTTTTTTTTAATGTTGGTAGTTACATTGTTTGCCTCTGAAAATAAGTAGTGCATTATATTCTTGCCCGTATGCTCATTTTGAAAAAAAAAAGAAAAAAGACCTGAACCAGAAAGTTTAATAACAGTACTTTACTTTCTTTTCTACGCGTGTTTCTTTCTTTCTTTGAGATTTTCTGTTCGGAAGCCCCCGCAAATGTCGCAACTGAAATTGAAGTTTTCATACTGTTTACCAAACAACCTGTTGCCTGCATGAATCAACACATGACGCACTGCCGGCTTATAGCTATTGCATGTCCATCCATCTCAATGACAAGTAGTCGATAATCACCGACGGTGGTGTATGAACCTGGGGGTGGGATTAAGGGCCTGTTGGTATAGCCAAGTCACAAACCCGCAGAGCATGTTATTGTGCCAAACTTCTCTCTTTCACTTTAACCATGCCTGCACTGGACTTCAGTTCAGTGCCGGAAACAAAATGTGAACGCTACCCAACTGCAAGAGGTATAGCTCCCGCAGTTGCGGGGGCTCATGAGGATCTATGCCTCTTGATGACACCAGTTCCTGGGGCATTTACTTTAAAAAAAATTTGGGTCTAGAATTAACGAAGATTGCAGTCTGCGTCATTCAGCCCGACGCACGTATTTCCCAAATTTTGGAGGCGTCATCTAACAACTATGCACCTGTTGCAGGAGATGGATCGAGCATGATAATTCAAGGGTAGTGCCAGATTAGCTTGGCGCCTGTCGGCGCCAAGCTAATCTGGCACTACCCTTGAATTATCATGGTCGATCCATCTTCTACTGTAGTGCGTCAGGGCTGAATGGGTGAATCTCCCTGTCACATCTGCAGGCAACGCTTAACATTCGCCAATAAAACGGCCCGGGTTTACAATTCATGTTGGGCCTGCCTTAAAGCGACCTGTTTCACGGCTGGCTTTTGATTGCTTTAAAGCGACCTACTCCAGGCAGTAATTTGTAATAGATCCGGTCGTCGCAATACCTCCTTCATAAATACTCTTAGGGCTAACTTAAATTATGACATGTGAATGTCGTAAAATGCCGAAAGAAAGTTCCGCTTCTCTTCTCTTCAGTACGGAGGGGCGTTCCTTCCGTTGACGCTCAAAAGGCAAAAAGGCATTGGAAACCCTCTGGTGCGTGTGCCTACTCACATGGGTTGTGAACAGAAGGGTAGAAAGGTCTTAGTCGAGGCACGACAACATTGATAACCCGTTGTACATGTGTATTTTAGCAAACAAAGCCCGCCATGGAGCAGATCGCTTTAACTAAGACTATCCAAGCAATCTCTTCACAGATCATGTGAGTAGGCACATATAACGAAAAAGTGTCAGACTGCCCTTTCGCCCCCCCCCCCCCCCCCCCCCCCCCCTCGGCGAACTCTCCAATGTAGCCAAGAGAAAAAGAGCAAGAAAAGCTTGCATTTAGTCATTAAAAATTGTATAATTAAATAAACTTTAAGTTATATATATATATATATATATATATATATATATATATATATATATATATATATATATATATATATATATATATATATATATATATATATATATATATATATATATATATACCCACTTCAGCATCAATGGCGGTAATCGGAAGGACTCTGGTAAAGCTTTGTTTTGTGTGTGTATATATATTATTTTTTTCATTCAAGTCTGATAATGCTCTTGCTGTGCTAATGCCATGAAATTCCAGGCTGGTAAGCTTGCATTGTGTCATAAGGACATCAGCTGCCCTTTTTATAACTGCATCTCTCATTAGTTCTAGAAAAGAGAGGGTAGTGGGAGAGAAGGAATGACAGAGCTATCATTTTGAGCCTTCCACTGAACACCTACTACATATAGCAGTAGGGACTACCCCCAGGCGCCCCGCCATCCGCTGGAGTACATTCAGACCTCCCCTCCTGAGGGCGGGATGTTAGAAAATATTCCCAAACAGCTATTGGACCTGCTGAGTAGATTTAAGTTTTTGCCGCCTACGACCCGTTTCGCCCCAAACATTGACATTGCAAACACAACACATGTACTAGAAGCCATCTCCAGAATTTACTGGTAGCACCGCCGCCAGCACGGCACGGATTGCATCCCTAAAGCTTTACGAGGTGTTGCAGTTGAAGAAGATAACTAATTTTGAAAAGGCAACACCTAGGCAATTTTGTGATGCAATTATTCTTTACTTTTAACAAAGGCGTCGCCCAAAGCCAAAAAATGCACTCAGATTACTGAGCTCCAAGGGACGTAATTTTTCATTCAATTCTGAGAATGCTGTGCTAATGCCATGGAATTCCAGGCTGGTAAGCTTGCATTGTGTCATCAGGACAGTGAGAATATTCATATACTACACCTCTCTCGGGGACGTAATTTTTCATTCAATTCTGAGAATGCTGTGCTAATGCCATGGAATTCCAGGCTGGTAAGCTTGCATTGTGTCATCAGGACAGTGAGAGTATTCATGTACTACTCCCCTCTCGGGGGGAGGACTGGGCATTCTCCAGCGGATTGAGGGGCGCCTGGGGGTAGTCCCTATTGCTATAATCAGTAGGTGTTCAGTGGAAGGCTTAAAATGATAGGTCTCTCATTCCTTCTCTAGGGCAAGGAATGACACAATGCAAGCTTACCAGACTGGAATTCCATGGCATTAGCACAGCAAGAGCATTCTCAGAACTAAATGAAAAATTACGTCCCTTGGACCTTGGAGCTAATCTGATCGAGTGCATTTTTGGCTTTGGGCGACGCCTTTGTTAAAAGTAAAGTATAATTGCATCACAAAATTGCCTAGGTGTTGCCTTTTCAAAACTAATCTGTTTTCTTCCACTGCCGCAACACCTCATAAAGCTTTAGGGATGCAATCCGCGCTGTACTAGTGGTGCTACCAGTAAATTCTGGAGGCGACTTCTGGTAGGCTACATGCGTTGTGTTTGCAAATCAGTTTAAGGTTACGCCGTATGCCTACCTGAAGAACCCCCCCCCCCCCCCCCGTCCCCCCCTTGGGGCGAAACCGGTCATAGGCGCCAAAAACCTAAATCTATCCAGTAGGTCCAAGATCTGTTTGGGTGGGAATATTGATGTACTACTCCCCTCTCAGGGGGAGGACTGGGCATTCTCCAGCGGATTGAGGGGCGCCTGGGGGTAGTCCCTATTGCTATATGCAGTAGGTGTTCAACGGAAGGCTTAAAATGATAGATCTGTCATTCCTTCTCTCCCACTCTCTCTCTCTTTCTAGATCTAGTGAGCGATGCAGTCACAAAAAGGGCAGCTGATGTCCTGATGACACAATGCAAGCTTACCAGCCTGGAATTCCATGGCATTAGCACAGCAAGATTGATTGATTGTACATTGCTTAACGTGCCGACAGCAACAAGGCTTTCTCAGGACGTGCCTGCACTGCTTGTGAAAAAAAACTAAACAGAAAATTGAATGTATGTCGCCAGCCGGTCAAATACATTAAATAAACCTACAACATGGGGCATAAATAAAGCTAAGACCATTTAGCAACACACATCCAATATCAAGAGCTACAGGCAGTGCAGACAGTAGGGAGAGTTTTAAAAAGGCAAATACAGGTGAATGGACAAAGGGTAGACAGAAACACATGCCCCAGAATAGAGAGAAAAACCCACCCTGTGGGGCTGACCAGGGTGACCCTGGGAACTAAAAAATACCTAACCCCACCCAAGTCCCCCAGGGCAGACCCGGGTGGGGGTAGCACAGCAAGAGCATATATATATATATATATATATATATATATATATATATATATATATATATATATATATATAATATATATATATATATATATATATATATATATATATATATATATATAATTTATTATTATTATTATTTAGTATTATTTTTTATTATTTACTTTTATTTATTTGTTTGAGATCTGTTTGGGAATATTCATGTACTACTCCCCTCTCGGGGGAGGTCAGGATATTCTCCAGCGGATTGCGGGGCGTAGTCCCTATTGCTATATGCAGTAGGTGTTCAGTGGAAGGCTCAAAAAGTTAATGTCTGTCATTCTTTCTCTCCCACTACCCTCCCTTTCTAGATCTCGTGATTATATATATATAGTATTAACACATTGAACCCTAACAGGGCAATTCCAAAATCTGAGAGTTCTACTTGGAAGATTACATTACAGCTAAAGAGATAGACTGACCATGATAATTCATGGGTGGTGTCAGAACAGCTTGGCGCCTTTAGGCGCCAAGCTGTTCTGTCACCGCCCTTGAACTATGATTGCGGTCGGTTGATACCTTGTCGTACAAACTCAATGCTGAGTGGGTTAACCCGTTATTGCCCAGACAATGTCGGTTTAAAGATCATACTTGGGCATATACCTCCCCCCAGGGAAAATCACCTACAACGCTTCTTACAGGCACAAAAAAAAAAAAAAAAAAAAAAAAAAAAATCACAAACGTATCATTAATTTATGTGCATTTTCTATGTATTTTTTGCCAAAGTATTATGTTTGCGAAGGTGAGTGATCGATCTCGATCAATACACGCAATAGTGCACGTATGACGCATAGCAACAACAGTGGGCAGCACCAATAGAGAGATTTCGTTTGCAAAGAACGACCACCAACACACGAACGAAAACGAAATCACGACGGATAACCAGTTCCCTCCACGAGTGGCGCAGACAACACTCGGACCAAACACTGATCTCCAAGAGGCATAGATCCTCATGAGCCCTCCGGGCTCATGAGGATCCATGCCTCTTGGAGATGTCTGTTGTCGGTCTGCCATGATTTCGCTCTGGTTCGTTGTTGCGACTCGTTCGTTCGCAAACGAAACCGCACTAACATAATATATACCAAAGGTGGCGAAAGAGGACGCGTTGGCGATAATACAGGCTGGGTCAAACTTTGAATGCTTTCATTTCCATCTTTTCAAAAACTGTGAATTGCTTCTACGTCGGACGTATTCGTATAGCATAAATCAATCTTCGCAAAGTGATCTGGTCTCATGATGTAGCCAAAAGCGACTACCCAATGCACAAAAGGCCATCGGGCCGATTCGGCAGCCGTTGGCCCGCGCACGACTGTGCGCGGGCCAACGGCGGCCGACGTCGGCCCGTTGGCCTTTTGCGCATTGGATAGTCACTTTCGAAAGACCCGGGTATATACGTCTACGGCGTGTGAAGGATGACAGGGTGCGGATCAGTTACCTTGAAGGTTGGGGGGGGGGGTGAGGGGTGGGGGGGGGGGTTCCAACGTTTTGTTTGGGACCTTCAACCTGACACAAAAGGCCTCCCCGATGGAAGACCTTCCAGTGGCGGGGAAAAAAAAAAAAAAAAAAAAAGGGGTGGGTGGGGGTGGGGTGGGGGGAAGGGACTTTGTCATAGCATTTTAAACAATTTTGGCTCTGGAGGGGGGGTGGTTCCGGAACATCTATAAAAAAAAAAACAACACCTACCCAGATCTGCTCCAGTGATGACTTATTCGTTAATAGCCCATGAACGCACAGCCTGACGAACGCCTTCGCATAGCTGCATATCTTATTGACGGTGGGAAAATGTTGCAAGAAAGGAAAAAAAAATAATAAAGCCGGCGGTCTTGGTGTCACGGTCCTCTCAGGATTACATTGCAGATCGACCATGACAGTTCAAGGGTGGTGTCCGTCAGAATTAGCGTGGCGCTTCTCTACGCGCAAAGCCGCTATCTTGGCACCACCTTTAGAAAATCTCGGGGAAACCAGTTGCATGGCATAAACACCACCAAGCACGGTTTAACTCATTCAGCACCACAGCAAGACATGAATCGAGCATGGTAGTTCAAGGGTGGTGCCAGAATAGCTTGGCGCCCATAGGCGCCAAGCTATTCTGGCACCACCCTTGAACTATCATGCACGATCCGACTCTAGAATTGTGAAACAGTCCTTGAGAGGGCGACTTCAAAATTTTGGGATTTCGGTCCTGGGGTAGAATGGGTTATTTGACAATTCCCATTTGGGTTTGACCGTGCAGGCGCTATATGCCCATGGAGACAGGCATGAACTAGTGTGGATTGAAAAAATGCATCGCCCCAGCTGACTCTATGTTTCTGAAATCATTGTTAACTGATTCAACGCCGAAGAACCCCAGCCGTCCAACGAAGATGGGCACAAAGCTGAATCAGAAAGCCCCCACACGGGTCTGCCCTTGGGGAATTTCTATTTCTATTTCTAAAAGCTATTTCCACCTTCGCCGCATCAGTCAGATCAGAAAATACCTCACTACCGAAGCTGCCACCAAACTTGCTGTCTCTCTCATCTTATCTCGCATCGACTATTGCAACTCTCTCCTTTCCGGTCTCCCTCACTCCACCATCTTCACTCTCCAACGCGTCCAGAACAATGCTGCCCGCCTCGTCCTCAGAAAGAAAAAATCCGACCACATCACACCCCTGCTCAAACTCCTTCACTGGCTCCCCATCCCCCAACGCATCCAATACAAAGTTCTGTCTCTCTGCTACAAATCCCTGAACAACTGCGCTCCTGCCTATCTCTCCAACTTACTTCACCCCTACACACCTTCCCGCTCCCTCCGCTCTGCCTCCGACCCTCTCCGCCTCCACATCCCTCGCACCAAACTTAACACTTTCGGTCCCCGCTCCTTCTCCGTCTACGGTCCATCCATCTGGAACACTCTCCCACTCTCTCTCCGTCAGAAACACTCTCTCTCCTCCTTCCAGTCCGCCCTCAAAACTCACCTCTTTCAACAGTTTTAGCACTATATCACCGCACTCCCCACCCCAAGCTGACCGTCGTAATGTATTTCACTGTTTGTGGTACGTGAGTCATTGTCTAAAGCGTGCGCATGCGTACGCGAGTTGTGAGTGTGCGCTTAGAGTTATAATTATTATAAGATAAGCGCATTATAAATACCGTAATTATTATTTTATTATTATTATGAATTGGGTGGGATTAACTACTGTTTAGTTCCCAGGGTCACCCTGGACAGCCCCACAGGGTGGATTTTCCCCTCTATTCTGGGGCATGTGTTTCTGTCTACCCTTGGTCCATCCACCTGTATTTTCCTTTTTTAAACTCTCCCTACTGTCAGCGCTGCCTGTAGCTCTTGATATTGGATGTGTGTTGCTAAATGGTCTTGGGTTTATTTAGCGAATTAGACCGGCTGGCGACATACATTCAATATTCTGTTTAGTTTGTTTTTTTCACAAGCAGTGCAGGCAAGTCCTGAGAAAGTCTTTTTGCTGTCAGGACGTTAAGCAATGTACAACCAACTGAATCAGAAAGAGGCATAGATCCTCATGAGACCCCACAACTGAGGGGGATCATGGGGATCTATGTCTCTTGCAGTTGGATCTTGTTCACGTTTTCTCGCGGCCAGTGAAGATGTTAATCCTGTTTGTGCATGCAGACACCGGTACTGCCGGTACAACATGCATACAACTGTTCCGAGATTTTCGTATTTCACAAATTAAAAAACAAATCTTTGAACATAAGCTCAGTTGTTGGGGATGCCGTTCTGTATTCGGCGAACCGCAACGTCTAGTTAACTCACTCAAGACGTGTGCCTCCGGATACGCGGCTTTTAAGCCCCGTATCCGGAAGCGGCACGTCTCGAAGGAGTTAATATTGACAAGACGAGACTGCACGTGATAAAGACACGGGGGTGGGGGAGGGGGCACAAACGGGCCAGAATTAAATTCAGACAAACCACTGCGACTGTGATTACATGTACGCGTAAACTATTTATAGGCAAAGACATCACGATCAAAGACTCTCTAGAAAATCAAAGCATCGTCTATCAAAGTAACAACGGTTTCAAAACCGTCTCACCTGCCGTGCTTCTTCTGTCAAGGCAACTTTAGGGTGTGGTCCAGGTGTCACAACACGTGCTTTCACAAAATCTTCACATGCCCCAGCTCTTGATTCCTTTTTTTTTCTTTCTTTCTTTTCACGAGAAGCTTGTTTCTCTTCTTTTTCTTTTGAACACTTTTTTTTTCTTGTTGGTTGTACGTGTCAACGGCGGTTTCTCGCCGAAAGCATGCGCCTTGACTGCTCGTCCACGGTCGCCTTCGTCCTTTATAGCTTTGCTGTTTATTTATAGGCTAAAGCCCCTGTAGAGTCCTCGATTGAAAAACACAGAGATGTGAGTGTGTGGGCCAGAAACCGGCCAGAGGCACAGATTGTCATCACTATCCTGCATCCTGAGCAGTAAACAGTTTTATTCCGAATTTACTCTTTGCCGAAATTGATATAAGACAACAACCATAGTTTTAAGCAAGAGGCTTAGATTCTCATGAGCCCCTGCAGATGCAGGCGCTCATGAGAATCTATGCCAATTGCAGATGGTGGGTTGTTGAGAGACTAGTTTGGGACACGGACTCACAGTCCCCCAACCCGCCCGCCACCCCCCCCCCCCCCCACAACCCCAATTCACAGGCGCACGCAGCTTCAACTGCAAACCCAATCCTGGTCCCTATTCCTGTCCTCAATCAGGGAAAACGCAGCAAGCTGTTGTCAGCTACTTTTTGCACGGAGCACACAGTGGTAAAAAGCGAACTGTCACTTTAATTAGTAGACTAACTCATCATCATCAACACCACCACCACCACCATCATCATCATCATGCAGTAGCTGAGAATAATGTGGCAATCGCAATATTGAGAAGCTCTTCTGTTTATTCTGTTCTGACACAGGGTGTGTGTGATGGTGTATGTGTGTGTGTGTGTGTGTGTGTGTGTGTGTGTGTGTGTGTGTGTGTGTGTGTGTGTGTGTGTGTGTGTGTGTGTGTGTGTGCGTGTGTGTTCTCAGTTTGTAAAAATTCACACATTCACATCTGCGTTAACGCGATCGAGACCTGCTGCATTCGATACGCCGGCGGCTTTAATGCCTAGACTCCGGGTACGGTTCGTCTGGATAGAGTTAACCCAGTCACATGAACGTGAATAAATCAAAGAGAAATATACACATATGATCGAGGCCAGCACGAGTCCTGAAAAGCCCCCGCATTTTGCATTTTAGCGAATGCTGGGGCTCATAATGCCGTTCTATGGGTGTCATACATTGCGCGTCGGCAGTGCCGAAAGAGTCGGTTGGGAAAAGAAATTTCGCGTGGAAGGGTCAGACATTCTTCCCAGTACGAAAAAAAATTAATTGGGCCGATGTTGGCCGCGCACTGTCGTAGGCGGGTCCACTAAATTAATTGGGCCGATGACGGCCGCAGTGGGCCGCGCACTGTCGTAGGCGGGTCCACTAAATTAATTGGGCCGATGTTGGCCGCAGTGGGCCGCGCGCTGTCGTAGGGGGTCCACTGCAGCCGACATCGGCCCGATGGCCTTGGCGTACTGGGCTGTCCCGGCTAAATCCATAACGGACTTTTTACATTTGATCTTGACTACCTTCCCTCAAGGCGGGGCCATTAATACGCCATATTGTTGGCCTGTCAGTGCCGTGACGTGTTTATATGTGTCATCCTCGGAAGCCGTCACGCTTGGCTGGAGATGTCCGAACGACTGATGCTGAAGTTGATGTTGTTGATGCCCGAGAAATACACGTATACGCATTGGTTACTTGCTGGCTACGTCACACCGGCTTCGATCGCATATTGGTAGTAGTTTTGTGAAACATGAATAAAATGAGTCCAAGAATAAATGAATAAACAATAAGTAAGTAAACAGACAAACAGAAAAATAAATACTGAAATAAATAGACGAATGGATGGACGAACGGACGAAAGAACGAACGAACAAATGAATAAATGAAACTTGGTGGATGGATGCCGGGATAGATGGATGGATGGATGAATGAATAAATGGAGAAAACGTACTGTGGTGACTGATAGTAGTGTTTCAATTCAATTCAATTAAAAATAAACAACAACTGTATTTATCCCTTAAAGGGCAATTACAAATTTGTGGACGGGGGAACAGTAAGAATAAAAATCTTTCAATAAACATTGATTAATACCAAGACATTCCAATATAAGATTTGTGTATTATATTGGCATACTAATCTGTAGGACTTTTAATACTAAGATTAAGACATATTAAAACTCTAAACACAAAAACATTAATAAACTGCCATTATTAAATAATAAAACATTCTAAACTCTATAAAGATGAAACAAATTTAACATAGCTTGGCTTCCTCGCTCAACTAATCAAGGCCAAAAACCTTCTCAGCCGCATCTCCTACTCTCTTAGGCAACAAACAAACAGAAGAAGCCTCCAATGTGGGACTTGTGCTGTGCCAGTCTACGCCGCACTATAGCTTTGTAACCCAGTTCTCATGGGGGTTGGGGTTGGGGTCAGTAGATAGGTTGTACATTGCTTAACGTCCCGACAGCAACAAGACTTTCTCAGGACGTGCCTGCACTGCTTGTGAAAAAAAAAAACCCAAAAAAAAACCACAAAAACATCAGAATATTGAATGTACGTCGCCAGCCGGTCTAATACGCTAAATAAACCTAAGATCATTTAGCAACACACATTTAATATAAAGAGCTACAGACAGTGCAGACAATAGGGAGAGTTTAAAAAAGGAAAATACAGGCGAATGGACGAAGGGTAGACAAAAACACATGCCCCAGAATAGAGGGGAAAACCCACCCTGTGGGGCTGACCAGGGTGACCCTGGGAACTAAAAAGCAGTTAATCCCACCCAAGTCCCTCAGGCAGACCCGGGTTGGGGGGGGGGGGGAAGTTGGTCGCGTTCCTGAAGATACAGTTCTTTCAAGCCAATTACAACTTAGTTAACTAATTTTTAGACTAGTGTTAGCACCTGTACGCCTGTGCAAGTAACGTTGACCGTTTCATATTTTCTGCAGAACGCTACTGTCATTACAATTTTGACACCAATGTTGAAAATGCTCCTTTGACGTGTCACTGGTGTATAGGTACCCAGTAAGCACAGAACCCTCGCGCCGACGTCGGCCGCAGTGGGCCCGCGCACTTTGTGCGCGGGCCCACTGCGGCCGGACGTCGGCCTTAAGTCCTCTGTTTACTGGGTAGGTGCTGATTTTTAGACGGTGCCACGGGGAGCCATGCACCGGCATTCTCATAAAGACGATTGGCACCTGCACTAGTTATATTTTCAGACCAATAACGTTTAACTCTGTAACAGACACTACCACCCTGTCGCTTAATAACAAGTATGATTATCTTCTCCAAGCACAACCGCCGGATTGCAAAGTATACGTATTGAATTTCTGTTTGCCTTATGATTAGAGCCGTCAGATCCCAAAAGCAGACCAGCGCACTCTTGGTGTATGGGGACTACATTTTCTACTGGTTATGCACATCTTTGACGGGTATGGAATCATGCCAGTTTGTGTGAGTACTGTGCTTACTGGCCGGGAGTGTGAAAATTAACACTCCAAACGTATCATGATCCCTTCCATAGCAGACGATAACCCCATCATAAGTGGTATATGTCAGTTTTGACTGTATCAATGTATGACCAATTTATACGATAAAGAAGTCATCATTTTGCGCTACTGAACACGTTCAATGTTAAGGGCGTTAACCTTCCTTTTTGTTAATGTTATCCATCCACCCACTCATTATTTCATCCATTCATTTATTCATTCATTGTTTAACACCAAACCGGATGGCCGAAATTCCATTTTTCTTTTACAAGACGGTTCTTTCATTTACTTTTATCAATTTTCAGTTACTTTTATGTTATTAAATTATGGCATTTCATTTCCGGAGGAGTTTTCTTTCCGATGACCCGTTTTGATTTCATCTTTGCACTTATGCAACGCACGAAACTAATGGTACTTTGCTCAGCCTGGTTGAGCAATCATGGATGATCAATCTCTTTTAACCATCCCACGGCCACCACCCCTCCCCACCCCGCTCGGCAATTTCAACTGAAACTCAGTTCCTGTTTGAAAATGCCCAAACGACATTATTAACCCTTTGAGTGTCGGTAGCGGTTTTAGTCGCGATGATTCCTGCAGGAATCATCGCGCCTAAACTGAACCGCTGCCGACACCCAAAGGATTAACTCATTCTACCCCAACACCGAAATCCCCAAATTTTGCCGTTGTCCTCTGAAGACTGCATTGCAGTGCAGGACACAGATCGACCATGATCGTTCAAGGGTGATGCCAGAATAGCTTGGCGCCCATAGGCGCCAAGCTATTCTGGCATCACCCTTGAACAATCATGGTCGATCCTTATCTTGCCGTGGTGTGTCTGGGGTAGAATGAGTTAAGTGTTCTTGCTGCGGTGGCGTCGGTCCATTAATAACTTATATTTGTAATAATTATATTATTTAGTTCTTCTGTTTCACACATCCTACATATTCATCTTCTAATATTAAGTTTTTTGACGTGTGCCTTTTTGTACCATCTGGGGACGGGACGAATGTTACAGGAACATATGATGAAAAATGAGACTAATCGGATAGCGGTCAACAATTGTGTGTGTATCAGTGTGCGTGCGTTCGTGTGTGTGTGTGTGTGTGTGTGTGTGTGTGTGTGTGTGTGTGTGTGTGTGTGTGTGTGTGTGTGTGTGTGTGTGGTGTGTGTGTGTGTGAATGTGTGTGTGTGTGCGCGCGCGTGCGCCGTACGTGCGTGTGTGTGTGCGCGCGCGTATGACTGATGATAGTAACCTTTTGTGCGTGCACGCCAGTGCGCCGCGCGCGCGTGTGTGTGCTCATTGTCAAAACACAGACTTTCATGTTTACGGCAACTTTGCCGGCCGCATTCAAACTTAAACGGCTCATCAGTCCTGCTGAATCATTGAGTTTACCACACTGAAAAAAGCATTTTGTTCCGCTTATTTCGACACTGTCGAAAATAAACACTTTATAGTTGTTGACTATTCACATGTTTAAAGTTTAAACATGTAAATAGTCAACAAGTCGTAACATACAGTAACACAGTGAATGTGCCCTCCCTTCGGTTGTAAACATATTCTGCTTCATGATTGGCTCGTCGTCAGCCAATGGGTTAGAAGCCGCTCGAAGCACAAGCGACTGACATTAATATAATGGCGCAAGTCCGTAGCCGCTGGTGTAATGTTCTGATGGACCCTCTCTCTTCGGCTGTAAACACAATGAATCCGTTCATGATTGGCTCGTCGTCAGCCAATGGGTTAGAAGCCGCACAAAGCAGGCGACATTTATAATGGCGTAAGTCCGTGGCGTAAGTCCCTGGTGTAATGTTCTGATGGCATTCCAAAAGCAGCTTGAATCCCTTCGATTCTGTCTGAACTTATTTGCGCTCCTGCAGAGGCAAAGACTAGTCTGCGTTCCAAACTGGCCTGCCGGCTGATTGTTTTTATCACAGAGGTACTGAATAGATCAGTCCTCGGGGGTTCCATCTAGGACTGGACAGGCATGGTCACGGAGGGGTGTAAAAATAAAAATTTATTGCGATCCTCCGGCCGGCCCGGCTCGCGCTAAGAAACGCATGGTACGGAGAGGCACGTACGCGGGATGGGCAACAAATTTAGATTATGAACACAATGACTCTTAATGTCCGCCCCCAACCTCAAAGTGAATTTAAAGTGGTTTTAGCAAGAGGCATAGAGGCAGTTGGGGTGTAGAGTGTTCATGGAGAAGTAGTACCTTTGACTTTTCAGCCAGCAGCGCCTCTTGGGGCAGGCGGGAGCACTGGTCTTCACATGGCACTCAACTCTCACAGCTGGCTCCAGGTCCTTTACCTAGCCACACCCCGGTAACCGCTTCTGCTGGCGGGCGAAACGTTGTGAGGGGCTGACGCGTCTCTCAGTCAGTTGAAATACTTGGAGAGGAGACGGGCGCCGCCAAGTTTGCCTAAGCCCATTGAAAGGACTGATGGACAAGCAACAGAATAAGAATAACATGCCGGATCGGTCGGGGCCCGGATCACCAACGACCGCGCACCCCATTGGAGGTCTCCAGGGTGGGGGCGACAAGTGTGTTACTGGAACCAAACCCACCATCAAGCTGCCCACGCAAGGAATAACTATCGGAACTTGGAACGTTCGCACACTCTACCAGTGCGGCAAAGTGAAGGAACTCACCCACGAGTTAAAGCGCTATCGCTGGGACATTGTAGGACTTGCAGAAGTTCGATGGACAGGCTTCGGAGAAACAACAACAGATGAAGGCCATAAAATCTGGTTCAGCGGAAAAGAAACCAAGCACGAACATGGTGTAGCTTTTATCGTAAGGAAAGAGGTGGCTGGAACTGTCATCAGCTGCACCCCCGTGTCAAGCAGACTAATCTCCATCCGCATCTCCGCCCGACCGCACAACATCACTATAATACAAGTATACGCTCCTACAGCAGATCATGATGATGAGGAATTAGAAGAATTTTACGAACAACTGGACAACATCATCAAGAAAACACCTAAGAAAGACATTCTGACTGTCCTCGGTGACTGGAATGCAAAGATCGGCCCTGACGCTTACCAACAATGGGCAGGAACAGCTGGCAAGTTTGGCCTTGGAGAAACAAACGACAGAGGCCTGCGACTTTTAGAGTTCGCACAGAGTCACCGTCTTACCGTTGCTAATACCCTCCATCCACACAAGAAGTCAAGAACAGTGACATGGCAATCGCCAGGAGGCCTGGTCCATAACCAGATTGACTTCATCTTGCTGCCTCGACGATTCAAATCCAGCGTTAACAAAGCACAAACGAGGTCCTTTCCTGGCGCTGATATTGGCAGCGACCACAACCTCGTCCTTACTAGCCTCAAGTTGAAGCTGGCATTGAAACGAGACAGCAAGAGTCCTCGCATCCGATTCGACCTCGAGAAGCTAAAAGACCCGGAAGTAGAAGAGGTCTTCCAAGCCCAGGTGGGAGGCAGATTTGCAGCCTTGGCTACTTTGGACTGGGACGTAGACACCCTTGCTGGAAATATAAAAGAGGTGTTACTTTCTACAGCAGAAGAAGTGCTGGGGAAGCAGAGGAAGCGCAAACAGCCCTGGGTCACCGATGACATCCTTGATCTCTGTGATGAGAGGAGAGCCTGGAAGAAAAAGAGAGGCCAAGACCTCACATCAGCAAACAAGTACAGACTTGTCAACAAGAAGATCAGGAAGAGGATGAAAGAAGCCAAAGAAGATTGGATTGAAGACCAGTGTCGTAGCGTGGAAGAGGGCATGGCAAACGGCAACAGCAAGAAGGCTTATGAAACGCTAAGGACCCTCACCAAGACTCAACAGCGAACAGCCACAGTCATCGAAGACAGCAGCGGCCAACTCCTTACGGAAAACACTGCTGTACTAAACAGATGGACTGAGTACTGCCGAGACTTGTATAACTACAAGGCTGAGCCAGACACCAGCATCCTCCAAAACAACCAGGCTGGGGCCAGGAAGGCCGAAGACCTGCCAGTGTTAGCTGAAGAGGTGGAAACAGCTGTACGCGGCCTGAAGGGAGGAAAGTCTCCAGGTGTAGACAACGTACCTGCTGAACTGTTGAAACATGGAGGAGAAGTAACAACGAAGGTACTCACTACACTCTGTCAAAAGATCTGGGAGCAAAAGAAATGGCCAGTAGAATGGACACAGTCTCTAGTGATCCCGCTCCCCAAGAAAGGAAACCTGAAACAGTGCCAGAACTACAGAACTATCAGTCTGATAAGTCACCCTAGCAAAGTAATGCTTAGAATCATTCTCAACCGCCTCAAAACTTTCGCCGAGGAACTGCTGGCAGAAGAACAGGCTGGCTTCAGAGTTGGAAGAAGCACTGTAGAGCAGATTTTCAACTGCCGCGTCCTGACCGAGAAACATCTGCAGCATCAGCGCGAACTCTACCACAACTTCATTGATTTCAGGAAAGCATTTGATCGCGTCTGGCACGACGGACTCTGGCAAGTCATGAGATCGTTCAACATAGAGGAGGGGCTGATCCAAATGATAGAAGCGCTTTACAAGAACGCCTGCAGCGCGGTTCTACTTAACAATCAGTCAGGCGAGTTCTTCAGGACGACGATCGGTGTCCGTCAAGGATGCCTGCTCTCTCCTGTCCTTTTCAACATATTCCTGGAGAAGATCATGCAGGAAACCCTCCACGACCACCATACTTCAATCTCTATTGGTGGCAGATCCCTGTGCAATCTTCGATTCGCAGACGACATTGACCTCATGGCAGGCAGCAATAGTGAGCTGCAAAACCTGACAGACAAACTTTCAAGTAGCGCAGGGTCTTATGGCATGGAGATCAGTACGGATAAAAGCAAAGTGATGATCAACACCACAAGCGACAGCAGCAGCAACATTCACATGAACGGCCAGAAGCTAGAAGAGGTCAATAGCTTCAAGTACTTGGGAGCCACCCTGTCCAAAGACGGTAGTTGTATAGCAGAGATCCGTATCAGGATAGGTACAGCAACATCCGCAATGGCCAGGCTGGACAGGATATGGCGAAGTAACTCCATCAGCTTCACCATCAAGTACAGGCTTTACAAGTCCCTCGTAGTGTCTATTCTACTCTACGGCTGTGAGACTTGGACGCTGCTTGCAGACTCAGAAAAGAAAATCCAGGCCTTTGAGAACAAGTGCCTGAGGAAGTTGCTCCACATCTCGTACCGCGAGCACAAGACCAACGAATATGTACGGAGCATCGTCACTTCCCTGGTGGGCCCACATGAACCCCTTCTGGCAACCGTGAAACGGCGCAAGCTTGCTTGGTTTGGCCACGTGACCCGACACAACACCTTGTCCAAGACTATCCTCCAAGGCACTCTCGAAGGAAGTCATCGGCGAGGTCGTCAGAGAAAGAGTTGGGTCGCAAACATAAAAGAATGGACCGAACTCGAGATGCCAGACTTGCTTGCCACCGCCCAAAATAGAACTCAGTGGAGAGTACTGTCTGTTGCTGCTGCCTTTCAGTCCCCCCAACGCCCAGTTCGGGCAAGGGACTGATGATGATGATGATAGAGGCAGTTGCGGGGCTCATGACGATCTATACGGCCTCTTGCAGACGGGTGGTGCTAACATGTTCTCAAGTGTGAAGAGGTTAATGTGTCAGTCCCATTAACCTTGTGCATGCAGCCACCGTACCGGTGTTGCAATCAGTACCGGCCGGTGACTGCATGCACAAGGGGGTTAAGATGTTGATCTCGGAAAGTAGTTATATTCGTTTGAATCTGTTAAACCATTGGGTGACACTAACCCTTAAAGTTATATTCCCCAGGCATCTCAACACAGTCAGAAGCTGTCCGGCTGCAACACTGGTTGGTTGGTTAGTTCGGGGTTTAACGTCCACGGCACCGAAGTGATAATGGACGGCACTAACGGGCAGTTATGGGCGAAAGGGAATCTATTGCCTATGGAGTACGACCTGAACACTGATCAATTCAGGCTCACTGCAACTGTGCCACTTTGATTTACCACTGAGGACCTTTCAACAGACATGCTGTGGAACAAGTCCGTCTTTTTTCCCTGGATTGAGAGTCCAGCTACCGGGGCCGGGACGGGGACTCGAAACCACGACCCGGCGATTTCCTTCGCTCTCTTGCTCCGACGCTTAACCACCTGAGCTATTTCGGACTTTAAGTCTGCAACAGATACTGATGACAGTATGTGTATGGGTCCTTTGTGTACTATCTTAGAGCCTTCTGATGTAAATACTGTCAATGCCAAATATCGAAATTCATCGTTTGGAGGGTGTCAGTATTGTTTTCGTATCCGAGTCGCAAATGTATCGTCTGCATCGGCCTTGTTTTGAATTAATATGCATATTTATGAGCCTACGTCACAAGGCAGAATCCGGCTATCAGTGTATCGTAACAGGCCATAGTACACAGTGGGCCTCCCCTGGCTGCAGTCCCGTCTGTTAAAATGCCTTAGTCTTAGTCTGACCCAGTCATCCCTAATTTTTCAATCCCCTAAACAACACTATCGCCAACTCAGCTGCACATTTGCCATGCACAGAATAAAAAAAAAATAACCCCATCACCAGTCTCATTTCCTGGCTATCAACATGATTCTGTACCAACCCTACATCCGAGCCAAAACTGGTACACACCTCAAATCACTATCCGCTTGGCAACTCAAACTAGGCCAAAAAGAGTCAGTTAAGCCAAGACTGGTATGAATCAAAGCACCAAACATGTCTCTTCTCATCTATTAAGAGATTTTCAGCAAATTCCAACATACTGCCTCTGTACAAAATGCCAAAGAAGGCAGAAGATTCTTTTTTTTTTTAAAACGCCGGTCCTTGCACTGCCTCACCTAACTCATTTGAATATATAACGTGACCTGTCAGAGAAACTCTCCCACCTGAACACCATTCAGTCTGCCATCAGTGCAATCCTTAGACACTAGCTAAGTCAAACCCAAAGTGACACCATTGAATGTTGCTGCATCTTTATGTTATGGTCCATTATGTGTAGCACGTCGTTGTAGTGTTCACTATGCTGTTTATGTTTTGGATCATGCATATCTGATGCCATGAAAAAAAGACTAGATATGGTCAGATGCCTCCAAAATTGGCATGTATATCAAGTAATATATCTGATTCTCAGACATGTTGCATTTGAGGCACATGCACATGAAAGTTTTTTTGGTTTTATTTCATTACCCACCACCCTACTTTTCTGTTTTTCCAAGTTTACATACACATGCAGTACAGTCAAACTGACTCCCGGCCGGTGGGCTGGACAACTGAAAAAGGTTACCATAATACGGCCATTGTTGAAAAATGAGCTTTCAGACTCAAGGCCATTTCCTTGTGTATCTCAGGGCATCCAAAAAGACAACACCCAGGCATCCTCATTGACCCGGTTGTCTGGTGACAGCAAGCAGGAAGAGGCCTGCAACCAGCTGCTATTCCCAGGGCATATGCTGCTTGCAATATTTTCCTCATGCAAAATGAGTCGTGGAACAGCTGTGCAATTTAAACATCAGTCTACTGAGCTATCCTACAGCCAAAAGGCCACACAAAACAGCCGAAACTATGCTACGCGGGACATACCCCATACCCAAACAAGTACCTGGGGTGCTTATTTATGAGTTAACAGAGTAACATGGTTATGTACAGTTCATTTTTATATAAAACACACTTGTTAGAGTCTGAAAACATCTCAACTCATGTTGCAAATGCAGCAGGCATGTGTGTGCCACACCTGTGAACACTGCTGTAAAAGACTATACTGGTGGCTGTAGCTGCTGCTCCCATAACAACGCACTCAAATGAGCTTTATGCGGTGTAAAGGTGCTTGTGTTCGGCTCAGAATAGACACCAGAGACATCCCTCATGACAAATTACAGCAGAATGACATCTCAGATGCAGCCTATGTTGTATACAAATGTAGCTGGATCATGCAAAATAACTTCTGCATGTCACATTTAGTCCATAAGCTAGCCATGTCTACCGTGCACCCCCCCCCCCCCCCCCCACCAGTACTCAATAAGATGGGTTTCAAAATGTACCTTAGTATGTCCTGAGATGTTTAAGCCATGTTCCCCAAAAATCCTTAGGAACACACCAGAGATATAGCCGATGGCGCAAGGGTACCCCCATTCACGCTCTTCGCACTTGCTAAAATGAGGTTGAGAAACATTTTCCTCTAAATAAATCAGAACATGGCTTAAACATCTCAGGACATACTAAGGTACATTTTGAAACCCATCTTATTGAGTACTGGGGGGAGGGGGGGGGGGTGCACGGTAGATCTGGCTAGCTTATGGACTAATTATTTTGGGGAAGATTTCACTGAGGTCAGCTGTCTGGTGAAATGAACCTGCTGACAGTTTCATTGTAGTTTTGATCTTAACATTTGACCTTAACCACCTTCCCCTCTCCCCACCCAACCTCCACACCCCCCCCCCTCCCATCCCCCACTTCGCCCCCCCCCTCCCCCGCCCCCCCCCCCCCCCCCCCAGACAACTTTAATACCTGAATGAGTGCATTTTTTCATGCATTTAGCAAACTAAACGCCCCAAACCCCACCTCTTTCAACTTACTTTACTTACTTACGCCTGTCACCCCTCCCAGGCTATAGGCCGTCAACGAGAGACCTCCAGCGACTCCTGTCCTGTGCTTCTCCTTCTATTTTACTCCAGGTGGTTCCCAGTCTCTTGATGTCTGCTTGGAGGTCTCGACGCCAGGTGGGTCTTTCCCTGGGGGTTCCATGACAATGCCTGCCTAGTGATACTGGACACCCCTTTCAAGGTCAAGGTCAAAAGTCACAGCTCAAGGTCGAAGGCCAGACTCATGACTAACTGTAAGACAAAAAATAAATGAAGTTGAACAAACACACTAAACATGGCCCACAGTGCAGGTAAACAGGTGTTGCCACGCAAAACATGCAAAAATGCCTATAAAACTGCAAACAAGGCGATGTTTCGGGCAAAATTTCATTTTTTTAACGATTTTCTCAGTTTTACATCTGCAAAAGTCCAAACTCAATGATATGGTTACATTAAACCAGATTCTGGACTATGTCACATGTGGCATGTGGTGCCTCTGACAGACCATAGTATGATCCATAAGCTAGGAAGATCTACCGTGCACCCCCCCCCCCCCCAGGACTCAATAAGATGGGTTTCAAAGCGTTCCTTAGTATGTCCTGAGATGTTTAAGCCATGTTCCCCGAAAATCCTTAGGAACACACCAGAGATATAGCCGATGGCGCAAGGGTACCCCCATTCACACTCTTCGCAGGTGCTAAAATGAGGTTGAGAAACATTTTCCTCTAAATAAATCAGAATTCATTCCAGAAACCCAAATCAGGCAATATTATGTCAAGGCACACCTTCTGCATCCTCTGCAAAAAACAGAATGAAAAAAATATTGAATCTCTGGATCACAGTGAAGGTATTTGTGCACCCAGTAAATGACCATTTCCGCGAAATCGCAAAAAAAGACAAAAATAATGTGTCGGATGCCTTCAGACATTTTCTATAGCACTGACAGTCCATTTTCAGGTTTACATCACTAAAACAGGATGTCACAATTATTATAAACTTGACTATGTGATGCTGTGATTACTGTGAGTGCCACAGTGGTTGATTTTGTATCCCTACCCCCAAGTTGTAAAAATACACAAAATTAATTAGAAAAAATTGCTTAAGTTATTCCATTTTATGTTGACTTCTCTTTACCTATTACGTTTGAATAATGTGAGCATAAAGTGCAAGAAAATAAGGAAAGTCGGCATCCTTTACGGTATGTTCGTGATGAATGATAGCTTTTTCCCATTTAAAATTGCCGAATTGGGAAACGCACGTTGTTTCCGATGCCCTCAGAAATTTTGTATACAACTGATAGGTCTTTTTTAGGTTTTATTGTTTAGGAAGGCGTACCACAGTTACTCCCAACCTGATTTTATGATGCTATGATGCATTTAGGGGCCACACTGGCTGAATCTGCTGCCCTACCCCCATTTTACCTGTACGCAAAGGAACGAAAAATGATCATAACAATTGCTCCTCTGATTAAATATGTTTGTTGCCAGTTTTCTTAACAAAATATGCATATTGAGCATAAACATTTGTGATAATTTCATTAATTTCAATGTGACCCATCAATTTAATTGTAATTCGTTTTATTTAAAGCATGCTTAACAGGGGCTGCCGCTGAAGCTTCTATCGTCTGCACATTCAGCACTCTTGTCAAACTCGGGGAAGGTGTACCTCAGGGAGATGTTGTGTCTGATGCTGTTTTTGGTCTACATTAATGACATCAGTACAACAGTACCAAGGTTCGTCTCGAACATCCTCCATGCGGATGACTTTGCAGTGTGGAGCGCAGCAGAACATAAAGAAATAGCATCCTCCAGAAAACATAAAGAAATAGCATCCTCCAGAATCCAGGATGCTGCCAATAGAGTCAGCAGCTGGACTGAAAGAGGCCACTCAAACTGAGCTAGACCATCTCTTTCAATCAGACGGAAGAGGTCACCTCAAAACTGGAGACCTTCTAGTACCAAAGACAGACAGGCCAACTTTACTGGCAACAAATAAATTACTGGATTCACGTGGAGGCCTCACATTGAAGCCATGGAAGCTAGAGCTGCAAAAAAAAAAAAAAAAAAAAAAAAAAAAAAAAAAAAAAAAAAAGTCTCTGATGAAGAAACTGGTGGGGACCACATTGGCGCAAATTACAGCATCCTGGCACAAGCAAACACCTGCTCGGTCAGACCAGTTGTGCGGTACCAAGATACATCGACAACATGAAACACTGCCTGCAAAACCCAAAAAGCCAGGCTTGACAAGATGCAGAACATGGGTCATTCTCATGATGCAGTGACATTCTTAGAGCCATCTGGAGCACCCCAATTTAGGAAATGTAGGACATTGGAGCCACTGGAATGCAGAACAGCACACACGACGAAGAAACTTACTAAACACCGACAGCATGGGAGACTACAGGAGCAGACCAAGAACCGTCAGAAATGTCCAAATCTGAACCGCCCAAATCTGAACCGCCAACTGAAGGTCCTGCAAAGGGCTAACACTGACGTCCTGGAACCAAGCCCAAAGATGTGTGAACAGCTCCCTTCAGATACCTGGACATCTCGAAAGAGCCTTCAAGACAACATAAACAATGTTCCAGGACTCTTTGCCAAAGGTCGCAGCACTGCACAAAGCCATCTTGCTGGAGGTTGTGCACAAGCGCTACCCTCACAGCAGCTGTGATACCACACAAGATGCCGTGCGGAATGAAGGAAGTGGCGTGTACATCTATTGTGCAGACCGCACTACTACCTCCCTCTCCTTAACAGCTGGTGGCAGCAGCTCCAACTATCGTACAGATCTGCAGGTGCTCAACACAGCAGCAGAGCACTAGCTAGAGAAAGGCAGCAGCTTGATCCACTGATCTCACCAGGAAGCTTCAAGATAGACTGGATGCCCTGTCCACAAAATAGTGCTGCAGTGGATTCCAGTGCATTCTGGACTAGCTGGAAATGGAGACACTACAACAACAAAGTGATTGGCAACAGCAGAATGGCGGCTGCAGCCCATGGGCAGATGACATCAACAAGCTGAACAGGGTGAGCCAGGCCACCATCTTTCATCTACGCACTGATTACTCTAGACTGGGTCCATACAGAAAAGCAGGAACGTTTCACAAACCCAAAATGAAGCCTGAAGGTTTATACACTTTAATCAGATCACTCTGTATCAGCAATTATTTGAAGCTTCCGTGCCTAATGCATGAAGAGATACCAAAATAAAAGAACGCTTAGCGAATGGAGTACTTCGGTAGAAGCGTAAACAACCAATCAGAATGTTCGGCAGAAAGGCCATGCAGTCACTTTATGATCAGAGCTAAATATAGATCACTTGCAACAAGCGTCTGCATGATCGTTCGCAATGGAATAGTCACAAATTGGGGGAGAAAAAAAAAAGTAGACAAAAGTCTGCCAGCACATTGTAATTTTGTACAAACTTTCACAGACTTTAAGGAAAAGGACTGAAATTGACAAACTTTCCAGGGCCCTGAAAAAGCCTCGTCATTTTTTAACAACTTTCACAAATGTTCACAGTCCGTAAGGACCCTGCTGGACACACCTCGTGAGATCTGGACACACCTCGTGAGATTGGGTCATGCGGAAACAGCCCTATGCGAATTTGGCGTAGAAAATCAGTCTCCTTAGCACATTCTCCAAACATGTCCATACACAGAAGCGGTCTGCTGGCAGTTCTGACCAGAAGACACGCCCCTATACACCAAACTCTGAAAACATGCTGCCTAGCTCTTGACAGCTCACTTATTGGCAGCCAAAACAATATAAGATTTAAAGACGGCCATAAAAAATTGAACGTTGCAGAAGGTGGAAGTGGAGATCTCGTGGTCGACATGTGGAAACTAAGTATTTTGATAACATTGTTTTGGCTATTAGGAACTATGAAACTTTATTACGCATTCATATTTACACATTTCTAGATGAAAATAAATGAAAGGAAAAGGGGAGACCTTACTAGACCCGCCTTACGCTAGGTAAAATATAACCTAAAAGACCAGCCAGTTAAAAATAGTTACAATTAAATTGTTGGGTTACATTGAAATTAATGAAATGATCACAACTTGTTATGCTCAATATGCATACTTTAAAAAAAAACTGGCAACAAAAAATATTTTAACAGAGGAGTATGACGTAAGCAATTTTTATGATTATTTTGCGTTACTTTGCGTACAGGTAAAATGGGGTAGGGCAGCAGATTCAGCCACTGTGGCCCCTAAATGCATCATAGCATCACAAAATCAGGTTGGGAGTAACTGTGGTACTCTATCCTAACCAATAAAACCTAACAAAGACCTATCGGTTGTATACAAAATTTCTGAGGGCACCTGAAACAACGTACGTTTCCCAATTCGGCAATTTTAAATGGGAAAAAGCTATCATTCACCACGAATGTACCGTAAAGGATGCCGACTTAACTTATTTTCTTGCACTTTATGCTCACATTATTGAAACTTAATAGGTAAAGAGAAGTCAAAATAAAATGGAATAACTTAAGCAATTTTTTCTAATTAATTTTGTGTATTTTTACAACTTGGGGGTAGGGATACAAAATCAACCACTGTGGCACTCACAGTGATCACAGCATCACCTAGTCAAGTTTATAATAATTGTGACATCCTGTTTTAATGATGTAAACCTGAAAATGGACTGTCAGTGCTATAGAAAATGTCTGAAGGCATCTGACACATTATTTTTGTCTTTTTTTGCGATTTCGCGGAAATGGTCGTTTACCGGGTGCACAAATACCTTCACTGTGAGCCAGAGATTCAATATTTTTTCATTCTGCTTTTTGCAGAGGTTGCAGAAGTGTGCCTTGACATAATATTGCCTGATTTGGGTTTCTGGAATAAATTCTGATTTATTTAGAGGAAAGTGTTTCTCAACCTCATTTTAGCACCTGCGAAGAGTGTGAATGGGGGTACCCTTGCGCCATCGGCTATATCTCTGGTGTGTTTTTAAGGATTTTCGGGGAACAAGGCTTAAACATCTCAGGACATACTAAGGAACACTTTGAAACCCATCTTATTGAGTACTTAGGGGGGGGGGGGGTGCACGGTAGACCTCCCTAGCTTGTGGACTAGTACACAGTGGGCCTCCCCTGCAGTCCTACTGATCTGTTAAAATGCCTTAGTCTTAGTCTGTCCCAGTCATCCCCTAATTTTTCAACCCCTAAACAACACTACCGCCCACTTGCTGCACATTTGCCATGCACAAAATCCAAAATAACCACATCACCCGTCTCATTTCCTGGCTATCAACATGATTCTGTGTCAACCCTACATCCAAGCGCAGCCCGGCAAAACTGGTACACACCTCAAATCACCATCCGAATGGCAACTCAAACTAGGCCAAAAAGAGTCCGCTGGTTAAGCCAAGACTGGTATGAACCAAAAATGTCTCTTCTCATCTATCAAGAGATTTTAAGCAAATTCCAACATAGTGCCTCTGTACAAAATGCCAAAGAAGGCAGAAGATTTATATATAAAAAAAAACAAAAAAAACCCCACCGGTCCTTGCACTGCCTCACCTACCTCATTTGAATATATAACGTGACCAATACTGCAGGTCTAGAGGTCATCGGTGTGATGTGCACACGTGTCAGTGTACACGTGTACTAATGTGCTTCAACATCCCTTTGACGTAATTTGAAGTAGAATAAACCTTCCGTACTCGCTATGCTGTCAAAATCACAATGCGGGTCCCGCTGGACTAATGGTATTGTACTAGGAACGATCGTGCGTACAGCCTACTGCACCGAGGGCTTGCGTGTTTGCGCCGCTCAGTCGCAAACTGCGAGCGTGCGTCCACGGTGCCTTTTGACCTTTGATCCTTTACCCCTCTGAAACACGCCTGTCAGTCTTCCATCATTGAAACAGAACATTGGTAATTATACCGATTTTCTGCACTGCAGTCAATTTCACGTCTCACACGTCGAGGTCTACGTAAAGCATCATTATTAGGAAGGACACATTTACCCTCGCAGCAGAACTTGCGCTACCTCTCTGAATCGAGTGAATGAGAGCCGGCACAGACACTCAAAAACATGTTTAGTTCAGTACGACCATCGATGTGCAACTTACAGTAGGTTTCCGCAGATCTCTGCAGCATAAATGTGATCACCAGCTCGTAACGATAAAACAGGTTTAAGCCAAGCTCTTGATTTACGCGATGTCACGACATGTCCATATTCCTTGTCCGATGTCAGTTCTACTTAGGGGTACCTTGTCTCTCTCCAGGCTCTTTTTTTCTCTTCCGCAATTGCAGAGTCTGTCAATGTCGGCGCGACTCGATGAGAATGTGACTTTTTTTTTCTTCGCTGGTTCGTACGCCATCTTGTCTCTGATTGATTATAATTATGCCGAGATGACCGAAGGTCGTATAGAATAGTTATGACGTCAGCTACCATCGCCTATCAGAAGCAATTTTGTTACGTGTCTCGTCAGAAGATTCCGGTGGGCCTCTTTTCGCTTTGAACGGACGAAAGAAAGCATTTGGTGAGACAATAAGGTGGTCTTAGTGGGTATGTATACATAAAATAATACTGAAGCGCAGTAAAAGCTTTTTGCGAACTGAAGCCTTAAAAAAGGTTGGTTGTGCCCCTTTAACGTTCTCCTTTGGTTTTCCCGGATGCAGTCTACCATATAATTACACACTACACTTCAATCGCAGACTACTCAGCAAATGCAAATCAACCAGGATATGCACATTTCCTTACATTTTGTCCGCCGTGAGACGGCCTTAGTCGCCTGCTCGGCGTTAAACCCAAATAACTTAACTCCTTACATTTTGTAATAAAACAATGTTACTTTTGACACTATATACCAGAAAATTCAATACTTGTGATTTCAGCTCTTTTGTCAGTGTCAGTGTAGTGCACGCGTCCGCTGCCAAATCAGTGTTTAAACTAATCAGCCAGCAACGTTAACACTACCACCACTCAGCAACAAAGGCACAAACAACAGTTAAAACTCAGACAGCTGTAATATGGTCAGCAAGATCAATAAATTACCGTACACTGAACTGATATGTTTGAAATGACAGGGTCCCAAAGACTCTCTATTTTTTTTTTCAGTTGTGCCATACAGTAAATTAATTGTAAAATGTCCGCAATGTGGCGAGAAAGAAAGAAAGAAAAATAACAAAACAACGATAAAGAAAACAATAAAGCAATGAAAGGTGGTGGTGTAGGCTGTCTTTGTCAATTATTATTCATTTACCTAACTGCAATTGGAAAAAAGGACGAAAAGGCGTCGCATTTTCTGTTTCGAGTTACTGACGTCGATAGAGTCGGACATTGGAGCGCACGACTTTTTTTTTTTTTTTAAATCTCAAATAAACATCTCTGCAAAGAAACGTTTTTCATACCACTCTAAGAACAAATATCATTCAGTAGCAACTGACTTGTTAGGAATCACTTTTACTTAACTAGTAGGATTCCGTCGATTTTGTTCATATTTTTCCCTCGGATTTTTTGTTCACGAAATGACCGCCTTTGCATCCCTTAACTCATTCAGCCAGCTTCCGTATTTCCCAAATTTTGGAGACGTCATCTAACGACTATGCACCAGCTGCAGGAGATGGATCGACCATAATTCAAGGGCAGCCGACAGGCGCCAAGCTAATCTGGCCGCTACCCTTGAATTATTATGGTCGACCCATTTCCTGTTGTAGTGCGTCAGGGCTGAATGAGTTAATGTGGCTCAGATATCTTCAGTCTAGTACAACAAAGATCCACTTTCACGAAAAATGAGTGAAGTTGACCAGCTGTCTAGAAATAATGTCAACAAGTACAATACACACTTGCCCTGTATGAAAAGTGCGGTTTTCATTGTAATACACTGACAAATCTTGCTTTTTACAAAATGGGCCTACAGACTTTTACCTTCAAAGGACACACACACACACACATTGAAATTTAAACAGACAAACGATAAATGTATACAAAATATATGTAGTTCAAGTTCGGCGCCAAGCTAATCTGGCACTACCCTTGAATTATCATGGTCGATCCATCTCCTGCAACAGGTGCGTAGTCGTTCGATCATAGTGACGCCTCCAAATTTGGGAAATACGTGCGTCGGGCTGAATGAGTTGTTGTGGATGCTGATCTGGACAAGAGATGTCCCTGAATTTGAACCCCAGTAAGCGAAAGGTCATAGGCTGATGCTGGCCATAGTTGCACTCGCACGGCTATGTGAAGGCCAACAGCAGCCGTTGTCGGCCCGGTTTTTTTTTTTTTTTTTTTTTTTCTTGTCTTTTTGTTTTGTTTTTTGGTGTGCACATTGTGTGAATGTTTCTGCCAACCTAAGAGTAAAGCTACGCTTCCATAAACAGAATCCAATACGAATTAGATCCGAATCCGAAGGGCCTAAAACAGAAAGGTTCGTGCAAATCCTTTTCATGTTTGTGTGTTTCCGGAGCGGAAAAGAATTCGCATCCGACTTGGAACTAAGATGACGCAATTTTTTTTAAGGAAACCGATTTCCGGCATTGCTGTATCGGATTCGGTTTGTATTCGTATCGGATTCGTGCCTATGGAATCGTGGTTTCACACCACGGGGCATAACTCGATCGTTATTTTGTTGTACGCTAGGTTGACTGCTCTTTTTGCATTGCTACTGACAGTTGCTACGGATCACTGACAACGAGGAGTTGGGAAAGATGGGGGGGGGGGGGGGGGGTCCAGGGCTTCCGACCTCCAACCCCTCCCCTCCAACTCCCCTTTACAGCCGAAAAAAGTGTTTAGTAGTTTAATATACTCATGTTCCCAGCGAATCGCTGGCAGGTTCGCAACCACTTCAATCTTTAGATCAAGTTAGGCAGAAAGCTGTCCAACGGTACCTTTGGGAGCTCATTAGTTTGCTCCAAAAGCGAGTTGAAAACTTTTCATATGCTCAAAACTCAAACTCTTTTTCATGTCGAACCGCTGACGCTGCAAGACATCAAAACACCCAGAAATGTTAAGAAAAGGAGAGACTGCCAGTGCTAATATTTTAGGAAGGTTACAAAGTAAAGTAGGTTACAGCACTGTCAGGGAGAGAAATGTGCATGATCGACCAGTGATCATAGATCTACTGTGGCCAAAGCACAAAAACAAAGAGATAGGAAAGAGAGGAGGCGCTAAGAAAGTGACTAAAAGCAATGCATATGGAAGCCCCCCGAAGGGGGGCGTATCACATATCCACTGTTCCAGCCACTCATTGCATGGAAATTTAAATCTAGGTCCCCGATTGCCGATGGTGTGCTGAAGAGGTCGCCAAGACCGAAACAGCTGTCCACACCGGCTAAAATCTGGACCCCCCTTGGGGGACCTAGATTTAAATTTCCATGCACTGAGTGGCTGGAACAGTGGATATGTGATACGCCTTCCTTCGGGGGGGGGGGGGGGGGCTTCCATATGCATTGCTTTCAGTCACTTTCTTAGCGCCTCCTCTCTTTTCTATCTCGTTGTTTTTGTGCTTTGGCCACAGTAGATCTATGATCACTGGTCGATCATGCACATTTCTCTCCCTGACAGTGCTATAACCTACTTTAACCTACCCAGAAATGTTATAACTTACTTACTTACGCCTGTCACCCCTACCCGGGTATAGGCCGTCGACGAGAGACCTCCAGCAACTCCTGTCCTGTGCTTCTCCTTCGATTCTACTCCAGGTGGTTCCCAGTCTCTTGATGTCTGCTTGGAGGTCTCGACGCCAGGAGTTTCTCGGCCTACCTCTTTTCCTCTTTCTGTTGACTGTGGTTTTTGTCAATCTCCATGTCTCTGCTCCATATAGGAGAACTGCTTTTACATTGGAGTTGAAAATCCGGACTTTGGTGTGTTGTGACAGCTCTCTGGAACTCCACACTTTTTTCAACTGGAGAAAGGATGCTCTGGCTTTACCGATTCGTGCTCTGACATCTGCATCAGTGCCGCCTTTTTTGTCTATGATGCTCCCGAGATAGGTGAAGGACTCCACCTCCTCCAACGGGGTGCCAGCAAGCAAGACTGGTTCTTCCCTGGTTGCGTTCAGCTTCATTGTCTTTGTTTTCTGTTTGTGAATGGTGAGGCCCACTTGGGACGAGATGTCAGCAAGCCTCGTGGTCTTGTCCTGCATTTGTTGATGAGTGTGGGACAGTAATGCCAAGTCGTCTGCAAAATCGAGGTCGTCAAGCTGTGTCCACAGTGTCCACTGTATTCCACTTCGTCTGTGCTCTGTGGTCATCTTCATGACCCAGTCTATGGCCAGTAGGAAGAGGAACGGAGACAGCAGACACCCCTGCCTGACACCAGTTCTGACCTGGAGCTCTCTGGTGAACTGCCCTTCGTGGATCACGCGACATGTCATGCCATCATAGCTGCTCTTGATCAGGCGGACGAGCTTTGTGGGTACACCGTAGTGTCGTAGGAGTTTCCACAGAGTCTCTCGGTCCACGCTGTCAAATGCTTTCTCATAATCCACAAAGTTGACGTACAGCGGGGAGCTCCACTCCAGAGACTGTTCCACGATGATGCGGAGAGTGGCGATCTGGTCTGTACATGATCGGTTCTTCCTGAATCCTGCTTGCTGGTCTCTCAGCTGGGGGTCAACGGAGCTCTTCATTCTCTCTAGGATGATCCTGTTGAAGACCTTTCCTGGTACTGACAGCAAGGTGATTCCTCTGTAGTTGGAACACTTGCTGAGGTCGCCTTTCTTGGGAAGCTTGATTAGGTACCCCTCCTTCCAGTCAGCTAGCATCACCTCCTCTTCCCAGATCTTTCCAAACAGTGGGTACAGCATCTCAACTGTTGTCTCTAGGTCTGCTTTCAGAGACTCCGCTGGGATGCCATCTGGCCCTGCTGCTTTGCCATTCTTCAAAAATGCCACTGCTTTTCTGATCTCTTCCCGGCTGGGTCTGTCACAGCTGATGGGTAGGTCGGTCTCTGCCGGCTGGATGTCGGGGGGGTCGGGTGGGCTAGGTCTGTTCAGTAACTCTTCAAAATACTCAGCCCATCTGTCGAGTTGGTTTGCTCTGTCTGCAATAGGCTTGCCTTCTTTGTCTTTTACTGGTCTTTCTGTATGGCCATACTTACCCGACAATCTTCTGGTAATGTCGTAGAGCTGTTTCATGTTGCCGCTGCCTGCTGCCTTTTCTGCCTCTGCTGCCAGGCTGTCTGTGTAGGCCCTCTTGTCTGCCCTGATACTCCTCTTCACCTCGCGGTTGGCTTCCGAGTATTCCCCCTGTGCCCTTACTTTGGCTGCTCTCGTGCGACTGTTGTTGACCGCTGCTTTCTTCTGCTTCCTCGCTTCTATCTTCTTCAAGGTCTGTGCCGACAGCCAGTCCTTGTGGTGGTGTTTCCTGAACCCTACAGTGTCTTTGCAGGTTGAGTTCAGCGCCTCTCTAACTGCCTTCCACTGCTGCTCTGTGGTGACCGCCTCCTCTTCATTTACTAGCTCCTGTAGCGCTTGAAACCGGTTAGACAGCACCAGTTTGAACTCTTCTCTAACTCCAGTTTCTCTCAGGAGGCCTACATTATAGCGCTGTCTTCTTGTTGTCTCTGTGCGGCTTTTCTTTAGCTTGAGCTTCATTCTTAAGGTAAGCAGATGGTGGTCTGAGGCGACATCTGCTCCCCTCCTCACTCGAACATCTTGAAGGGATCTTCTAAATTTCTTGCTAATGCAGATATGGTCTATTTGGTTCTCTGTTGTATGGTCAGGTGAGACCCAAGTTGCTTTGTGTATTCTTCTGTGTGGGAAGATGCTGCCTCCAATGACAAGTCGGTTTAGAGCACAAAAGTCTACAAACCTCTCCCCGTTCTCACTCATCTCCGAGCCTAGTCCCTGTCTCCCCATCACCTCTTCGTATCCGGTGTTGTCCTCCCCTATTTTGGCATTAAAATCGCCCATGACGATGGTGATGTCTCGCTCCGCACATTTGTCCACGGCACTCTGGAGTCGGTCGTAGAACTCTTGTTTCTCTTCCTCGTCACTGTCATTGGTGGGCGCATAACACTGGATGACGTTCAGCTTGAGCTTTTTCTTAGTTCTAAAGGCTGCTGTTATAATTCTTGGCCCAAGAGGTTCCCAGCCCATCAGCGCTCTCTGTGCCACTGGTGACAGCATGAGTGCTACTCCTTCTGTAGGGGGGCATTCTCCTCTTCATGACCTGAATACAGAATCATTTCCCCACTTAACAGCCTTTTCTGGCCAGACTGCGTCCATCTGGCTTCACTGATGCCTAGCAGGGAAAGGTTGTACTTTTGCATTTCCGCTGCTATCTGGGCGGCCTTGCCGCTCTGGTACATGGTCTTGACGTTCCATGTGCCCATGGTTGTATCCCTGGATAGAGAGAGGCGGCTCGGTCCTGTGGCTTCCGAAGACTTCCGGCTTTCACCACAGGACGTCATAAGTCTTCTAGTAGAAGAACCTTCCTCCTCCAGGAAAGGAATTACTGTTAATCTTTTCGTCGGCGTTTTTGTAGCTATTTCCTTTTTTGCAGGGTGGGGAAGCTACCCCCACGCCCAACCCCCTTACTAGGAGGACCAGGGGTTTTCTGTCGGGGTCACCTTCCCTTAGACCATGTTGGTTCACGGCACCTTATTTCATTCGGTGCACCCCTCTCACGAGGGACCCCTTATCCACCACCCAGTTGATGCGCCTCAACACCGTATGGTCCCAGCGCGAGGAGAAATGTTATAAGATTTCATTTAAATGATTTGAAACATAATATTAAAAAAAAACAACAACAAAAAAAAAAAAAACAACAACAGAATGGAAAAGCCCCTAAGGCTCATGTGCATGACCAATCCATATAATTATTTATCTTTGTGACCTTTCCGACAGGCTTTTGTACCTGCGAAAAACCATGACAAAAATTGTGTCAAAACGAGAAAGGCAAAGCCCTTATGGCTCACGTGTGTGGTCAATCCACATAATATGTGACCTGTGTGACCTTGACCTTTCCAACAAGTCACTGAAATGAGCAAGTGTTCAAGTGTCTAAACAAAAGTAAACGGCTGGCTTTTGTACCGGCAAAATCAGAGTTTTCTCAAGAGGGGGTGACTAAATTAGTAGCATAGATAGGTGTTATCATCAGCTACCTTTATGCCAAATTTGATTGTAATGTTTGCAATTCTATCAAAAACTGGCATTTTTCACACTTGCCAACCTCCTGTGACCATTGACCTTTTCGAGGGGTCAGCCAAATTAGTATGCATAGAAAGGCCTTCTCATCAGGTATCTCTATACCAAGTTTGGGTTTTAAGTTGAAAATAGTATTTGAGAAAACAGTTTTTGTCAATATATAGTTATTTTCTCTTTACCTCTTTCTGGACTCCCCATGACCTTTCCGAGGGGACCAGTAAATTACTATGCATAGAAAGGTCTTAATATCATCTACCTTTGTGCCAAATCTTACTGAAACGTAAGACGTTTTTCACACATTTGCCGACCTCCTGTGACCTTGAACTTTCCGTGGGGGTCATCCAAATTAGTATGCATAGAAAGGTCTTACCACCAGGCATCATCATGTTTAGGTTTAAAGTTGAAAATAATATTTGACGAGAAACAATTCGTGTCAAAATATGGCTATGTTTGACCCCTTTCTGGACCCCTTGTTACCTTGATCATTCTGATACGTCACTAAATTAGTATGTTTAGAAAGGTTTTACCACAAAGTACCCTTGAGCCAAATGTAAAGTCTGAGGCTTCAATAGTCTTCGAGATTATGCCAACGTTAAAGTTTACCACGGACGACAGACGACGGATGGCCCACTACATAGACTCACGTTTGCTATCACATGTGAGCCAAAAATGGCTATTTGTGACCTATTTCCAGATCTCTTGTGATCCTTGACCTTTCCGAGGGGTCAACCAAATTAGTATGCATAAGAAAGTCTTACTAGCAGCTATCTCTGTACGTCTGTATCTCTTATCTGTTGGGTTTCAAGTTTTGAATAGTATTTGAGTGGGGGGGGGGGGGGGAAATGTTTTGTGAAAACTGATATGGCTGCAGTCCCATACGCTTGTCGAAAATGGATAAGTTTAAAAACGCTTACGCGTAAGTCTGAAGACACATTTCAGCCTAACCACGTGTTCATTGTGCCTTGTCGACACAGCTAATCAACTTTAACGGTAGTTTGAAGATACAGCAAACACACATGTTGTCGCACTAGCCAAACTATTTTAGCTGTTTCTCGTACTGATATCGTTGTATTTATAGAACGGAGTTGAGTCATTGTCAGGTTACTTACTATTAAGACGACCTATGCTGAACTGGATGTGTCTAAATGAACCATAACTATACCTGTGTGTAGTGTTTCGTAACCACCTGTTACAGAAGAATATATCTGAACAGTTACGGCCGTAGTGGGCCTTTAAGTCGAAAAACAAAACAAAAACAAACAAAAACAAAAAACAAAAAAACAACCCCGGCTGAAGCTGTTCTTTCTATGACTACTTTTATGACGGATAACTCAAACTCGCTTAAGTCGAACTTCGGATAAGTCGAACGTGTTTCACCGATTCGATAAGTCTCAGCTGTAGCAAGACAACATTGAAAACCCGTGATATCAGCAAACTTTTAACAACCGAAGCCCACCTAGAGCGGATCGCTTTAATGCCTCCGAGACCTACCAGCTGTCACTGTTTTCTGTTTGATTGTTCATCTGTATTGTGTTATATTTGTGCGGCCCAACACGTAAGGAATTTAGGAAAATGACCACAAAATGAGTCGGTTGGCGGTCTGTGTTACATGTATCATTTCTTTCTTTGGTGTGTACTAAGTATAGATCGTTTTGAGAATACATGTGTACTGAAGTGTGCACTAAGTATAGGTCATTTTTACGCAAATGTCTCTAGACCAATCTTAGAACTAATAACATTCATTGCCGGCAGTGACCTCACAAATTTACTTTTAAGAAACCTGAATAATGTGTCAGTTTTGATGTACAGTCGTGAAAATTCGTTATTTTTTTTATGTCAAATGACTGATTTTGACATCCCTATGTGTGCCACATATATATATTAAACCCTGTATAAGAAAGATTCATCTTCACGTGAAATGGTGAAGTTTTCAAACCCGAAATTGACTCGGACAGCCCCGCCGGCAGGCACACTGAAGACTTCGCCGCTTGACCTCAATATTGAAATCTGCGGGGCACTATTTAGGGTATTGAAACTGCTCAGTCTTAAATATTTCATGTTAGGTCAATGGGCACTAAATGATATTTGTTCTTAAAGCGGTACAGAAAACTCTTTCTTTGCGGAGATAAAACGTTGTGCTCTACCTCAGTCAAACGGCCTATAACATCGTGGGAAACATTGCCAGCGGCAGGCCGAGACTTAGTGTAATTACCACTCAAGCATTTCTGCAGCGGGAAACTGAGAACTTTGTGTCAGTGTAAACTTTGCTTAGGAAGCAGAAGGAGGTATAAGAGGCAGGCAGACCAAAAACCTCCAACGGGACAACACTAGTAAGGGAGAGAACTGTGCCAATAATAAGCTTTAGATGTCACGCCGTTTTCATTTCAGTGCAACCTAGTGTTTGTGGACGACCTTTCGTATCGCTGAAAAGAAAAGTTGTAGACGATCTCAGTGTAGAAAGAAAATAGAATCTGTGGGATTCTGTCATTATAACTCCTTCACTGCCACTGATCGTACATTGTGCGTGTGAAGTCGGTGTAAATTCAAGTTCCCAACTCGAAAGAACAGCAGCCGTCCCATCAACAATGAATATAATAATAATAATAATAATAATAAATGGTATTTATATGGCACATTTCTCATATTTATAATACAACTCAATACGCACGCGAAAACGACACACACACACACTCACACACACAAACACACACTGCCAAACTGACACACACCGCCGGCACAAACACACACACACAAACACACACACACACACACAGAGTCTTCAGGGGGTGTGTACAGAAATACCGTAGAGATTACACGAATGCCTGCGAGAAAAAGTAAGTTTTCAACTTTGCCTTGAAATTTGAACTATAAAGTGGTTTCAGCATGAGGCATATATCCTCATGAGCCCCCACGCCCCTCCCCCCCCCCCCCCCCCACACACCCTTTTTCACCTTCTCCACTCAAACCCGGCTCCAACAGCGGCCACAACCACCAGCAACAGCAGTACTTGCCATATTTAGCCGCTCTGACTCGCATACCAACAGGCGTGGCCATCAGATAGCTTAACCCCATGACTGTTACTGACAATCCCACCGAGTACATGAGGCGTATTACGCGTCTTTCCCACCCAACGGTATCGTCAGTAACAGTCAAGGGGTTAAGGGTCTGTGCTGACACCCTTGAACTATCATGGTCGATCATGTGTCTCCTGATCTAACCTTGAGAAGGCAACTCCCAAATTCCGGTAATGGACTCCTCTAGACCCAAGGCCGCATTTTTTAAACTAACGACCACGTAACAGTTTCAGGAAATAGATCGACCATGATCATTCAAGGGTAGTGCCAGATAAGCTTGGCGCCTGATGGCGCCAAGCTTATCTGGCACTACCCTTGAATAATCATGGTCGATCCATCTCCTGCAGTGGTGCATCGAGGCTAAATGGGTTAACGAAGTGTCTTAACTCATTTGAGGCGTGCCGTATTCGGACAGACATTAACCCGCGTATCCGAATGCATCGTCTCGAATGAGTTAACATTTTAGCCCCAAGGTCCAATTTCTCCAATTTTAGAGGTGTTGCCTGACGACTATGTACCTGCGGTCCGTGGCGCAGTGGTTAAGGCGCCTGCCACCAATGCCAAAGGTGCGTGGTTCGATACCGGGTTCCGGCGTTGGACTTTTCTCCTCTGGTAAGTGTCACCGTTAATTCGGGCGGACCGTCGGGGGTTCTTTCTCCGGGTACTCCGGTTATTCCACCCCCCCCCCCCCCCCCCACACTTTGGTACCGGTCTCAGGCCACTTTACAAATTTCAAATACAAGCGATCAAAAATCTCTGTAACTTCAGTAGCTGACTGGCCCTTCGTTTGTCTTGTACTGTGTTTGTCTTAAATGGCGTAAATCCGTGTCCGTTTCGCGAGTGTGTGTGTTGGGTTTCAGGCGCGGCGCTTTGAGTCGATTTCCCCAAAAATTGAGAAAAAGCGCCTATATAATAACGGTATTATTGTATTATTGTCGGAGATGGATTGATCATGATAATTCAAGGGTAGTGCCAGATGAGCTTGGCGCGTGATCTCCTGCAGGGTCCCGGGGCTAAAAGGGTTAACTCATTCGAGACGTGCCGCGTATCCGGAGGCGGAACGTCTCGAATGAGTTGGCGCGACACCAACTAATATAATTTATGTCAAGCAGCAGCACTGCGCACCACACCCCTGTGCCATAAAAATCACATGGACTGTTTGTGCCGCTGACTTGAGCACGAGACACACCTGTACGTAAACATAACACACAACACTTCCATAGGTACAAGCTGTGCAAGTGTATCTTACCTTGTTCTCCGTTCAAACCTTGTGGCCCGTGCTCTCATGTTTCATACTTCATGTTTGACACTTCTACACCTTTTCCGGGTACAGGGCCGGGTATACTCTCCAAAGTTGTAGGCTGATATCTCGCGCGGGCTTTGGCTGTAATTTTTTATTTATTTTTTTTACGTCGGTCGTTGGACTGTCGGTGTAGCAGTTTCACTTTCAGAGCGCAGGCATTCAGTTTAGCGGAAGGCGGTGTGCCGAAAGCTGTCCTGATGTCCCTGATCGTGGCGCGTTGTTTGCCGTACACCTGAGGTTACCTGCTTGGTGTTGTGTGCACTGTGCGTGACTCTGTGGCATCGTTCGTGACACTGACAGCGCGACGGGTGTCCAATCTGGGTCAAGAAGCCGCGAGCTCAAGTGAAATTACCGCCGCTTACCCTGAGTGTGGCCTTGTCAGTTTCAAAGCCGAACGATTGGCACCATTAGCGTTCATGTCGGGTTTATCGCCGCCAGATAGGCCCAATCTTTGCTCAAAGCAATAAACGCAAGATCTGCACCCCCACCCCCCCCCCCTACCCCCACACGCCACCAACAACCACCATCTATGCTGTTTTCACCACGTTAATTGCCAATCAGTCAGGTATATTAGATCAAGGACGTTCAGGCGTGAGAAGAACCCAACGGAGATTGAAACACGCTTTAACTCATTCTACCCCAGACACACCACAACAAGATAAGGATTGACCATGATAGTTCAAGGGTGATGCCAGAATAGCTTGGCGCCTATGGGCGCCAAACTATTCTGGCATCACCCTTGAACTATCATGGTCGATCTGTGTCCTGCACTGCACTCTTCAGAGAACAACGGCAACATTTGGGGATTTCGGTTTTGGGGTAGAATGAGTTAAAACAAACAAAAAAAAAAAACAGTTACAACACAATTTATTAACTCATCGAGACCTGCCGCCTCCGGATACGCGGCTTACGCCGGGCGTACATGTGGAATAGGCTTACGCCGCGTATCCGGAGGCGGCACGTCTCGAATGAGTTAATATTTCGGGTAAAATAGACAAACAAGTTCAGCATTAGATCCCTCAGTCTTCACTGCTGCTGAATCACTTGTTTCTGAAATCTTTGTTAACCCATTTAGCCCCGAGTCCCTACAGCAGGGGATGGATTGGCCTGAAGGCGCCAAGCTAATCCGGCACTACCCTTGAATTATCATGGTCAAGCCGTCTCCTGCAACTGGTACATAGCCGTTAGGCAACACCTCCACAATTTGAGACCTGGGGCCTTGGGGCTAAGAGGGTCAACTCATAATTCAGCACCAAAGTCGGAGCACTGCCGTCCACAGGGTTCACGAAAAGGTGTCAGCAGGAGGCATAGATGCTCATGAGCCTCCGCAGCTGCAGCGGGGTCGTCACAGTGTTCACTGCTCTTTAGTCGAAGGCCGTGAAGGAGTTAAGACAAGAAGGTTGCAAACGGATCGACCATGAAAGCTTAAGGGCTGTGCCATCAGTAAAATATCGGCATCAGTAGATAAATCGCAGTTCAAATGTTGTGCAATCAAGATTATAATTATTAGCTTGCCTTCGCCCATCCCCCCCCCCCCCTCCTCCCCCTCCCCCCCCCCCCCCCACACCACACATTCGAATTACGCTTTCTGAGCTTGCTACTATTCCATACTGAAGTTGTATGCAGCCACGGTGTACTTGCCCCGATGTGCCGTCCGTCACATAGCTCTTTACATAAAGAAGATGAAGATGCTTAGATATCCTTTGAGGTATGTGTCACAGCTCTGGCGACAGATCGACTATGATGGTTCAAGGGCGGTGTCAGAATAGCTTGGCGCCTATAGGCGCCAAGCTATTCTGACACCACCCTTGAACTCATCATGATCGGCGACTGAGCCACATAATGATTCTGTCGTAGCGTGTCAGGGCGTTACGTGTTAGCCTAGGCTGACTTGACAATGATGGCGATAGTTGAACTGGTGGTTACGTACATGTGCATACTTAACGTGGGGGCAGTGTTTACACATTATCTCAGGTGTCACTGTGAAGCGGGTAATTGCTGTCAGAGAAGGCTAATTTGCTAGACCGGCGTCTGAAGTGTAGTTTTGAGTTCCTGTAACAGGAAATTGGAATGACAGGATGTTATTTAACCTGAAGTTTTGTTCGATTTTAACATTGTCTTCCGGCGGTGTTTGTCTTCCTCTTTTTTTCCTCCTTTTTTGTGTGTGGTTTGGGTGGGCGGGTGCTTAACCCTTGGAACTCACCATGGCTGCTATAGTCAGCAACATCACCGGGACCTCACCATCGCCGCTATAGTCAGCAACATCACCGGGATATCGGCCCGATGGCCTTTGCGCACTGGGCCCCCAGGTCCGCTCTTTTTCGGCCGGCCGACGCCTGGCCCGATGAAGAGTTTCTGTTTTTCTTCTCCTTTGACAATTAGTTAGTTAGTTAGTTAGTTATTTGGGTTTAACGCCGAGCAGGCAACTAAGGCCATCTCACGGCGGGAAGGGTAAAAATCTGGTCAGCCAGACTAAAAGAAAGGTCTTAAGACATGATGTAAATATACCTTAAAAATATGTCAGGCTAAAATGTCGCACAGGTCTTTAAAGAAAACGTCGGAAGACTCTCAAAAAGGTCAAAATAATAAAAACATCATAATCTATAACGCTCAAATCTTATTAAAAATATGGCACTCTCTCAGAAAACTGAAGATCTTGTCCGGGGGCACATCCCGGAACAAAACCTTCAAGGAGTCTGCTGTGAAATGTTTATACCTTGTGTCGATTAGATCAGCACAAGACAACAAAAAATGTTGAACAGAGTACTGCTCGTCGCAGGCATAACACCATGGACGCTCCTCCTGTTTAAGTAAATAAGAGTGCGTAACATACGTGTGGCCGATGTGGAGCCGAGCCAGGACAGTCTCCTCACGGCGGCTGCCGCAGCGATAAGGTAGACCGTCGGACGACTTAGGAAGGGCTTCATGCAGCTTGTTAGCTTCCTCTTTGTCCCACTCGGACTGCCACTCACGGGCTATGTACGCACTAGCCACATGTCTAAAATCACTATAAACAGTCTGTGTGTCAGGGACAGGGTCATTGCGGGCATCGTTGGCAGCAGAATCTGCGATCCTGTTGCCCTCGATGCCCACATGCCCTGGCACCCAAATAAAAATGATATCATAATATTCCTTCATCAAGTCCGCGTGGAGCTCTCTGATCTGCACCAGCAGTGGGTGGTCATTTCCCGTGCCCTGAAGGGCCTGCAGGGCAGAAAGAGAGTCAGACAGAATCAGGAAGTTCCTTTCTCTAGATCGATAAGCATGCCTGAGTGCCAGCAGAACCGCCTGCAGTTCCGCACTAAATACAGATGAGTGGTCTGGGAGGCGGTGCTTAAATGGGCGTCTAGGATGGCGAGAGGACACTGCGGCCGCAGCCACTCTCCCATCCTCAGACTTTGACCCATCGGTATAGATGCGACAATAGCCAGGAAAAATTGAAAGCAGTTCATTGAGGCTCTGTTGGTATATGGCTGGTGGAGTAGAGTCTTTCTTGTGGGCAGTCAAGTCCAGCAAGATGTCAGGAACTGGTAAGAGCCAAGGTGGAGTGATGTGTTGCAGGGATTCCGAAACTCTGTCCAGGTCCAATCCGGCCGCCTGCAGATGAGGTCGGACACGGAAAGAAAGTGGACGGACAGCTCCCGGATGGGTATCGTAAATCTCTGCAAACGATGGTTTAAAAACACAATCATAGGCAGGATTGTCTGGATGGGCCTTCAGTTTCAGAACGTAGCTGAGCATGAGGCGGATGCGGCGGAGCTTGAGAGAAGGCTCCTCTGCCTCGGCATACAGACTAGGAACTGGAGACGTCCTGAAGGCCCCAAGACATATCCGCAGACCCTGATGGTGAATTGTGTTCAGACGCTGTAGCACAGACTTGGAAGCTGAGCCATACACCACAGAGCCGTAATCCAGTTTGGACCGAACAAGGGCCCGGTACAGACGAAGTAAGACAGTACGGTCCGCACCCCAGTCAGTACGACCGACGACACGAAGAATGTCGAGAGCCTTCTGACAAGAGGTTCTAAGGTAATTAATATGGTTGCGGAAGGTAAGTCTTTTGTCAAAAATGACCCGCAGAAACTTTGCCTCCTCGGCCACCTTAATTGGCACTCCAGCAATGCTCAGGCTAGGTTCTGGAAAAAAATTCGTCTGGTTAGTAAAATGCACACAAACAGTCTTGGAGGGCGAGAACTTGAATCCATTGAGAGACACCCACCGCTGGATGCGATCAACACACAGCTGCAAGCGCCTCTCAAGGGACGCAAGTCCTCGACCACGTGCGCACAAAGCAAAGTCGTCATCAAACAAAGAGCATTCAGAATAATCCTTGACGGCCTTTACAATGTTATTAATTTTAATACTAAATAAAACAGGAGATAGAATGCTGCCCTGTGGGACACCCATCTCCTGTTCAAAGGAGTCGGAGAGGGTGGAGCCCACAGAGACATGGAACGACCGGTTAGTCAAAAAATTGTGAATAAAAACGGGCAGGTGCCCTTTAAAACCCATGTCCAACAAGTCAGACATTATGCCATACTTCCAGGTAGTGTCATACGCTTTCTCAAGATCGAAGAAAATTGCATAGACATGCTGCTTGTTGACAAAAGAATCTCGAATAAATGATTCAAAGCGGACTAAATGGTCAGTTGTACTACGGAAGCGCCGGAAACCGCACTAGAGGTCTGTGAGGAGACCCTGTGACTCAAGATGCCACACCAGGCGGGCGTTGACCAGGCGCTCCATAGTTTTACATAAACATGATGTCAAAGCGATAGGCCGGTAGTTGCCCGGGTCGGAAGGATCCTTACCCGGCTTGGGGATCGGTACAACCACAGCCTGGCGCCAAGACGGCGGAAAATGACCAGTTCCCCAGATATGGTTAAAGGCCTTGAGAAGTACAAGGAGTGACCTCTCAGGCAGATGCGTTAGGAATTGATAGTGGACGGTATCTAGGCCAGCAGCAGAGTCATTACATTTCTGCAAAGCTTGCTGCAATTCTGATAATGTAAACGGGACATTATAGTCTTCTGAGTTATCGGACTTAAAATCACAAATACGAGACTCTCGCTTCTCCTTCTCTCTCTGGAAGAAAGGTGAATAATGCTCCGTTGAAGAATTATGGGCAATGGTGGAGGCAAGCAAATTGGCCACAGCTTTTTTTATCTGTAACCAAACTGGCACCATCTCTAAGATGGCCAACAGAAGCCGAGCCACCTCTGCCCCTAATTCTCCGAACAGCCTTCCATACTTTCTGGGACGGAGTCCGAGAAGTTAAAAATGAGACGAAGCGTCTCCAGGAAGCACGGCGTTCACGTTTAAAAATGTAACGGGCTTTCGCCCTCTGTCTTTTAAAGGTTAAAATATTCACTTGCGACGGATTACGGAAAGCACGTCGCTGAGCAGATTTGCGTGCTATTTGGGCCTTGCGGCACTCTTCGTTGAACCATGGTACTCTCGGCTTTCGAGGGACTGATGCGGAAGTTTTAGGGATGGTTTCACCCGCTACGTCCAACAAAATAGTAGTAAAAGAAGAAATAGGTTCTTCAGATGACATGACCACCTCCTCTGTAATACGAGACTGACAGAGGGAGGCGAACAGAGGCCAGTTAGCTTTCTTAAGATTCCAGCGCCCCACCGGCGGATCCTCCCCACAGCTGACCGATGACAGGACTACTGGGAAGTGGTCACTACCACACAGGTAATCGTGAACCTTCCAGTCAAAGTCCAGCATGAGAGAAGGATCACACACAGTGAGGTCTAGAACAGAACTAGATCCTGAACCTGGGTTAGAGTATGTAGGTGAACCATGGTTAAAGACACATAGGTTAAGTTGAGAAAAAACATCTTCTAACATCTGACCTCTGCCATCATAGTGGTCACTACCCCAAAGGTGAGCGTGACCGTTAAAATCCCCCATGAGAATAAAGGGAGGGGGCAGTTGATCAACTAAATTAAAAAAAATCATTACTACAGACCCGCAGGGATGGTGGCAGGTAAATACTGCATATAGTTATGGTCTTCTTCAAGGTAACCCGAGCTGCGACAGCCTGAAGACAGGTGTCGATGCTAACGGGGCTACATAAAATTTGGCTACTAATGAGAAGAGCCACTCCACCCGAGCGCCTCTCCGAATCAGAGCCTTTATGTATAGCGTTAAAACCATTAAAGGACACAGGGTCAGAAGTCTTCAGGTAAGTCTCCTGAAGAGATATTACTGAGGGGTTATAGCACTTGACTAAAAGACGTAATTCCTCAAAGTTAGCTTGAAAACCACGACAATTCCACTGAAGCAGAGAGTCCATGATTATGTCTTATCTGGGGGTGCGGAGTTTTTTCCCCCTTTTACCTTTGCCTTGGAAGGAGTCGGAGAAACAGAGGGGGGCCGGCTCCCGGGCCTCCTCTGGTTCTTAGGAGATGAAGGGGTTGGAGCTGCCGCAGCATCGGCAACTTCCACTCCCTCCATCTGCTCCTCCAATGCAGCATATTTGTTTTGAAGGGGGACATCAGTGTTCCCCTTCTGGGCCCGTGCGCACGGCGGTCCCATATATTTCTTTGACTTCTGGTCCTGGGCAGCGTTCCTGCCGCTAGAGTTAGCGGCCTTAGAAGGCTGACCAGAGCCAGAAACCTTTGGTGTTGACAAACTAGCAGGTTTGGGTGGGGGCTGAGGCTTAGGGGCAGCAGAAGGCGGTGCCACCGGACCGGTAGCGTCCGCCCTCTGCGTTCCCTGGCTCCTCGTCACCACCGGAGGAGGGTTACTCTCCAGGGGTGAGAGGATCCGAGGCTCCGCCCCCAACCAAGAAGTTGGGGTTTGACAAGAGAAGTCTTTGGTGGGGCGCTTGCCTGCCACCGCAGCACTGAAAGTATACACAAAGTTGTTATTTGAGTTTGGCGCCGCCTCAGCTGCACCAGGACCGTCAACCAGTTTTTTTTTGCGTCCGCAAAGGACAGCCCCTTCTCCACACGCACCTGCTGAATCCTGCACTCGGAGATCCAACGAGGGCACTTCTTGTCCGAAGCCATATGCGCCCCCTGGCAATTCACACACAGGGGGATGGCTGTGCAGGACTCAGCAGAGTGCCCGGGCTTAGTGCAACGGGCGCATAGAGCCTCTGCCTGGCGGCATGTCTTCTGCCCATGGCCATACTTTTGGCACTTAAAGCACCGAAGGGGGAGAGGGACGTACTTTTTCACTTTTAGGGAGTAGTAACCTCCCCAGATGGTAGTAGGAGCTGTGGGGGTGCCAAACGTCAGGATGATGGTAGGGAGACGGATCTCCCTACCACCTCGTTTGGAAATGAAGCGCCTGACGTAGGTCACCCCCTGTGACTTAAGGTTCCGTACAAGTTCATCTTCAGACAGTTCGGCCAATGCTTGATCTTTAATCACTCCTCTAGAGAAATTCATTGTTTTGTGGGGAGTGACCTCCACTGGAGTGTCTCCGATGGAGGAGAGCCTCAGTAGCCCATTGGAGTGTGCCCGGGTACGGCACTCTACCAACAAGTCACCAGACCTGAGGCGCTGGGCCTCAGGCCTGCCAACACGGCTCCTGAGGGTCTCCCCTACCAGGAAAGGGTGCAGCTTTGAAACAGGCTTCTCTTTAACTTTGCTGTGGATAATGAGAAAGCGAGGCCAGGCGGCCGACGCCTGAGGTGTCGCTTCCTCACAGTCAGAGTCACTATCGTTCTCAATGACAATGTCGGCGGCTATGTGCCGCTTTGGTGCTAGTTTTGGTTTTTTGATATTTTCCATATTATAGTATGATAGATATTCATCCCCCGGGGGTCCCCGCCCGCCACCGAGCTCAACAAGGGAAAGTGCAACTGTCGGCGGGTCTCCAGCCGACGCACAATGGAGACTGCCCGAAAGATATACTCAAGGGGGTAAGCCTGATTGAACCGTTTGCGCCACCGCCTTCTATCACACTGTTGAATACAGGGGAATACTGGCGTAAAGCACCTAATCAGCATCAGAGGCTATAGCATGGTGCTCCGTATAACAACCCGCATGTCAACAGGGGGATAGGGCTCGACGTGACAAGAGCCGATTGACTAGGCCGGTACGACTAGCCTCCCGTTTAGGCAGAAGTCAAGGCCAAAGTGGAGTGTTTCAGCCACCAGGATCCTCTTCTCCTCCAAGCACGGCAAACACTTGGGATCCAAAGGACCAAAAGCTCACGCGTATTTTTAAGGACCAATCCAACATGGTAAGACCTGGATAAGCACAGCTCCTTAAAAACCGGACCAGTGAAAAAGACTGAACAACATATCTGCTGACATCAAGTCCTAATCCTGGACAAAGATGGCACCCGTCTGCTAGCCCACTCAGGGACCGAGTGGACTACCCACCTACGCCACGTGGAGGCCGGTGCCGGGTAGGCCTTTGACAAGTAGGAGAACTCCCCCTTTGCGCACAATGGAAATAACACACGCCTCTTACGTGTGTCTACTCACTGCATGGATCATTGTGAAAAGAAGGGGATAGAAATCCTTAGTTGGAACAAGACAACATTGAGAACACTGGCGAAATCGGTTCAGCAGTCCAAGCCCGCCATGAAGAAGGCAACTTCAGTTAACCTTACTGCCTAGACTGAGCCGTAAGGTCCAAAATCACGGACTACCACAAACTAACTGATCATGCTGGTCCATCTATTTCAACCAGTTGGCATTGCAAATGAAATGGAGAGACACCGTCTACCATTAAATATCAATTTGTAACGTGCCAGTGATCTAAAACATATTTGGCCGATGGCACGTCATGTGTGATGGTCTCATTTCAGTTGGGCTTTACGGCCGCGCTATACATCCGTAAGGTCCAAAGTCATGTATAGGTTGTTTGACATCTGACCAGAGCGCTCGTTTTTCGCAACTATCACTATTTGTGGTACGCGAGTCGTTGCGGTCTAAAGCGTGCGCATGCGTGCGCGAGTTGCGAGTGCGCGCTTAGAGTTATAATTATTATCAAATAAGCGCATTATAAATATCGTAATTATTATTATTATTATTATTATTATTATTATATCTCCACAAAGAACCATTGTTCTATATTAGTCCATAAGCTAGCCTGATCTACCGTGCACCCCACCCCCCCCCCACCCCCGTTTTCTATACCCTAAATAGAGCCCAGAGATATCGAGGTCAAGCATGCAAATGTCATGTATCTCTTCATAGCATCAAATTTATCACTATATATTATGACTTGCAGAGGGAAATGCATTTAAGTTGTACAGTTTCCATGCGATCTGGCTGTTGTCAATATCAGTTTAAGCAGCTGATGAAACTGCATCCGATGGACATACTTAAAACATTGTTAACCCTATATTTGATAGAAACCATAAGGTATAAGTGTATATAGAAATATGACTGATATACCAAATGTCACTAAAAAAATGAAATAAAAAAAACTAATCTTAAAAAAGATGCGCTAGTTAGACATCATGGTTTGTGAGATCTTGCGGTATATTTCTAATAAAGAAAACCGACTCAAAACGCACAAACTAAATTTTTTTCTTATTACGACAAACTTCACCACTATATATTATGACTTGGGTATGAAAAGACATCTTACTTCTACAGTTTCCGTCCGATTTCCCTGTTTTGATGATCGTTTAAATCAGTCAGTCACGTGAAAGATGCTCACCAATTTTCATGTCCATCACATGAAAAATAAAAAAATTTCAGTGTGCAAAATTTGAAAATTGTTCCAAAAATCACTAAAAAAATTATAATAAATTAACCAACCGTGCTTGTTTCACACCATGGTTTGTGAGGAGATTTCGTACATATTTGAATAAGAAAATCGACGGAAAACGCTGAAACTCAAAAATTTTCTTCATAGCATCAAATTTATCACTATATATCAGGGATGTCACTGGCCGTCGGACACCGGACATAGTCCGATTGACTTGGCCTAATGTCCGATGAACAGAAAGATCAGCAGGACATGTGTCCGATTGTTTTTCCGTTGATCGCGGACACCGCTAGCGACATTTCTTTCCGAGTAGGCTGGCGCTTTGCGGTAGTCGGCTTTACACTGCGCGAGCGAGTGACGTGTAGTGTGTTATTCCCGGCAACGCCCTCTGATTGGCTGACCCTAAAGTTCAGCTATTTTTAGCGAAAGCGAGACTGCGCGAGCGAGGGTCGTGTAGAGTGTGATTCCGTAAACATCGCCTTCTGATTGGCTGCCCCTAAAGTTCAGCTATTTTCAGCTAGGAGGGGTACCACTGTTCAACAGGACTCAGAAAAACCATCCACTTCTGCCGAGTGATCAGCTCATATCAGTTCCACTGAGTCTGAGGGTGTCATTTTGATTTTCAAGTCAGTGTAGCAGCCTACTACATGTAGTGAAGTTTCAGATAAATCTAACAAATGTAGCCTATTGACAAGGCCTTTTTAAAGTATTTTCTGCATTAGTTTTCTACATTTGTTCATCATGTCTATTAGCCACAAAAGTGTGAGAATTTAAATCTTTAACCCATTTGCTACCAGAAACCTGCTGTGGCCCATGCTGGAAGCATGGGCCACAGCAGGTTTCTGGTAGCGAATGGGTTAATGACAACATGAACAAGTAAACAAAAAAAATAGTAACTGGAATGATTTTTTTTTCTTATACAGTTTCTTACAGAAAGCTCATCTCCTTTTGTTATAGCCTTAGGCTTACTAATCATTACATTTCCGTTTAGTCAGTACATGGTCTAATATTTTTATAATGCTATTCTAGTCAGTACATTTCCTTGCACTGTGAATTCCTTGAAGTGCCAAAATGACAGTTTAGTTTGTGAGTTGTGAGCCTGAGCATGAAGAATTTGCTACCTCTGTTACAAGGCCCTGATATGTTTTTCATGCGAATCTGCGATGACAGTATTATCTGAATGACATAATAACTTGTTCACTTTTCTTTGCCTTTTTACGTTTATGTCCTTTTCGTCAACAGTCAATAAATATCTCACTCAGCCTGTGTTTATGTGGTTTCTGTTTTACTATCAGTTTTGTCACGCGCGAAATGTCCTATTGTTTTGTTCCAATTCAGGACAAATGTCCTATCCCTCTGCCACCCTCCAGGACATTTGTCCTATAGGTGTCCAGCTCCAGTGACATCCCTGATATATTATGACTTGCAGAGGGAAATGCATTTAAGTTGTACAGTTTCCATGCGATCTGGCTGTTTTCAACATCATTTTAAGCAGCTGATGAAACTGCATCCGATGGACATATTTAAAACATTGTTAACCCTATATTTGATAGAAACCCTAAGGGCCAAAGTTTGGTTAGGGTTACCGTTATGTTTAGGGTTAGATTGTAGCTAGGGTTATAACCCTAACGTGGTAGGTAAGGCACATTTTTTTTTGGGTCATTTGTTTCATGGTGCCATTTGATAGCCCATGTGGTACCGAGTCCAGAAATGCAAATACAACTTTTGTATTCCAATTTAAACATGTGTTATCGCCCTTGCAAGAAATCGCGGGAAAAGCACATTATCGGCTCTGGTGTCCGTATTTTATGTTCAATCTCTCCCATTTTCATACCCATACTGCGGCTGTACTATTTTTATCGATATCTTTAAAAAGCTGGTGGAAATACTTATAGTTTTTGTTTTAATAATTATTTTCCTCAAAAAATTGCAGGTCACTTTTTTAATTCAAATCCTCGCGCTGGGACCATATGGCGTTGAGGCGCGTCCCCTGGGTGGTGGATAGGGGGTCCCTTGTGAGAGGGGTGCACCGAATGAAATAAGGTGCCGTGAACCAACATGGTCTAAGGGAAGGTGACCCCGACAGAAAACCCCTGGTCCTCCTAGTAAGGGGGTTGGGCGTGGGGGTAGCTTCCCCACCCTGCAAAAAAGGAAATAGCTACAAAAACGCCAACGAAAAGACTAACAGTAATGCCTTTCCTGGAGGAGGAAGGTTCTTCTACTAGAAGACTTATGACGTCCTGTGGTGAAAGCCGGAAGTCTTCGGAAGCCACAGGACCGAGCCGCCTCTCTCTATCCAGGGACACAACCATGGGCACATGGAACGTCAAGACCATGTACCAGAGCGGCAAGGCCGCCCAGATAGCAGCGGAAATGCAAAAGTACAACCTTTCCCTGCTAGGTATCAGTGAAGCCAGATGGACGCAGTCTGGGCCAGAAAAGGCTGTTAAGTGGGAAGATGATTCTGTATTCAGGTCATGAAGAGGAGAATGCCCCCCATACAGAAGGAGTAGCAGTCATGCTGTCACCAGTGGCACAGAGAGCGCTGATGGGCTGGGAACCTCTTGGGCCAAGAATTATCACAGCAGCCTTTAGAACCAAGAAAAAACTCAAGCTGAACGTCATCCAGTGTTATGCGCCCACCAATGACAGTGACGAGGAAGAGAAACAAGAGTTCTACGACCGACTCCAGAGTGCCGTGGACAAATGTGCGGAGCGAGACATCACCATCGTCATGGGCGATTTTAATGCCAAAATAGGGGAGGACAACACCGGATACGAAGAGGTGATGGGGAGACAGGGACTAGGCTCGGAGATGAGTGAGAACGGGGAGAGGTTTGTAGACTTTTGTGCTCTAAACCGACTTGTCATTGGAGGCAGCATCTTCCCACACAGAAGAATACACAAAGCAACTTGGGTCTCACCTGACCATACAACAGAGAACCAAATAGACCATATCTGCATTAGCAAGAAATTTAGAAGATCCCTTCAAGATGTTCGAGTGAGGAGGGGAGCAGATGTCGCCTCAGACCACCATCTGCTTACCTTAAGAATGAAGCTCAAGCTAAAGAAAAGCCGCACAGAGACAACAAGAAGACAGCGCTATAATGTAGGCCTCCTGAGAGAAACTGGGGTTAGAGAAGAGTTCAAACTGGTGCTGTCCAACCGGTTTCAAGCGCTACATGAGCTAGTAAATGAGGAGGCGGCGGTCACCACAGAGCAGCAGTGGAAGGCAGTTAGAGAGGCGCTGAACTCAACCTGCAAAGACACTGTAGGGTTCAGGAAACACCACCACAAGGAATGGCTGTCGGCACAGACCTTGAAGAAGATAGAAGCGAGGAAGCAGAAGAAAGCAGCGGTCAACAACAGTCGCACGAGAGCAGCCAAAGTAAGGGCACAGGAGGAATACTCGGAAGCCAACCGCGAGGTGAAGCGGAGTATCAGGGCAGACAAGAGGGCCTACACAGACAGCCTGGCAGCAGAGGCAGAAAAGGCAGCAGGCAGCGGCAACATGAAACAGCTCTACGACATTACCAGAAGATTGTCGGGTAAGTATGGCCATACAGAAAGACCAGTAAAAGACAAAGAAGGCAAGCCTATTGCAGACAGAGCAGACCAACTCAACAGATGGGCCGAGTATTTTGAAGAGTTACTGAACAGACCTAGCCCACCCGACCCCCCCCCCCCCCCCCCCCCCCGACATCCAGCCGGCAGAGACCGACCTACCCATCAGCTGTGACAGACCCAGCCGGGAAGAGATCAGAAAAGCAGTGGCATTTTTGAAGAATGGCAAAGCAGCAGGGCCAGATGGCATCCCAGCGGAGTCTCTGAAAGCAGACCTAGAGACAACAGTGGAGATGCTGTACCCACTGTTTGGAAAGATCTGGGAAGAGGAGGTGATGCCAGCTGACTGGAAGGAGGGGTACCTAATCAAGCTTCCCAAGAAAGGCGACCTCAGCAAGTGTTCCAACTACAGAGGAATCACCTTGCTGTCAGTACCAGGAAAGGTCTTCAACAGGATCATCCTAGAGAGAATGAAGAGCTCCGTTGACCCCCAGCTGAGAGACCAGCAAGCAGGATTCAGGAAGAACCGATCATGTACAGACCAGATCGCCACTCTCCGCATCATCGTGGAACAGTCTCTGGAGTGGAGCTCCCCACTGTACGTCAACTTTGTGGATTATGAGAAAGCATTTGACAGCGTGGACCGAGAGACTGTGGAAACTCCTACGACACTACGGTGTACCCACAAAGCTCGTCCGCCTGATCAAGAGCAGCTATGATGGCATGACATGTCGCGTGATTCACGAAGGGCAGTTCACCAGAGAGCTCCAGGTCAGAACTGGTGTCAGGCAAGGGTGTCTGCTGTCTACGTTCGTCTTCCTACTGGCCATAGACTGGGTCATGAAGATGACCACAGAGCACAGACGAAGTGGAATACAGTGGACACTGTGGACACAGCTTGACGACCTCGATTTTGCAGACGACTTGGCATTACTGTCCCACACTCATCAACAAATGCAGGACAAGACCACAAGGCTTGCTGACATCTCGTCCCAAGTGGGCCTCACCATTCACAAACAGAAACAAAGACAATGAGGCTGAACGCAACCAGGGAAGAACCAATCTTGCTTGCTGGCACCCCGTTGGAGGAGGTGGAGTCCTTCACCTATCTCGGGAGCATCATAGACAAAAAAGGCGGCACTGATGCAGATGTCAGAGCACGAATCGGTAAAGCCAGAGCAGCCTTTCTCCAGTTGAAAAAGGTGTGGAGTTCCAGAGAGCCGTCACAACACCAAAGTCCGGATTTTCAACTCCAATGTAAAAGCAGTTCTCCTATATGGAGCAGAGACTTGGAGATTAACAAAAACCACAGTCAACAGAGTACAGACCTTCATGAACAGTTGCCTTAGAAGAATTTTGAAAATCCACTGGCCAGAGAAGATCAGCAACGTCAGACTCTGGGACAGAACAGAGCAGATAACAGCAGAGAATGAAATTGGGCGAAGAAGATGGGGATGGATCGGTCACAGCCTGAGAAAGCCAGCTTCCAGTATCACTAGGCAGGCATTGTCATGGAACCCCCAGGGAAAGAGGAAAAGAGGTAGGCCGAGAAACTCCTGGCGTCGAGACCTCCAGGCTGACATTAAGAGACTGGGCGGAACCACCTGGAGTAGAATCGAAGGAGAAGCACAGGACAGGAGTTGCTGGAGGTCTCTCGTCGACGGATTATACCCGGGTAGGGGTGACAGGCGTAAGTAAGTTAGTTTTTAATTCAATAATTTTCCTCCCATTCACAACACCTAGACTTAGCTTGCATCAAAACGTTCAGGTCATGCAATTGCATCCGATGAACATACATAAAACATTGTAAACACTAGATTTAACAGAAACCCTAATGACCAAGTTTACCGCGTCAGTTTCAGCAAGACCAACTCTAAAAGCTATCTACCTCAGTATTTTTCTCGCACAGTTTTCACCCAAACTCTGAACACATTTATGACACTATTATAATAAAGTACTTTGAAAGACCCTGCAAGTTGTGTTGCTCAGTTTTTATTTGAAAAAAGTTCCACGTCTAGTGCCAAACCCTGTCAGTCCAGTTTATTATGTTCAGTGTACTCCAGCTTCTTGGCAGTACCATACTCTGGGGTTTAGTTTTTTTTTTCCTTTATGTTGCTAAAGCCAGAATTAACCTGAACACACCCACAGACACAATATCATTGCACAACCATTATCATTCAGGCACATTACTCTTCTGAGACTAGTGGCATTTATGTGACTCCCTTCACACTACAACACACAATTACTTTACCCGATAACTGAACCACCTAAAATGACAGCACAGTTTTAGGATCATATCAGTATCCCTTCCCAACCTTATATTGTTCCTGCAGAATCATGCAAAAACACTCAAGTCCCAAGGAAAAACGTTTGCGTTTATATCATATGTTTACAGATATCAACAAAAATAGTACAGCCGCAGCATGAGCATGAAAATGGGAGCGATTGAACATGAAATACGGACAATGCACCACAGAAAAGCCTGGTTAATTTTTTATAAGCATGGTGTGGCACCGAGAAAAAACAAACAAACAAACAAACAAACCCAACAACAAACAAGCACTGACACGAACAAATATTATTCATCTATTTATTTACACAGGTCAGTCATTAATTTGTTCACACGAGTCATATATAAAAATCTGATTTTGGAGACACATGCAATCCGTGTGTAACTGAAGTATGATATAAATAAATAAAATTTAAAAGGAAACAATGATAACAATTTACGTTCAGTTGTATTATAAAATCATCAAAATATTTCTTTTGTGTGTGAAAATAAATACAAGTTAACATAATTTATAATCGATTCCATTGCTAAAATGTTTTAAGAATTATAAGAGGGATTCAGTTGTGGTTTATCTATCTGCATCATTATGCCTGAAAGTGGCAAGAAAGACTTCCTTATCTTCGCAGGGTTGCACTGATGACAGATTGAATGGTGTTCAAGTGGGAGAGTTCCTCTTTCAGGTCATATTACATATTCAAATCTGGGCAGTTGAGGCAGTGCAAGGACCGGTGTTTTTAAAAATAATTTTTGCCTTGTTTAAAAATTTGTAGTAGGGCTGAATGTTGGAATTTGCTGTAAATTTCTGGTTAGCTGAGAGGAGACATGTTTGGTGCTTTGATTCATACCATCCTGAGCTTATCCAGTGGACAATTGTGGGTCTATGTTGAGTTGCCGTTGACGTAGTGATCTGAGGGGCACGCTGATTTCATCTGTGCTTGGGTGTGGGGTTGGTAAGGAATCAGGTTCATAGCCAAGAAATGAGACTGTCAATGTGCTGGTTTTTTGTGTTTTTTTTTTGTTATTTTGTGCATGGCAAATGTGCAGCTGGTGGGCGGTAGTGTTTTTAGGGGATCCTCGAAATATTAGGGGATGCATGGGACCGACTATAGCTAAGAGACTGGACAGTACGGAAACGGCACTGTATTCCGTGGCCAAAAGGGCTGAACATAAAAATGTAGAAAGCACTGAGTGAGAGTGTGAGAGTGTGAGAGTGTGTGAGTGAGAGTGTGAGAGTGTGTGAGTGAGAGTGTGAGAGTGTGTGAGTGAGAGTGTGAGTGTGTGAGTGAGAGTGTGAGAGTGTGTGTGAGAGACAGAGAGAGAGAGAGAGAGAGAGAGAGAGAGAGAGAGAGAGAGAGAGAGAGAGAGAGAGAGAGAGAGAGAGAGAGTGTGTGTGTGTGTGTGTGAGAGAGCGAGAGAGCGAGAGTGCGAGAGAGCGAGAGTGCGAAAGTGAGTGTGAGTGCGAGAGTGAGTGAGAGTGCGAGAGTGCGAGAGAGAGAGAGTGAGAGAGAGAGAGAGAGAGAGAGAGAGAGAGAGAGAGAGAGAGAGAGAGAGCGAGCGAGAGAGAGCGCGAGAGTGAGTGAGTGCGAGAGTGAGTGCGAGAGTGAGTGCGAGAGTGCGAGAGTGAGTGCGAGCATGCGAGAGTGAGTGCGTGCGTGCGAGAGTGAGTGAGTGCGTGCGAGAGAGAGTGAGTGCGTGAGTGCATGCGAGAGTGCGTGCGTGCGTGCGTGCATGCGAGAGTGCGTGCGAGAGTGCGTGCGAGAGTGAGTGCGAGAGTGAGTGAGTGCGAGAGTGAGTGCGTGCGAGAGTGAGTGAGTGCGAGAGTGAGTGAGTGCAAGAGTGCGAGAGTGAGTGCGAGAGTGAGTGCGAGAGTGAGTGCGAGAGTGCGAGAGTGAGTGCGAGAGTGCAAGAGTGAGTGCGAGAGTGCAAGAGTGAGTGCGAGAGTGAGTGCGAGAGTGCGAGAGTGAGTGCGAGAGTGAGTGCGAGAGTGCGAGAGTGAGTGCGAGAGTGAGTGCGAGAGTGCAAGAGTGAGTGCGAGAGTGCAAGATGAGTGCGAGAGTGAGAGCGAGAGCGAGTGCGAGAGTGAGTGCGAGAGCGAGCGAGTGTGAGAGTGAGTGCGTGCGCATGTGAGTGAGTGAGTGCGCGAGTGCGCGAGTGAGTGCGTGCGCATGTGAGTGAGTGAGTGAGTGAGCGAGTGAGCGAGTGCGCGAGCGAGCGAGCGCGAGTACGCGAGCGAGTGAGTGAGCGCATGCGTGCGTGAAAATTACGGCTTGGTTACACACACACACACACATTCAGTCCAATGGAATAAAGAGGGGATAGACTGTGCCACAATTAAAATCACCTCTCCTATTTCATGCTTAAGGCCTTTAGTCCCTTTCTCTCTGTTAGTATAAACACCGGATGCGGATCGGTTTCCAGCAATGAGGGCCACATGTGGGGCCGTGTGGCTATCACTACTGGACACTGACCGCGTCCCACATAGGAACATCTGGGGTGGATTACGTTTGGCATACAGGACAGGATCTCACGAGCCCCTGTGACTGGTAGGGGCTAATGTGAATCTATTTCTTCTCAGGCAAAAGGGGGGGGGGGGGGCAGGATAGGAAACTTGACTAGGTGATGCTGTGATTACTGTGAGTGCCACAGTGGTTGATTTTGTATCCCTACCCCCAAGTTATAAAAATACACAAAATTAATTAAACAAAATTACTCAAGTTATTCCATTTCATTTTGACCTCTCTTTACCTATTAAGTTTCAATAATGTGAGCGTAAAGTGCAAGAAAATAAGGAAAGTCGGCATCCTTTACGGTACGTTCGTGGTGAATATTTTTTTTCGCATTTAAAATTGCCACTTTTGGGAAGCGTAACATTGTTTCTGAGGCCCTCAGAAACCTTGTATACAACCGATAGGTCTTATTGGTAGGATGGAGTACCACAGTTACTCCCAATCTGATTTTATGATGTAAGGCATTTAGGGGTCACAGTGGCTAAATCTGCTGCCCTACCCCCATTTTACCAGTACGCAAAGGAAAGCAAATGATCATAACAATTGCTCATGTCATACTCCTCTGTTTAACAAATTTTGTTGCCAGTTTTCTTGACAAAGTATGCATATTGAGCATAAACATTTGTGAACAGTTCATTAATTTCAATGTAACCCATCAATTTAATTGTAATTCTTTTTAATTTTAGTTAAGGCATGTTTAATAGGGGATGCCGCTGAAGCTTCTAGCGTCTGCACATTCAGCAGTCTTGTCATACTCGGGAAAGGTGTACCTCAGGGAGATGTGTCTGATGCTGTTCTTGGTCTACATTAATGACATCACTACAACAGTACCAAGGTTGGTCTCGAACATCCTCCATGCGGATGACTCGCTTTGCACTGTGGAGCACAGCAGGACATAAAAAAATCCAGGATGCTCCCAATAGAGTCAGCAGCTGGACTAAAAGATGGCCACTCAAACTGAGCTAGACCATCTCTTTCAATCAGATGGAAGAGGTCACCTTGAAACTGGAGACCTTCCAGTACCAAAGACAGACAGACCAACTTTACTGGCAACAAATAAATTACTGGATTCATGTGGCTGCCTCACATCGAAGCCATGGAAGCTAGAGCTGCGAAAAAAAAAGTCTCCAATGGAGAAACTGGTGGGGGCCAGATTGGCGAAAATTACAGCATCCGGCGCAAGCAAACACCTGCTCGGTCAGACTAGTAGTGCGGTACCAAGATACATCGACAACATGAAACACTGCCTGCAAAACCAAAAAAGCCAGGCTGGACAAGATGCAGAACAAGGGTCGATCATTCTCATGATGCAGTGACATTCTTAGAGCCATCTGGAGCACCCCAATTTAGGAAACGGAGGACATTGGAGCCACTGGAACGCAGAACAGCACACACAATGAAGAGACTTACTAAACACCGACACGGATCAGTACTGATGGTATAAGAGATCTTTCACTTGCGTATCACGTGACGTACACAACAATATGCCACGCTTCCTCTGGGGGTGACAAGCCGCAAGCTCGGACTTCCTAGCACTCAGAACTGACTATGGGATTCTGACTCCTCAGGCATTTCTAGTCCTATCATCATTTGCAAAAATGCCATCAAAACCACATCAGAAGTACGTAGATACACTACACAAGGTGCCCTATAAACTATATTTGAGCAAAACATACGAGAACATAGGAAACTGGCATAACGTAAATGCATTGACTAATTGCCGATTTTTTCGGGCAATCGGAAGTGCTGACGGGTCGACCCAGCCTTGGAGCTGTCGCATGCAATGCTCACAAAAAGGAGAGGATACTGAAATTTCAGTCTAAATTGTTAGGAGAACTATTTTCGAGAAATAAGTCTAGTCATGGACTACATTATCAGTGTCAGTGACCGTCACTGAGCCGGCGGCCTTGCCACCGCTAGCAAGAATTTTCACGCCTGTCATCTTGGCAACTGCTTCATGCTGGCTACTTAGAGAATAATAATAATAATTAATAATAATAATAATAAATAGTTCTTGTATAGGGCTCAGCAAGTTCCCCGCGTTGCCTAGCAGCGTCGGCGCATCAGCGGCCGCCATCTTATGAGGATACGGCCATAGTCATCAGATGATAGCAGCCGCGAAATAGTGTTTCAACACGTTTTTCATGTTTCTTCCTCTTTGAAAACAAACAAAAACAGATTCTGGTGAGCGGTTTCCTACAGTGATGGCAAGACTTGCTGTTATTGCTTATAGGACATCAGGACTTCACATTACAAAAACAGCGATTTCCCTATGAGCGCTTAGTCCCGTATCCTCACAAGATGGCCGCCACGATTGGCGTGATGACACTCAGCTTCCCGAGCCCTATAGCGCTGTTCTCCAGGAAAACACTGGACTCACTGCGCATGCACCAACAACACACCCTCTCACAGACACACGCACAATTATACACTACTTTAAACCACCCCATCCCTTCCCAACACCTTACATCCACTTCCCTCTAGAATCAAAAGTAAAAGGCAGTCAGTCAACAGTTAGCTAAAGGTGAGCTAAATGTTAAATGCCCGACAGAAAAGAAAAGTCTTTAAGTGAGCTTTGAACTGTGATAATGTGGGCAGATTCCGCATTTCAACTGGAAGAGAGTCCCACACACTTCCTGTGGCTAAAAAAGTGAAGCAACACTCCCCGACAGTTTTCATGTGATAAGCTTCGGGATTTTAAAAGTTTCTCAGAGAGAGAGAGAGAGAGAGAGAGAGAGAGAGAGAGAGAGAGAGAGAGAGAGAGAGAGAGAGAGAGAGAGAGAGAGAGAGAGAGAGAGAGATCCTAGCACTAATGTATTGCTTATCATTCTCAATTTAACTCTTATCATTCGGAATACGGTGGTCAAAGGGTCTCTGCCTGACTCAAAGGGTGGAGACCCCAGGGGACGAGTTGCATTGATGGTGCGGGTAGTGGGGAACTCTTAAAGCGCCTCCCCCAGGATCACCGCTAGGACCTCTTGGCCTTTGTGAGGCACCCTCGTGTGTAATCCCTCCGGACTAGCATAGCATCCCTCTATCCCAAGAGCGCCCGTGTGTGGTCCCAGGCCACATCCTCTCCGAGGTGACCCTAAAAACTGGGCAGCAATAGCCCCCAGGCTAAACACGGCGGATCTAGAGGAGAGAACCTCGAAAATAAATCATTGTCCTGCTGCCTTGCAGGCCTGGCCGCTTGGCTGCGGAAAGGCTAAGGGAGGAAAACCCTGACATCAAAGCCCCCTTGTCTCCGGGGAAGGTTTTTGAGCCAGAGACTAGGACAAGGACAGTCTGATATAAAACCTACGACTCGAGGATCTCGATGCCACCGTCCCAGCTTGCTAGGCCATGGCAGACGAACCAAGGGTTTAAAGGGTGGGGCCAGTACTGCGCACACTGCACTCCACCAAAAAGCTCCACCGCGCAGGCTTCAGGAAACGCCCACGGACCATGACACCGACCTTTCCAAGTCCTGTAGCGATGGGCAAGGGGCAAAACGGCAGGTGAAAGATGTCACTGGAAGCCGCAGTCTCAAACCTGCATGCAGGCGGTTCAGGATATTGGTCGCCTGATGTTGACCTGGGGATGACAACGTCACTCGGCACACCCTGAACGACCAAGCAGCGTTCTCTAGGGACAGCACTGCTTGCTCCACACGGAGAGGGGCCTAGAAAATGTGGCCCAACCAAAGCTCATCCCCTCATAACCCCAGTTGGCTAGCCGCGGTCAACGGGCATCTTCTCTTGCGGTCAGAAAACAAGAAAAAACAACGGATCCACTCCCATGACGACCACGACCGGACTCAACGTAGCATGCTGGAACATCCGAACCATGTTCGACACAGCAGACAGCGGACGCCCTGAACGTCGCTCCGCCCTCATTGCCCATGAATTGCGGAGGTTAAACATCGACGTCGCCGCGCTCAGCGAAGTACGCCCCCCGGAGGAAGGCAGCCTCCAAGAACTTGGCGCCGGCTACACCCTCTACTGGTCAGGCAGGCCTGCATCAGAAAGACGGCTCTCAGGAGTTGGCTTCATGGTCAAGACCCCCATTGCGTCTAAGCTGGAAAACCTACCAACGGGTCACTCCGACCGCATCATGTCCATGCGCCTCCCACTGAGACACCAGCAATATGTCACACTTCTCAGTGTGTACTCCCCAACCCTCCTGGCAGAGCCTGCAGAAAAAGACAAGTTCTACTCTGACCTGCGCAGCCTTCTACAGAGCACCCCTGCAGACGACAAAGTCATCATCCTTGGCGACTTCAACGCCAGAGTGGGCCAAGACTCTGAAGCCTGGAAAGGAGTCCTCGGCAAGCATGGCGTTGGGAACTGCAATGACAATGGCCGCCTACTGTTGGAGTTCTGTGCAGAGCAGCAACTTGCCATCATCAACACTCATGGCTTGACTTCGCGAACGAAGGGCTTGCCCACGTCGTCTGCAGGCATTTTCGTGACTGCGGAGGCCAATCCGGGACAGGCAGGTTCGACCGCAGTGGCTGCAGGGGAAGGTCTGGTCAGGGTTCTGAGTTACGACAACTCTGTTTTTTCTCCTGAGCCGCTTGTCCTTGAGGTTAGCTCTGCGAGAGTCCTCAAAGGAGATGGCTGCCTTGTGAATGGTGGAGCGCCAGATGTCACGGTCCGCAGCAAGCGAAGACCACTGGCGGTGGTCGATTTGGCAGGCACTAAGTGACTTCTTGAGACCGTCTTTGTATCTCTTCTTTGGTGCCCCTCTGTCTCGGTGTCCAGTGGCGAGCTCGCCGAACAGAGTGATCTTGGGAAGGTGATGATCCTCCATCCTGGAGACGTGCCCCGCCCAGCGAAGCTGTGTCCGCAGCAGCAAAGTCTCGATGCTCAAAGTTTCCGCCTGTTCAAGGACCTCGACGTTGGTGACATAGTCACTCCAGTGAATGCTGAGGATGGTATGCAGGCAGCGCTGGTGAAAGCGTTCGAGGAGCCGTAGTTGGCTGCGGTAGAGGGCCCAGGACTCGGAACCGTGCAGCAGGGTGGTGAGGACGACAGCTCTGTACACGCTGATCTTGGTGCCTTTTTTCAGCTGTTGATTGTGCCTCACCCGCTTGAATAGTCGCCCGAAAGCACTGTTCGCTTTTGCAGCCTGTTGTCCAACTCCTTGTCCAGCTTGGCGTCTGACGTGATGATGCAGCCGAGGTAGGTAAACTGGTGTACAGTTCGGACTCGCCGATGGTGATGTGGAGAGGGCGATGCTCTTCCTTGGGTGCTGGCTGATGAAGGACCTCTGTCTTTTTCAGACTGACCTCAAGTCCAAGGAGCTGGGCGGCATCTGCGAAGCAGGACGTAATGCGCTGCAAGGCTCTCTCTGTGTGTGCAACGAGGGCAGCGTCATCAGCAAAGAGCAGCTCACGAATCAGTTGGTCTAGGGTTTTCGTGTGGGCCTGCAGTCGTCTGAGGTTGAACAGGCTGCCATCGAGACGATACCTGATGTACACTGCGTCGTCATCGTCGAGGTCCACTGTGGCCTGCTTCAACATCATGCTGAAGAAGATGGTGAAGAGGGTCGGTGCCAGCACGCAGCCTTGCTTCACGCCGTTGCGAATGGGGAATGGTTCTGAGAGGTCACTGTTTAGTCTGACCTGGCCTTGCTGGTCCTCGTGGAGCTGGACGATCATGTTGAGGAACTTTGGGGGACAGCCTTATCGCTCCAGGATCTGCCACATACCTTGCCTGCTCACAGTGTCAAACGCTTTTGTTAGGTCGACAAACGTTACGTACAGCCCTTTGTTCTGCTCGCGGCACTTCTCCTGAAGCTGTCTCAGCACAAAGACCATGTCGGTGGTACTCCTGTTGGCTCTAAAGCCATACTGGCCCTCTGGGAGGTGGTCTTCAGCGATGGCAGGTACCAGCCGATTCAGGAGCAACCTTGCGACAATTTTCCCGACAATGAACAGCAGGGTAATTCCACGATAATTACGATCTTGTACAGGGTGATGATGACTGCATCACGGAGATCCTTTGGTAGTGTTCCTTTTTCCCAGCAGCAGAGAAAGAGGTCGTGGAGCTTGTTGTGCAGTGCTGGGCCTCCATGTTTCCATATCTCTGGCGGGATTCCGTCAATGCCTGCTGCTTTGCCACTCTTGAGCTGGTGGATGGCTGTGAGGGTCTCTTCGGCAGTGGGCGGTTCGTCCAATTCAACCTTTAGTGGAAGGTGTGGGATTTGGAGGATGACTGTTTCTTGAACAGTGCGCTCAGCGCCGAAGAGGTCCTGAAAGTATTCCGACCAGCGGTTCAAGATGGAGGTATTATCTGTGAGGAGTGCCTGTCCATCAGCGCTTCGCAGGGGACTTTGTACCAGGTGCCTAGGGCCATACACTGCTTTCAGTGCTTCGTAGAAGCCCCTGTAGTCACCGTTGTCAGCGCAGAGCTGGGTCCTCTGTGCGAGTCTGGACCACCACTCGTTCTGGAGTTCTCTAAGCTTGAGCTGGAGACTGCTGCAGATGAGGCGGAAGGCAGATTTCTTCACAGGGCAGGAAGGCTGGGCTAGGTGGGCCTGGTGGGCGGCTCTTTTTTTGGCTAGAAGTTCCTGGATCTCTACGTCGTTTTCGTCAAACCAGTCTTTGTTCCTCTTTCTAGCAAAGCCCAAGACTTCCACAGAAGAACACTACTTTCCAGCAAAAGGACAGTCGAAAGACCACCTGGATGCATCCTCGCTCCAAGCACTGGCACCTTATCGACTATGTCCTAGTGCTCAGAGGGACCACAGTGACGTCCTCCTCACCAGAGTGATGCCCAGCGCAGAGTGTCACACTGACCACCGTCTTGTCCGCTGCAAACTCAGGCTCCGCCTCAAGCTAAAACCCAAGAAAGCTCCCCCCCCCCCCCCCCCCCCCAAGAAAAAGCTTGATGTTGCCAGCCTTCAGCATGACGACAAGAAAGTTGCCTTTCAGACAGATTTACAGCGCATGCTCAAAGACACAGCTGATCCAGCAGACGCCTCCCCTGAAACACTCTGGGAACAACTGAAAACTGCTATTGTAAAATCTTCTGTGGAAGTCTTGGGCTTTGTTAGAAAGAGGAACAAAGACTGGTTTGACGAAAATGACTTAGAGATCCAGGAACTTCTGGCAAAAAAAAAAAAAAAGAGCCGCCCACCAGACCCAGCCTTCCTGCCCTGTGAAGAAGTCTGCCTTCCGCCTCATCTGCAGCAGTCTCCAGCGCAAGCTTAGAGAGCTCCAGAACGAGTGGTGGTCCAGACTCGCACAGAAGACCCAGCTTTGCGCTGACAACGGTGACTACAGGGGCTTCTACGAAGCACTGAAAGCAGTGTATGGCCCTAGGCACCTGGTACAAAGTCCCCTGCGAAGCGCTGATGGACAGGCACTCCTCACAGATAATACCTCCATCTTGAACCGCTGGTCGGAATACATTCAGGACCTCTTCAGCGCTGAGCGCACTGTTCAAGAAACAGTCATCCTCCAAATCCCATACCTCCCACTAAAGGTTGAATTGGACGAACCGCCCACTGCCGAAGAGACCCTCACAGCCATCCACCAGCTCAAGAGTGGCAAAGCAGCAGGCATTGACGGAATCCCGCCAGAGATATGGAAACATGGAGGCCCAGCACTGCACAACAAGCTCCACGACCTCTTTCTCTGCTGCTGGGAGAAAGGAACACTAAAAAAGGATCTCCGTGATGCAGTCATCATCACCATGTACAAGTACAAAGGAGAGAAGTCTGCCTGCTCTAATTATCGTGGAATTACCCTGCTGTCCATTGCCGGGAAAATTCTAGCAAGGCTGCTCCTGAATCGGCTGGTACCTGCCATCGCTGAAGACCACCTCCCAGAGGGCCAGTGTGGCTTCAGAGCCAACAGGAGTACCACCGACATGGTCTTTGTGCTGAGACAGATTCAGGAGAAGTGCCGCGAGCAGAACAAAGGGCTGTACGTAACGTTTGTCGACCTAACAAAAGCGTTTGACACTGTGAGCATGTGGCAGATCCTGGAGCGACTTGGCTGTCCCCCAAAGTTCCTCAGCATGATCGTCCAGCTTCACGAGGACCAGCAAGGCCATGTCAGACTCAACAGTGACCTTTCAGAACCATTTCCCATTCTCAATGGCGTGAAGCAGGGCTGCGTGCTGGCATCGACCCTCTTTACCATCTTCTTTAGCATGATGTTGAAGCAGGCCACAGTGGACCTTGACGATGACGACGCAGTGTACATCAGGTATCGTCTCGATGGCAACCTGTTCAACCTCAGATGACTGCAGGCCCACACGAAAACCCTAGACCAACTGATTCGTGAGCTGCTCTTTGCTGATGACGCTGCCCTCGTTGCACACACAGAGAGAGTCTTGCAGCGCATTACGTCCTGCTTCGCAGATGCTGCCCAGCTCTTTGGACTCGAGGTCAGTCTGAAAAAGACAGAGGTCCTTCATCAGCCGGCACCCAAGGAAGAGCATCGCCCTCCCCACATCACCATCGGCGAGTCCGAACTGAAGTCTGTACACCAGTTTACCTACCCCTGACGCCAAGCTGGACAAGGAGCTGGACAACAGGCTGGCAAAATCGAACAGTGCTTTCGGGCGACTATTCATGCGGGTGTGGCACAATCAACAGCTGAAAAAAGGCACCAAGATCAGCGTGTACAGAGCTGTTGTCCTCACCACCCTGCTGCATGGTTCCGAGTCCTGGGCCCTCTACCGCAGCCAACTACGGCTCCTCGAACGCTTTCACCAGCGCTGCCTGCGTACCATCCTCAGCATTCACTGGAGTGACTATGTCACCAACGTCGAGGTCTTTGAACAGGCGGAAACTGTGAGCATCGAGGCTTTGCTGCTGCGGACCCAGCTTCGCTGGGCGGGGCACGTCTCCAGGATGGAGGATCATCGCCTACCCAAGATCATTCTGTTCGGTGAGCTCGCCACTGGACACAGAGACAGAGGGGCACCAAAGAAGAGATACAAAGACGGTCTCAAGAAGTCACTTACTGCCTGCCAAATCGACCACGGCCAGTGGTCTTCGCTTGCTGCGGACCGCGACACCTGGCGCTCCACCATTTACAAGGCAGCGAGCTAGTCTTACGGACAAGCGGCTCAGGAGAAAAAACAGAGTTGTCGTAACTCAGAACCCTGACCAGACCTTCCCCTGCAGCCACTGCGGTCGAACCTGCCTGTCCCGGATTGGCCTCCGCAGCCACGAACATGCCTGCAGACGACGTGGGCAACCCCTATAGAATCTTCGTCGCAAAGTCAAGCCAAGAGAGAGAGATTCGGAATACACCAGTGTGTGAAATAAGTGACTAAAAGTAGTTCAAGTGTAGTGCCAGAATAGTAGTGCTATTCTGGAACTACCCTTGAACTAAAGCCATTGGTCTATATCCTTATTAGTCCATAAGCTAGGAAGGTCTACCGTGCACCCCCCCCCCCCTCCCAGTACTCAATAAGATGGGTTTCAAAGTGTTCCTTAGTATGTCCTGAGATGTTTAAGCCATGTTCCCTGAAAATCCTTAGGAACACATTAGAGATATAGCCGATGGCGCAAGGGTACCCCCATTCATGCTCTTCGCAGGTGCTAAAATGAGGTTGAGAAACATTTTCCTCTAAATAAATCAGAATTCATTCCAGAAGCCCAAATTAGGTAATATTATGTCAAGGCACACCTTCTGCATCCTCTGCAAAAAACAGAATGAAAACATATTGAATCTCTGGCTCACAGTGAAGGTATTTGTGCACCCAGTAAACGACCATTTCCGTGAAATCGCAAAAAAAAAGACAAAAATAATGTGTCAGATGCCTTCAGACATTTTCTATAGCACTGACAGTCCATTTGTAGGTTTACATCATTAAAACAGGATGTCACAATTATTATAAACTTGACTAGGTGATGCTGTGATCACTGTGAGTGCCACAGTGGTTGATTTTGTATCCCTACCCCCAAGTTGTAAAAATACACAAAATTAATTAGAAAAAATTGCTTAAGTTATTCCATTTTATTTTGACCTCTCTTTACCTATTGAGTTTCAATAATGTGAGCATAAAGTGCAAGAAAATAAGGAAAGTCGGCATCCTTTACGATATGTTCGTGGTGAATGATAGCTTTTTACCATTTAAAATTGCTGAATTGGGAAATGTACATTGTTTCTGATGCCCTCAGAAATTTTGTATACAACGGATAGGTCTTTTTTAGGTTTTATTGTTTAGGATAGAGTACCACAGTTACTCCCAACCTGATTTTATGATGCTGTGATGCATTTAGGGGCCACAGTGGCTGAATCTGCTGCCCTACCCCCATTTTACCTGTACGCAAAGGAACGAAAAATGATCATAACAATTGCTCCTCTGATTAAATATTTTTGTTGCCAGTTTTCTTAACAAAATATGTATATTGAGCATAAACATTTGTGATCATTTCATTAATTTCAATGTGACCCATCGATTTAATTGTAATTCTTTTTATTTAAGGCATGCTTAACAGGGGCTGCCGCTGAAGCTTCTATCGTCTGCACATTCAGCACTCTTGTCAAACTCGGGGAAGGTGTACCTCAGGGAGATGTTGTGTCTGATGCTGTTTTTGGTCTACATTAATGACAGCAGTACAACAGTACCAAGGTTCGTCTTGAACATCCTCCATGCGGATGACTTTGCAGCCGGGTGTGGAGCGCAGCAGAACATAAAGAAATAGCATCCTCCAGAATCCAAGATGCTGCCAATAGAGTCAGCAGCTGGACTGAAAGAGGCCACTCAAACTGAGCTAGACCATCTCTTTTAATCAGACGGAAGAGGTCACCTCAAAACTGGAGACCTTCCAGTACCAAAGACAGACAGGCCAACTTTACTGGCAACAAATAAATTACTGGATTCACGTGGAGGCATAAAGAAATAGCATCCTCCAGAACATAAAGAAATAGCATCCTCCAGAATCCAGGATGCTGACTATAGAGTCAGCAGCTGGACTGAAAGAGGCCACTCAAACTGAGCTAGACCATCTCTTTCAATCAGACGGAAGAGGTCATCTCAAAACTGGAGATCTTCGAGTACCAAAGACAGACAGGCCAACTTTACTGGCAACAAATAAATTACTGGATTCACGTGGAGGCCTCACATTGAAACCATGGAAGCTAGAGCTGCAAAAAAGAAAGAGAGTCTCTGATGAAGAACTGGTGGAGACCACATTGGCGCAAATTACAGCATCCTGGCACAAGCAAACACCTGCTCGGTCAGACCAGTTGTGCGGTACCAAGATACATCGACAACATGAAACACTGCCTGCAAAACCCAAAAAGCCAGGCTTGACAAGATGCAGAACATGGGTCATTCTCATGATGCAGTGACATTCTTAGAGCCATCTGGAGCACCCCAATTTAGGAAATGGAGGACATTAGAGCCACTGGAATGCAGAACAGCACACACGATGAAGAGACTTACTAAACACCGACAGCATGGGAGACTACAGGAGCAGACCAAGAACCGTCAGAAATGCCCAATCTGAACCGCCAACTGAAGGTCCTGCAAAGGGCTAACACTGACGTCCTGGAACCAAGCCCAAAGATGTGTGAACAGCTCCCTTCAGATACCTGGACATCTCGAAAGAGCCTTCAAGACAACATAATGTTCCAGGACTCTTTGCCAAAGGTCGCGGCACTGCACAAAGCCATCTTGCTGGAGGTTGTGCACAAGCGCTACCCTCACAGCAGCTGTGATACCACACAAGATGCCGTGTTGAATGAAGGAAGTGGCGTTACATCTGTTGTGCAGACCGCACTACTACCTCCCTCTAGCTAGCAGCAGCAGCTCCAACTATCGTACAGATCTGCAGGTGCTCAACACAGCAGCAGAGCACTAGCTAGGGAAAGGCAGCAGCTTGATCCACTGATCTCACCAGGAAGCTTCAAGATAGACTGGATGCCCTGTCCACAAAATAGTGCTGCAGTGGATTCCAGTGCATTCTGGACTAGCTGGGAATGGAGACACTACAACAACAAAGTGATTGGCAAAAGCAGAATGGCGGCTGCAGCCCGTGGGCAGATGACATCAACAAACTGAACAGGGAGAGCCAGGCCACCATCTTTCATCTACGCACTGATTACTCTGGACTGGGTCCATCCAGAAAAGCAGGAACGTTTCACAAACCCAAACTGAAGTCTGAAGCTTTACACACTTTAGTCAGATCACTCTGTATCAGCAATTATTTGAAGCTTCCATGCCTAATGCGTGAAGAGATACCAAAATAAAAGAACGCTTAGTGAATGGCGGACTTCGGTAGAAGCGTAAACAACCAATCAGAATGTTCGCCATGCAGTCACTTTATGATCAGAGCTAAATATAGATCACTTGCAACAAGCGTCAGCATGATCGTTTGCAATGGGAATAGTCACAAATTGAGGGAGAAAAAAAAAGTAGACAAACGTTTGCCAGTACGTTGTCATTTTTTACAAACATTTACAGACTTTAAGGAAAAGGACTGAAATTGACAGACTTTCCAGGGCCCTCAAAAAGCCTTGCCATTTTTTTTTTACAACTTTCACAAATGTTCACAGACCGTAAGGACCCTGCTGAACTCACCTCGTGAGACTGGGTCATGTGGAAACAGCCCTATGCGAATTTGGCGTAGAAAATCGGTCTCCTTAGCACATTCTCCAAACATGTCCATACAGAGAAGCGGTCTGCTGGCAGTTCTGACCAGAAGACACGCCCCTATACACCAAACTCTGAAAACATGCTGCCTAGCTCTTGACAGCTCACTTATTGGCAGCCAGAACAATATAAGATTTAAAGACGGCCATAAAAAAGATTGAACGTTGCAGAAGGTAGAAGTGGAGATCTCGTGGTCGACATGTGGAAACTAAGTATTTTTGATAACATTGTTTTGGCTATTAGGAACCATGAAACTTTATTACGCATATTCATATTTACACATTTCTAGATAAAAATAAATGAAAGGAAAAGGGGAGACCTTACTAGACCCGCCTTACGCTAGGTAAAATATCACCTAAAAGACCAGCCAGTTAAAAATAGTTACAATTAAATTGATGGGTTACATTGAAATTAATGAAATGATCACAAATTTTTATGCTCAGTATGCATACTTTAAAAAAAAAACAACTGGCAACAAAAAATATTTAAACAGAGGACTATTATGTAAGCAATTTTTATGATTATTTTGCGTTACTTTGCGTACTGGTAAAATGGGGGTAGGGCAGCAGATTCAGCCACTGTGGCCCCTAAATGCATCATAGCATCACAAAATCAGGTTGGGAGTAACTGTGGTACTCTATCCTAACCAATAAAACCTAACAAAGACCTATCGGTAGTATACAAAATTTCTGAGGGCACCAGAAACAACGTACGATTCCCAATTTGGCAATTTTAAATGGGAAAAAGCTATCATTCACCACAAATGTACCGTAAAGGATGCCGACTTTCTTTATTTTCTTGCACTTTATGCTCATATTATTGAAACGTAATAGGTAAATAAAGGTCAAAATTAAATGGAATAACTTTAGAAATTTTTTCTAATTAATTTTGTGTATTTTTACAACTTGGGGGTAGGGATACAAAATCAACCACTGTGGCACTCACAGCATCACCTAGTCAAGTTTATAATAATTGTAACATCCCGTTTTAATAATGTAAGCATGAAAATGGACTGCCAGCACTATAGAAAATGTCTGAAGGCATCTGACACATTATTTTTTTTTTTTTTTTGCGATTTCGTGGAAATGGTCGTTTGCTGGGTCCACAAATACCTTCACTGTGAGCCAGAGATTCAATATGTTTTCATTCTGTTTTTTGCAGAGGCTGCAGAACGTGTGCCTTAACATAATATTGCCTGATTTGAGCTTCTGGAATGAATTCTGATTTATTTAGAGGAAAATGTTTCTCAACCTCATTTTAGCACCTGCGAAGAGCGTGAATGGGGGTACCCTTGCGCCATCGGCTATATCTCTGGTGTGTTCCTAAGGATTTTCGGGGAACATGGCTTAAACATCTCAGGACATACTAAGGAACACTTTGAAATCCATCTTATTGAGTACTGGGGGGGAGGGGGGGGGGGGTGCACGGTAGACCTTCCTAGCTTGTGGACTATATCTGTAAGTACTATAATGTAGCTGGCATATGGCGGCAGTGTACAAATTTAAAGCGACCGAGGGGGCATATGAAAACTGAGTTGCGGCTGTTGGCTCTGATATATATATATATATATATTCTTTACTTTTACCAATACTTTTACCAATATATATATATATTTACTTTTAATTTAAAATGCCATCGTATATATATATATATATATATATATATATATATATATATATATATATATATATATATATATATATATATATATATATATATATATATATATATATATATATATTTTTTTTTTTAATTTGGCATCCTGTCTCGGAAGCCCATGGAGTATATGCGCTTGCTGGGTCAGTCACTGGAGTGACCTCTCCAGGGCGCAAGCCTGGGCGAAGTGTATGGAGATCCTGGGGTGCCCAGTCGTCAAGATCCCCCTCTCGGCCTCGCTGATGTATCCAAAGGAATGCAAAGCAGTACGTTTGGCACCAGTTTGGCTGCAGGAGCTGCCAGAACAGTGCGTGAATAGGCAGCTGTCTGCCTTCGGGGCTCCACTCCTGATTTGAAGGGTTTACTCCCCCACATTTGGCCGTTGGATCCAACCTGATCTCCTCCGTCCTCTAGCCGTTGGCTGTCAGAAACAGCTCATCCGCCTAGTGGTGCAATGTGAACACCACCCCCTCACGTGGTTTAGCCCACCAGCTGAGGTGGTTTGCCAGGGTGTGGCGCTTGGAGCCAGCACGTGAGAGATTAAGGAGATGGATGAGGACCAGTGATGCCCGTCCGTCCTATGTAGGACGCAGCTGCCGAACAGCAAAGGTGCTACCTCTATCCAGAGCCCCCTACATATATAATTTTTCATTAAATTCTGAGAATGCTCTTGCTACGGTAATGCCATGGAATTCCATGTAATTTCAAACAGGCTCCCCTCGGCCAGGGCACAGGTGATCGCCATCCGGCCGCTAAGTAATGCCATCGGTAAGTAATGCCGGCCATCGGTAAGTGTGACATCTCGGCGGCTCAACACTCCCTGCCGGCGCATTAGGTACGCTTAGCTGAAATTGTGAGGTGTTGATCCCCCAGCCTTTTTCGCTAATGCGTCCGCAGTCGCGGGGTAGTTGACGGCGCCCTCCTCCTTTTCGAGATTCTTCCATACAGTAATGCCATCGGTAATGGTTTTCGAGGAAACAAATGTATTTTTCTCTAAAATATATTTTTTCGAGAAAATACTTACCGATGGCATTACTCGGAGGAACCTCCCACCTGCCCCGCTCGCCGCCAGTAAGCTAAGAGCGAAACTGGTAACGGCTGCGCATGTGCCGTATGAGGTAAGGGAGGCTACTCAATAAAGGGAAGCTATTCAGGGACGTTGGTACAGCTCACTTGGGTGGTTCCCCAGTGGCGTTGCTGTACACAACGATCCCTGGGCTGAAATTGATAGGCTAAGTGCAGCGGTCGGATGGCGATCACCTGTGTCCTGGCCGAGGGGAACCTGTTTCAAATTACATAGAATTCCATGGCATTAGGTTAGCAAGAGCATTCTCAACTTCACTATAAACTGTTATAGCCTGCAATTCAAGGTAAAAGTTGCAATTTCCCCTACTTTTTATGAGCACTGTGTACGCCACTTTTGTTTTCCCTGAAGTTGAGACAGTTTCTAGGTAAATTGACACCAACCAATCTTCTCTTCTCAGCCTCAAGGTCACCGTTATATATTCAAATGGGGTAGGTGAGGCAGTGCACAGACCGGTGTCTAAAAAAAAAATCTTCTGCCTTCTTTGGCATTTTGTACACAGGCAGTATGTTGGAATTTGCTTAAAATCTCTTGATAGATGAGAAGAGACATGTTGGTGCTTTGATTCATACCAGTCTTGGCTTAACCAGCGGACTCTTTTTGGCCTAGTTTGAGTTGCCAAGCGGAAGGTGATTTGAGGTGTGTACCAGTTTTGGCTTCGCTTGGATGTAGGGTTGGTACAGAATCATGTTGATAGCCAGGAAATGAGACGGGTGATGTGGTTATTCTTTTTTGATTTTGTGCATGGCAAATGTGCAGCACGTCAGCGGTAGTTTTGTTTAGGGGATTGAAAAAAATTAGGGGATGACTGGGACAGACTAAGACTAAGGCATTTTAACAGGACTGCAGGAGAAGCCACTGTGTACTATGGCCTGTCAGAGGCACCGCATGCCATATGTGACAGACCAGAATCTGGTTAATGTAACCATATCATTGATTTTGGACTTTTGCAGTTGGAAAACTAAGAAAATTATGAAAACTTGGAAATTTTGCCCCAAAATCTCTTCGTTTGCAGTTTTTTAAGGCGTCGCAACACCCTGTTTACCTGCACTGTGGCCTATGTTACCTCTGTTTGTTCATTTATTTTTTGTCTTACAGTTAGTCATGAGTCTGGCCTTTCGACCTTGAGCTGTGACCTTCGACCTTGACCTTGAAAGGGGTGGGGTTTGGGGCATTCAGTTTGCTAAATGCATGAAAAAAATGCACTCATTCAGGTATTAAAGTTGTGGGGTGGGGGGGGGGGGGTGGAGGCAGGGGGGGGGGGGAAGGGGTTTAGGTCAAAGGTTAAAATCAAAACTACAAAGAAATAGTGTCAGCAGGTTCATTTCAGACAGCTGATAGATGAGAAGAGACATGTTGGTGCTTTGATTCATACCAGTCTTGGCTTAACCAGCGGACTCTTTTTGGCCTAGTTTGAGTTGCCAGCCTCGCGCTGGGACCATACGGCGTTGAGGCGCGTCCCCTGGGTGGTGGATAGGGGGTCCCTCGTGAGAGGGGTGCACCGAATGAAATAAGGTGCCGTGAACCAACATGGTCTAAGGGAAGGTGACCCCGACAGAAAACCCCTGGTCCTCCTAGTAAGGGGGTTGGGCGTGGGGGTAGCTTCCCCACCCTGCAAAAAAGGAAATAGCTACAAAAACGCCGCCGACGAAAAGACTAACAGTAATTCCTTTCCTGGAGGAGGAAGGTTCTTCTACTAGAAGACTTATGACGTCCTGTGGTGAAAGCCGGAAGTCTTCGGAAGCCACAGGACCGAGCCGCCTCTCTCTATCCAGGGATACAACCATGGGCACATGGAACGTCAAGACCATGTACCAGTTAGTTAGTTAGTTATTTGGGTTTAACGCCGAGCAGGCGACTAAGGCCATCTCACGGCGGGATGGGTAAAAATCTGGTCAGCCAGACTAAAAGTAAGGTCTTAAGACAAGATGTAAATATAGATTAAAAATCTCAGGCTAAAATGTCGCACATGTCTGGAAAAGAAACGTCTACAGACTCTCAAAAAGGGCAAATAAAAAAATTCACATAGTCTATGAATGCTCAGATCTTGTTAAAAATATTGCATTCTCTCAAAAAATTGAAGATTTTGTCCGGGGGAACATCCCGGAACAAAACCTTCAAGGAGTCTGCTGTGAAGTGTTTATATCTGGTGTCAATTAGGTCAGCACAATACAGCAAAAAGTGTCGAACAGAAAACTGCTCATCACAGGCAAAACACCATGGACGCTCATCCTGTTTAAGTAAGTAAGAGTGCGTAACATATGTGTGCCCGATGTGGAGCCGAGCAAGGACAGTCTCCTCACGGCGGCTGCCGCAGCGGAAAGGTAGACTGTCAGACAACTTAGGAAGAGCTTCATGAAGCTTGTTCCCTTCCTCTTTGTCCCACTCGGACTGCCACTCGCGGGCTATGTACGCACTAATAACAGGTTTAAAATCACTATAGACAGTCTGTGTGTCAGGGACAGGGTCACTGCGGGCACTGTTGGCAGCAGAATCTGCGATTCTGTTGCCTTCGATGCCCACATGGCCTGGGACCCAAATAAAAATGATGTCATAATATTCCTTCATCAAGTCCGCGTAGAGCTCTCTAATCTGCACCAGCAGTGGATGGTCTGTTCCCGCGCCCTGAAGGGCCTGCAGGGCAGAAAGAGAGTCAGACAGAATCAGGAAGTTCCTTTCCCGAGACTGATAGGCATGCTTGAGTGCTAGCAGAATGGCCTGCAGTTCTGCACTAAATACAGAGGAATGGTCAGGGAGACGGAGCTTAAATGGGCGTCTAGGATGGCGAGAGGACACTGCAGCCGCAGCCACTCTTCCATCCTCAGACTTGGACCCATCCGTATAAAGACGACAATAGCCAGGAAAAATTGAAAGGAGTTCATTGAGGCTCTGTTGGTATATGGCTGGTGGAGTACAATCCTTCTTGTGGGCAGTCAAGTCCAGCAAGATGTCAGGAACTGGTAGTAGCCAGGGTGGAGTGACGTGTTGCAGAGATTCCGAAACTTTGTCCAGGTCCACTCCGGCCGCCTGCAGATGAGGTCTGACACGGAAGGAAAGTGGACGGACAGCTCCCGGATGGGCATCGTAAATCTCTGCAAACGACGGGTTAAAAACACAATCATAGGCAGGATTTTCTGGATGGGCCTTCAGCTTCAGAACGTAGCTGAGCATGAGGCGGATGCGGCGGAGCCTGAGAGAAGGCTCCCCTGCCTCTGCATACAGACTAGGAACTGGAGATGTCCTGAAGGCTCCCAGACATATGCGCAGACCTTGATGGTGAATTGTGTTCAGACGCTGCAGAACAGACTTGGAAGCCGAGCCATATACCACAGAGCCGTAATCCAGTTTGGTTTTGATTGATTGATTGATTGTACATTGCTTAACGTCCCGACAGCAACAAAGCTTTCTCAGGACGTGCCTGCACTGCTTGTGAAAAAAAAAAAATAAACAGAACATTAAATGTATGTCGCCAGCCGGTCAAATACATTAAATAAACCTAACACATGGGGCCTAAATAAAGCTAAGACCATTTAGCAACACACATCCAATATCAAGAGCTACAGGCAGTGCAGACAGTAGGGAGAGTTTTAAAAAGGCAAATACAGGTGAATGGACCAAGGGTAGACAGAAACACATGCCCCAGAATAGAGAGAAAAACTCACCCTGTGGGGCTGACCAGGGTGACCCTGGGAACTAAAAAGTACCTAACCCCACCCAAGTCCCCCAGGGCACACCCGGGTGGGGGGATAATCCAGTTTGGACCGACAAGGGCCCGGTACAGTCGAAGTAAGACGATGCGGTCTGCACCCCAGTCAGTACGACCAACGACACGAAGAATGTCGAGGGCCTTCCGACAAGAGGTTCTAAGGTAGTTAACATGGTTGCAGAAGGTCAATCTTTTGTCAAAGATGACCCCCAAAAACTTAGCCTCTTCAGCCACCTTAATTGGCACTCCAGCAATGCTCAGGCTAGGTTCTGGAAAAAATTTCGTCTGGTTAGTAAAATGCACACAGACTGTCTTGGAGGGCGAGAATCTGAATCCATTGAGAGACACCCACCCCTGGATGCGATCAACGCACAGCTGCAAGCGCCTCTCAAGGGACGCAAGTCCTCGACCTCGTGCACACAAAGCAAAGTCGTCCACAAACAAAGAGCATTCAGAATCATCCTTGACGGCCTTTACAATGTTATTTATTTTAATGCTAAATAAAACAGGAGATAGAATACTGCCCTGCGGGACACCCATCTCCTGTTGAAAGGAGTCGGAGAGGGTGGAGCCCACACGGACATGGAACGACCTGTTGGACAAAAAAATTGTGAATAAAAACGGGCAGATGCCCTTTAAAACCCATGTCCGACAAATCAGACATTATACCATGCTTCCAGGTAGTGTCATATGCCTTTTCAAGATCAAAGAAAATTGCATAGACATGCTGCTTGTTAACAAAAGCATCTCGGATAAAAGACTCAAAGCGGACTAGATGGTCAGTTGTACTACGAAAGCGCCGGAAACCGCACTGGAGGTCTGTGATGAGACCCTGTGACTCAAGATGCCACACCAGTCGGGCGTTGACCACGCGTTCCATAGTTTTACATAAACATGATGTCAAAGCTATTGGCCGGTAGTTGCCCGGGTCGGAAGGATCCTTACCCGGCTTGGGGATTGGCACAACCACAGCCTGGCGCCAAGATGGCGGAAAATGACCGGTTATCCAGATATGGTTAAAGGCCTTGAGAAGTACAAGGAGTGAATCCTCAGGCAGATGTGTTATGAGCTGATAATGGATGGTATCTAATCCAGCAGCAGAGTCAGTACATTTCTGCATGGCTTGCTGCAATTCTGAAAACGTAAAAGGGGCATTATAGTCTTCCAAGTTATCCGATATAAAATCACAAGCACAAGATTCTCGCTTCTCCTTCTCTCTCTTAAAGAAAGGTGAATAATGCTCTGTTGAAGAATTATGGGCAATGGTGGAGGCAAGCAAATTGGCCACAGCCTTTTTATCTGTGACCAAACTGGCACCATCTCTAAGATAGCCGACAGAAGCCGAGCCACCCCTGCCCCCAATTCTTCGAACAGCCTTCCAGACTTTTTGGGACGGAGTCCTAGAAGATAAAGATGAGACGAAGCGTCTCCAGGAAGCACGGCGTTCACGTTTAAAAATATAACGGGCTTTCGCCCGCTGTCTTTTAAAGGTTAAAATATTTGCTTGCGATGGATTACGAAATGCACGTCGCTGAGCAGATTTGCGCATTGTTTGGGCCTTGCGGCACTCTTCATTGAACCATGGTACTCTCGGCTTCCGAGGGAGTGATGTGGAAGTTCTAGGGATGGTTTCACCTGCAACCTCCAACAAAATAGAAGTAAAACAAGAAACAGGTTCTTCAGCTGACATGATCACCTCCTCTGTAAGACGAGACTGACAGAGAGAGGCAAACAGAGACCAGTTAGCTTTCTTGAGATTCCAGCGCCCCACCGGCGAATCCTCCTCACAGCTGACCGATGACAGGACTACTGGGAAGTGGTCACTACCACACAGGTCGTCGTGAACCTTCCAGTCAAAGTCCAGCATGAGAGAAGGATCACACACAGTGAGGTCTAGAACAGAACTAGATCCGGAACCTGAGTTAGAGTATGTAGGTGAGCCATCGTTAAAGACACATAGGTTAAGTTGAGAAAAAACATCTTCTAACATCTGACCTCTGCCATCATAGTGGTCACTACCCCAAAGGTGAGCATGACCGTTAAAATCCCCCATGAGAATAAAGGGAGGGGGCAGTTGATCTACTAAGTGAAAAATATCATTGCTACAGACCCGCAGTGATGGTGGCAGGTAAATACTGCATATGGTTATGGTCTTTTTTAAGGTAACCCGAGCAGCGACAGCCTGAAGACAGGTGTCGATGCTAACGGGGCTACATAAAATTTGGCTACTAATGAGAAGAGCCGCTCCACCCGAGCGCCTCTCCGAATCAGAGCCTTTATGTATAACATTAAAACCATTAAAAGACACAGGGTCAGAAGTCTTCAGGTAAGTCTCCTGAAGAGATATGACTGAGGGGTTATAGAACTTGACTAAAAGACGTAATTCCTCAAAGTTAGCTCGAAAACCACGACAATTCCACTGAAGCAAAGAGTCCATGATTAAGTCTGATCTGGGGGTAACGAGTTTTTCCCCCCTTTTTCCTTTACCTTGGAAGGAGTTGAAGAAACAGAGGGGGGCCGGCTCCCGGGCCTCCTCTGGTTCTTCGGAGAGGAAGGGGGTGGAGCTGCCGCAGCATCAGCAACAACAACTTCCACTCCCTCCATCCGCTCCTCCAGTGCAGCATATTTGTTTTGAAGGGGCACATCTGTGTTCCCCTTCTGGGCCCGTGCGCACAGCGGTCCCATAGATTTCTTAGACTTCTGGTCCTGGGCAGCGTTCCTGCCGCTAGAGTTAGCGGCCTTAGAAGGCTGACCAGAGCCAGAAGCCTTTGGAGTTGACTGACTAACAGGTTTGGGTGGGGGCTGAGGCTTAGGGGCAACAGAAGGCGGCACAACCGGACCGGCAGTGTCCGCCTTCTGCGTTCCCTGGCTCCTTGTCACCACCGGAGGAGGGTTACTCTCCAGGGGCGAGATGAGCCGAGGCTCCGCCCCCAACCAAGAAGTTGGGGTCTGACATGAAAAGTCTTTGGTGGGGCGCTTGCCTGCCACCGCTGCACTAAAAGTATACACTGAGGTGTTAGAGGTTGGGGCAGCCGCAGCTGCACCAGGGCCTTCAACCAGTTTTTTGGCATCCAGAAAGGACAGCCCCTTCTCCACACGCACCTGCTGAATCTTGCACTCGGATATCCAACGAGGGCATTTCTTATCCGAAGCCATATGCGCCCCCTGGCAATTCACACACAGGGGGGTGGCTGTGCAGGACTCAGCAGAGTGTCCGGGCCTAGTGCAACGGGCGCATGAAGCCTCTGCCTGACGGCATGTCTTCTGCCCATGGCCATACTTTTGGCACTTAAAGCACCGGAGGGGAAGAGGGACGTACTTTTTCACTCTCAGGGAGTAGTAACCTCCCCAGATGGTAGTAGGAGGGGTGGGGGTGCCAAACGTCAGGATGATGGTAGGGAGACGGATCTCCCCACCACCTCGCTTGGAAGCGAAGCGCCTGACGCAAGTCACCCCCTGAGACTTAAGGTTCCTTACAAGTTCATCTTCTGACAGTTCTGCCAAAGCTTGATCTTTGATTACGCCTCTTGACGAATTCATAGTTTTGTGGGGTGTGACTTCCACAGGAGTGTCTCCGATGGAAGAGAGCCCCAGTAGCCCGCTGGAGTGTGCCCGAGTACGGCACTCCACCAGCAAGTCACCAGACCTGAGGCGCTGGGCGTCAGGCCTGCCAACACGGCTCCTGAGGGTCTCCCCCACCAGAAAAGGATGCAGCTTGGTAACTGGTTTCTCCTTCACCTTGCTATGGACAATGAGGAAGCGAGGCCATACGGCCGACGCCTGAGGCGTCGCTTCCTCACAGTCTGAATCACTGTCATGTGCAATGTCGGTGTCTATGCGCCGTTTCTGTGCTAGTTTTGGTTTTTTGGTTTTATCCATATTATATTAGTAGAGATATTCATCCCCCGGGGGTCCCCGCCCGCCACCGAGCCCAACAAGGGAAAGTGCAACTGTCGGCGGGTCTCCAGCCGACGCACAATGGAGACTGCCCGAAAGATATACTCAAGGGGGTAAGCCCGATTGAACCGTTTGAGCCACCGCCTTCTATCACACCGTTGAATGCAGGGGAATACTGGCGTAAAGCACCTAATCAGCAGCAGAAGCTATAGCATGGTGCTCCGTATAGCAACCCGCATGTCAACAGTGGGATAGGGCTCAACGTGACAAGAGCCGATTGACTAGGCCGGTACGACTAGCCTCCCGTTTAGGTAGAAGTCAAGGCCGAAGTGGAGTGTTGGCACCAGTGAGCCGCAGCCCAAAGGGAACCTCAGCCACCAGGATCCTCTTCTCCCCCGACACGGGTCTCCAAGCACGGCAAACACTTGGGATCCAAAGGACCAAAAAGTCACGAGTATTTTTAAGGACCAATCCAACATGGTACGACCTAGGTTAGCACAGCTCCTTAAAAACCGGACCAGTGAAAAGGCTGAACAACATATCTGCTGACATCAAGTCCTAATCCTGGACAAAGATGGCACCCGTCCGCTAGCCCACTCAGTCAGGGACTGAGCGGACTACCCACCTACGCCACGTGGAGGCCGGTGCCGGGTAGGCCCATGTACCAGAGCGGCAAGGCTGCCCAGATAGCAGCGGAAATGCAAAAGTACAACCTTTCCCTGCTAGGCATCAGTGAAGCCAGATGGACGCAGTCTGGCCAGAAAAGGCTGTTAAGTGGGGAGATGATTCTGTATTCAGGTCATGAAGAGGAGAATGCCCCCCCATACAGAAGGAGTAGCACTCATGCTGTCACCAGTGGCACAGAGAGCGCTGATGGGCTGGGAACCTCTTGGGCCAAGAATTATAACAGCAGCCTTTAGAACCAAGAAAAAGCTGCTGAACGTCATCCAGTGTTATGCGCCCACCAATGACAGTGACGAGGAAGAGAAACAAGAGTTCTACGACCGACTCCAGAGTGCCGTGGACAAATGTGCGGAGCGAGACATCACCATCGTCATGGGTGATTTTAATGCCAAAATAGGGGAGGACAACACCAGATACGAAGAGGTGATGGGGAGACAGGGACTAGGCTCGGAGATGAGTGAGAACGGGGAGAGGTTTGTAGACTTTTGTGCTCTAAACCGACTTGTCATTGGAGGCAGCATCTTCCCACACAGAAGAATACACAAAGCAACTTGGGTCTCACCTGACCATACAACAGAGAACCAAATAGACCATATCTGCATTAGCAAGAAAGTTAGAAGATCCCTTCAAGATGTTCGAGTGAGGAGGGGAGCAGATGTCGCCTCAGACCACCATCTGCTTACCTTAAGAATGAAGCTCAAGCTAAAGAAAAGCCGCACAGAGACAACAAGAAGACAGCGCTATAATGTAGACCTCCTGAGAGAAACTGGAGTTAGAGAAGAGTTCAAACTGGTGCTGTCCAACCGGTTTCAAGCGCTACAGGAGCTAGTAAATGAAGAGGAGGCGGTCACCACAGAGCAGCAGTGGAAGGCAGTTAGAGAGGCGCTGAACTCAACCTGCAAAGACACTGTAGGGTTCAGGAAACACCACCACAAGGACTGGCTGTCGGCACAGACCTTGAAGAAGATAGAAGCGAGGAAGCAGAAGAAAGCAGCGGTCAACAACAGTCGCACGAGAGTAGCCAAAGTAAGGGCACAGGGGGAATACTCGGAAGCCAACCGTGAGGTGAAGAGGAGTATCAGGGCAGACAAGAGGGCCTACACAGACAGCCTGGCAGCAGAGGCAGAAAAGGCAGCAGGCAGCGGCAACATGAAACAGCTCTACGACATTACCAGACGATTGTCGGGTAAGTATGGCCATACAGAAAGACCAGTAAAAGACAAAGAAGGCAAGCCTATTGCAGACAGAGCAGACCAACTCGACAGATGGGCCGAGTATTTTGAAGAGTTACTGAACAGACCTAGCCCACCCGACCCCCCCCCCCCCCCCCCCGACATCCAGCCGGCAGAGACCGACCTACCCATCAGCTGTGACAGACCCAGCCGGGAAGAGATCAGAAAAGCAGTGGCATTTTTGAAGAATGGCAAAGCAGCAGGGCCAGATGGCATCCCAGCGGAGTCTCTGAAAGCAGACCTAGAGACAACAGTGGAGATGCTGTACCCACTGTTTGGAAAGATCTGGGAAGAGGAGGTGATGCCAGCTGACTGGAAGGAGGGGTACCTAATCAAGCTTCCCAAGAAAGGCGACCTCAGCAAGTGTTCCAACTACAGAGGAATCACCTTGCTGTCAGTACCAGGAAAGGTCTTCAACAGGATCATCCTAGAGAGAATGAAGAGCTCCGTTGACTCCCAGCTGAGAGACCAGCAAGCAGGATTCAGGAAGAACCGATCATGTACAGACCAGATCGCCACTCTCCGCATCATCGTGGAACAGTCTCTGGAGTGGAGCTCCCCGCTGTACGTCAACTTTGTGGATTATGAGAAAGCATTTGACAGCGTGGACCGAGAGACTCTGTGGAAACTCCTACGACACTACGGTGTACCCACAAAGCTCGTCCGCCTGATCAAGAGCAGCTATGATGGCATGACATGTCGCGTGATCCACGAAGGGCAGTTCACCAGGGAGCTCCAGGTCAGAACTGGTGTCAGGCAGGGGTGTCTGCTGTCTCCGTTCCTCTTCCTACTGGCCATAGACTGGGTCATGAAGATGACCACAGAGCACAGACGAAGTGGAATACAGTGGACACTGTGGACACAGCTTGACGACCTCGATTTTGCAGACGACTTAGCATTACTGTCCCACACTCATCAACAAATGCAGGACAAGACCACGAGGCTTGCTGACATCTCGGCCCAAGTGGGCCTCACCATTCACAAACAGAAAACAAAGACAATGAGGCTAAACGCAACCAGGGAAGAACCAGTCTTGCTTGCTGGCACCCCGTTGGAGGAGGTGGAGTCCTTCATCTATCTTGGGAGCATCATAGACAAAAAAGGCGGCACTGATGCAGATGTCAGAGCACGAATCGGTAAAGCCAGAGCAGCCTTTCTCCAGTTGAAAAAAGTGTGGAGTTCCAGAGAGCTGTCACAACACACCAAAGTCCGGATTTTCAACTCCAATGTAAAAGCAGTTCTCCTATATGGAGCAGAGACATGGAGATTGACAAAAACCACAGTCAACAGAGTACAGACCTTCATGAACAGTTGCCTTAGAAGAATTTTGAAAATCCACTGGCCAGAGAAGATCAGCAATGTCAGACTCTGGGAGAGAACAGAGCAGATTGTACATTGCTTAACGTCCCGACAGCAACAAGGCTTTCTCAGGACGTGCCTGCACTGCTTGTAAAAAAAAACAACTAAACAGAACATTGAATGTATGTCGCCAGCCGGTCCAATACGTTAAATAAACCTAAGACACGAGGCCTAAATAAAGCTAAGACCATTTAGCAACACACATCCAATATCAAGAGCTACAGGCAGTGCAGACAGTAGAGAGAGTTTTACAAAGGCAAATACAGGTGAATGGACAAAGGGTAGACAGAAACACATGCCCCAGAATAGAGAGGAAAACCCACCCTGTGGGGCTGACCAGGGTGACCCTGGGAACTAAAAAGTAGTTAACCCCACCCAAGTCCCCCAGGGCAGACCCAGGTGGGGTGAGAACAGAGCAGATAACAGCAGAGAATGAAATTGGGCGAAGAAGATGGGGATGGATCGGTCACAGTCTGAGAAAGCCAGCTTCCAGTATCACTAGGCAGGCATTGTCATGGAACCCCCAGGGAAAGAGGAAAAGAGGTAGGCCGAGAAACTCCTGGCGTCGAGACCTCCAAGCAGACATCAAGAGACTGGGAACCACCTGGAGTAGAATCGAAGGAGAAGCACAGGACAGGAGTTGCTGGAGGTCTCTCGTCGACGGCCTATACCCGGGTAGGGGTGACAGGCGTAAGTAAGTAAGTAAGAAAGGCGACCTCAGCAAGTGTTCCAACTACAGAGGAATCACCTTGCTGTCAGTACCAGGAAAGGTCTTCAACAGGATCATCCTAGAGAGAATGAAGAGCTCCGTTGACCCCCAGCTGAGAGACCAGCAAGCAGGATTCAGGAAGAACCGATCATGTACAGACCAGATCGCCACTCTCCGCATCATCGTGGAACAGTCTCTGGAGTGGAGCTCCCCGCTGTACGTCAACTTTGTGGATTATGAGAAAGCATTTGACAGCGTGGACCGAGAGACTCTGTGGAAACTCCTACGACACTACGGTGTACCCACAAAGCTCGTCCGCCTGATCAAGAGCAGCTATGATGGCATGACATGTCGCGTGATCCACGAAGGGCAGTTCACCAGAGAGCTCCATGTCAGAACTGGTGTCAGGCAGGGGTGTCTGCTGTCTCCGTTCCTCTTCCTACTGGCCATAGACTGGGTCATAAAGATGACCACAGAGCACAGACGAAGTGGAATACAGTGGACACTGTGGACACAGCTTGACGACCTCGATTTTGCAGACGACTTGGCATTACTGTCCCACACTCATCAACAAATGCAGGACAAGACCACGAGGCTTGCTGACATCTCGTCCCAAGTGGGCCTCACCATTCACAAACAGAAAACAAAGACAATGAGGCTGAACGCAACCAGGGAAGAACCAGTCTTGCTTGCTGGCACCCCGTTGGAGGAGGTGGAGTCCTTCACCTATCTCGGGAGCATCATAGACAAAAAAGGCGGCACTGATGCAGATGTCAGAGCACGAATCGGTAAAGCCAGAGCAGCCTTTCTCCAGTTGAAAAAAGTGTGGAGTTCCAGAGAGCTGTCACAACACACCAAAGTCCGGATTTTCAACTCCAATGTAAAAGCAGTTCTCCTATATGGAGCAGAGACATGGAGATTGACAAAAACCACAGTCAACAGAGTACAGACCTTCATGAACAGTTGCCTTAGAAGAATTTTGAAAATCCACTGGCCAGAGAAGATCAGCAACGTCAGACTCTGGGAGAGAACAGAGCAGATAACAGCAGAGAATGAAATTGGGCGAAGAAGATGGGGATGGATCGGTCACAGTCTGAGAAAGCCAGCTTCCAGTATCACTAGGCAGGCATTGTCATGGAACCCCCAGGGAAAGAGGAAAAGTGGTAGGCCGAGAAACTCCTGGCGTCGAGACCTCCAAGCAGACATCAAGAGACTGGGAACCACCTGGAGTAGAATCGAAGGAGAAGCACAGGACAGGAGTTGCTGGAGGTCTCTCGTCGACGGCCTATACCCGGGTAGGGGTGACAGGCGTAAGTAAGTAAGTAAAGTAAGTTGAGTTGCCAGGCGGATGGTGGTTTGAGGTGTGTACCAGTTTTGGCTTCGCTTGGATGTAGGATTGGTACAGAATCATGTTGATAGCCAGGAAATGAGATGGGTGATGTCCTTATTTTGGGGGGATTTTGTGCATGGCAAATGTGCAGCAAGTTGGCGGTAGTGTTGTTCAGGGGATTGAAAAAAATAGGGGATGACTGGGACAGACTAAGACTAAGGCATTTTAACAGATGGGACTGCAGGGGAGGCCCACTGTGTACTATGGCCTCTATCTCACCTCGTTTGTTGCATCACCCCCCCCCCCCCCCCCCTCCCCACACACATAAAATCACGAGGGATTCTGTACTATCAACCGCTACACAAACTGACCGTTTGGTTGGAAGTTTTTCAACCGAAAACAGTTTGGTTTGTGCGCTTGTTCAAGGCTGCCATTACTAGCCGCTGAGGTGTTTGTCATCCAGGCCAAAGCACACAATGGGCCTACCCTGCAGTCCCATCTGTTAAAATGCCTTAGCCTGTCTCAGTCATCCCCTAATTTTTCACCCCACCCGGGTCTGCCCTGGGCAACTTGGGTGGGGTTAACTACTTTTTAGTTTCCAGGGTCACCCTGGTCAGCCCCACAGGGTGGGTTTTTCCCTCTATTCTGGGGCATGCGTTTCTGCCTACCCTTGGTCCATAAACCTGTATTTTCCTTTTTAAAACTCTCTTTACTGTCTGCGCTTCCTGTAGCTCTTGTTATTGGATGTGTGTTGCTAATTGGTCTTAGGTTTATTTAGCAGCTTAGGGCAGCTGGCGACATACATTCAATATTCTGTTTAGTTTTTTTTTCTCACAAGCTGTGCAGGCACGTTCTGAGAAAGTCTTGTTGCTGTCAGGATGTTAAGCAATGTACAACCAACCAACCAACCCTAATTTTTCAATCCTCTAAACAACACTACCACCCACTTGTTGCACATTTGCCATGCACAAAATCAAAAAAAAAAAAAAAAAGGACATCACCCGTCTCATTTCCTGGCTACCAACATGATTCTGTACCAACCCTACATCCGGTCCAAGTGAAGCCAAATCACCATCTGCTTGGCAACTCAAACTAGGACAAAACAAGTCCACTGGTTAAGCCATGGCTGGTATGAATCAAAGCACCATACACGTCTCTTCTCATCTTAGATCTATCAAGAGATTTTAAGCAAATTCCAGCATACTGCCTCTGTACAAAATGCCAAAGAAGGTAAGATTTAAAAAAAAACAAAAACACACCAGTCCTTGCACTGCCTCACCTACCTCATTTCAATATGTAACATGACCTGTCAGAGAAACACTCCCACCTGAACACCATTCAATCTGCCATCAGTGCAATCCTTAGACACTAGCTAAGTCAAACCCAAAGTGCACCATTGAATGTTGCTGCATGTATGTTATGGCCCATTATGTCTTGTGCATCGTTGTGGCGTTCACTATGCTGTTTGCTTTGGATCATGCATATCTGATGCCATGAAAAACAGACTAAATATGGTCAGAATGCCTCCAAAATTGGCATGTACATCAAGTAATATATCTGATTTTCAGAAACGTTGCATTTGAGGCACAGGCAAATGAAAGTTGTTTTTTTTTTCATATTTTTTCATTATCCATCCCCTTACTTTTTCTGTTTTTCCAAGTTTACATACACATGCAATACAGTCAAACCGACTCCCGGTGGGCTGAATAACTGAAAAAGGTTACCATAACACTGACATTGATGAAAAATCAGCTTTCAGACCCAAGACCATTTTCTTGTGTATCTCAGGGCAGCCAAAAAGACAACACTCAGGCATCCTCATTGACCCTGTTGTCTGGTGATAGCAAGCAGGAAGAGGCCTGTAACCAGCTGCCATGCCATATATATGCTGCTTGCAATATTTTCCCAAGGCAAAAGGAGTAATGAAACAGCTGTGCAATTTAAACATTGTCTACTGAGCTATCCCACAGCCAAAAGACTACACAAAACAGCCAAAACTATGCAGCGCAGGTGTCACCCCATACCCAAACAAGTGTCTGGAGTGCTTATTTAGGAGCTAGCAGAGAAACATGGTTATGTACAGTTCATTTTAATATAGAACACACTTGTCAGAGTCTAAAAACACCTGAACTCTTGTTGCAAATGCAACAAGCAGATCTGCGTCAAACCTCATGTAAAAGGCTGTACCAGTGGCCGCAGCTGATGCTCCCATAACAACGCACTCAAATGATCTTTATGCAGTGTAAAAGTGCTCGTGTTCAGCTCAGAATAGACACCAGAGATATCCCTCATGACAATTACAGCAGAATGACACCTCAAATGCAGCCTATGTTGTATCATGCAAAATAACTTCTGCAAGTCACTCTTTTGGCGGATGATTTCAGTGAGGTCAGCTGTCTGATGAAATGAACCTGCTGACACCGTTTCATTGTAGTTTTGATCTTAACCTTTGACCTTCCTACCCCTTCCCCCCCCCCCCCCCCCCACTTTAATAACTGAATGAGTGCATTTTTTCCCCCCTCATCATTTAGCAAACTGAACGCCCTAAACCTCACCCCTTTCAAGGTCAAAGGTCACAGCTCAACGTCAAAGGTCAGACTCATGACCACCTGTAAGATAAAAAATAAATGAACAAACACACTAAACATGGCCCACAGTGCAGGTAAACAGGGTGTTGCGATGCAAAACACGCAAAAACGCCTATAAAACTGCAAGCGAAGCAATTTTTGGGCCAAATTTCCAATTTTTTCATGATTTTCTCAGTTTTGCAACTGCAAAAGTCCAAACTCAATATGGTTACAACAAACCAGATTCTGGTCCATGTCACATATGGCATGTGGTGCCTGCGACAGGCCAAAGCACACAGCGGGCCTCCCCTGCAGTCCCATCTGTTAAAATGCCTTAGTCGTAGTCTGTTCCAGTCATCCCTTAATTTTTCAATCCTCAAACGGCCCACTTGCTGCACATTTTCCATGCACAAAATCCCCCCAAAATAAGGACATCACCCGTCTCATTTCCTGGCTATCAACATGATTCTGTACCAACCCTACATCCAGTCCAAGCGAAGCCAAAACTGGTACACACCTCAAATCACCATCCGCTTGGCAACTCAAACTAGGACATAAAGAGTCTGCTGGTTAAGCCAAGGCTGGTATGAATCAAAGCACCAAACATGTTTCTTCTCTTCTAGCAAGAGATTTTAAGCAAATTCCAGCATACTGCCTCTGTACAAAATGCCAAAGAAGGCAGAAGATTTTTTTTTAAAAAACACCGATCTTTGCACCGCCTCACCTACCTATTTCAATATGTAACATGACCTTCAGGGCCCAGTACGTGCAAATTGATGATGTCATGTGAAAGAGATTACTCACTTCCGCGACTTGTTTTTGACTTTACTAGAATTGAAAGCAGGATGTTAAAATTCCCTGCCTCGTGCTTTTAATTTGTCCGTTTTGGGTGTAATTTTCTTGAGTAATGGAGTTGAGAAAATTGCCAAAGGCAAAAAGAAGCACCCTGAAATAGTTGCTTCCAGACGGTTGGTTACCGACTGATGTCGCTTTGTATTTCTCTCTCACCCAGGCATTTGAGAGATTCATTTTTTATGTCAGTAAATTCCGATATGTTTGTGTCAGAAAACTTCCTGTCAGTTCTTCTTCTGTTTCAGCGTGACTGATCATGTCTAATTCTTATCTCATTAGAAGAGTGTTGTGTGTTATGAATATAATTTTGGTCTCTAGTCGACTAACTATATGGCAAGTTCACATTTCTGCAAAAGTTGTGGTTGTTGGTTCTGATAAAAAAATTAAATGGACTAATCAAACAATGATCTTACTTCACTATAAGCTGTTGTACACCTTGTTTTCAGACCTTAATATAAATCTGAAAATCTCTCTTATGCTTACTTAATTAGTACACTATATAAATAGTTGCCATTGTGCGAATTAGGTCTTTAAATAAATCCAACTTTCTACTTATTTCTGATTATTTCAAAGCAAACATCATATGCAGGACAAATCTATGTTTACTTTTTTTTTATTTTAGAGAACTGAGAGATTTAAACAGATGCCTGGTTCATTCATTTAAAAAAAAAAAAATGCACAAGTCAAACAACTCTGTGAAAAATCTGACATATCCAAATGACGGTCAAGTTAAATGACAGGTAAGCCGACCAAAAAAGATTATAGAGTGGTCTTGCCACAAAGTATCCTTGGGCCATGTTTGAAGGCTGTGGCTTGAACAGACTCCAAGAAAATGCCAATGTTAAAGTTCACTACAGACAAGTGTGGAGGGACAACCACTTGCTCAGAAAATACTCACTTTTACTATCGCACATGAGCCAAACATTGACTTTTGTACACCACCAGCCCCTAGGCAACTCCTGATCCCTGGCCTGATTTTCCGTATTTTTTACACTTATTTCCTAACTTTCAGCTATGTACCAGTAATGGTCAGTAAACTGACCATTGGTGTCTGGAAGAAGAGAAATAGTGATGCTGAGTTGGTATACCTCGCCCTGTGCATACTCCTTTTACTATCGCACATGAGCCAAGCATTGACTTTTGTACACCACCAGCCCCTCGGCAACTCCTGATCCCTGGCCTGATTTTCCATATTTTTACACTTATTTGCTAACTTTCACCTATGTACCAGTAATGGTCAGTAAACTGACCGTTGGTGTCTGGAAGAAGAGAAATAGTGACGTCCTGTGGTATACCTGGCCATTGTTGCTTTTTTCACACCTGACCGGTCACTCTGTGCACCAGATCGGTTTAGAGCGTGTGCTCTCAGCACTTGTAATAAGCAATCTCGGAGTAAGAATCACGTGACATTTGATTGCTGCAAAATAAGATGAATAAAGAATAAGCCCTTTCCCATATGCAAGATCCGGCAATAAAGCATCCTTATGCTAGCATCACAAAACATTACACAATTTGGCGGATTTGAAAAATAACTTTTACCCTTAAATTGTTGTGATTTTGCGACATCTGCGTTGCTTTGCAGCAGAAAGTACCGTCATAGCTGTAGTACGATTGATTGATTGATTGTACATTGCTTAACGTCCCGACAGCAACAAGGCTTTCTCAGGACGTGCCGGCACTGCTTGTGAAAAAAAAAAACCCAACTAAACAGAACATTGAATGTATGTCGCCAGCCGGTCAAACACATTAAATAAACCTAACACATGGGGCCTAAATAAAGCTAAGACCATTTAGCAACACACATCCAATATCAAGAGCTACAGGCAGTGCAGACAGTAGGGAGAGTTTAAAAAAGGCAAATACAGGTGAATGGACCTCGGGTAGACAGAAACACATGCCCCAGAATAGAGAGAAAAACCCACCCTGTGGGGCTGACCAGGGTGACCCTGGGAACTAAAAAATACCTAACCCCACCCAAGTCCCCCAGGGCAGACCCGGGTGGGGTTAGCTGTAGTACGAGAGACGAGTGCACTACAATGGACTGGATTCAGGAATAAGCAAGTTACGACAAGAATGAACTGGAGACCTATCTTTTTCCAGTAGGGATGTACACCCTCAAACATTTTATGGCTCAAGGGGGGTGGGGGGTGTGGGTGGGTACCGCTAAAACTGGAAACGAACTGTTTTTTCGACTGTGATCACAATCTTCAGCAGGAATGTACGAGACCACACTACAAGTGCAGAAGACTACCTGCGCGCACAGTTCTGGTGCACACAGCACAGGACCAGTCCGAGCGACCAGACAGATGCGAAAATCGCAGTAATGGTGCCACTGGTGTGTTTAACCTAGGTACAGAGCGACTGATTCAAGGGAGACAACTTTATAAGGAGAAAACTGCACAGGGACCAAAAGACTGTTTTAGAACTGCATGGTTGCTGTTTTTTGCGTGTTGTCGTTTTTCCAACAACAAAGAAAGTAAATGTACCAATACCAGAAAATGTTAAAATACAAGAAAGTTAAAACGAAACATGACCATGTTGTTTCAAACTCTGCAAGTACCAGATAATGTGGTCATCTTCCATACGTACACACAACTAAACAAATTACAAAACTAAACAAGTATAGGCAGTTTCATTTACTCTCAGGTAGAGTGTTCTAGTGGAGTGGACTCATAAACTATTCACTTTCTTGGTCATAAAATTTGATTGTGTCTTTAAACTAAACAGAGAAATGGTTTTACCAGGGCACACAACTAATGCATGTAGAGGATGGCAGCAAAAATATGGTAAAGAATTTCCAATTACTTGGAGATTTACTCACTTCAAAGTTTCAGCAAAATACAAACCCTGAGGATCAAGACTTTTGCTCACCTTCACACACACACACACACACACACCCACACACACAGAGATGCATGCAATATGAACACACACCTATACACCTTTGATATGAGATAAAACACATTGTGTGCACACATTTCCCTTTGATACAGGAATATTGTCTTGTCACTTCTTATGTCGTTTCTTGTGACTTGACTTTTTGGATTTGTGCTTTTTGGACTTTTTGGATTTTTTGTGTTTCTTTCCTGCTCTTTCCTCATTGTCACTGTGTTCTGTCCTCTGACGCCTTTCCTCAGCTCCTCTGCTTGTATCTTGCCCATTCTCCACTTTATTGGACTCGTGTTCATCTGATTCAGATCTGTGTTTCTTTCTTGTCTCTGAATGTCTGCTCTTTTCCGGAGATCTTGAGGAAATATGATTTGAGTTCCGGTTTTCCTCTCCAAAGTCTTTACTAGATTTTCGGTCAGAAGACCTGCTGTCACTGTAGTGTCTTTTCAGTCCTCTGTCATAGCTGCTATCACCACCTCTGTGAAACCTGTGATTGCCTCGTTGTCGGAAACCTCGCCGTCCTCTGTTGTCATCCCGCAGTGTTGACACCAACATATTGCGAAGGAAATTTTTGTTGGGTACTGGGCCAGGGTTCTTTTGCCTTAAAACAAAAAAATCCAAATATAAATCAGTTACAAACTATTTGTTATAATTTTTTTAAAAATTCTTTGGTAGTTATTTTCATTATTCTTGCAATGTCTGTTTTGATGACTTCTAATAAAACACAGAACTGTCATGATAATTTTTGAAAAACAATGTTGCAATATTAATCACAGGAAGTACCAAAACAGTCCCTGGCAGTCAGGGGATTGGCCCACACCATGGACCCAATCACTTATAATAACTCTCCCCAAAAAAGGCAAATTACATTGTCACGGTTAATGACTGTTTTGACAGTGGTAGTCGAAAGTTACCGAAGCACCGGTCAGTGTAGGAATAGTGAGTTGTTTTCATGTGGGTAGAGACGGGTTAGTGTTCCTTGTTTTGCACGTGTGGGGCGCGCTAGTGAATACGGTAGTGTGTTCACTGCAGAGTTTACCTTGTCGGTAGCAAGGGAATAATAGTTTAGTTCGCAGCTGTACTCGGTTAGACCAGGTTGTCTTGCCCAGCCGACTGTTGGAGTCAGTGACTGACCGTTTGTGAGAGTCAGTGACACAGCGCCGGTCCAGTCCCGTGGTCGTTGGAGGACGGAGACTGGGGTTATTGTGCCTACGGGTGTCGGCGGTTTGTGACAGGTCGCAGAGGAGGTAAGTGCGTTAAAAATCCCGCGTGCGGATGTTTTGTCATGTTATGGTTGTTATAGGTGTTTTGTACTATGTGCTAGGTCTAGGGGTATCGTGGGGGAAAAAGGAGGGTAGAACTCGATGGGTGTTAAAGGGAAGTATTGTTTTGGTATTATTGTTTGGTTCTGTAATTATTAGTTGGTCTTAACTGTTAGCGACATGTTGCATTGGTTAGTGGAATGTGTTAGTGAAATGTTGTATTCGCTTGTTGTGAAAGTGCAGAGAATGTTAGGAAGGCTTTTTTGTGGTGTTTGAGAGCTTTCGTTGTTTTGGTTCATGTGTAAATTTTGGAATGATTTGGAAAGCACGTGTCATATGAGTGAAGGTCAAGTGCTTGAATGGTTAGTGGTAGTGTTTTTGTAAACCAAGCAGGGTGGGTATGGTGGTTAGCTATTTTTAGGACCCTCTGGTTTACGTTGCTTACGGGGCCGTTTAGGCTTCTGCTTTTGTTTTGCATTTTGACGTTCAGGGTCGGGACCGGTTGGAGGGCCGACAGGCATCAGGACCAACCACGCCTCGCTGGACTGAGTGTCAGCGTGGAAGGGGCGCGGTCATCTGTACTGCCGATGCTGCCGTGTCGCCATTGCAACCAGACCTCGCGCCAGGGAAACGGAGAGAGAGAGACAGGGAGAGGGAGAGAGAAGACCCGCGAAGCTGTACGACCGTTAAGGAAGCCGGGCGGGAGGGATCCACAGGCGTTCGTCGACTTACCACGGTGGTCCCATTCTTATTCAGCTTTCCGTCACTCACTCTGCCTTGGTGTAGTTACATCATTCTTGTATATGAACAGTATATTGTAAATAACGTTTTTCAGCCGTCAGTTCGGAGGGCTGTAACCTGACTTTTTGTTGTATTGTGGAGCAACAGTGCTGCGTAGCGTGGGGGAGTGTTTGTTTCCGCCACTCGATGCAATGCTGATGCTGTGGAAGTAGTATTAACCTTGGCTTAGTTTTTTCCCTTTTGTTTTTCTTTTCTTTCTTTTTTTTCAGGAGGGGGAGGGGAGTAGGGGGCAGGGAGGGGAAGTGTTGGTGGGAAGTGTGGGAAGGAAGGAAAGGGGGAATAGTTAGTATAATAGTAATAAAGATTGAGTGTACGTATAAAGTAAATGTGTTGTGTTGCTTGTGCTGAGCTGTAACCTGTCTTGAGGCAAGACGCTAGGGTCCTTTATCTATCTCTTCCTTCTCTTCTACTCCCAACCTTCATTCTCGTCTATCTCTCTTTAGTCGGGACATTTGGGGGTCCTACTTCTATTCTATCTTCCATTCTCGTCTGTCCCTCCCTAGTCGTGACATACATCAATGCCAGAATTATCGCACGATCAGTCTTATATGCCACCCAAGCAAAGTCATGTTAAAGATCCTGGTGAACAGGCTGAAGCCACAGGCAGAGGAAATCATAGCTGAGGAACAGGCAGGCTTCAGACCAGGGCGCAGCACAACTGAGCAGATCTTCAACCTGAGAGTTCTATGTGAGAGGTACCTACAGCACCAGCAAGATCTCTATCATGTCTTTGTGGATTTTAAGAAAGCGTTTGACAGGGTGTGGCATGCAACCCTTTGGTCCACAATGAAGCTATACAACATTAATGCCAACCTGATCAAAGTCGTAGCAAACCTTTACAACAAGGCCACTAGCGCAGTCTGCTTCAACGGCAAAATAGGAAACTGGTTTAGGACTACAGTCGGAGTCAGACAAGGCTGCTTGCTCTCACCTACTCTTTTCAACATCTTCCTGGAAAGAATTATGACAGATGCTCTGAAAGATCATGAAGGATCTGTCAGTATTGGAGGCAGAACAATCACGAACTTGCGCTTTGCGGACGACATTGATGGCCTTGCAGGAACAGAGAAGGAACTAGCTCAGCTGGTGCAAAAGCTGGACAGTACAGCCATTGCGTACGGGATGGAAATCAGTGCAGAGAAGACCAAACTGATGACCAATAACACAAGTGGCATTGGCACTGACATCATGATTGGAAGCCAAAAACTGGAAACCGTTAATAAATTCAAATACTTAGGAGCCATTGTGACAGATGACGGATGAAAACCAGAAATACTGTCCAGGATTGCACAGACAACAACAGCACTGGCAAGATTGAAGACCATATGGAAGGACAGAAACATCACACTCTGCTCCAAGATCAGACTGATGCGCTCCTTAGTCATCTCAGTGTTTTTGTATGCCTGCGAGTCATGGACCCTCACAGCAGACCTTGAAAGGAGGATACAAGCCACTGAAAAGAGATGTTTTCAAAGGCTGTTTGGCATTTCATACAGAGATCACGTCACAAACGTGGAAGTGGGAAGCAGAATCAGGCAAGCCATCGGGTCATATGAAGACCTATTAGCCATTGTGAAAAAACGCAAACTGAAGTGATATGGGCATGTCACCCGTTCAGCAGGGCTTGCCAAAACAATCCTGCAAGGCACTGTGCAAGGAGGACGAAGGAGAGGAAGACAGAGGAAAAGATGGGAGGACAATATCTCAGAGTGGACAGGACTGAAGCTGCACGATACGCTAAGAATGGCAGAGAACAGAGAGGAATGGATGGAGCTGGTTGCCAAGTCATCAGTGGTGCCCCAACGGTCGGCAAGACTACGGGATATAGAGATAGAGAGACCAAAACATTCTACAAGAACCTAGCAGCTATTCGGACTACCATCCAACTAAAATCTGGGATCCTGAATCATTTTCTGGTAAACTGAACAGTTCATGTGAACATATGCACTGAAATTTGTATTCACCATTTTGGCCCCATGAAAATAGCTTTATCTTGTCCTGCAAAAAATCTCCTAGCAGATAGTGATAGATGAGTGCATTTGGTCCTATGTCGTCAAGCGATAATTATAACAGAACAGACTGCAGTCCCATGTCCCCCCTCAAACATACACAAATGCCACCAACTCTGACACTTTTTTGAACACCATTTGATTCAGACAGATCACAGCAAGGTTCCAAATATCTGTCTCACCAGCCAAGAGCTCCATGTTCACGTGCCCGTTCTGCCCCTCGCTTGATGTCCTTCAAGATCTCATCAAGTGCCTGCCTGCAATAAGCAAATGTGTGCAAAAGTGAAATTTGAAAAGGCACAGACATACACAATTGACACACTCACACAGTTTACATATAAATCTATGGATCAGGA